>OU342485.1:5503694-6703694 GCA_910589355.1 Parapoynx stratiotata | reverse complement strand
TTTATTTTCCTTCAGCAGTTCTATAAAGCGATGGCCACATTACCAGCGAGCGGGCGAGCGAAACAAATGTTCATCGTTCCTTCTCTTTTCGTGATTTGCTTCACACTAGAGCAGGCGCCAAAGGAAGTTGAATGTGCAAAATATGAGGACCGCATTCTGTAAATTGTTTTGAACTTCTGAATGTTGCCAGGAAATTATTTGGTCCATTTTTTTTATTCGATCCCCTTGAGATCTCGAGTAAATTGGCAGTAAGTGGAATTGGAACTTACCGCTATAGTAACTTTTATTCGGTTCAACAACATCGGTTCGGTTATTACACCACACATAGATATTGGAAGGTGGCACCAGAGTCTACACAACGCGTATAGCTTCTTTGTTTAATAAATAATTACTCTGAACGGACTAAAATTTAGAACTAGGCGCCATAGTAACTTTTATTCAGCCCAAAAATACCTACCTGTAACGCACATAGCCAATGTCAAAGTCAAATTATTCATTGGAGTTAAAGTCAAATAAATAAACATCTTCAGACATTCACACCTATCAACTAGCCCCATTTTAAGCAACTAATGCCGCTTGTGTTACGGACACTAGATGGCAGATAAATATATTAAAAAGACAATTACATATAAATATCCTGAATATACATATAAACATCCAAGACTGGAGAACAAATGCCTGCATTCATCACCCAAACATTTGCCCCATTTCCAAACCCAGAACCTCTCGAGATGGCGACGCCTTGAGACCGTCATACAGAACACTCGACCACGGAGGTAAAACGGAAAAAATAAATAATTTGACTTTGACTTTGGTATAGCTACAAGCTTTACTGAGTTCGAAACAATTTACTGAATAAGGTCCTCATATTTTGCACACTCATATTCCTTTCGCGCCTGCTCTACACCGCGAACAGATCTAAGCTACGAGAACGATACGATCGAAACAAATTGATCATCAAACTATTCCAGCGACGCCGCTTTTTCACGCTGTTCGTCAAAGCTTCGCTTAGTTTATCATGGCGTCACTTCACTTGGCTCAGCGTATATGCGTAGTGTTATCGTCGTGTGGTAGCGGCTGACTAAAAGAATACTACCATCCTATCTCTTCCCTGGGGTGTCGTAAAAGGCGACTAATGGACTTAGGCCCGTATTACGGAACTAAACTCAAGCGTAGATCTCTGCTTGAGCACTGTTAGAGAGGGATGGCGCTATTGATCCCACACAGCGCCATCCCTTTTTAACTGCGCTCAAGCAGAGATCTACGCTTGAGTTTAGTTCCGTAATACGGGCCTTAGAACTGCACAACCTTCCTTATAGCGGCGAAAGCTGACCACCTGTAACGCTGAGTGCAGTCACTGCTTGGTGAAGCGCGGATTATGGCAACAGACCTCTTTTACGTTTCTTTTGCCTAGTCTCTGACTAACCCTCAGGGGATGATAGTCATGATTATATGTTATGTTTTGTTATCATTGTGTTTGCCCAACATTGCGCAAATAATATAAGCATTCCAAATAAGCTATCCACACATGTACTGTTATCGGGCAAACAACTCAAGCAATCCTTTGATGTGTGATCAAAAACCGACAAGTGGACGGAAACGCATGTTCGCTATTAGCGTTGTTCGCACCAATCGTGCAAATACTCAAATAGACCGTCCACACATGGCCGTTTTTGGAAAAATATAGCAAATACGAACACGATACAAGTGAAAACCACTGCATTAAATCTAACCACTTTAAAAAGTCGCAGAGAGCGTGGTGATTTGATTGAGACTTACAAAATATTGAATGGCCACTATGACGTTGAAGGGATAGATGGAATTTACACACGTAACAGCAATGCTCACTTAAGAGGACACCACCTAAAGCTCAGCACTAAGCCGTCAAAGAACAATCCCCATCGTCACTTTTTGACCAACAGAGTAGTCGATGCATGGAATAGACTCCCAAAGGATATAGTGTCTGCTGAAAACACCAACCAATTTAAAAACAGGCTGGACAGATACATAAAAAAAAAATTAAATAATGTATATTTAGATACAGGCACTATCAGTTGCACCAACTGCCTGCCTGATAATAATATAATAATAATAATAATAAAATGCCGCCATCATAGTTTTCTTCGCTATGCTTCGCCCGCCAGCCCTCTGACAATGTGGCCTAAGCTTTAAGATAGCCTATAGGTATGCTAGAAATCTGTCGTTATAATTTAAAGAGCTGTAAACAATGTATAGGCACAATTAGGTTCACAATACAATAATGAGAAATACAAAACTACGATAATAAGTAGCACTAGACTTTAAATGCATCTAAAATGTCTAACCCAACATAATACACCAACACCAATTAGGTACATAAAAAGACATTTTTCTGTCGTGGCAATGTTGACCTGCGATAAGCTGATTTCAGAGTAGCCGGCGCCGTTAGCCACCGCGTTTTACCAACGCGAGATTTCGATTCAAGAAAGCGCGTATGAACTCATTGTCTACGTCATTAGTTCCCAAAGTGGTCCAGGTGGCCCCTTAGGAGTCCACGGGAGACTCGACGGGGGTTTTGTTGTCTTCACATTTTTGGGAATATGCTAAAAATGTAGCTGCAGGGGTTCCACGGAACCAGATAAATTTTCAAAGTGGTCTATGAGAAAAATAAGTCTGGGAACCTCTGGTCTACGCGGTTACTATATAGGGTCAGTTGTTTGATGCATGGTCAGGTTCACCAGTAGGTTAAAAAATGGACCAATGGCGAAAACGTATAATGTCGTGATATGACAGGTAGTCCACATAACATAACATAAATCAAATCAAAAATATCTTTATTTTATAGGCTTGATATACAAACACTTAAAAACGTCAATTTATGAATAAGTGAATCTACCACTCGCTCGAAACGCAGACATCCCCGAGAAGAGCGAGGCAGAAACTCGAGGGTTGCTCTTTTTTTTTCATATCATCACGCCCCTTTCCCCGAAGGGGTAGGCAGAGGTGTTAAACACCCACATTTCGCCACATATGTTAGGGTCCCCATGTACCAGGTGGTGAGGCTGTTGCCATGCACCGGGCACAATGTGAGGCAAGCGATATTCACAATGAACTGTAGGTACTTGAGTTTTATTCAAACTCAGTGGAACAGGCGGTGGGATTGAACCCGCGATTTCCCGTTAGTGCCCCGTCCGTCCCAACTCAGCTACCGCTGCCTCGGCTACAGCTGGTCCAATAGTCGAATTTTCAAATATAACTGAAGTTAAGTAATCATAGACAATTTAACCACAACACGAAGCGGCATTAGTAAAATGGCGCCTGGCGGCACAGCTGATGTATATTGCTTCGAATTTTCATAGCAAATTTAACTATTCGTTAAGCGTCATACATTTAGGCGTTTCCATTGACGATATTGGTCAAGATTTTAACTATTGAAGTGACTATTACTACGTATGAAAAAACTCTACCTTAGTGTGATTTTTTTTTATTTCGAACAACAAACAATTACATAATATTAATAAATTAATGAGTTGACATATGACTTAGTACTAATTATGTAACCAACAACATTGTCCACAGTGATAAGCGCGCGTGTGACCAGCGCCGATCAAACTCTGAAATCAGCATTTAGGTCGTATTTCGTTTGCGTTTGTGCTAAAGCACTACAAGCAGTGCGACTACACAATTGTACTTACGTCGTGGGCCTAGACCGCTGCGCCACAGATATACTAGCAGGAAAGAAACACACCGTTAGGCACACTCGAACTCCACACAGCCACACAATAGATACGCACAGAAGGGAATCTCAGATACGTAGGTACTTCACTTTATCATTAAAAACAAAAGTTGTGGAGGAGAAACTAAAAGATCGTTGAATTTCGGTGCAAAGTAATGCCAAAGGGTTGTAGTACATATGGTGGAACATAATATAATGATCCCTTTCTCTGTGAACATAGTATTGATACCCGCCCAATGATATATCGATATCGATAATTTCCAGAACAAGATTTAAGTTATATAAATAAATAAATATCTTCAGTCATTCACACGAATCAACTAGCTTGCTTAAAATGGGCAACTAATGCTGCTTGTGTTACGGACACTAGGTGACGGATAAATATATTTAATAGATAGACAGGCTGAATATCCTGAATATATATAAACATTCAGGACTGGAGTACAAATGCCTGAATTCATCACCCAAATATTTGCCCCCACCGAGGATCGAACCCAGAACCTCTTGAGATCTTGAGATGGTGACGCCTTTAGACCGGCATACAGACCACTCGATCACGGAGGTCGTCGTGACAGCATATTGTGCTGTTAAAATATTAGGCGTGCATAGTAATATGTTCTATCATTGAGATCTAAACTAGTGGAGGAGAAACAAAATGATTATTGTATGCACACGATTGACAGACTCGGGACCCAAGTCGCCATATTATGTGCCAAAGTGTAGAGGCACTGGTGCTGCCAAAACTATGAGTTTTGATCTGAAAAATATCGATACAGAGTTTTGTTCTGAAAATTATCAAATTTCTGTCTGGCCATTTATATTTGTTATTGAGAATGAAGCGGGAAATATAAAATAATAATAATAACCAATGCGTTTCACACACTGAAACGCAAGACGGATCGTCGTGCAATGATGCGTGTTCTGATCCAAATCCAACATACTAAAAACGCATCCACGCGCGCTTACGCGCCTGTATGCGGAGAAAAACGCACCTACGCGAGCTAGTGTGGCAGACGCAAGGTATGGCACACCGAGTCGTGCATGATTTTCGATCAGCTTGTATGAAATGACAGCCATCATTTCATACCGGTTCAGTTTGAGAAACGCCTTAAATTTGTGACCGGTATATATACCTGTGTTGCGCGAGCACAATTAGTATGGAGATTGTCTTCTGTACGTACCTCTTATGTGACACAGCTCCGTATTCTCAACTGTCGGAAAAACGAATCACGGAATCCCTATACCTGACACTTTTTATTGCGGCGAATCAGAACGAGACTTTCCGAATCGAATCCGTGAGCCGACAGTTGAGATTAGAGGACAAGTCTGTACTTCAACAAACCCTGACTTCGGTAACACAATTATAGAAATTAACTAAAAATAAGATTTAAAAATAAAATTTTTTTTCAATAATTATTTTTGAACTAATTGGGCAGCAACTCAAATGTTTCATCTGCTTTTTTTTTAGTTTTTATAACACAAATATTGTAATAAGGGTCATAAAAAAATAACTTTAAACTAATATTTATCACAATACATTTCCTAGGAATTGAACCTTGATCCTTCATTGATCCTTTTCCTAGATTTTATACATACGCCCAAAACATTTATTTTGCAATTTAACTAATTACTTTGCTGCCCAAAGAATAAGAGCAGAATAATTAATTGGGCATCAAGATAATTATTTGATGCCCAATTCATTATTCTGCTGACCAAATAATTAATCTTCTGACCAAATAATTATTCTGCAAACCAATTTATCATTCTGCTGACTAAATAAAAATATTGCTGCCCAAATAATTATTTCGCCGCCTAAATAATAATATTGCTGACAAAATAATGGTTTCCTGCCCAAATGATTTTTCGGCTTACCTTTTAGTTGCTGACCAAATAATTAAATGGCTGCTCAATTAAATGAAAGTCAGAGATGTTGGAATACAGACAGACTAGTTAATAGTAAAACATTTTTCAATACATTACACCTCTATTACTTTTGAAAACACCCCGCATTCCTATTAAAGTAAACTATTCTATTTAATAGAAGAACTACATTTTATATTTAGCTTTGATGTTATGTCACTACCAATTATCTAATTACTGAATATATTACCCACAACATTAATTTTATACCAATTTTTTGATACACATAAATTAATAGCTCTTAAACTCTGACAATAGTTACATTACATGAAGGATATGTAATGTAAAAATGTTGTAAAGTGAATTTTGTTCACAAACAAAAATCATGAAGTATAGCTGACAAATTCCTTCATTACATGAAATGACGCTTCATTTATAAAATCCAATTTTTCTTTGGACATCACATATAGCAAGAATATCTCGGTTGACATATAATAACCTTATTACTTGCGTTTTGTAGCGAATGTATATAGTGTACCCTGTAATAGCCGGACGGCCTGCCTCCGGACTGAAGCTTGGTGTGATGGAGCACGGACTTCATTCAAAAATATATTACTCATCGATAAAACCATTTTAAAATATTTCTAAATCTAAGAAAGGTTAATAGTAAGTTCAAAAAGTGATAACACATGCAAAACAATGCAGTATTAGTTTTTCTAGAAGCTACACTCCTTATTCAATCTAATTGATGACCCAGAAAGGTGAAAATAACCATATCCACTAAAATAACCTCATGTCATGAGGAACCATGTTCTAATTTGTATTTGTAATTAGGAAAATTCTATACCTAAACATCATAGATTTACAAATTTGACTTATTTTTTTATAAGACAACATTCGAAATGAACAAAGAGAGTTATAATAATAGAATATTGAGCAAAATATGCCGTCACCAACCTGCTTAGTCTCCTGTTGGAGGTGGTAGACCTTGGCTCCTCTATCGAAGCAGTCATAGACGTCTCCATGGGGTTGTCATCACTGTCCAATAGCTGTATCTGAGTTTGTCGTACAAATACTCCATAATTCTCTTCACACTGAAATTTTTAATAAAAGCAGATATTAATACCTCTGGGTTGGGTTGGGGGGTCCGGTGTATTGGGCACTGGGTCTGTGATTGTGTAGGATGAGCTAGCCACTTGTTACTACTCTTTCACGATTTGTCATCTGACCAAACCCAATTTTTGTATGGCTAAATGTGGTCTTAAGGAACACAGTGCTCCTTGGACTCTGCCTACCCCTTCAGGGATTGCAGGTGTGATTGTATGTATGTGTTTGTGTGTATGTGAGTTCCATGTGTGTTTTTCACATAAATTAATTGCTTTTGTCACAGTATTGAACAAAAACTGTAGGTACTGTTATCAATGGTTGTTATTATTTATTATCTAAAATTCCTACTAAAAAATGAAGGCTGTTTCTATTTTTTATTTCTTACATTGAAGTGTATTTAATTTTTTATTTTTTCAAGTACACCATCAGCTCACATAGCAATATGATACAGGAGGTTACAGTCTGATATGGGGTAGTAGTGTAACTACTTTTAATATGTGCATGATGGACTTCAGAGATTCTAGAGGTCTAAGATCTGTCCTGGCTGCTGGAATTTTTTGAATTACAGAGTGGTAATAGATTTCTTGTGTCCGATAACGGCAATGTGGGTGTGATAATACCTGACTTATTAAAAAAAATAACTTACCCGAAAGTAAGCATGTCCACGAACAGTCCCATTGTTTTTGCCCTTAGGTTCATCCAGGATCACTCCAATCCACTTGCCTGTGGCAAAAGTCGGATAGCCGACATACGCTACGGATCCCTTCACATCCTTCCCAACCACTATAACTCGATGTCCCAGACTCAATTTATCCGACATCTTTAGCTATTTAACGCAAACGAATACTCCCAATGCTATAACTCTGAAATCTTTAACCAACTAATTAAACAAAAATTTAATAAGACCAATTTTGTGTATGCCAATTGCATACGACAATGATTACCATAAACAGAAAATTCTCCTAACTTACATATACTTAATGAGTATTAGTTTAAGAATTTAGTTTAGCTGCGCATAGCTGAAGTTGTTTTATATATAACAAATCTTATAAAGTTTTTAAAAGAAATTTAGATTTTTGCACAAAATATTGACTTCGAAAACTCGCAAAGAAAACGTCAAATGCACTGTCAGAAATGTCAAAATATTACTCATCAATACGTTTTGTTCTTCCATTTAACGTGCCACTTATTGTGCCCGCATATCGCAATTACGTCAGTATATGTCAGGTATATGTATATCTATCAAGAATTTTGTACTTTCTGATGGATGCCAATCTCCCATACAATAGCATGAGGCAATGTCTTGTCTCGATCAGTAGGTGTTCCCTTTCATTCTATCACTTTAATGAATGAGTTTAACATTTCGTAGTAAAGCGTTCTATTACTACAAATGACATCACACAAAAATAAACACAAATTTCTCAAACAAATACTATCATTTAATATGTGATTTTTGACTCACCTGTGAAATGATAAGGTACATCCAGGATACCACTCACTTACACAACATAAAACAACGCACGTCATCACCAGTTTCATAATTTTTTATTTAAAATATTGAATTACAAAAAATTGTAACAATTTTCAGTCTAGGCGTCAAAATGGCGTAAATATGACAGGTGAGACAGAAACTATGGATAGAAAGAGAAGAAGAGGATATCTCACGGACAGCCTTCATTCATAAATAGTGATAGAATGAGAGGGAACAGTTACTGATCGAGACGGAACATTGCCTCATTTTATTGTATGGGAGTTTGGCATCCATCTTATAGTACAAAATTCTTGATATCTATGATCGAAATAATGTGTTTACTGAGGGCGTCAGTAATAGGCTATTTGACTACTATGAAAGTATAGATCAAAGTGTTGTTTGCTTATAAGTTTAGGTAAAATTTTTTAAACCAATTTTAACAACAAGCTGTTTTAAAACGATATTTTTTTTTAGAAATCATTAATCAAGTAACTTAATTTTCATGTTTAACCATGTGATTGAAAACGCACGGTGACTTCTCCTGCTTGTAAGCAAAGTGTTGACCGTAGACGGCCAGTGCTGCCGACTTATCTCATTAGTTGTACACCTTATGTTTTACACACATAGTACAGTAACTGATTCTTTAGCGTTGGTTATAATTTTATTTAACGTTTTCTAGCGCGTTTGTGACGTGCTGAGAGCGTGTCTTTGCCAAAACAACTTGTCACCATCAAATCCATAAACATTAACATCAAATTTAGTACAATGGCTGTATGGGCTTAGTTCCCTTTGCCTGGCCAATTGGAAGAAAGATAAGGTTTTTTGTGGCGCCATTCATTCAACTATGGTGGACGTGATTTTTATTTCAATGATTGTAATATTGTTACGGAGTGGATCTTGTTGCAAAAAATCACTGTAGTTTTGTGTAATAAGTGTCAATCAATAATGATGACCAATGTGGAGGATCTTGAAATAAGCGTCAAGTGGTGTAAAAACGGTGTCGGTATTTTTATGTCTTCAGGTCTTCAGTATTTGCATTGAAATGCAAGTGTAATACATTATACATTTCAATGCATCCTGGGAGAGTTTGGCGCCAAACGGTCGATGGTAGACAGGACACTGGGGTGCTACTTTGATTAGGTGGATTACCACGATAAAAAACTCATCACTTTTCACACCACTTAACGCTTATATAAATGATCCTCCCCTCCACATTGCAGATCATTACAGACACTTGTATAATAATAACACAAAATTATAATGATTTTACGTAACATTTAATATTTACTCCGAAACAATATTACAATCATCGAAATAAAAATCACACTGATTTTACGCAACAAGATCTAATCCGAAACAATACATAATACAATCACTGAATTAAAAATCAAGTCCGCCATAGTTGAATGGCGCCAAAAATCTTTTAACCCTTTTTTTTTAAATTCTCCCATGTAGGGAAGGCAAAGGGAACGGAGCCCATACAGCCATGTCTTCAGTATATATTTCTTCAGTAGTTTGCATTGAAATGCTAGTGTAATGCATTTCAATGCACCTTGGGAGAGTTTGGCGTCAAACGATCGATGGCAGACACTGTGGTGTTACTTAGATGAGGTGGATTACCACGATAAAAAACTCATCACTTTTCACACCACTTGACGCTTATTTCGATAATCCTCCTCATTGCACATCATCACAGACACTTATTACACAAAACTACACTGATTTTACGTAACAATATCCACTCCGTACAATATTACAATCATCGAAATAAAAATCACGTCCGCCATAGTTGAATGCCGCCAAAAACTCCCTTTTACCTTTTTTTTCATCCAATAGGTTGTAGCGGCAACGGGCCGCCTGTGACGCTGGCTGCAGTCACTGCTTGGTGAAGCGCGGACTATGGCATGCACTTCTTTTACGGTGCTTTTGCCTAGTCTCTGACTATCCACCATGTTCGTGAAATTGGTGAAGTAACGCGTCTTGTAAACAATTACTACGCATGGTTGAAATCCGTCAAACGCCAGTCGCAACCAATCAAGCATGTCTGTAGGCTGTGTCAGCTTGTATCACGCATGCTTATTGATTGTTTTCCATAATCGCGACCTCTCGGCACAAATAAATCAAAGACTGTCATGGCCGACAGTTTTTTTTGCCCGTCAAGCAAAAAAGTAGCTTAAAATTAAAAAATTATTGTGTTAAAGGCTTAAAGAAATTATATTATTTTATATGGAGGTGGTTAACAGTAATTAATTATTTGGGGCCCAATAAAAACGGGTCAACTAGCCTATTGTCCACTCCTGTTGCATGAAGAAAAGTTTCAGTATTTACTGATGGTATGCCGTCACAGTTTATAGACTAATAGGCGCTTGTAGTTTTAACGTCAATACTGACTTGTTTCTACACAAACAAAATGAAAATTTTGCAATATAATGTTGTACAGTCCAGTACAAAAATATGTAATATACACATTTAAGAGGTGACAATCTTTATTTCCTTGTAATAAAAATAATTTACTGTCAAAAGTGGTTACACATTTTTGAAATCGACTGTACCTACGTAGGTTAAGAAAATTTGATTGTTAGTTATTAGAAATCATAAGTCAATATCAAATTTCATTATTATATTTCAGTCAATCAATAGAAAATTATTGTACATAGATAAAAATAACGTTTCCTCAACCCCTGTCGGCTCGCCTTCTCCAACCGTACAAAACATAGCTATCATTATCCATTCATTCGACTAGATTCATGGTTATCATTAACACAGTAATATAATGTATCCAGTATTTTAACTCGGTCGTAATCTTGATATAGATACCTACAGCCGTGCGGTACGTAAACATGCGATAAGGCTGCCCGCATCCAGCATTTAATTAAATTTGCCTACTTTGTGTTTTCTTTTAGTTTTGTAATTGTAAATATTTTTTTTATTTAAAAAAATAAAATACTAATAAATTCTTTGTGAATTCAATTGGAAGAGTTAAATAAAAATGCGTTTTTTTATTGGCAGATTTACTCATTAAAAAACAATGTTTCTGTTTGAATAGCAAGCTTACAAAGCGACCGAAAAATACTTGCGGGTCGACTGAGACATACGAAATGCTTTATTATTAAATTTTAAAGTAATATCCGCATTCTAATAATGTCGCATTCATGTAACCGAAAATATCATAATATTTTCTTCTCGTCATTTTAAATAATGTATTTGAAAGTATTTTGTGGAAAAAAATCGCGCGATTATTGATAAATAAACAACACACCGTCACGCGTCAGTTCGACTCTGCGGCACAGTCGCGACTGTAAACTGTTGCACCCCCGAAGCGTACCCCGAGATCGAGACGCGTAGGTATAACTCGAGTTTCGACCGTTTGTATGGAGTTAAAATACTGGATACATAATATTAGGTCCTTACCTATGAAATTGGTGTTTTGTATGGAGATTTTGGGGAATTCTGCATTTTCCATACTAAAATTTTTTCAGTTTTCTTCACAACGACAAATCCAAAGATAATAATATTTTGCATCTATCATTAGACAAGCTTTAGTAATATGTGTAATACCACACTTCATAAAAATTATTTATTGTTTTTAAGTGAATGCAAATAAAATGATGTATTCGAGAGGCACTTAAAAAGAGTTGTCTCCGTGTCCAATTTTAACACAATTAAACTTACAACAAATTATCAAAAAAAATCAAAAGAGCTCAAAAATATAGTCTATTTTTAGACGAGGTAATAATTTTTTAGGAATACTCTGAATCTTAATAGTTACAGACAAAATACTAAGAGAGAAAAAAAAAACAAATTTCATAGGTAAGGACCCAATATAACCGTGTCATTGACGTACGAATTATTCAGCTTGGACTCGTTAGTTCCTCCTATAAATGTACTTTTTGATGAATGTCTCGTGTTTTGAGATCGCTGTGAATGCGGTGTACCAGTTTTCGTTACAACTGAGTTCGCCTTCAGCGCTCGGAGCTGTCGACACGATGCCCCGTAAGTAGTATCTTATAGTACCTGAACGAAACAAAAATAAATTAAATTCTGTTCAGCAGCCCCTTTTTTCTGAACTGTCGGAAACTACACGAATCACAGAATCTCTATTGCACTCACTATTTATTGCGGTCATTTGCGGTGAATTAGAGCGAGATGGGACGTGAATTTCCGAAGCGAATCCGTGAACCGACAGCTTAGAATAAGGAGGCAGGTGTCATGTCATCAGAATTATGATATAAGTTAGAAAATACAAGGTGTTTCAAAAACAAAACACTATACTATTTAAGGAGTGCTGCCTAGTATTTATAGGTACCTTTAATCATTGTGTATTTTGGGGGTTGCTGTGTACTTATAATAAATAAAAGCAGAAAGGGAGTTGTATTATACATAACTCATTGCC
The DNA here is from genome assembly GCA_910589355.1 of Parapoynx stratiotata. NCBI lineage: Eukaryota > Metazoa > Arthropoda > Insecta > Lepidoptera > Crambidae > Parapoynx > Parapoynx stratiotata. The sequence continues at coordinate 6,691,148 of OU342485.1, read as the reverse complement.
ACAATTGAGGACCGTAGCTTAATATTTTTATAGTCGAAATTTTTTTTAATTTTGTCAGAAATTTTAAACTATCGACATTAAAGCGCAACTCTAAAGGTTGGTTAAGTTTATCACCAGAAATTACTACCTAAATTTTCAACTCTTTTCCTACTCCTGGTAGCTAGTACTAGGCGGTACTTGAAATTGATTTTTATAGGTGCGTTTAGAAACACCGTTTAAATAACACTGTAACATATAAAATTTTCATGTTACTAATTCTTTTTTGACGTATGGCAGGCAAGCTCTTGGCCTTCACCTCACCTGAGGGTAGTGACGATAAGGCCGAAGGAGGAAGCGAGCTTCACCTGTATTCCTCAACAACTGACGAACTGGCTTATCTCTAATTGCCGACACAACAATGCTAGTATTGATATTAAGGCCATAGATTATGCATTAGCTAGCCAGGCAGGCTTAGATGCCCACCACCAACCAAACCGAGCAGAAAAACTTCTACCCCAGTGGAGAATCGAACCCAGAACCTCCCGATCAACACCCGGTGGTCTCAACCACTAGACCAAGAAAGCGCTTAAGGGGTAAAAAGCGTCATATGATGTTAAGTCACAGAACCCTATCATATAAATTCACACTAACCCTTTGGGGATAATAATCACGACTATTATCCCCAAAGGGTTAGTCAGAGGCTAGGCAAAAGGACCGAAAAAAGCAGTCCATTGCCTTAAGCCGCTTCACCAAGCAGTGATTACACTCAGCGTGACAGGTGGTGAGCCCGTCGCCGCTATAAGCTATTGGATGTTGTGCAGTTTTAACTCAATTAGTCGCCTTATACGACACCAAAGGAAAGAGATGGGTTGGTAGTATTCTTTTAATGAGCAGCTACCATAAAATAAAAATACCGGCCAAGAGCGTGTCGGGCCATGCTCATTATAGGGTTTCGTAGTTTTCCATCCGTCACAATTAGGTTATTAAAGTCTGTTAGGTTTTTCATTAGAAATTTTGATTGCGTAAACAGATTTTAATAATTCTTTTTTTATTTGAAAAACGATATGTTCCTTATCATAAAAATTTTTAAATGATTTAAAAAAATGCTCGCATATTTGGTTGTCACAAATTTAGTTCAAAAATAATTTTGTAAAATTTATCAAAAACTGTTCAACCCATCAAGTTCAAAATAATTTTCCTAGAAAGTACTTATAAAGTTCTACTTTTGATAATTTTTTCATATTTTTTGAACTTATGGTTCAAATGTTAAAGGGGGGGGACACATTTTTTTTAACTTTCGAAGCGATTATTTCCGAAAATATAGATTTTATCGTAAATTGATGTTTGAAAACCCCTATTCATTTTTGAATAGGGGTTTTCAAACACGATGTATTACACGTTAGGGTCCAGAGGAAAAAAAAACCCTACATTACGTGTATGGGCACCCCCCTAATTTAATATCTTATTCCACTTTTCATTTGTGCACTTTGTCGGCGTTATTAATATACATATTTATTCAAAATTTCAGCTCTCTAGTGCTAATGGTCACTCAGATTATCCGACGGACAGACAGACAGACATGGCGGAACTATAAGGGTTCCTAGTTTACTACGGAACCCGCAAAGTTTCATATAAAATTATTACCTCTGTCTTCCGCAGGAAAGGCTAAGCCTCCTCCGCTGTCTCCATGACATAGAGCAGCTGTGCCTGGAATCAAATTTTATTACCTAATTAGGTACTTCTGATCAACTACTCCGAAGCAGAGGCCTTAGTGTAAGTTTTTTAGTATAAAATACGTTACTATTGTAGTTGCGTTAAGAGCTCAATTTGTATGGGAAACTTAGTATGCTTTACATTCCGCTAGAGGCGCTATTCACGTTTCCTATACAAATTGAGCTCTTAACGCAAATACAATAGTAACGTATTTTATACTAAAAAACTTACACTAAGGCCTCAGCAGGTGGGATCGCGCTATAAAGAATGTATTTACCGCAACCTAATCACAGTCGAAAACGTTATAGGGCTATAACGATTTCGATTGTGATTTGGTCCACACTCTATAAATAAATAAACATCTTCAAACATTCACACCTATCAACTAATAGCGTAGTTGGGTAATAGCCAGTGATCGGAGTAGGTATATTGATTTTGCCTTGCGTAGGAAATGTTCATAGAAATAATAACATGGATACGCCATTTTTCCGGAACATCGTTCGACTCACTAAAATATTGAACACAACCTCTCCTACATTTAAATTCGAAATTAAAAAGGCGATATTTAAACAATGAACAGATTTTAAAGGCTTTTATTTAGCTTGAGATATAACTTTATAACTTAAATTTGTATTGTAATGTTTTGTAGCCGCCATAGTTAAACAGGTCCTCTAAAATTTATTGCCGTTCTAAAAAAACAAGCTCAGTGAGTGAGGAGACAATATACAATCGGTCATATTTATACTTAGTGAAGTTCCGGGAAAGAAAATTAAAATCAAATTCCGGAGGAATGTCCATATTAATATTTACATTTCAGATCATTGACCTTAATTCAATATACCTACTCCGATCACGGTAATAGCTGAAAATCAGTGCGTTGCTCATTGAGCATACCATAATCTTGTTACTTACCACATGTTACTTACCACCATTTGTTTATTGTTCTGTAATGATTATTTTATTGTTATGTGTATATAGAAGATATTTGTATGTTACACCTATATTTGTTTGTAAGTATTAGGTCCTTATCTATGAAATTGGTGTTTTGTATGGAGATTTTGGGGAATTCTGCATTTTCCATACTAAAATTTTTTCAGTTTTCTTTCCAACGACAAATCCAAAGATAATAATATTTGGCATGTATCATCAGACAAGCTTTAATAATATGTGTAATATCACACTTCATAAAAATTATTTATCGTTTTTAAGTGAATGCAAATAAAAAGAGTTGTCTCCGTGTCCAATTTTAACACAATTAAACTTACAACAAATTATCAAAACAAATCAAAAGAGCTCAAAAATATAGTCTATTTTTAGACGAGGTAATTATTTTTTAGGAATACTCTGAATCTTAAATTAATACATCATTTGATTTGCATTAACATAAAAACGATGAATAATTCTTATCAAGCGTGTTCACACACATATTGCTAAAGCTTGTCTAATGATACGTGCCAAATATTATTATCTCTGGATTTGTCGTTGTGAAGAAAACTGATAAAATGTTAGTATGTAAAATGCAGACATCCCCAAAATCTCCATACAAAACACTAATTTCATAGGTAAGGACCTAATAGTTACCGTTATTGTATCCGGCGCATATCTTGTCAAAAGTGAGTGACGCCCTAAATGAGGGAGGAGCATCGTTCTGGCATTTGGCATAGTTGATGAAGGGTAGCTCCACCACCTTCAGGATCTGCGAGGCTTGCTCATTCGCGCCCGTGAGGCCCCACCCGGCCACCTATCGAAACAATAACATTCAATAAATGTGATGTAAAATTAAAACGCTAGATTATCTCAAATACACCGAACTCATATTTATAGAGCAATAGAGAAGATTAAAAGAAAGAATATACGGCATGAAAGCACGAGAGGAATAAAATCAAAATCAAAAATAATTTTATTTCATAGGCCAAGTTCGGCACTTAAAATCGTCAACATTTTACAATATTATGCATTTTACAAATAAATCGTTTATTATAAATTATTTTAAAATTACAGTATTAAATTAAACCATTGTATTTAACTTCATTACCGCGAGCGCTTGTAGCAAGTACATCCACAGGACAGTACAAGTACTTCGTTGACTGTGGTTGTAATCGATACAAGCGGCCGGATTCCGAGAGTAAGGCTTTTCATGAGAAGAACCCGGCAAGAAACTCATGAGCCACTTTTTTAAATAGCCAATCATAAAAATTTTATCACTTTTAAATATGTTTTTACATTATTTCTTAATTCCTAACAGTCCATCAAAATAACATGCATAAGATAACAGTATTACATAACTATTTCCACCCCATTTTATCATCCAGATAATCTTGAATTTTGTAGTAGCCTTTTTTCATTAAAGTTTTTTTAAAATAAGGTTTAAATTTATGAAAAGGCAGTTCTGTTATATTTGGTGGGATTTTATTATAAAACTGTATACATTTCCCCATACATGACCGATTTGTTTTACGCAGTCTGAAAACAGGCACAGCGGGTTTATTTCTGTTTCTAGTATTTACATTATGATAGTCGTTATTTTTCATGAACGTGTGGTTATAATAAAAGCGAGAACATGTGTATAACAGAGATAACTAAAAAACCAAAGGGTCAACAAAGTCTCTGATATTCCATGTCAGAATGACTGACAGGAGAATGACAGCAGTACTCAGAACGAAATAGTTATTACCACAAATCACTGACAAATACAGTGGTTTTGGTACAACATTGTAGTCTTATAACTAAAGTAGATCTTATATGACAGCGTAAGCTTCTGTGCTAGGATAATCCTGTGTTACAGAGGGAACTTTGTTTTTACAGATGCATTGGGCCAGCGTTGTGGTATTACGGCTGTTTGTTTCCACGAGGAAAGCCTGTGCCCAGCAACGGGAAGTAATATAATATATAGGCTGAGAACGGATACGCCATTTCATCCTTCATTTTCATCTTACCGATGGAAGAAAAACAAGCCAAAAGACCAAAGAAGCGCCACCAGACTATTTGCATGCTCACCTTCCCTTTGTTGCCCTCAGAGAGCTGCCGGGATTCGAACTGCAGGGTAAAATCCAGGCAGATGGGCCTGATGTGCACTTGGTATATAATTGTTGCATTGAGACGCACAACCGCTACGTCAGCTTGGAAATTGGCTTGGGCACCCAAATACTGCTCCGGAATGTAGATGTTCGCCACCTGTGGAAGTTACAATGTTATTAGAAAAAAGTTCTTTTCACATGATACCGATACTCCAAGTCAGATTATGGTATTGAAATATTTTAATATATTGGGTCCTTACCTATGAAATTGGTGTTTTTATTCTGACTTAGCAATTTGTCCGAAACTATTAAGATTCAGAGTATTCCTTAAAAATAATTACCTCGTCTAAAAATAGACTATATTTTTGAGCTCCTTTGATTTGATTTGATATCTTGTTGTAAGTTTAATTGTGTTAAAATTGGACACGGAGACATCTCTTTTTAAGTGCCTCCCGAATACATCATTTTATTTGCATTCACTTAAAAATGATAAATAATTTTTATGAAGTGTGATATTAAACATATTACTAAAGCTTGTCTAATGATACATGCCAAATATTATTATCTTTGGATTTGTCGTTCAGAAGAAAACTGAAAAATTTTTAGTATGGAAAATGCAGAATTCCCCAAAATCTCCATACAAAACGACAATTTCATAGGTAAGGACCTTATATCATCACGGTAGTTTTCCGTAATATAATCCGTGTCATCACGCATCTAGCCCCGAAGGGAGGTTTAATGGCGAACGTGATTTTTATTTCGATGATTGAAATATTATTTCAGAGTCTTACATACATTTTTCGCCATAATAACAACATTATAAGAATCAGAGGTAAGAAAGCTAATTCCTCAGTTGTTCAGGATTACCTAACAGGTGAGTCTCGCTTCCACCTTTGGCCTTATCGTCACTTAACCATCAGGTGAGATGAAGGCTCAGAGTAAATAGAACTGGAGTAGGCATTAGTCAATTTCTCAAACATTTTTTTCTGCCATTTTACCGTTTTTACAAATGCACACATGCATAGTTCGACACACAAATTTAAATTTCACGCACACACACGCTTAAAATAGTCTCGTGGGGTGTGCGTTTTGACAACGTCACAGCCGCACTCCCCACGAGACTAGCGTTCGTAATTTGAAATCGTAGAATTCTAAAACATGAAATAATGAAGTAAATAATCACGAAATCTTAAAAATTATAATTACAAATAAAAGGTGACACCATCTTTTAGCATGGCGGCTCAACTAGTTTTATTAAACATCCGATGAATGTGGATTTGGCAAAGGGGAATGTTAGACAAAGGCTACTCCAGTTCTGTTTACTCTGAGGATGAAGGCCAAGAGCTGTCATAATATGTAAAAAATTTAATTTTTTTTTTTTTTTTTTTTTTTTATGGCATCGCTTGTTTTTTGCAATCAGCCAATGTAAAAGTTAGGGAAACAAGCGGTTAAGTAGGATTGGGTAAGGAAAATGGATCAGGAAAGTAAGAATTTCTAGGATATATATAGTAACAATTAATATTATAAAAACAAAATAATAACTAGAATAATATTATACACGAATGTTAAATAAATTATAATTTAATACCATTATTTATAATAAATGATGATATACATTTATAAATGGATAAATCATTGAACGATAGTAATGTGGCAATACAGGTAGGGAATGGAATGTGAAGGGAAGTAAGGTCATTAAAGAAGGAGGAACGATCGTATTTAGCACATGAAAAAAAGATATGGTCAATGGTACCCACATCCATTCCACAATCACACATTGGATCACTGATTATACCTATTTTAGCAAGATAAGCCGGGGAACAAACGTGGCCTATTCTTAATCGGATTATAATACTAGTTGCTGTTTTACCTATTTGAGCCTTCCAAAACCAAGGCTTACTTAAAATATTAGGTTGAATTTTTGCATAATATTTGCCCTTTACTAAACAACTACTTTCCCAATTACTATTCCAAGAATCTGTCATGAATAATTTAGGTAGATTAAGTAAATCATGAACATAAACCTTGTAAGGAAAAACGTCTCCACAATGTACTGCATCTTTAGCAAGTCGATCCGATATCTCATTCCCTACAATGCCAGAATGACTAGGAATCCACGCAAAATTGACAACATAACCCTTTAAAATACATTTCGCTAAAACAGTACGTGTATCATAAACTACAGGGCTGTATGAATGCATTTTAAATGGAAATTTGTCCAATAATTGTAAAGCACTCAAAGAGTCTGTCAATATAATTGCTTTTTTAATTTTCATCAGGTGAATATATTCCACTGCTTTGAAAATACCATAACATTCGCCTGTAAACACAGTGGTCTCCGGAGGAAGTTTTATTTTTTGCACAATACCGGAGAAAGAATCGTAAACTCCTATTCCAACACAACCAGAAGCAGAGGGCTTGGAAGCATCTGTATATATTTGACAATAATTACTGTAGGTTGAAACCATATTATGTTTAAAAGAAGAAAGAGCACTAGGATTTTCTTTATCGTATAAGTTATAGCGGATAACTGGAGCAGTACTAACAGAGTCAAAACTACAGTCGAAAAGAGGCAGACGATTAGAGAGATGTATAGGAGATTGGAGGTTTTTATATTTAAGATAACTTATAATAAGACATGGCCAAGACTTGTGGATCCAATAAGGGGATGAAGCTATTTCTTCTACTAAAGATTGTAATGTAGAAAAGATTTTATGGTTTGAAAATTGAAGGCTACGGAATAAAAATCGATCAGATAAATACTGACGTCTGATACATAACGGAGGCTCGCAACATTCTGCTTGCAGAACATTTATAGGACTAGACCTCATACAACCTGATATTAACCTTAATGCTTTTGACTGAAGCTTATCGAGTTTCTGCAAGGAACTTAAGTTACAAGGCTCTAGGAGGAATGAACCGTAGTCCAAAACGCTGCGAATCATTGCATTATATATTATTTTTAAGCTTTGTGGATGAGCTCCCCACCAAACTCCAGATAAACATCGTAACATGTTGATAACACGCTCGCATTTAGTAACAATATAATCACAGTGGGATCTACCAGACAGCTTTGAATCTAAAATTACACCTAAAAATTTACACTCAGAATGAACAGGAATAACAGAATTGTTATAAAGAACATCTACTTGGGAATAGGATTTTGAACGAGAAAATATGACTATACGACTTTTTTCAGCAGAAAGATCCAAGCCATTATCATCCATCCACGTTTTTAATGATAGAAGAGAAGAAGATATATGCGATGCAGCAACATCAATAGACCGGTTAGTGGAATATAGCAACAAATCATCAGCATATTGTAAAATTCTAACATTATTTTCAAGAGAAGCATCCAAATCGTAGGTATAGATATTATACAATAAAGGACTAAGTACAGAACCTTGTGGCAGGCCTTTCCAGACATGTCTCTTAATTTCAAGTTCTGGAGCAAGAGAGATAATTATTTGGCGTTCAAATAAAATATTCATAATGAAATTTGATAGAAATAACGGAACTTTTAACTTATCCAATTTTATTTTTAAAACTGGAAGAAGAACATTATCATACGCTGAATTTATATCTAGAAAGGCAGCAACAACAGATTCATTAAAGGTAAAAGCTAGTCGAATGTCTGATATAAGAATACTTAAACTGTCAATTGTGCTTTTCCCTTTTCGAAATCCAAACTGGGAGTTAGACAAAAGGCCTTCACTCTCCACGAACCATTCCAGTCGATTTTTAATTAAATATTCAGCTAGTTTTAACAGGACAGAAGATAAGGCTATTGGACGAAATGACGAGGCTTCAGTCGGAGGTTTATTTGGTTTTATAATGGGCAACACTATTTGAGATTTCCATGCCAGTGGAACATTACCTGTCATCATGACAGTATTAACCAAATGTAAATAATAATTCAGCATGTCTTCACTAAGATTTGAAAAAAATGCGTAAGGAATACCATCTTCTCCTGGAGCAGAATTTTTAGTATTTTGTACAGCACCTTTTAACTCATATAGAGAAAATGGAGCACTTAGGTTTGTTTCGTAATGATCATAATTCGGAACAAATGGGATGGAAGGGAGAATAAAATTATTAGGCACCCAAGGCGGAGCTATTTTATCAGCAAACTGATTAACTATGGTTGGAGAGATACAAGCATGATTTGAAACATTAAAAGCAGACTTGAAGCGTTTAATATTACGCCATACAATAGAGTGAGGGGTATCAGGAGCAATAGAGTGGCAAAATTTGCGCCAGCTTTCGAACTTTTTCCTTTTAAATAATTTCTTAGTTTCATTTGCAATCAAAGCAGCAGCATCGTAGTTCTCAAAGGTCATGTTCTTTCTGTACTTCTTTTCTGCCTCCTTTCTAGCCCTAATAGCCTCAGTACACTCACTATCCCACCAAGGAGGAGATGGTATTTTTGACGACCTTTTACAAACAGGAAAAATATCATGAGCAGACTCATTTAATGTGGTATTTAATGCATTAGCACAGTTATTTTCATTATTACTAATAACATTGGGATGTGATGACATTTTACTGTCAACTAGATTTTTAAAATGCACCTAATCCTGAGAATTCTTGTCAGGTAACCTAAATATTCTTGTTGACATTCTTTGATATTTAGGGAGATTCATATCAGGAAATGAAATAACTATGGGAAAATGATCACTACCATGCGCAGATGAAAGTGTAAACCATGACAATGATGAAGCTAAATTAGGGGTACATAGAGATAAATCTACAGCACTATTATTTTGACTTGGGTCTGTACATCTAGTTGGAGAACCTGTGTTCAAAATACATAAATTATGGCTGTCTATTATATCCAACAATTCTTCCCCAAAGCTATTAGATACAGAACTTCCCCACACTGTGTGTTGAGAGTTAAAATCACCAAGTATTAGAAATGGTTTAGGCAAGTTCATAATAATATTATTAAGTTCGTTGAAAATTGAAGTGGAAGGATGAGGAATATAAACTGACACTATACAGATATTATTTACATTTACAGCAATTATTGACAAATCCTCACTATGTGTAGGTAATGAAATAGGAAAATAACATATACTTTTTTCTACGAGTAAGGCTACACCACCATACCCATCAGATCTATCTTCTCTAAGAATATTATACCCAGTTATTCTAAAATTGTAATTATGTTTTAACCAAGTCTCTGACAAGGCAAAGACAAATGGTTTATGTTTGTTCAGTAAATAAATTAGTTCACTTTTTTTATTTATAATACTTCTACAGTTCCATTGTAATATTTGGTGAAGGGCCATATTTGGAGGATTGAATGGTGCTAACATTAAGTGGGGCATCGTTGGACGGTAAAGTTATATTAAAATGAGAAAGCAACCCAAGAAGAGCTGTAACAAAATCATTAGGCACTTGAAAATCAGACTTTTCAGTTTGTTGTCTACTTAGTACACCATTACTGGATGGTGCCTGAGAGAAAGAATATTCATTTATAATTGCATCATGGGCTGCTTTATCATAACCCTTAGATGAATAGGGCTTATGTGGTTTAGGTTTCAATGTAAAAGTTTTTTTGTATGACGCTCCTCGGTTTATAGGGAAATTTATATTAGCTGTTTCTTGCATAGGTGTAGAAATTAAAGCTTGAACATAAGATTTTGTAATTGGTGGGTGTAATTTGGATGCCTCTACATATGAAACAGAGTTCTGAGCCATATAGGACTTAATTTGAGTCTGTCTCACAAACTCTGGACACTTTTTATTAGTTGCAAAATGCAGACCGAAACATGAGCAACAAGAAGCATTTTCCTCGGTTATATCACACGACTCACCACTGTGGTCTTTGCCACATTTATAACAACGAGGTTTAGATCTACACTGAACTTTAGTATGACCAAAACGGCAACAATTAAAACATTGAATTGTTGGGTAAATATACAAATCAACAGAAAGAGCATTGAAGCAACAAAATATTCGTTTAGGTAACACCTGACCATCAAAAGTTAAAACCACAGTGTGTGATGGTTTCCATTGAGGAGACCCATCTACAATAGATTTATAATTAAGACGCCTTACTTTTAAAATTTCTCCACAACCAATTGGGACTGTAATACTTTCTTTAACTTCTTCCAGAGACCAATCTGCGGGGATGCCTCTAACTATGCCCATTCTAGTTACATTAAAAGTAGGAATAAATGCACGCAAGTTATAAGACTCTAGACTTGTATGACTTATAAAATTATTTGCATCATTAAAATTTGAAAACGAAAGAGATATCTTATTACGACCAATTTTAATAACACTACCATTTATAACATTCTTAAAAGAATACTTTTTGAGGTATTTTCCAAAAGACATTGGGTGTATGGAGGATCCGTCATTGGGATTTTGTTGCTTTTGATGTACATGAACTACATAAGGAGCCAAATCAGTCTTATCATACAGTTTCCTACCAATTTGTGTGGGAATGGATGCAGATAGTGTAGGATCAACGGGTTTGTTTTCAACAACCAGAGGAATCTGATGTTGACTATTAATTTGAATTATGTTTTCTTCACAGTCACAGTCCGATGGACGTGCTTCTGCACCATGTTTCCTCCTTCTTTTATTGCATTGTTTGCATATTAGAACATGCACGCGGCTCTTACGCTTTAGAGGACGATTAGATGTAGATGTATCGGTTTCCATTCCCGATTCATTTGAGACTATAGTAACATAATTACTTGCAGGGGGAACGAATCCCCCTGGATCAGGGGGATCGTTCATATTTTACAGAAAATTCAAATTTTGACTTACCAAATAGCTGCTACTATATACACTTAATAAATAAAATACACAAAATAAATAATAAAAACCTAAATTCTACTCAACTGATCACTTAAACCATAAAAATTAAAATTTATCCAAAAAAACGCGGTCGCTCACTCAAAAGTTTCCCGCCCTTTTTCAAAAATTTAAATTACTAATGCAGGAGGAGCAGCAAGTTTTTCCACACGTGACGAGGATGGAAAGAGCGAGCATGAATTTGTAATTATTATATGCCGTCAGAAACATTGTTCAAATTGCAAACTTTAAACTGCTGGCAAACACCAATAAAAATAATGATAGATATATGCATTGTTCCCGAGCGCCGGCTTCGCTTGGCCCTTTGGGTTAACAGGAAAGAGGCATGATTGAATGTCAATATTTAATAATTCAATTCAATATATTTATTTGCATGAACACGAGTAGGTACAATATGGTGTTACATTAATTTTTTAAGTAAGTTCTGAGCATATTCACCCATTACAGGCGTGCAAAAAATAAAATTTAACTAATTAGAAACCAGTTTAAAAACAAGACAACATTATTATGAAATCTAATAAAAAAAAATATTCTTTAAATGTCAAAATCGTACTTTCTGGTCAATAATCAATCTAGTTGGGTTATAAAAACATATCAACTTATGTTCAAATGAGGAATGAAGAAAAATAAAACATTTAAATTAATTAAAATTTGTCAGTTAGAAATTCCTTTACAGAATAATACGCCTTGCCAATTAAAAATCTCTTCAAATGCCTTTTGAAATTATTTTGTGTCATCATTTTTAAGTTTAGGGGAAGTTTATTATAAATGTATATTGACATACAGAAAACACTATTGTTCATCACAGTGGTTCTATACCGTAATGATTTTAATACCACATTATGGCCCGTATTACGGAACTAAACTCAAGCGTAGATCTCTTGAGCACTGTTAGAGAGGGATGGCGCTATTGATCCCACATAGCGCCATCCCTTTTTAATTGCACTCAAGCAGAGATCTACGCTTGAGTTTGGTTCTGTAATACGGGCCTATCACTCAGTTGCACAAAGATTTTTTAAAGACGACATTTGTTAATGAGACATTAAAACTTTAAAGTTCATTAAATTTAAAATTGGAACACAAAATAGTTCTAGCTAATGTCTCTTTAGCATTGATAGGGTGCTAATGTCGTTTTGTGCAACGTAAAAAACGCTAAGGTGTTCTTTTGACACTTCAATAAATAAATTTAATGGAGCATTAGGGATAATGCCGACATTAAATTTTAAAGTTCGTTTCTGCAACTGGGTGTATGTCTCTTACTATTTACTTACATCAGATTTCTGGGCGGAGTTATCTTCGCTTTGCACTGACCAGGGTCGGTGTATCTTTCCCATGGCGACTGCGTAGTTTGACGGCGGGAACATCACATTTGCGAACTTATCCCAGAAACAATGAGCAGCTGCAAATAATAGAAATTTATAGTCTATCCATTTTGATCTGAGACAAAAGGTAAACAAAGAATTTGTGGTTCCCAAACTTTTTATCATATTCTGGGACAAAATAATATGGGCTCTAATTTTTTTAATAAAATAGAAAAGGAGTAGCCGTACTTAATATACCAATATCGTCATTGAATATAAACATTATTTATTTGTGTAATGAAGTCATGTTTTACAAGTATCAGGTATGTTAAGTATATTAAAAACAAGCTATCATTGCTATCATCCAAATGATACTAAATATTAAATATATCAATTAAATTCAAAGTAGATTCAAGGTGTCATGAACAGGTTATGATTGTTCATCTTCTTTTGGAAGTATTCTATACTCAAAGTTTTATTGACTTGCCCCTGCATAAATTTAAATCAACTGTTAAAAGCTGTTTAATGAAAAAGGGGTATTATAAGATAGAAGATTATTTTACAGATAAAAATTCGTGGCTACTATAATTTGCTCCTCTGCACATACTTATTTTACAATATTTAAAATGTTCTATATTCCTTTTGTTATTATGGCTGTTTAAAAAAGGCTAACTGTTGAGTTTCTTGCGGCACTTCTTCTCAACAGGCCATTCACGTCGAAGTGCTAGTAGGAAAAAAAATATTGACGTGCAAAAGTATTTCATGTAAATCTAATTGCAGAATAAATGATTTCATTTCATTTCATAATTAAAGTTTGAGAATAGTATTCGTTTTAGGTCTTTTTTAGTAGTAACGATTAATTTAGTAATTTAAAATTACGTTAAAAATATAACATTGAAGTAAAAACACCAAAAATTATTGAAGGTGACGAGTAATTACTTAATTTATATCATGTAAAAAGTTTGTAATAATAAAATAATAAATAACCGTATGCTTTTGATAAAACCTTTCGACAATGAGTAACGACATCTTAAAGAACCCTTTTTATGGTTTGTTTACATTTTGTCTCAGATCAAAATGGACAGACAATATGATATATGATACCTATGAAATTGCCGTTTTGTATAGGGATTTTGGGGATTTTGTCTATTTTGTTTCTTTAAATATGTTGTATGCACAATAAAGTATAAATAAATAATAAATAAATAAGTCTGCATTCTCCATGCTTACATTTCTTCAGATTTCTCTACAACGACAAATCCAGAGATAATAATTTTTGGCATGTATCATTAGACAAGCTTTAGGAATATGTGTGATATCACTTTTTTTAAAAATTATTACATCTCTCATATTCGGTAAGGAGGTCCTTATTACCCCCAAATGCGGCTTGTAGGTGACCAATTAGCGCTCAAGGTTAGTAATGTAGCTAGAAAAGCCCTAGAGCGGTAAGGAATAGAAAAAAAATCTCTTTACTCTTTCAAAAAGTTCGCGTACATCTAACCATCATACTGCTGTGCCGGCAATAGACATCATGCATTCAGCCCAATGACATAAGAGGTCGCTTCGCTATTCAACCTTGTTTTCATATGAGTATAATAGTCATCAATATTTTAAATATCGAACGGCGAAGCTCAATTTAATTCTTGAAAAAGAAAATAAAGGAAAGGAGTTTTTGGCGGCATTTGACGATGGCGGACGTGATTTTTATTTCGTTAAATTGTAATATTGTACGGAGTGGATATTGTTACGTAAAATCAGTGTAGTTTTGTGTAATAAGTGTCTGTGATGATGTGCAATGTGGAGGATTATCGAAATAAGCGTTAAGTGGTGTGAAAAGTGATGAGTTTTTTATCGTGGTAATCCACCTCATCCAAGTAGCACCACAGTGTCTGCCATCGATCGTTTGACGCCAAACTCTCCCAAGATGCATTGAAATGCATTACACTAGCATTTCAATGCAAACTACTGAAGAAATATATACTGAAGACTTGGCTGTATGGGCTCCGTTCCCTTTGCCTTCCCTACATGGGAGAATTTTACAACAACAGAAAATAAAAAAAAGATGAAAAAGGCCGGAATTGAAAACTTTTACTTTTTGGGATTTTTTACGTGCTAATGAGGAAAAAAACATGTTTTATTCTTGTAATGCCGATATTTTTCTACTTACCTCACAATCGAGATGTAAAGCAGAGTAGCTAGCTCGGGTGTAAGCATCAATTGCACCCTCGAACTATAGGCGCACGAGCGCAGCGAGGCTGCAATATCTCGGGCAGCAATTGATGCCTTACAGTCCTTGGCTACTAATCTATTATTATCGTTTTTAGGTTGATTCCGCCGTTTCGCGCAAAAAACATCGTTCCGTGGAATAAAAAAAAATATCGATTTAAGTTTTGTTTCTTTTTATTGATTCATCTCAGAACATCCCCTGATTCTAAAAAACGGAAAGGCACTTTTCTATCTTATTTAGATACGGAGAAAATAACAATTAAAAATTACCAGATGGACGGTGATGAAAACTGTAAGGATTGTAATGAACTTGCAAGCGATGGTAATGATTTAAGTCGGGATGGTAATGAATACCGCAGAACAGTACTGTAACTTGATGGCATTATAATGAATTATAAAAGGTGTTAATTTATGATAGAAAAACAAAACAGCACTATTTTATTAATAAACGTTTTTTATTACTATTTTGCCTTTTAATTCAGTATCGAATAGTAACCTAATTAAAGAATGTCATATAGTAGCCAACTAACTTACACAATCTCACAATATTTCTTTAAAAAAAACAACTAACAATTCTATAAAAGTAATTTTGAACGCTAGAGAGTGCAAAATCACAATATACAAACTAAAAACATAATTCCTTATCTTTATTATAATTTTCTGATATATAATACCTGTATTCGCAATAAATGAATTGAATTGAATTTAATAATAATATATACCCAACCCAGTAATAGGAACTTAAGTAGTGTTTTGGGTCGTTGTCGCATAATCACAGTATTTACTCATAAAAACAACTAACACATCTATAAAAGTAATTTTGGATAGCTTAAGCTAGAGTGCAAATCACAATATAATAATATACTTACATACAAAAAAAATATTAAAAAATCCTTTATCACTTATCACTTCTATTATCATAATCAACACCGTCTATAAACTTTTATTAATTTTTATAATTTTTTTCTTATTAAATATTATTAACTATTTTAAAGTATGTTGTACCTAATCATCACTATCATCTGAGTCGTCGAAAAAAGTGTGCTTTTAAAATTGTTTTTCTGATGGAGTTGATTTAATGAAAGTCTCAAATTGCTGTTGGTGTTCAGAAGTTTTAAATACTACATCTAGTTGTTTTGGGTTTTGATTTTCCTTTGGTATCTTATAAAATGTATTGTTTCTCAACTCAAACGTACGTTAGATAATATTTTGACTGTAGGAGATGCTGGTGTAGTAGAAGATGTATATACATTTATCAACGGTGAGAGCTGTAAGTCGCTTGGACCCTGTAAATATCTAATTCATCCATGTTGTTCAAAATTTTTGTTGTATCTATACTTAATACTGACTGATTGTCAAAAGAGGCTTCGATTTTATCACACTGATTATTGGATTGACCTCTCTCCATATCGCCGTAATTATCAGAATGAAGAAAGCCTATAATTATGCTTATTATGTATACAATAAGTGCAACCTTGACAATCGAAGCTACCAAATGTTAAAGTTTTATTATTATCAGCAGCTCAGACGCATTGATGAACTTGCATTGATCCCTTAAATGTTGGAATGTTGGGCGGAAATGTTTTACCTTTAATATCACTCTCTGTTACCATATCAACATGTACATTTCGTATATTTTTAGTAACTAACGCCCAAAAATCTTCATAACAACTAACATCTCCGCCATGCTTAATAAAATTGTTAGCAGTTCTTTTGACGATGGCACCAATCCCAAACAGAGCTCCTTGCCTTGGCCGGATTCTTGATAATTCCATGTGACCTTAGTTATATTTGGGTAATAATAGTGCAGAAAGATTTAGTTTTATTATTTGCGTTACTATCTTTATAGTATAGAATTCCAGTATGTAGGAATACTTGTTTTCTACTTCCACCGAAATTAAAGGACTGTATCTCTTCATTAAACTTCAGGTTATAATTCTCGCTAAAGTCTACGTGCACGAGTATCTCTATGTCTTTTAAATTTTGTTTACGTTGTTTGATAGCTTCATATTACTGTAATATTTAGATTGTGTTTTAAAAATGTGTCTAGAGTTGACTCTAATACAAATACTTCATTACCTTCCGAAACAGTTCATTACCTTCCTGCAAGAAAGGTGGAAGGAATGGATGGTAATGAGATGGAGATGAATGAGAAATTTAAACATTTATTTTAATAATTTCGCTACAAAATGTATTAAGTATAAACTTGATATTAATATTGGAATATAATTATTAATAGAGAAGAACATATGGGGTAAATATAATAATCTACTTGTTAAAATGCCTTAAGAAATTGCAGGAATGTAATGAACAGATTTTTAAACGAAACACTATCAACAAGGTAAAGAACGTAAATAATTTTGCTAGCAATGCACACACGTCCACCAAGATCAGTTGTCACCTACGACTGGCCTGTAGAAACACGTTGAAACTAGAACTTTATTAGGGATGTTACAATTATCGACGATATGAAAGAGTTTCTCAATACAGATGGCGATGACATTTTTTCCGTAACAATTTTAAAAGTTGGCTGTTCTTGTATTATTGTTGAAATAAATACATAATGAAAATACTTAATTAAAAGGGTTTGAGTTTAGGTTTCATATAAAATATTAACAAAGGTCATAAATTAAAAAGCAAACTAATAAATGTGAAAATTCCCGACGAGAATCCTATCTGGAAACAGAGAGGAATGATTTTTGAGGTAGTTTTTTATTTTTGTTTCATAAACTAACTGATTAATTTGAAATATTAACGATGCAACTTTTAAGGATTTTATGTTTGTTCTAACTGTAAAAATTAGAATTAAGACAAAAACATGTAAAATAGGGAAATTCGCATGGAATTGCTTTTTGCACGAAATGGCGGAATCAACCTTTAAGTGTATTTGGGAGGCTCTTAAAAAGAGTTGTCTTCGTTTCTAATTTTAACACAATTAAACTTACAACAAACTTTCAGAAACTTAAAAGTTACAGACAAAATACTAAGAGAAAAAAAACGGCAATTTCATAGGTAAAGACCTATTATTTTAAATTATTCGTTTGCTCGGATCGGAATCGTTCCGAGGTCTTCCCGTCCGTAGAAAGAGGTACAAATATACGTCCTGGTTAAAGGCCTTCCTCATGGAGAAACACAAGAGAAGTATAGGCCATAACACCACCACACTGGCTCAATGTGGGTCGGTGGGTTGAACATCGTTGTTGCAACGGTTTCTACCCACTAACGTATTGAGTCAGCGTGGTCGTATTAAGGCCTCAGAGTAAACAGAACTGGAGTAACCTTTGTCTAACATTCCCAAATGCACAAGCATCGGATGCTTGCACGTTTAATAAAACTAGTTGAGTAAACGTTTAATAATACTCCGCTTGTTTCTCCATGTAGAAAGGCTTATGCCCAGCAGTGGAATGTAAGAGGCTAATAATGAAAGTTCATCCGTCACCAACTATACTAACCTGAGATCACAACCCTGTTACTGACGAGGGTCCCGCCGCATACCTGCTTGTACGGCATGTACAACTTTGAGTAAATCGCGGTGTGCCAAGACACCTCACCCAGCTTCGCGACTTCACCTCCGAAGACCAGTTCCGCAGCCTCAGGGACTATAGTACCGCATTCTGTAAGAAAAGTGTTATAGGTGATTAAGAAACAATTCAGAAGTTAGAAGTCTAAAGCAGATTACAGTTCCCAAGAGCGTTAAAATTATCGACTTTAGACTCCTTAAAGACTCTATCTTAAAAGCGTTGGCAACTGCCGTCATAAATGTAATCTGTACCTAATTATTGATTTGGTATCGAAGCCGTAGATAGACTGGCAGGTTAAGAATAAGGAGCCGTGCCGAAATAGAATTCCTTGCTTAAAAATACCTGTTAATTTTTTGTTGTTGTTAACGACACTGTAAATACATGGCTGTGCAATCCTAGTTCTTATTGGGAATGGATTTTTTATCAGTGGACGCCTAGAGATTCTTTGTGAATGGGCCTCTATAAGCTGTTAGCGACGGGCGCCTTCAGACGCGATACTTTAAAATGCTTTACAAGTTATGAACAATAGTTACAGTGATAATCTCTGCTACCTAAGCGTGGGTGCGTCCAAATACCGCTCATAAAATATTGCGACCTAACCCCTGTCACACATCTAATATACAGATACTTCACCAGTGGGCTCCTAAAGATGCTTTACGAGTGGGCGCTTAAAGATTTTTAGCGAATGGGCGCCCAGGGATGCTTTTTCCAGTGGGCGCCTTTATGTGCTAAGCGAGTGGGCACCTCAAAATGCTTTGCCAGTAGGCGCGCCTATAGGTTCTTAGTGAACGGGCACCTAGAAATACGGGCGCTTCGAGATGCTTTGCGAATGGACGTCTAGACATGCCTTTCCAAACATATTTTCTGTCTTACGAGCACAAAGTTCCAATTATTGACAGATAAAGGAAAAGATGGAATGTTCAGTGATACTTTAAATATACGGATCATTACAGAATCCTATTAGGTCCTTACCTATGAAAATGGTGTTTTGTATGGAGATTTTGGGGAATTCTGCATTTTACATACTAACATTTTATCAGTTTTCTTCACAACGACATATCCAGAGATAATAATATTTGGCATATATCATTAGACAAGCTTTAGTAATATGTGTAATATCACACTTCATAAAAATTATTTATCGTTTTTAAG
Source organism: Parapoynx stratiotata (assembly GCA_910589355.1). Taxonomy (NCBI): domain Eukaryota; kingdom Metazoa; phylum Arthropoda; class Insecta; order Lepidoptera; family Crambidae; genus Parapoynx; species Parapoynx stratiotata. The sequence continues at coordinate 6,671,408 of OU342485.1, read as the reverse complement.
TGAATGCAAATAAAATGATGTATTCGGGAGGCACTTAAAAAGAGTTGTCTCCGTGCCAATTTTAACACAATTAAACTTACAACAAATTATCAAAACAAATCAAAATAGCTCAAAAATATAGTCTATTTTTAGACGAGGTAATTATTTTTTAGGAATACTCTGAATCTTAATAGTTACAGACAAAATACAAAGACAGAATAAAAACACCAATTTCATAGGTAAGGACCCAATATTTCAGACTGAAGACTGGATCTTACGTGTCCTCGTGACCTCTTGAGTTAAGAAGCACCATTTGAGTAACAGACCAGTTGTAATAGGAGTACGACGACTCAAAGAAGCTTTGGCTTGAAGTACCTATCTTAAAGCAATTATCGTTTAAAGGCATTCATTAAAACTATATTCAAAAAGTACCTGGGGTTTTTCAAGTTAACTTGCTCTTTATTAGCACGAAGTTAGAGTAACAAGATACATATTAGTGTGAGTCGTGTGGTAGCGGCTCATTAAAAGAATGCTACCAAACCATCTCTTCCCTTATATTATAAACCAGCTTATAGCGGCGACGGGCTCACCACCTGCCACGCGGAGCACATGTGCAGTCACTGCTTGTATTGGTGAATCGCGAGCTAAAGCAGTGGACTGCTTTTGCGGTGCTTGTCTAGTCTCGAACTAACCTTTAGGGGATAATAGTCGGGATTATATGTATGTATGGATCTACAGAAAATCTGTCATTTCGGGAAATGTTCTTTTTGAAGTTCGTACTTTATGTAAATCAGTACATTTTGATATTCAGATCCGTAAGGGCCTGGAGATGCTTTGTGAACCTGGATGCCCATAGGTTTTTTGTGACATGACCGCATGGGGTCGTTTCGTTTCCCAATATTGGACTTCGACAGTAACGAAAAACCAACTGTAAAATTTTTATTGCTAAGAATTTTATATCACTGGTGTTACTATTGCACCTAAAGTTACAGTTAATTTTGGAAATGGTCTCATGCTCATTGTTTAAGAATCTATCGGCTTTATGGATGATTTGGTCCTTATCTGTATATAGAAGATTATTTTCAATGAATACTATAAAGTTAACATCATAATTATCAACATTTTGCTCTACCACTTTTGATTATTTGGCACTATTTAATTTCCTACAAAAATAAATATCAATTTCTTAATGTTTTCAACCCTCAGAGTAAACAGAACTGGAGTAGCCTTTGTCTAACATTCCCCTCTGCCAAATGCACAAGCATCGGATGCTTGCACGTTTAATAAAACTAGTTGAGCCGCCATTTTGACAGCCATAACATTGTAAACGTTGCGGCGAACAGAGCTCCCGCAAAAATGCCTGCCTGTGCTGTTTTTTGTTGTAAAAATAAATAGAAAACATCGAGTAAGCTGAAAGATGGTGTCACCTTTTATTTGTAATTATAATTTTTAAGATTTCATGATTATTTACTTCATTATTTCATGTTTTAGAATTTTACGATTTCAAATTTCGAGCGCTAGTCTCGTGGGCAGTGCGGCTGTGACGTTGTCAAAACGCACACCCCACGAGACTATTTTAAGCGTGTGTGCGTGAAATTTAAATTTGTGTGTCGAATTATGCATGTGTGCATTTGTAAAAACGGTAAAAGTTATTGTTTATGTGTGCTGGCTTTGAGTGTAGTGGTAACCTCACCCCCCGCAAGAAATGGCAGAAAAAAATGTTTGAGAAATTGACTAATGGCTACTCCAGTTCTATTTACTCTGAGTCTCAACCCTGTGCGCATCGCGAGCGCGAGCGTTGCGCGAGTCGTCTTTTCGTATGAATGGAACATAGACTTACTAATATCACGACAATACATTATCCATACTAATATTATAAATGCGAAAGTAACTCTGTCTGTCTGTCTGTTTTGCTTTCACGTCAAAACTACTAAACCAATTTAACCGAAATTTGGCACACAGATAGTCTAGCTAGAGCTTGAGTAAGGTCATACATAGGTTACCTTTTATCCCGATTTTCCCATGGGAACGGGTGCCATGTGAGTGAATATAAAAAATTTAAAAACGCCTCCCAGAAAAATAACGGAGAAATAAACGCCACTATGAACTTTGCTTCTATCTAATAATTGAGTAGAAGTAAATTTTTAATTTCACCAATTGAGGCTTCTGTTCCAATTTGAAAAAATCTTTCAGTGTTGAATCACCTATTTAATTTGGGAAAGCTATAGGCTACATACCATCACATTATCTCAAAGAAACGATTCTAAGCGGGTGAAGGCAAAAGCTAGTTCATATTATTTTATTGCTCGAAGTTCGACTGATGATCGGGGCGCTTTCGAATCGTACGCAATAGTGGAATAATCGTGGTAAACCTTGTAGAATGCTTTAAGAGTTATATCAATATATAGGACTGATAACATTTAACTCTCACCTATTGTAGTACCTACCAATATGAGTAAAACCTAGTTTATATTGTGTGTTGGTTCTTTCAGTTATACATGGTTTAGCCTCACTTCAAAATCTGAAATTCCTGAAATTCGTGACGCACTTATCACCTCCCATATAAGGTGTTCGTGAAAGATTAGCGTCTGGCCACCTACCATAGGTGGTCTGACATTATGCTGAGCGGATGCCATTTTGGTGTTTCTCATCAATTTGTATTGTGCTTTCAAAATTGTATGTTGTGTATTTATTGTGTAACAGCAAATAAACAATTTTCTTTCTTTCTTAAACCTAGGATCAATTGAAGACCCATCATTTTATATTACTTCCAGAGAAACCATATCATTCAGAGATTAGAGCTAACTAATAATATTCATTAAAAGCGCCAGTCTTACTTGTAGCGTACCTATGCTGAACTGGCAACCTCATCATTCATCTCCAGTCAAGGGACAGTGATACTTGAAGTATATTTTACCGTTTTGTGAAATCTTCATTTGTATATGAAATGAAACACCATTATTTAGGACTGATATATTTTAATGCTAATAGGATGTTGGACACAAAAATAAATAAAACGACTTATTAAAATAAAATTTATTTCATATGGCATCCCATTAACACTAAATAAATCAGCTCTAAATACAGTAAGGGAGTGGTAACTCATATCTTTGGGGAACACTCGATGATGGTACACCGATGTTATGTCGTGGCCATATCGTAGAATCAATCATTTCATGTAGGTAGCCAACCATATCGTGACATTCATTCTAATTAAGGGCATTTTGGCATTATGATGACTTCTTCATAATATCACGAATCATCAACTACCACTATCAAATAACGTATTATCTAACTTAACGATCTGATAAATTCTACGATATAACCACGACGTAATAAATCAACATGCGCATACAACAATGTCATCAACATAAATGTTAATTAGGAACATGAATAAATAATATATTGTTTAAATATCTTATATTATTGTAAAATAACTAGGTATGGATGTACATCCATAAGTATCACAATATTTTACTCTGAACACCCAGAATCTAAAACATATATTAACAATACAAAACTGAAGAATTGACTACGATATGATAAAAGCCATTGGTAACATTTATTAAACTGAAATAAAAAATAAATAAAAGTAAACCAATCAAATAAATTGTTAAACAATAAATAGCTTTTATACTAACAAAACCACACACTCAACTCTAATAAGATAATAATTTGATAAATTGGCAAAAAATTAATATCTACAAAAAAAAATTGGAAAGAAAAAATTATACCTGCTGAAAAACAGATGATTTACAATTTAAAAGAGAATATAGAACAATCCCAAAATTACATTTTAAGCATTTCTCTCTCTCTCTCTCTTTCGCTCTCGTCGTTACATTTCAAATACCTGCAAATGATAATTTTATTGCAAATATTCCCAAACTCTACCCCACGATTTTGTATACACGTGTGTGTAATATTAACACTTTCGCGAATGAGCATGCTATAACTTTCTTGTTGGACAGTTTAATTATGTCGCGGATCCTACAGCATCCCAAGTTTATTGAGTTTTTTTACAGTGATGCTTGAGCAGTTGCTTTTTCAATATAAAATATGGGTTCTCTATTCCTTACTGTCACTGCTGATACAACCTCAGATCACTTTCTGTCACATGTGACCAATTCTGCGCACAAAGAAAAAAACAATGTTTACTCCTCTACCCCGCATGGTCGCGTATGCTATAGCATGCGTCAAACGTTTGCTCATTCAAGGTGTCCACAGAAGACCAGCGTCGTGGTGTTCTACGCCCGACACATGCTGAGTGCGACTCCTATTCAGTGCCTTAACCTGTATTGTTTAATATGTCATTATGTATTGTCTTTGTCTATGTTTGATTATTTTCTATGTAATTTCTTTCTATGTGTGTACTGAATAAAATTTTATTCTATTCTATTCTAAATGTTTGGGGGCGACCTATCATTTGACGCATGTATGGTGCATCGTGACGGAAATGCTAGAGCAATCGCAAAATACCCCATACAATAAAATAGTGCTAAAGCAGGGTGACTCACCGTCCGCGGACGTGGCAAGTAGTAAAATTAACATACTACATAAAATATCATATCATTATCCCTCTATCCCCGAAGAGATAGGGAAGTCCCCATGAAACAGGGGACGAGCCTGTTAGTCCTGTTACCGTGACTCGAGCCCAGTGTGAGGCAAGAGAAATATACAGTTAGTAAAGTGAAGCCTATAAACATTTTAAGTCAAAAAATTTTTTTGCAGTTCTTTTAGCCTCAGGCACCAGTTTTTATTTTTAATACCCACACTGTACTATTAGGTCCTTAACTATGAAATTGGTGTTTAGTATGGAGATTTTGGGGAATTCTGCATTTTCCATACTAAAATTTTTTCAGTTTTCTTCACAACGACAAATACATGGATAATAATATTTGGCATCTATCATTAGACAAGCTTTAGTAATATGTGTAATATCACACTTCATAAAAATTATTTATCGTTTTTAAGTGAATGCAAATAAAACGATGTATTCGGGAGGCACTTGAAAAGAGTTGTCTTCGTGCCTAATTTTAACACAATTAAAGTTACAACAAATTATCAAAACAAATCAAAAGAGCTCTAAAATATAGTCTATTTTTAGACGAGGTAATTAATTTTTAGGAATACTCTGAATTTTAATAGTTACAGACAAAATACTAAGAGAGAAAAAAAACACCAATTTCATAGGTAAGGACAGGTAAGGACCCAATATTTTATACAGATATCGGGTTGTTTATTAGATGTCTTGTGAACGAATACAACTATACCAGCTGTGCGTTTGTTTGGTATATAACAAAAGCTGTTACTGTTACTTGAATTCGTTCAGTCACCACTCACTCGTTCCACTAATAGTATAAATTTTGCACACTTACTTGCCAAGTTGGATATGCAGCATATAATAAAATTAATTTAATTTCTTTTCAGATCTTATAACCAGTGATCGGAATAGGTAGAGCTATTTTATGTACTTTCCATATGATAGAATAGTATGGAAATTAAACAACAAATTATATTTATACAAGAGTCAACAATCATTTAACATTTTCATTCCGTGATTGTACAAGAACATAATTATCATTGACGACCTCCGTGGTCGAGTGATCTGTATGCCGGTCTCAAGGCGTCGCCATCTCGAGAGGTTCTGGGTTCGATCCCCGGTGGGGGCAAATGTTTGGGTGATGAATTTTCAGGCATTTGTTCTCCAGTCTTGGAAATTTATATATATTTATATGTACTCAGAATATTTATATGTGTTTATCTATTAAATATATTTATCCGTCATCTAGTGTCCGTAACACAAGCAGCATTAGTTGCTTAAAATGGGACTAGTTGATAGGTGTGAATGTTTGAAGATATTTATTTATTTATTTATATCATATATATTTTTATTTGTATCTCAAAATCGAAACATGATTAAAAAGAACGAACTATTTGTTTTTAATTACAATAAAATCTCAAACTAAATTACCAACACTAATTTACTTTTTGAAACAAAAAAATTACCATTTTTATACTTATTGTCATAAAGAATTGAAATAATCGAACCCCGGAGTATTAGTCGGAATCCCGAGGAATATCCATATTAACATCAACATGTCAATGAACCTAAATAGCTCTACCTATTGCGATCATTGCTTATAACATAGCTTTTTCTAACATAGAACTGTTCATAATAATTAATGTTAACCAGAATGCCTCTAAATACAAAGTGAAGATTAAAAGATTTTTCTAATATACATAACCTTGAATAATATGTTTCGTCAGCCTTTTTTAAAACTAGAACTAGAAGAGACTTCGTCACTGGTAACTAAAATATCAAATCTCCGAGAGACGAAGAAACAAAGATTTAGAAATGTTATTTTATCAAAATTGTATTATCTAAATCATTACGAACAATTACGCTACTGTTACTAATATTCAAGTTAATTATGGGCTTCTTGATATTTTTATCTGAAACAGCATCTAACGTTATATTTCTGTTAGGAGTTAAAATTTGTTTTAACACGTTTTTCTTTCCTGTATTAGAATTTATCTTAGAAGATGAGTTTTGTGGTGGTTTTGTGATAGGAGATCCCATTCTCCAATCATTCGGATCTATATCGTAGTCAACTCCTTCAGTGATAGAGATGGTAGGGGTAACAGGGGCGACAGTAGTAGTATCAGGAATAACCGGGATAGGTGTTTGGACAGTAGTAGGAGCTATTGTGACAGGTGCTATAGATTCTGTACGTGTGTTATTACTTTTTACGCTGAAATATATAAAATCGCTGATAAATATTTCGACTTTATCTTTTATAAGAACTGTTACATTAGTCCCGTTTTTGGGCACACCTGGCTTGCAAGGTATAGCCTTGCTCCAACTGCCGCCCACGCAGACCACGTCGTCGTGTGAGTCGTCGTGGTAGTAGTTAGTATTGCAGGTGATTGCAAGTATAGTATCAGGCGGCTCGTATTCATTGCAAGGCCGATCTCCAACCGAGTCTCCGGTGAGTTTGCACCGAATCATAGCACTCGGGTCTTTAGGCACCTGACAAAACTCTGTGGATAAAGAAATTATAAATTGAGTATTAAAAAAGTAAGAACACAGACCATCCGCAATGTGAGAGCATTGCGGAGTGGTTGAAGATTTTGGTTATTTTTTGCTGGAATGTGCTTTGAACGCTCTCTTCAGGAGCTGTTGGGATGTATGACTTTGCCCATGCTTCTTTTAGTATTATGAAGCCGTGGCGAGGTCGGGCATCTTAATAGCTCCTATTTGGCTTAAACAAAGATTCTGACATGGCCGCATATTGGTGGTCAAACCCTCACGGCAAAGGAAACTGAGCCCATAACAGCCATGTCTTTCGTAAATAATGTCTTCAAAAATGTCTTCTTCTTCTTCTTTTTTTTGAATGGCTCCACCGATTTTTGACGGTGATTCTGCCAACGTCAGAGTTCGATAAAAACACTGTTATTTTATTATTTTTTTATTTAAGGATTTTGTGATAAAAACTGAATTAACGCAGCTGAGGATCAACAATTTACATTCAAATGCTAGTGAAATGCATTTCAATGCATCTCGGGAGAGTTTGGCGTCAAACACAATGACACACACCAGACACAGTGGTCTTACTTCGATGAGGTGGATTACCACGATAAAAATCTCATCCTTTTTCGCATCACATCGACAGTTATTTCAATGATCCTCCAAATTGTTCACACAGAGACTTATTACACAAAACCACTGATTTTACGCAACAATATCAACTCAGAAACAATATTACAATTACTAAAATTCCGAAGCACGGAATAGTTCGAGGCCACAATCTCTTGGTCACCCATCCAAGGGCTAACCATGGCGAAGGTAGCTTTGCGTACTAACCACTACGCCACCGTTTCCTCGGTCGCTATACCTACAGTCATTAAGTTATACTTACGAGCACAACTGTTATCATCTATTTCTGACGGCTGCCAATCGCCGTCGTAGCAGAATCTGGACTCTTCGCCCACCACGCGGTACTTCGCGTTGCAGGTGATCTTCACGACGACAGTATGGAAGGCCTGGCCTGGACGGGCGCTGGCGAGGTTGCTCACGACATATTTTCCATGTAAAGGGTACGGAGGCAACACACACTTCCCACTAGTTGTCGGCCTGTTGAAGAAAAAACATCAACATAAAACACACCTCTTTCTTTCCCCGAAGGGGTAGGCAGAGGTGTTAAACACCCACATTTCGATATGTTAGGTCCCCATGTAACAGGTGGCGAGCCTGTTGCCATGCACTTGGCACAATGTGAAGCAAGCGATATTCACAATGAACTGTAATTCAAACTCAGTGGTACAGGCGGTGGGATCGAACCCGGTTTTCCGTGGCCTCTCGAACGAGTAGTGCCCCTCTGTCCCAACTCGATTACCGCTGCCTTTTGAAGGAAACGTGACAATACTTAAGCCAAATATTAATTTCTAACAACAATTTCAAAAACACTCAAAACTGTGCACTCTGGGTGATTTTTTATGAAACAAAAACATGTGTTTTATAGAAAAATAAACTTAGTCAAGGGTGAACCTCGCTTCTGGCGCTGGGGTAAGCGCACCGGCTCTAACTAGAATGAACGGTCCGCGTGCTAATTTATGTATTTCTTTCGTATTATTAAAATAAATACACATTGCGATAATATAGGTGTTATCGCTGGCAACACTGCGAGTGACGTCACAGCTTGCAGACTCCCCGCTACGTCGACGCGCTGATTTCGGCCATTTTCCAACCTTTAGACATATCTCTCTAATCTGTGTTTCCAACGTGCCTTGAATAGGCCGTATTTGATTATCGACAGCCGTAGCGTTTAGAGGTGTCTCGAGCTAACAATAATTAGTCTCGCAAAGAATTAGTTAAAGTATTGTTGAGATTGTTACTCTGTCTGATTCCCTTGAGTTTTAAGCATAACCTTAAAATTAGTCTTTGTTAAAAGTAATAATTGGTTTTGATTATTGCCATATTGATATACCCTCTTTATTAAGCTCGTTCACGGTTGTTATAATTAATTAAACTTATTATGATATCTAAATTGGACGTTTAATTAGATAGGCAACATACGTTATAGAAAACATGTAGTTTGTGTGTACTCTGTGAAGCACTTACGCCATACTTTATTTTTTTAGAGCTAGGTATCTTTGGTATTTTTTTAATCGAGTCAACTACGAGTGAACTACGTGTGTTATAGAGTGAATCCTTAAATATATTGCTTGGGAATTACATAATTATAGCTTTATTATTAACAATACAGCAAGAGAACCAATGAACACAATTATAGCGCTAAAAGCTCGGTTATGTGAAGCGAAAACAACAAACTATCGATATTTTCTTTTGTAATTGGGACTCCAAAAGACCCAACACTTTGTTGTTTGATAAAAATGTTTGTGAAATAACTTACGGTGTTGGAGTTGATTGAACAACAGTAGTTCTGTTGCAGAGGTCGTCAGACTCATCCGAGTTGTCAGCGCAGTCTTGCTTCTGCAAATAAATACATGTTTCATCAGGGAAAATTTGATATGAAGAGGTTTTAGCGGGCATTTCCAACTCTTACAATTCCCCTTAAATTTTCACGTCACAGGTTCACTTAAGTATTGATAAGATTTTTAATTCAAAAAGTAAGTTGCTGTTTTAAAAATAAGTGCGAAGGTTATAGTTGACATGTGTGAATCGGCATCCATAACATCATCATCTTCGACTAGAGATGTCTAGAGAGGCGTAATGGTAAGTGTCGATAAGGCCGAATGTGTAAGCGAGCTTCACTTTTAATCCTCAACAACTGAGCTATCTTACTTCTGATTGCCGGAACACAACAATGCTTAAAACATCGTTATTATGGCGACAAATTTAGATATGACCAAACCGAGCAGAAAAACTTCTGCCCCCATGGGGAATTAAACCCGGACCTCCCGATCTCACACCCGGTGGTGTGAACCACTAGACCAAATAGGCTGTTTTATAGGAGTTTAATCCTCCTCTCACAATGCTGGCAGTGTTTTAAAGACTGGTACGCCAAATCCTCGACCTTTAACAAGCACGTAGTGCCGTGAGTGATAGATTACAACTTAAATATTATTTTCCTATTTTGGATAAACTTCAATTCACGAGAGGAACAAAAGATCTCTGCCTACCCCCTCGAAAAAAGGTCGTATACGTATGTGTATGTTCAACTCACAAAATCGCAGTCCGAGCCCCTGTCGACGCACGCGCCGTACGCGCACTGGAACACATACGATGGGCAGATCGTTTCCGCGCACGTCATCAAGGTCTCGTCGGAGCCGTCAGCGCAATCCTTTGCCCCGTCGCAATGGGAGTACGCTGGAATGGTTTGGCCGTCGTCGCATGTGAATATTCCACTGTGCAAAAGAAATACTTTCAAATATTCTGTTCATGAGAAGGATGGTCATACGCTTTGGCTTTCGATATCGAAAACAAAGCTATTTTCGCCATATCGTGCTTCGGAAAGTATGTACGAAAGTCGTAAGCCCCTGGTCATAGTCGCTGTTACAACCGTTTCTACCCACCAATCCACACTGGGCCAGCGTGGTGTTATAGTCGCTACTTCTTCTGTTTTTCCACGTGGAAGACCTGTGCACAGCACTGGAGCGTATATAGGTTGGACGATTAGATAACCAAGACAGTCGTCAACTTTGTTTCATAAAGCTAAAGGTCATATGGCCCGACTGGAGAAGTGTAACGAGGCGCTATAGCTATATTAGCGCCTCGTTGCTGTCATTGCGCTCTTCTCTGGCCATTTTTCTCTTGGTTTCCGTTTTTAAATTTGCTGTCTCTTTTTATCTCTTTTTATTTGTTTTGTTCTCGAAGCTCATTCTTACCAGAGTCAGCGCGTAGAGCGGTTGACTCCCTTCTAACAATAATTGTAATATTTATAAAGTGATTATCAATTTTTATAAGCTTAAACAAAAGTTACAACAAACCACATGATCAGTTCCTAATAAATAACAAAGACTATAAGTTTCTTTAAGGCACTATTGTAAGTAGCCCTACCCTTTCTATAATATATTTAAGTGTTAAATGTGAAATTGTTTTGTGTTCAGTGTAATTTACCTTTTTTTATATAATTGTTTCAGTTGTGCCTTAATTCTTCATTATCAAAATATACAATACCTAAGTGACGACCCAGCGTCTTTCACTTTATTCCCGGCTTCACCCCGTCACAGAAGTATCTTCACCTCACAGAACACCCCAAGTCAAGTGACATTTCCCTGAGTGTTGTTGTCCCTGCGTGTGTGTGAGGTCAGTAGTAAATAAGAGTGCTGCGTTGGCAGCGAAGTTGGGACACTTGCAATATCTTATGTCGCGAGCGTTCATGTCTGTCCTCACACGTCCCACTGCTGAGCATAGGCCTTCCTCATGGAAACAAATATATGAGGAGTATGAGCAGAAACGATTGCAATAGTAACCGGGACAAACGGCTTACCTTCCGAAGCACGGCCCTCATGGCGAAGATAGCTTATATAGAAGATAGATAGCATTACGTCACCAAGCTCCTCGAGCGTTCATAAGCTGCGGTAACCACCTAACTTGTTCTCCACCCGATGCAGTAAAAAATCATCGTAAAGCACCCATTTTTTACATATGAATGGCAAGCTCTAGACCTTTATCTCAGCTGATGGAAAGTGACGATAAGGCCGAAGGTGGAAGCGAGATTCACCTGTAATCATCGATAACTGAGGAACTGGCTTTCTTACCGCTGATTGCCGGGACACAATGCTTAATACAAATTTAGGTAAGACCCAGGCGGGCTCAGAAGCCCTACCACCAAACAAACTGAGCAGAAAAACTCCTGCCCCCGTGGTTAATCGAACCCCGGAACTCCCGACCAACACAACACGGTGTTATCAACTTTACCTGACATGTTGCTTCTCGTTCCGGCACCTGGGCAGCAGTTCGTCGGAGTTGTCGGCGCATTCTGTCACCTTGTTACACGGCGCTGTTCCGTCCACGCAGGCGCCGTACGTACACCGGAACCAGTTTGATTGGCATCTGTCAGAGTAAGAAAATTTTATAAAATCATGTCATCGACATTCCCTGGCTGTTCCCGAATGTATTGTTACCACAATAGGTTTTTGGCCCTTTGTCAACAATTCTTAGACATTGATGCCACTGTAGAACCAAAGTCCACTTTATGAAACGCAAATAGAAATCAAACTGAAATTCCACATTTTGCGACAAGTGAGAGCTTTTTCGTTGGAGATACCCAAGGTTATCCGATTCTCTGGTGTCTAAATATTCGTACATAAAATATTGTGTGCGCTGACGTTATCATTGTATAGCACGATATAGAAGAAAATCACACACAATATAGGTATGAGGATAAGGTAGGAGTGCGCAGAGGTTACTTCCATTTGTCACGATCCTCACATATTTCTTTCGCTTCATCCACACACACCACATTACCTTTGACCAAGCTCTTATCATGAACGCCTTTGATTTCATCGAAATGCTCATCTTTTGAAAAAAAATCTTCACTTACAACACAACTACCGACACGGGAATGGATTAAAAGAGGCATATCAAGTCTGTGTATATTATTAAATGTACTTATTATAGCTACCCCTCGATATTCCACTTATGATATTTCATTTCAGACACATGCAATTGACTTAAAGTAGACTACATGCGATTGCACCACAAGCAAAAATTACGACATCCACATCACTGCAACAACCCATTAATTCTCTCCGCTTAGACGGCCACTGCAGGACTCTTACGCCCAATTGCACGATCGAGAGTTAGCGCTTAACCCAGTGTTTGCCCATATTAAGTCCTTACCTATGAAATTGGTGTTTTGTATGGAGATTTTGGGGAATTCTGCATTTTCCATACTAAATTTTTTTCAGTTTTCTTCACAACGACAAATCCAAAGATATTTGGCATCTATCATTATTAATAATATTATTATTATGTAAGTAATATTATTATGTGATATATCACACTTCATAAAAAGTATTTATCGTTTTTAAGTGAATGCAAATAAAATTATGTATTCGGGAGGCACTTAAAAAGAGTTGTCTCCGTGTTCAATTTTAACACAATTAAACTTACAACAAATTATCAAAACAAATCAAAAGAACTCAAAAATATAGTCTATTTTTAGACGAGGTAATTATTTTTTAGGAATACTCTGAATCTTAATAGTTACAGACAAAATACTAAGAGAGAAAAAAAACACCAATTTCATAGGTAAGGACCCAATATTTGCCCCAGGGTTAAGTGCTAACTCTCGACCGCGCAATTGGGCCTTAGTGATCAAGATATACTAAAGTTGGTAGTATTCTTTTAAAGAGCCACGTGGCTCATTAAATGAATACTACCAACCCATCTCTTCCCTTGGGTGTCGTAAAAGGCAACTAATGGAAGTCCATTGCACAACCATCCAATAGCGGCGACGGGCTCACCACCTGTCACGCTGAGTGCAGTCACTGCTTGGTGAAGCGCGGACTATGGCAGAGGACTGCTTTTGCGGTGCTTTTGCCTAGTCTCTGACTAACCCTCAGGAGATAATAGTCGTGATTACATGTATGTTTGTGTATATACTAAAGTCGAACGATCTGGTGAAAGAGTTCTCGTGAAATGCTTATATCTTAATCTGTTTAACATAATTATCATTATACCTGTCACTTTTTAATTGGGCCAATTAAAGCGTTATGGCATGTCTTTTCGAATTGATTTGCGAGTTTGGGGCCGTAGACAAGATTACTTTCGAAATTTGTTATCGGTATCACTGAATGGAAAATGCATCCGTCATCAGCCTATATATGCGGCATAAGCCTTCCCAAATGTAGAGGCGCATTATTATTTTTTTATATAAAAAGCACAGCACTCAACACCACCTGATGGTAAGCAGCAGGAGAGTCCATTGGCGGAAATACCAGGGCCAAAGAGAACAGCCCTAGCTACCTCCAGCTTGCTGGCCCATAAGGTGTTTTTGACGCCGTCTCTTTAAGGAACCCATGCAGAAGGATTACCAAAATGCGTCTTGTATACAAGACCTAGAAGTTTTTTTTTATCATCTGGCTGACTAGTTCCCAAAGTGGTCCAGGTAGACCCCTAGGGGTACGGTAGGCTCGACGGGGATCTTCTTGTCATCATCTTCACATTTTGTCGAGGTTTGGGAATATGGTAGAAGTGTAGCTACCGGATACCAGACCCAGATAAGTTTTGAAAATGGTCTATGAGAAAAATAAGTCTGGGATCCTTTCTGGCTCGTTTTCCGCAAACGACTTATTTGATTGATGCAAAGCACACTACTGCTGATAGTCTACCACTATTTTGACCTTGTTTGGACCTCGAGGATAACCAATCCACTTAGCTTCAGATGTCATAAAACAAAGATAATTAATTTTAAATAATAAATAAATAATAAATCTTTATTTAAATCAATAAAGTGCACACAAGTAGAATTTTGAGTGTTAGCAACTGCAATAGTCAGTGACTGTGTCGAATTAAAAAATAGTTCCTATAGTCTAGATCAAGGGCATGTTCCAAGAACGTCCGTATCCAGCATTGGGATGTATATTTCTGTATGCTCATGATGATGATGGTTAGTAAGTCATTGTTAGTCCGTATTTAAGTCTACGGGTAACGTTAATTGAAAAATATGGAGAGCGTGCAACAAAGGTTACAAATTAAGAGATACAGAATCAAAATCAAATCAAAAATAATTTTATTTAATTGGCTAAACTTGGCCCTTTTCACTGCCGCGAGCGCTTGTAGCAAGTACATCCATATAGCGCTTAGACTGTGGTTCTAACGATACAAGCGACCGGATTCCGAGAGTAAGGCTTTTCATGAGAAGAACCCGGCAAGAAATCGGAAGTCAGTATAAAGAGTTAAATAGAGATAGTAAGAAGCATAGAGCAGAAGTTATACCAATACCTCCACATCTAGCAGTTAAAATGCATAGAAGAAAGGATAAAATTGTGCAATCACAAATTGAGAATTCAAATCTAAATTAAAACAATTGAAGGTATGGACTTGGGCCACATTCACCTTTTGGGAATATGAACTCTTTTCATCTCAGTATGCTCCTTCCAAAGATTTTGTTGCTTGTATTTGTAGCCAATACCTGAGGATTTTTTGTAAATCTTCAATCTGTAATAGAAAATCCATACTAATATTATAAATGCGAAAGTAACTCTGTCTGCCTTGCTTTCACGTAAAAATTACTGAACCGATTTAATTGAAATGTCGTACACAGATAGCCTAGACTCTAGACTATCTGAGAGAATCTAGAGCCAGAGAAAGGAACTAGGCTACTTTTTATCTCAATATTCCCATGGGAACGGGTACCGCGCGGGTGTAACCGTGGTTAGAGTATTAAGTGACAATTCCATTAAAATTGTAATTTCATTTCGAATTTTAAAATTTCTCGGCATTGTAAAATAATAACACGACAACAGAGATTTACTTAGAGAGACTTTTCACAACAATTAATAAGATGACACTGACAAGAAATGTTATTTTCATTATTTTAATAATTAGAGGTTTTAGTTCAACTATTAACAATCAACATTTTGCTAATGAGAGGTAGGAACGTAATGAACACACAATAACTTTTTGTAAGCTTTTATCGGCGTTAAATTCACGCGAACGACGTCGCGGGCACAGCTAGTATAATAATAATCGAAACGCTGAGACAAACCTCATTCAATTGACAATGTTGTACTGTTAAATTCATTAGTTTTTGTTGAACTAAAGCAGGTTTTGCAATGACACGCCTTTACAGCACGCTTTATTCAAATAAAGTTTATGTTGTACAAATATTTGCTGTGCCAAAAGTCGCTTCTCGAAATGTTGACTTAAATTGTGATCATCACTCCAAGATTCAAGGTTGACGCACTTATTAATTTCATTGAACAAAAAATATATTTTAACAAATTTTTTAGTCAATTTTGTAAATTGAATTTTAGTTAATCAATTGTATTTTATTGCTGACCAAATAACACCCAATCTCAATTAGGAAATAAGATTATCGAGAAAATTATTTGCAGACATAACAGACTAAGACATTTTGTGTGGGATTTTGGCAATAAGTAATATTTCCGGGGTTTGGCAATAAGTATATATATATATATATATATATCTCAAAGGTGACTGACTGACATAGTGATCGATCAACGCACAGCCCAAAACAACTGGACGGATCGGGCTAAAATTTGGCATGAAATTTGGCAGGTAGATGTTATGACGTAGGAATCCGCTAAGAAAGGATTTTGATTAGTTCTATCCCCAAGGGGATAAAATAGGGGATGAAAGTTTGTATGAAGTTATGTCAATTTTAAACCGATCGGGCTGAGACTTTGAGTGAAAATTAAAAGTTAAAAAACCATAGTAACCGCGGGCGAAGTCATGGGCAACAGCTAGTTAAATATAAATGTAAGGACCAAATTGTTAGTTAAAACATTAATTGTTCATACGATAGTCAGTCCTGCCTTTTCTCACTCTAGGTGGCGTCGGCACAATATGTCTTCTTCTTCTTCTTCTATTCTCCTCTGTCACTTCGTTAAGTCCGCATCTACTTCTTTCCTATCATTCTTCGTGCATTCAATCCTTTTAAGCTCTTTCTCTCATTCTTTGTTCATCCACATCCAGGCATGCATAATTGCTCACGACTAAAATGTGTTCAGTAAATTCAAGTATTATTATTATACGTATTATTAAGTTATTTAGATATAAAATTGCTTATTTTCATTTACCATCACTGTATGTACAGTCTAGTTCCAAAATGTGTATGCACGTTTGACGGTAAATGACTCTAATTAGAAAGGGAATAAAGATTAACCCGTCAATTGTGCATATATATTTTTGAACTCGATTGTATATTCAATGCAATTTTATATTACTCTTTATTGCACATAAAGAAAAAGAAACAATGTAAAAAGCAGAAGAATACAAGGGAGGACTTATCTCTAATAGGGATATCTTCCAGTCAACCCGTTACAGGTGTGTGAGATCCCAGGATGTAAGAGAAGCGACACCAGTGCACAAGACAAAACACAAATCTATGCAAACATATTCATTACTAAACAAATACAAATAAAATGATATATATAATTTATAAACTCAAAAAATATAAATACAAATAATATAAATAAATACAAATAAATACATAATATTTATAGGTAGTTATCCTTTTCACGATGAATCTATTACATTTACAGTGCAGTAAACGCTAGCGAAATTCGCTTAACCTTGCGACCGAGGTGAAATTATTTACCATTCGACTGAGGTCGTGTCTGTGAGACCCCAAATTAAATTACAATCTCAAAGAATCTTGAGCCAAGTCAACTCAAGCCAGAGCAGGAATTCTCTGCACACGTGTCCTCTCCGTCTTACAAGATACTCGTAGGTTCCTTAAGAGACGTGAAAATGTATCTAAAATTCCAGCAGGGTTTCATCTCGTTGTCTTAGCTTTACATCGCTCATCCAAAAGAATATTGACATAATTACCAAAAAGTCGAAAATGAGTTTTTGATGCCATAACTTCATGTTTTTCACGTTTTATCCATGGTAAAAACGACAGAATTGTTGTTCCATTAGTTTCCGACAGAGAGAGTCACTGCCGTCATGGTTTTGGCCTGTACTTCGTAAGGATACGCGGAAACATCGACTAAGTTTATAAAATGTAGACAGATTTATAATAATAAAACTAAAATTTAATATAATGTTATTTAAATTCATGATTTATTTCCATATCCAAACCTAGTTTAATGTCATAATTGTATTATTTCATGTATAAAATGTCATAAATGTACGTCTGGTTTGTTTTATTTGTTTTTTTTAATAGTTATCTTGAGTTTTCTCGCAAACTTTTTATATAATATTATTGGTAGTAAAGTAACACAACATACACAACATAACAACAACATATACAACATATTTTCGATGTGAAAATTTTAAAACGCTCTCCTGAAAAATCGCAAAAACGTGATTACGTCAATATTCTTTTGGATGAGCGAATATGGATTTACTCCTTACCATCAAGAGGTGTTGCGTCATCTGATCTCTCTATGATAAAGCCGTAGTATACTTACTTATTATTTCTGCAGAGGGCGAAGGTTTCATCGCTGCCATCCGGACAGTTCTTGACACCGTCACACTTGTCGTACGAGGATATGCAGGTGCCGTCTTTGCAGCGGAACTGGTTCTTTCTAGAAAAAGAGACAATAAAACGATGTTTAAAAACGAATTATATGATTGGCTATTAAAAAAAAAGTGGCTCAGTTTCTTGCCGGGTTTTTCTCATTAAAAGCCTTACTCTCGGAATCCGGCCGCTTGTGTCTATTACAATAACAATCAAAGCGTCGTGGTTGTACTTGATACAAGCGCTCGCGGTAATGAACATTAATATTATGATTAATTATTATTATTTAAATTGTAAAATAATTATTTAAAATGTTGACGATTTTAAGTGCCAAGTTTGGCCTATGAAATAAAGTTAGTTTTGATTTTGATTTTGATTTGTTGTTGTTGAAATGCCTTACTCTCGGATTCCGGTCGCTTGTATCGATTACAACCACAGTCAAAGCGCTATGTGGATGTACTTGCTACAAGCGCTCGCGGCAGTGAATTTTAAGTCTTTTTTGTCAATTTAATTATTAAAATTAACTTTAAGTATAATAAATGTGACTATGTATGAATGTTGACGATTTTAAGTGCTATGTTTAGCCTATGAAATAAAATTATTTTTGATTTTTTTTGTTTGATATGGCGATGTTTATTAATGCATCATCTATCAATCTAGAGACGCACAGAAGCTTCCCCCATGGATCTCCATAATATCCGGTCCTGCGCTGCCCGCTTCCAGCGACTTACTGCGACCTTTGGCAGATCATTGACCTTCCAATATGTTAATCACATTGAGGACTAAGCCAAAAACTATCATAAAGTTATTTCTTAAAATATCAGTGTAAATTTTTTTCTGTCTCTCTGGTCGTTGTTGACACCACCGGTGTTGATCAGTAGGTCCAGGAGCTCCAGGAGTTCATCTGCTCGGTTTGGTTGCTAGTAGGGCTTCAGAGCCCATCTGGCTAGCTACCACCGTCTTACCTAAATCTGTCGCCAAAATAACAATGTTATAGCATTGTTGTGTTCCGGCAATCAGAGGTAAGATAGCCAATTCCTCAGTTGTTGAGGAATACAGGTGAAGCTCGCTTCCACCTTCGGCCTTATCGTCGCTTACCATCAGGTGAGATGAAGGCCAAGAGCTTGCCTGTCAAATGTAAAAAAAAATGTTTGCATACAATTTGTATGCAGTGTTGCTTTTAGACTAGGCATCTAATATCGATAGGTCCAATGTATAAGGGCCGAAGTGACACATTGGTCCTTGTACTCCTATAATTATTATTTCAAGAACCGCATTTGTTTTTATATTCTACTTATAATATAAATGGATAATTAAATAAAAAATCTTAATTATTCAGTGATTCTTTTAAAAACAATTTACATATTTAATCTACCATTGGCCCTTATTCTAATGAATTGATACAACGAGACCGGGTGCTCCGTTCGATGTAAAAATGTCTAACGGGCCATTAGTCATAAACAAACGTGCGGGAAATCCCCGTATATAAATATCGGACTGCCTTTTGGCCCCTGTTCGTTTAAATTTATACTACATTGGCCCTTTTACTCCGAAAAAACTGTGTTTCCATGCAGAAATTCCTGTTTTTTTTATTTCCTATAAACATCTCAAAATAAACAAACTGTTAGTTTGGCTGTTTACATACGACCCGTCGATATGATTGTTTACTTACTTGCAATTATTAATCGAAGCCTGCCTTCTGGAACGACTCAGCGACTCGTAGTTGATCTCACTGAAAAAAAACCAGTCCATTATGTTTCCTTATTAAAATAATCAATCATATTTCATATGAAATAAAAAGTCTTTATCTGTGTCTAACGGTCAGTGTTTTAGATGTAAAGTAATAAGTTTTAAAGCCTTTATCCTTATTCCTTCTGTATGGATCAGAATTTTACTAAAGAGAAGGTGAAAAAATCTAGCAGAGATGCGATTGTTGAGATGGATATGGAGGTTCTAGAATGGACAGAATTAAAACTTTATATACCTATACATCTATTTTTTATATCTATATAATTATTATTATTATTAGTTGACAGGTTGCCAGTTGAAACAACTGAAGTTCGCCTGTATCTTATTATTCTTTTGCGATGTGTTTATCTAGTTATCTAGTCTTTTCGTTGGTTGACAGTTTCTGCTGATATTCTTTATGCTGGCAATTCATTCCAAGCCTCGACAACTCGATTCCAAAAAAGTGCCTAAAAGTAACTTTATTTGAAGGGCTCACCTAAAGTAGGAAAAAAGCCGGTCAGTGGACACTTACCGTTTCGAGGTGAAGTTCAGGCAATGTGTCCGTTGCTCGTCCGAGCCGTCTTGGCAATCGCTAAACCCGTCGCATTCACTGTCAGTGCTCACGCATGCGCCGTAGGAGCACCGGAACTGGAACTCCCCACAGCTGTTGAAGAAAGGGTATCTCATATAGTAGGTATTTCATGGTTTTATAATGCTAAAATAGGCAGGAATTCTATCGTTGTGCTATTTGCATGCTTAATGAAAAAGACTACCTCCCCGAATTGTGCAAAAATATAATTTAAATAAGCAGGATATTGGCGCTCTCATCAGTATTTTGGCAGAGCCTACAAGTAAAGCTGCAAAATGTTTAGTACAGTTTTTTTTTAAATTATTAATTTCCCGCTACCCGCTCCCGCGCGCATATTGATTGAATTGCAACATAGTGGTCAGGTTTCGATGGGGCTGACATGTCAAAATGAAACAAAAGCCTCTAAATTCTATTCAGATAATAAAATAAAAAAGAGAGTTTTTGGCGGCATTTGACGATGGCGGACTTGATTTTTATTTCAATGATTGTTATTGTTCGGGGTGGATGTTGTTACGTAAAATCAGTGTAGTTTTGTGTAATAAGTGTCTGTGATGATGAGCACTGTGAAGGATCATCGAAATAACCGTCAAATGGTGTGAAAAACGATGAGATTTTTGTCGTGGTAATCCACCTCATCGAAGTAGCACCACAGTGTCTGCCATGGACTATTTGACGCCAAACTCTCCCAAGATGCATTGAAATGCATTACACTAGCATTTCAATGCAAATACAGAAGAAATATACTGAAGACTTGGCTGTATGGGCTCCGTTCCCTTTGCCTTCCCTACATGGGAGAATTTTACAACAATAAAAAAATAGGTATTTCAAGTACAAAGGAACTAACACAATGGGATGGTTACGTATACAGCTTATTTTTAATTAATAAACAACACACACACATGAACATACATATCATCACGCCTTTTTCCCCGAAGGGGTAGGCAGAGGTGTTAAGCACCCATTTCGCCAGATAATTATGTCAGGTCCTCATCTAACAGGTGGCGAGCTGTTGCCATTTAGGCGATATTCACAATGAACTGTACATAAGTTTTATTCAAACTCAGTGGTACAGGCGGGACGAGTAGTGCCTCGTCCGTCCCAACTCGGCTACCGCTGCCTATCGGCTACAACTTATACATATAAAAAAAATTTAGGACTTGACACAAAATAAATGGGTGTTATTCAAACGGTTAGCAAAATATTGCAATTTTGGTCAGCTGAAATAACTAATTCGTCAGCAAGTTATGGGCAGCATGTATTTCTAATTTGTCAGCTTAATAACTAATTGGGCAGCAACTCAAATGTTTTCTAATACTTATCTATTAAATTGTATTTCCTAAGAATTGATCCTTGATCCTTCATTGATCCTTTTCCTGGATTTTATATATTTCCGTAACATAAGTATATTGCTGCCCAAATAAATATTTTGCAGCTCAACTAAGACCACGGAGGTCAATAGCAAACAAAACATTCTAAATGAAATCCTTTCGAAATAATTTAAAAACGCTCTTTCAAAATATTTGTTTTTTTATCAAATTGTAGTCCTTTTCCTTGATACATAGGTAAATTGTCCTGGGTTGACGAGTGTAATATTGCGGGTTTTTTTCGAGGAAGCACTCATCAAGCCTCTTGTGTAGTATACCTGTCTACTCATACCGCAATTTAATTAACTTACAAGTTGTCCCCACAAGTGGCAGTGGTCTCATCAGAGCCGTCAGGGCAGTCGACGCCTCCATTGCATCTTTCGCCTTCTTCTATGCACATGCCATCCTTGCATTGCCATTGGTCAGCCCTAAAAACAATACATAAGAAATAGTAGGAGTACAGACACGGGCATAAGTCTTATCGTTTCAGTATTTTGTCTTTTAAATTATGTTTTGACGTTACTAGTGACTATTACCACAAAGATAAAAATTTTACTGAAACCCTAGAATGACAAGGTACATAAACGGGTAGACGGGTACATTTATATGCTTGTAGCTGTACTTTGGACTGCGTGTTCACATTCAAGTAATAAGGTTGACCAGGGATATAAGGTATCACCATGCAAAATTTCATTCAAATCGGTCCAGCCATTTCGGAGATTAGCCCGTACAAACAGAGAAAAAAAAAAGAAATTTTGGTATTTTCCCTCTTTTTACATCCCCCTGACTAGATTTAAGCATTTTTTACTATGTACAGACTTTCGACCTCTAAAGTTTTATTTTAAGTATAGATTCACATTGTAACATCAAACTTACGCAATATAATTTTAATTGTCATCTCCGAGATACACGTCAATGACCTAATATCCTTTGCATAAACCTAATAAAAATAAAACTCACGCGCACGGAGCTTGTTCAACGTGTTTCTTGTATCGGAGCGATGGTGACCTGAGGACAAGTAAAGAAATCGTGTTAGATTGTCATGTTTTATGTTTTAAGCTGTGTTAAGCTCGGCTTGCACAGATTCTATTTAACATATTGCACTACAACTGTACCCCGAAGGTGTAGACAGGTGTAGACCTCGGCTTGCACAGATTCTATTTAACATATTGCACCACGACTGTACCCCGAAGGTGTAGACAGGTGTAGACACTTCACACCTTCAATTCGCCAGCAATGTTAAGTGCCCATGTAACAGGTGGCGAGAGTGATGATTAGGACTTTGACTGGTCATTGCAAGCATTGCAGACACCTTTACAACATGAAGCTAAAGGACACTGACACTTGCAGATTCTGCGAACAAGAGCGTGAAACACCACACCTCTTGTGCTACTGTGAACCGCTGATTCACAAAAGAAGCAGACACCTGGAGAAACACACCCTTGACCCAGATGAAATAAAAACAATCCAAACTGGGAACATCTTATCTTTCTTAGTCAGTGCCCAGTTGATGGAGCTACTGTAGGGCCTAAATAGAACTTACAGAGGAGGCTGGTCACAAAAGATCTTATTAGGTCGCGGTGATGCGAAACAGCCCCGACTACCATAAATAATAATAAATAATAACAGGTGGCGAGCCTGTTGTCCTGCACCGGGCACAATGTGCGGCAAGCGATATTCTATTTAGTGGTATACACAGAGAAACAAAACTTTTTTGCGTATTTTCCCCCCTGAGTTCACGCATTTTTTTCTCTATGACAGACATTCGATCTGTTTTATTATATATTAGGTTGGGGAAAAAGTCTTTTCGCATTATAGTATCTATAAACTTGTAATAAAATCTCTTTGGCTATACTATTTGTATCTGGCTGGTTTTGGTATCATTGAAAGTTTAAATTTTATAGAACATAATTCCAAATTCAAATAAGGAAAATGTGTGATTTTCATTTGTTTTTCGTACCGCCAAGATGAGTGAATCTAATGAAGAAATTCGATCCATTTTAAAATTTTACTACAAAAAAGGTAAAAATGCAACGCAAGCCGCGAAAAAAATTTGCGATGTTTATGGACCTAGTGCAGTGTCTGTGAGAGTAGCACAAATTTAGTTTAAGCGTTTTCAATCCGGAAATTCTGATGTCAAAGATGCACGTCGCTCTGGTCGCCCTATTACAGATAAAATGGATGCCATTTTTGAAAAAGTGGAGCAAGATCGGCATGTCAGTAGTTACGACGTAGCTGAAGAACTGAGAATTGACCACAAAACAGTTTTGGCGCATTTGAAAAAAACTGGGTACACAAAAAAGCTTGACATTTGGCCTACCTCACGAGTTCACTGAAAGAAACCTAATGAACCGCGTACTCATTTGTGATTCTTTATTACGACGTAATGAAACCGAACCATTTTTGAAGAAGCTGATAACTGGTGATGAAAAGTGAATCACGTACGACAAGAACGTGCGAAAAAGGTCGTGGTCAAAGGCCGGTCAGGCTTCACAGACTGGTGATGAAGGTGATGCTGTGTGTGTGGTGGGATTGGAAGGGCAATATTCATTATGAGCTGTTACCACCAGGCAGAACCATCGATTCTGAACTCTACTGCGAACAACTGATGAGATTAAAGCAAGAAGTTGAGAGAAAGCGGCCGGAATTAATCAACAGAAGGGGTGTGGTTTTTCATCATGATAACGCTAGACCTCACACACCTTTAGCCACTCAGCAAAAATTAAGAGAGTTTGGCTGGGAGGTGTTAATGCATCCGCCGTATAGTCCTGACCTTGCACCTTCAGATTTCCACCTGTTTCGGTCTCTTCAGAATTCTTTTGGCAGTGTCAGGTTAACATCACGAGAGGACTGCCAAAACCACTTGTCGCGGTATTTTGACCAGAAGTCCCAAAATTTCTATAGCAATGGGATCATGTCCCTACCTACAAGATGGCAAAAAGTTATCGAACAAAATGGTACCTACATACTTTAGTTAAATGTAAATAAACTATATTAAAAAATGTTTTGAATTTTCTTAAAAAATGCGAAGAAACTTTTTCCCCAACCTATTATATAGATTGACAAATCAAAAATAACTTACAATCCTGAGTAGCAGTTACTCTCGTCGCTTCCGTCGTCACAGTCTTTAACTCCATCGCAATACGAACTCGCGAAGATGCACCTTCCATCCTCGCATCTGTATTCTGATAACCTGAAAGATTAAATAAATCTATAAAAAATCTTAATACCGCACAATTCGATACTGTGTTAGGATAATAGGCTAGTTGACTCATATCAAAAGTAATGAAAATAACGTGTCATTCACATAGTATTTAGTACAAGGGTCCGAAATATACCAAGTTCAATAAATATAAATAAGGGATTGCTGTAGAAATTCAATTTAAATATGTTTCATTTTTTTCATATGCCATAAACGCTATCCACCATGTTCGTGAATTATAACTGTCGGCTATGTTACGTATGCGTATTGAATTCAAACAAACAAACGCCAATATTTTACAGTTTATAAATTGAAAAAAATATATATTTAAATAAAAAGTATATTCTAAATTAAGGTTAATTACCGCGAGCGCTTGCGGCAAGTACAACCACTGTGGTTATAATTGATACAAGCGGCCGGATTCCGAGAGTAAGGCTTTTCATGAGAAGAACCCGGCAAGAAACTCATGAGCCACTTTTTTTAAATAGCCAATGATATAATTATTTTCATTATTGAATGTTTTACATAATTTCCATTAATCCATCAAAATAACATGCCTCTATGATGACAAACGATAGCAAATAACTATTTCCACACTATTTTAGTGTGGAAATAGTGTGGAAATCCTCTAGATAATCTTGGATTTTATAATAGCCTTTTTTCATTAAAGTTTTTTTAATATAAGGCTTAAATTTATGAAAAGGCAGTTCTGTTATATTTGGTGGGATTTTATTATGAAATTGTATACATTTCCCCATAAATGAGCGAATTGTTTTACGCAGTCTGAAGACAGGCGTTTTTAGCAAGTTTTTTAGTTTAAATTATGGCATTCATTTTTTTTTTCTTAAATGTGTGGTTATGTTTATAAACATATATTATATTTTCA
Source organism: Parapoynx stratiotata (assembly GCA_910589355.1). Lineage (NCBI taxonomy): Eukaryota > Metazoa > Arthropoda > Insecta > Lepidoptera > Crambidae > Parapoynx > Parapoynx stratiotata. The sequence goes on along the minus strand of OU342485.1, from coordinate 6,645,538 downwards.
TAGATGTATTGGGAGGCAACAGTTAATATATCAATTTCCTTAAATAACTCTCTGAGTGAGTCTCGTGGCTTAAGTTTGTAATGGCTCGTACTGCTTTTTTTTGTAAAATAAAAATATTCTCAATATCAGCTGCTGACCCCCATAGCAACAAGCCATACGACATCACACTATGAAAATAACTAAAGTAGACAAGTCTTGCCGTTTCAACGGTCTGATTTTTTTTTACTGCAAAGGCAGCGGAGCTAAGTCTTTCTGATGGTCAGTTTGTGTGGATTCCACTGTAGGCGTGAGTCTATTGTAATGTCTAGAAATAATGTGGATTCAACAAATTCTAACACTTGATCATATTTTTTTATAATTATATCTACTTGTCTTACATTGGGTAATTGTTTACAATAATCGTGACGCTACGGCACAGATAATTCATGGACCATCATGACAAAGGCGTTTTTGACATTTAAGCAAAAACGTGATTTATAATTTAAAATTTATTATGTTATTCAGTGCAGCTGATAGAGGATTTTTTGCTAGTTCTCAAAGTAACCTAATATTAGGTCCTTACATAAGAAATTGGCGTTTTGTATGGAGATTTTGGAGAACTCTGCATTTTCCATACTAACTTTTTTTCAGTTTTCTTCACAACGACAAATCCAAAGATATCTATAGATATATATTTGACATCTATCATTAGACAAGCTTAAGTAATATGTGTAATATCACACTTCATAAAAATTATTTATCGTTTTTAAGTGAATGCAAATAAAATGATGTATTCGGGAGGCACTTAAAAAGAGTTGTCTCCGTGTCCAATTTTAACACAATTAAACTTACAACAAAATATCAAAACAAATCAAAAGAGCTCAAAAATATAGTCTATTTTTAGACGAGGTATTTATGTTTTTAGGAATACTCTGAATCTAAATAGTTACAGACCAAAATACTAAGAGAGAAAAAAAAACCAATTTCATAGGTAAGGACCGAATATTATAAATGCGAAAGTAACTCTATCTGTCTGTCTCGCTTTCACGTCAAAACTACTGAACCAATTTAACCGAAATTTGGTACACGGATAGTCTAGAGCCTGAGAAAGGACAAAGGCTAACTTTTATCCCGATATTCCCATTGGAACAGGTGCCATGCGGGTGAATGTAAAAAAATTTAAATAACGCCTCCCAAAAAAATTAAGGACAAATTTACGCCACTATGAACTTTGCTTCTAATAATCGAGTAGGAGTAAATTTTCAATTCCACCAATTGAGTCTACTTTTCCAATTTGAAAAAATCTTTCAGTGTTGAATATCCGTGGAATATCCTACTTATTGAGGAAGGCTATAGGCTACCATCACACTATCGCAAAGCAACCATTCTACACGGATATAGTCGGGGGCAAAAGCTAGTAAAGTAATAAAAACGTGGCTATAATACTTTACCCGCATGTATCTTGTTCAGTCGCTACTCTTGAAGATGTCGATGAAACTGAAAAAAATAAAAATCATATTTAGAAGCTATACATATAATACACCTGTAGACGTGAAATGTCTGTACATAGAAAAAAAAATGCTTAAAATTAAGTCAAAGGGGTGTAATAAGAGGGAAAATAAAAATGGTTTTGTTTCTCTGTCTGTTTGTACCACTTGTACGGGCTAATCTCCGGAAAGGCTGGACCGATTTCAATAAAATTTTGCATGGTGATACCTTATATCCCTGGTCAACATCTTACATACTTTTTATTCCGGAAAATTAAAGGGTTCCCGTGGGATAGTTGAAAAACCATGGTAACCGCGGACGAAGTCGCGGGCAACAGCTAGTGTGCAATAAAGTATATATAAATAATAATAAATAATAGCTCTGGTGGATAGGCACCTTTATAGGTTCATTAAAATATAATAATGTTTCTATCACTTTGTCCGTATGCGCTTTATAATATTCCTTTGCGGTGTTTTAGTATTGTATGTATAAACCATTGAATTTTCCGGAATAAAAAGTATCTAAAAAATATCTAATTATGGCTGGATGTTTCTTTTTTTTTATTTTATTTTTTTATTGTGTGTCAAATAAAAAACTTTTCTTTCTTTCTTTCTTTCTTTAAGATATTGACCAGGGATATTAGGTATCACCATGCAGAATTTCATTAAATCGGTCCAGCCATTTTGGAGATTAGCCCGTACGAACAGACAAACTGACAAACAGAAAAACAAATATTGGGTCCTTACCTATGAAATTGGTGTTTTTATTCTGTCTTAGCAATTTGTCCGTAACTATTAAGATTCAGAAAATTCTTATAAAATAATTGCCTCTTCTAAAAATAGACCATATATTCAAATATATGGTCTATTTTTCTCGTATTATTTAATTTGATAATTTTTTGTAAGTTTAATTGTGTTAAAATTAGACACAAAGACAATTATTTTTAACTGCCTCCCGAATACATCATTTGATTTGCATTAACATAAAAACGATGAATATTTTTTATCAAGCGTGTTCACACAAATATTGCTAAAGCTTGTCTAATAATGATACATGCCAAATATTATTATCTCTGGATTTGTCGTTGTGAAGAGAACTGATAAAATGTTAGTATTTAAAATGCAGACATCCCCAAAATCTCCATACAAAACACCAATTTCATAGGTAAGGACCTAATAATTATGAAAAAGAAATTTTTTTTGGTATTTTCAATTTTTTACATTCCCCCGACTTGGTTTTAACAATTTTTTTTATGTACAGACATTCAACCCCTACAGTTTTATTATAATTATATGTATAGAATAAAAGTTATTGAATGAAATTAGTAATTTTAATCAATCAACAGCCATGTCATCACAAGATTGAACCCAACCGGCCTAGAATTGAACCCGGAACCTCCGATGACGACACCAAAGTATACATCACGCAATCTTCAAATTAATGCATTTAGTTTTTTCTTTACAATTAATACGAACAAATTAATAATATCTTATATACAACAACTGGTTTGTGATTGTGTTCCTAATAGGTTATTAACGAATCTTTATAAAATGACCTTTATTTGTAGCCAGATAAGAACTAAGTAAACATAACAAAACACGCTTTGATAATGTCAATCGAAACAGGAAAATTTTATTGTAATACTCGGTTGATGAGGTAAAAATATGATATTTAAATGGGTGCCTACTGTTTTTACGTTTTAATGTTGAATCTTGAGAAAATATATGATTTAACATTATGTAACAGCCTTGGGGGAATTCGGTGGCGTTTTGGCTTTCGATACGGAAAACCAAGCTACTTTTGCGATGGTCAGTCTTTAGATGGGTGACCAAAACTTTACGATCATAGTTGCACCGTGCTTTAAAATCAAAATCAAAAATAATTTTATTTAGGCCACGCTTGGCACGCAAATATCTTACAAAATGAATAATTATAAAAAGTTCATTACAGCGAGCCTTAGAGGTCCTCTTGTAACGAGGCGCTATATCAGTATTAGGACTAGGACTCTGCTGTTATTACGCTCTTCTCTGGCCACTTCCCTCTTTGTTTCGTTTAAAAAAAACGAACCATCTGTCTGTTCTGTCTCCTCATTATTTTTTGGTCTCCAACAGTCCAACTCCAAAATATCATTAGAATTAATATACCTACTATATTTTATAACTTGCAACTATCGTAGTAGGCTGGTTGTAAAAGAGCATCAGTATCTAAATTACTTTGTTTTCATAAGCACTCTAACACCCAGTTGCAGAAACGAACTTTAAAATTTAATGTCAGCATTATCTCTAATGCTCCATTAAATTTATTTATTGAAGTGTCAGAAGAACACCTTAGCGTAGTTTTACGTTGCACAAAACGACATTAGCACCCTGTCAATGCTAAAGAGACATTAGCTAGAACTGTTTTGTGTAACAACCTTAACTTTAATGAACTTTAAAATTTTAATGTCTCATTAACAAATGACGTCCTTAAAAAATCTTTGTGCAACTGAGTGTTAGTGCCTTAGTTTTTATATAAATATTTTATTATTGGGCTAGTTGATAGGTGTGAATGTTTGAAGATATTATTATTATTTCCAAAAGTAACGACCTGAGACTTTCATTTACACGTCACACTCTTTTTGGTTTGGACAGGAGATGCCACACGTTAATCTTAGATTATCTACTTAAAAGGTTAGTTGACCCTTTTTTTATTGGGCCCCAAATGATTAATTACTGTTAGCCGTCACCATAAAAAAGAATACAATTTTTTTCTGAAGCCACAATAAATTTAACAACACAATATATACAACACAATACATTTTAAATTATAAATTACGTTTTTGCTTAAATGTCAAAAACGCTGTCGGTCCTGATGGTCTATGAATTATCTGTGCCGTAGCGTCACGATTATTGTAAACAATTCAATACGCATGCGTGACATACCAGACAGTTATGCTTTATTGATTTTCGAGTGACGTTTGACGGATTTTTACCATGCGTTGTAATTGTTTACATGAAGCGTTACTTAACTAATTTCACGAGCATTGTACTTAGATAGCGTTTTTGGCAGATAAAAAAATACAACATATTTAAATTGAATTTTTACAGCAATCCCATATTTCTACCTATCGAACTTGGTATATTTCGGACCCTTGACCTTGTACTAAATACTACGTGAATGACACATTATTTTCATTACTTTTGATATGAGTCAACTCATGAAACTCATGAGCCACTTTTTAAGGGTCCGTTCACACAGACCGACTCGCAGAGGAGAGCAGATTTTTATCACGTCGAAAACAAAGTTTTGAGCAATTGTAGTAAAGTTTATTTTTGCATATGCACTTTTTTTGTCGTTAAGAATGCTTGAACGCGCTTCGTGTGAATTAATAAGAGGAGCCGACCGGCTCTGATGGCGTGTTCTTTCTCGCTCGCGCAGCCGATCGGCTCCGATTGCGATCCGATCCGCTATCAGATCTTTTCCAGTTCGGTCTCTGTGAAATAGTTGGCGGCTCCGCTCCGGCCAATTCTGAGCGTATACGATCTTGTCTGTGTGAAACATAAATGCGAGCCGATGCTCTCCGAGCCGGTCTGTGTGAACGGACCCTAAATAGCCAATCCCTACTAATATTATAAATGCGAAAGTAACTCTGTCTGTCTTGCTTTCACGTCAAAACTACTGAACCGATTCAATTGAAATTTGGTACACAGATAGTCTAGAGCCTGAGAAAGGACATAGGCTACTTTTTATCCCGATACTCCCATGGAAATGGGTACCACGCGGGTGTAACCGTGGTTATCAATATCTGCTCTGTGACGCGTTCTTTCAAAATGTAATTTCATTTCTGATTTTAAAAAAATCTCGACATAATAAAATAATTACACGACAACAGAGATTTATTACCATGACAACAATTAATCAGAAGACACTATTTTCATTATTTTTATAATTAGGGCGTCTTGCAGGAAATTTAAAACTAGATTTAGTATCATTCTTTTTCTAAGATTTAGTACCTTTTTGACATTTTTACTATGGCAAAAATGACAAAAATTACTAAATCGAGTTTTAATTCTCGATTGAAATTTCCTGCAGTGGGCCAGAGATTTTAGTTCTACTATTAACAATCAACAATAAGAATGTAAATATTGAGCACCTAAAAAAAACAATGCATGCAAATACACAAAAACTTTTTGAAACTTTAATCGGCGTTAAATTAATAGCCACGCGAACGACGTCGACATAATTCAAATAATACAAAATACTTTGGGAAATACAATGTCGTGGAAAAAAATCCATTTGTTGTTTTCCGGTTGTACTAATGTGCTGTCAATTCCTAATTATTGTACCATTTGCTTTTGTAGGAAGTAAAGGACAAGGTTTTCCTTCAAAAGTAAACTACGCATACCGTTCTCAGAGTTAACAGAACTGGAGTAGCCTTTGTCTAACATTCCCCTCTGCCAAATGCACAAGCATCGGATGCTTGCACGTTTAATAAAACTAGTTGAGCCGCCATTTTGACAGCCATAACATTGTAAACGTTGCGTCGAACAGAGCTCCCGTAAAAATGCCTGCCTGTGCTGTTTTTTGTAGTAAAAATAAATAGAAAACATCGAGTATGCTAAAAGATGGTGTCACCTTTTATTTGTAATTATAATTTTAAAGATTTTATCATTATTTACTTCATTATTTCATGTTTTAGAATTCTACAATTTCAAATTTCGAACGCTAGTTTCGTGGGAAGTGCGGCTGACGTTGTCAAAACGCACTTTGACTATTTACCCCACGAGACTATTTTAAGCGTGTGTGCGTGAAATTTAAATTTGTGTGTCTAATGCATGCATGTGTGCATTTGTAAAAACGGTAAAAGTTATTGTTTATGTGTGCCGGCTTTGAGTGTAGTGGTAACCTCACCCCCCCGCAAGAAATGACAGAAAAAAATGTTTGAGAAATTGACTAATGGCTACTCCAGTTCTGTTTACTCTGAGATACCGTTCCATAGAAAATACGTCTCACTCTTTGGTGTAAAATTCTTTTCCAAAAAGTATAAATAGCCATGAAAACCTTTAATGTTATGAAAAAGTAGTTAACTTAGCACATTGTTGGCGACCAGCACCAACCTTTTCAGGCCTTAACTCCAAATTCCCAGTACGTCATATTTTGGATTTATTTATATTGAGAATGTCAGACTTTTTGATAGAAACAATTGTACTTTTTTACTGTCAGTATGTGCTATAATAGCACACTATAGCACTGCTATTAGACATTATACGTGTTACATCAATGCGTGGTCTTATTTGCTCTCAATTCTCCATCCTCAACACACATTTTTAAGTTTTAAAGCTATTGCATAGCTTCTATCGCGGGCCTTGAGCGCGGGGACCGAATCCAGAAATTCCGTAACGAAAAAACCTCACGCTCCCCACTCCGATGCGCAAGGAGGTGTGGCTTGAAGGCCGTGCATGTTAAAACCCAAGGTGGTTACCAAAATGAAACACCGTGTCCAAGGCGAATACAAATTTTAATTAACATCGGTTTAACCATATAAGTCTATGAGAGTAAACAATAGTGCGTTTTAAAGGATAGGTGGCGCCATCTAGTGATACAACAAAGAACTAATTTTAACAAAGACGCCACTTTGGTTTTATTTATAAGCTAACTATTACACATTGTTTATTATGAGTTTTGTTATTTTATTAATTAGTTTATGAACATTTATTTTAGATAATTATTTTATGATTTAATTTACTTATAAGTGATCCGAACGAAATAATGTAAGTATATGCCTACCGATAAACTACCAACAGTTTATATAATTTGTTTTCTTATCGGTCACCACGCTCAAAAAGTGTAACTTGAATTAATATCAAAGAAAAAGAAATACTGCATGAATAAAATAAATAAATAAAATTATAATTGCATAAGTTGATACAAAATGCTATGCAATAGCTTTACCGCGGCAGTCCCCGAGTGCCACACGTCTTTTTTGGTATACTGCGAGTCGCAACGTTGGCGAAGAGGCGGGAAGCCTTTCTCGTAGAGAATCATGAGGAGTATGGGCCATGAGTCATAACGCCACCACGCTGGCCTGGCTGGTTGGTGGGTAGAATCGGTTGCAAAAGCGACCGGGACCAACGGGTTAACGTGCCTTCCGAAGCCCGGGGGAGTTCGTGATCACAAAGTTTAGGTCTCCCATCCAAGGCCTGACTATGGCGAAGGTAGCTTTGTTTTCGATATCGCAAAGAGCACTAACCACTACACCAGCGAGCTATTCATTAATTCCATGAAGAGGAAAGTCAGTGCATGCATTTAACTTAGTATAAGCTAATAAGAGGAAATTCAATATTCGTGTGCATTACCCTATTTGTCTTGGTCTGGGGTTTTTAATTTGGTATATTGAGTAGCTATTGACAATAAAAGTATGAGTGTTCCGTTATTAAGAATGCTTTAACAAGTTCTACGCCACTTGTCATGGACTACAAACGTTGGCTCTTGGTCTGTTTGTACGGGCTAATCTCCGAAATGGCTGGACCGATTTCAATGAAATTTTGCATGGTGATACCTTATATCCCTGGTCAACATCTTAGATACTTTTTATTGCGGAAAATTAAAGGGTTGCCTTGGGATAGTTAAAAAACCATAGTAGCGGTTAATAAGTCGCGGGCAATGAATATCCCTTGCCTGACACTGTGCCCGGCGCATGATAACAATGTCGCCCCGTTACACTTCTTCTACTTGCCCTTTTCCCACTCTGGGGGGGGTCGGCACAACATGTCTTCTTCTTCCATTCTTCTCTGTCACTCGTCAGCTCAACATCCACTTCTTTTATTCTCAAATAACGCATTCAATCTACCGCTTCTTTGGTCTTCCTCTCACTCTACTCAATGTCGCCGTGTGGCCATGTCGTGGGGACTTAAACATTATAATCTAAACGTGGCTGTCGACACTTGGGGATAGAACCGTTAAGATAATGTTGGCTGCTAGCTGCTGCCCGTGACTTCGTTCGCGGTTACTGGATCTTAACTATCCCTCGGGAACCCTTTAATTTTCCGGAATGATAAGTATCTAAGATGTTGACCAGGGATATAAGGTGTCGCCATGCAAAATTTCATTGAAATCGGTCCAGCCATTTCGGAGATTAGCCCGTACAAACAGACAAAAAGACAGTTAAAAAAAATCTTTTGTATTTTCTCTCTGTTGACATCCCCCTGACTCGGTTATAAGCATTTTTTCAATTAAATTTTACATGATGATACCTTATATCTCTGGTCGACATCTTAGATACTTTTTATTCCGGAAAATTAAAGGGTTCCCGTGGGATAGTTAAAAACTATCGTAACGGCGGCCGAAGTAGTACGCACAGCTAGTATAATATAAGTGTAACACTTGCATGACAAATTACTCAAGACTTTTTAGACTATCTACCTTACCTTAATAGGAAAATATTTTACAAAAAAAGGTATATTTAATTAATACATTAATTCTATTTCTATATCTCGAACGAACGTAACTGTTTATACGACCTTCCACCTTATTTTAAACAAAATACTTTCAACACAGACCATTAACTTCGTATTAACTAATATTAACTCACCGAGCACAAAAAACAACACTATTTCTACCAACATTTTAACTTATTTACACAAACACAACACAAAATTTATTTCACTATAACATAATTTCTAAATGCGCTATTATGGACTAGTTTGATTGTATGTTTATAACCGACCGATCATATTTATTGTCTTTTACAAGCCGTAGTATGAACTGCATGAAGCAATTTCCTTGTTTTTCTTAAGATGTACCGATCGGCTTGGGAATACCAACGCGACTGACCTGTGATACCCACAATGACAGATTATTTTCCTCAAAATACGAGTAAAATGTTTAGTCTGTTGCAGTACTTGCAAAACGTGTTTTGACTGATATCTACGAATAACTATAAAAAGGTTTTTGAATGAATTCTGTCTAATTCTGTATTGTGATTGTTCTCGTGTTACTAAGGACATAATACTAGAACTAGCAACCGCTGGCTGGAAGAGATCTTTCATTGAGATAAGTCCGCCCTTGCTTAATGTGGTTGTTAAACTACTAGTTCTTGTTTTAAACTCGGTGTGGCCCGCGACCTCGTCCGCGGTTACTATCTTTTTTTAACTATCCCACGGGAACCCATAAATTTCTAGAATAAAAAGTATCTAAGATGATGACCAGGGATGTAAGGTATCACCATGCCAAATTTCATTGAAATCGGTCCAGCCATTTCGGAGATTAGCCCGTACAAACAGAGACACAAAAATATATATTTTTTTTGGGATTTCCCTCTTTTTACATCCCCCGGACTTGATTTTTTAACATTTTTTTTCTATGTATAGACATTCGAACTCAACAGTTTTATTATATGTATAGATGTGTGCTCTACACAGCGCGCTAGAGACTCGCTAGATCCAGGAGTCTTCTTCTTCTGCTGACAATTAGTCCATTGCTGGACATATGCCTCTCCCAAGGTGCTACTTACATACATATATATAATCACGCCTGTAATCCCCGATTGGGTAGGCAGAGTCCAAGGAGAACTATGTTCCTTAAGACCACATTTAGCCATACAAAAATTGGGTTTGGTCAGATGAAAAATCGTGAAAGAGTACTAACAAGTGGATAGCTCATCGCCTTAACAATCACAGACCCAATACGCCTAAGTCGCCTTTTACGACATGCTAGGCAAGCAAAGCAGTTGGCACATTCTTTTTGTGTCCCGGACCTACACGGGACCTCACATACATACATACATATAATCACGAGTACTATCCTCTAAGGGTTTGTCAGAGACTAGGCAAAGCTTGTCTGCGGCTATTACTGGCTACTGTAACCGCTTACCATCAGTGCTCCTAAAAAGCTATTTTCTTAACATAAAACTTATGGGAATAAATGTTGGGCAATGACAGATGTTACATCTCTACAGTCGGTGCATTTTCGTTCACATTTATAATTATTATCAAAAGGTCATTATATCAATATAGGGTTATCCTAGAGCGGTCACGGTATAAAAATACAGCAACGTAAATGAGATTAAAGATGCTGGGTCAGGGCTGCGCTTGCGCAAGGTGGATCGTTGTGGAGTTTGAAGCAGGCTTATGCCCACAGATCACTGAGAGCCGCTTCGTCTCATTTATTCTATGCTTATGCCCAACCGTGGGCGTCCTCGACTGCATTATGATAGGGCAAGCTCTTAACCTTCATCTCACGGTGGTAAGTGACGAAAGTTGAAGGTGGAAGCTCGCTTTGCCTGTTTTTCGTCAACAACTGAGAAATGCTTAATAACATTGTTATTATGACAGACAGACTTAGGTAAGATGGTGGTAGCTTGCCAGGTTCTGCCACAATGGGGAATCGGACTTAGACTACCCGATCTACACTCGGTGGTCTAATTCAAATTCCCCATTCATTCCCCATTCATTCGTATGCTTTGGCTTTTAATATTGAAAACAAAGCTACTTTCGCCATGGTTAGTCCTTGGATGGGTGACCAAAACTTTGGCACGTTAGCGATTAGTCCAATCCAAACTGGGAACATCTTATCTTTCTTAGACAGTGCCCAGTTGATGGAGCTACTGTAGGGCCTAAATAGAACTTACATAGGTGGCTGGTCACAATAGATCTTATCATACCACAAATAATAATAATAGCCATTAGTCCCAATCGCTCTTGTGACCTTTTCAGTCCACCGGCACCGACCCGCATGGGGCCAGCGTAGTTGTGCTACGGCCCATACCCAGTGCCCAGAAGTGGGACGGTTAAAGCACCATTGACAGAAGTTGGGGAAAATTAATTATGTATTACAGCTACATTTTTCATTTCAAGGTCTTTGACTACGTCATAGACATTTTACAGTTATACTGGCATAGAGTTGCTTTAATTTTAATAAATTCTATTAAGATTATTCCTAAGCGATAGGGGGATTTACATTTTCCCCTTTTTAAGGTAAAATATTCGCGTATGGCTACTTGATCAACAACGGCACCACAGTAAATAAGAGGCTGTAGAATGTCGAGTTGTTGAAGTTAAATTAAAGGGTCTACTCTAATCTGGCATGGATCAAAGGCCATAGTGGGGATAGAGGAAACGATGCGGCTGATGAGTTATCCCGAAGGAGATTGGCGATGACACCCATGGGCCTGGAACCGATCATACCCATTCCCATGAGCTGGTTTAAAGGTTGGATCCAACAACACACATCATTCTTATCATTATAAGATTTAACAATCAAAGACCAAATGGTTTTAGTGTTAACAGTTACACTGATGTGAACATTTTAAATGGAGCAACATGGCGGCAGTGGACGAGAGTCCTCAGCCTATATTCGCCTATATACCTACATGAGGAGTATGGGCCGTTACACCACCACTCTGGCCCAATGCGGGTTGGTGGGTAGAAACAGTCGCAATAGCGACCGGGACCAACGGCTTAACGTTCCTTCCGAAGCACGGAGGAGTTCTAAATCACAAAGTTTTGGTCACCCATCCACACTGACCATGGCGAAGGTAGCTTTGTTTTCTTTCGAAACCAAAGCGTACTAACCACTACGCCACTGAGGTCTTCACTGATATCTCCTCGTTTGTAGGCAAATCGTTACTCTAGTGTGGAAACGATTTTAGGACCGATTTATCCGTGCCACTACTCCCCGGATATAGGCTAGTTGACTCATTTTTTTATTGGGCCCCAAATGATTGATTTCTGATAGCCATCACCATAAAAAAAATCAGTAAAACCTGTAATACAATAAACTTCAAATTATAAATTACGTTATTTAATTAATTTTATAAAAACGCCTTCAGTCCTGATGGTCTATGAATTATCTGTGCCGTAGCGTCAAGATTATTGTAAACAATTCAATACGCATGCGTGACATAGCCGACAGTTATGCTTGATTGATTGCGACTGGGTCGTTTGGCAGACCATGACCAGATTTTGACCATGCGTAGTAATTGTTTACTTGAAGCGTCAACATAACTAATTACACGAACATGGTGGATAGTGTTTTTGACAGATGAAATGAAATGAAATCAAATCAAATATCATTTATTGTGAAACATAGGTTACAAAGGTAGTTATACAAAATACTGCCATTACAGCATACAATCAATTTTAGACTACTTTAATTAATTTTAACCCATAACCAGAGTAACAATAAAATTATAAAAGAAAAAGTCAAATTAATTAAATATGTCATATTATATGAAAATATATGACATATTTAAACTGAATTTCTACAGCAATCCCTTACATAATTTTCGGACCCTTGAACTAAATACTATATGAATTAAACATTATTATCATGACTTTTGTTAAGAATCAACTAGCCTATTGCCTCTGATGTACGATGTACAGGACGTGACATTACTTGACGTTCTGTGTCACTTATTCTTTACGTTGAAGACGTCAAACAAGTTGTGCCGGAGTTTAATTACGACAATGTTTTGGTATTCACCTTATTGATAACGCGTCTAAAATAAACGGGGGAAATGGACCAATGGGTTTTATAAGGCTGTTTATTATAATGAGGGAAATATAGTAAGCACCTAAGAGTAATTACTCACATTACTTCATGTTTTGGATTATGTGTAGATGTGTATATATCTTCTTGTTCTTGTAGTGCTTTTTCAACTAGTGAAGGTTGGGTAGTGAGTTCTAAAAGTATATAACTACACTTCATCCTTTTTTTAACATTACAATAAAATAAAATTTCAAAGACATTGTAGTTTATGACATTTTTAAAAAATGAAAAACAATGTAAAGGGAGGATATAAACTTGCTGAGTTTCTTGCCCGTTCTTCTCAGAACAAGGCCTCCTGGTAGTTTTGTGAACGGATTTTATCGCATGCTTTTGACGTTCATAAGCATGTGCTAAGACGCATCTAAATTGAATAAACGATATTGAATTTTGAATTTTTGATACTGATTGAGGGATAAATTATATTTAATAAAAAAAAAAAAATAAAAAAAAAATATAATAATAATAATTAAAAAAAAAATATAAAAAAATCAGAATGTATACAATACATTTTAAACATCTATGACTGAAGAATGAATGCCTGTATTCATCACACAAACATCTGCCCCACCGGGGACCGAACACAAAACCTCTCGAGATGGGGACGACGCCTTGAGACCGGCGGCGTCGACGTGGTCTACACGTCTACTCGACTACGGAGGTCGTCATATCGTCATAGCCTTGCAAATATTATTTTACATAACAAAACATATTAATATATTTTACATAATCCTATTTTGCAATACTTTGACGCTTCACTTGGGCACCTAAGCGGCTAATTGCCTTGTAATTTCACCCAGGCGCATTTATTAGAAGTCTTCGTTTCTTTTTCGTAGGTGGAGGACCTCGAGGCGTAGGTTATTTTCCATATTCTGTAGCCTTCGGAAACAAAGCAACTTTTGTGAAGGCACGTAATAATATATTACCGTGGCGAAGGTCTGTCCCTGTTACGGAAAGCACGTTAAGCCATTGGTCCTGATTAAATAGCATGAGCAATGCGATATAATATTTATCACGCCCAGTTGTCAAAATCCAAAGTAATTTGACAGTTGAACGTGATAAAAAGGCGATTGATATCAATATACGGTGTTCATACTAAGGTGGGTCGCTTTTCGGCAACGTTATACTCCTCATGTGTTTTTCCATGTTGAGGTTTGTGCCCAGCAGTGGGACGTCTAAATGCTGGTCTCGGTCATATGTTTATGTGGTACTAGCTTTTGCCCGCGTCTTCGTTCGCGTGGAATAGTGACTTTGAAATGGCGTGATGTGTTATAGCCTATATCCTTCCTCAATAATGGGCTAACATGGAAAGGTTTTTCAAATTGGACTACTTAGAAAAGCGCGTCCAAACCAACAAACTCTTCTGCTTTAGCTGTGCCCGCGACGTTGTTCACGTGGTGAATTCATTTAACGCTGATAAAAAGTTGCCAAGATAGTTTTAGATTGTATATTTCACAGCGTTTCGCTGCTTGTCCATCCACCCGTCCAGACTTGGTGTATTATTGTAAAAAAAATTGTATATATTTTCAAATACTTACATTTTTAAGCGATATCATTCGAATGGATTGTCCGAATGTATTTATATAAGAATTGATAGGTAACAAGACGCAAATAAAAAAGCTTTTCTTGTGGCGAACTTTGAATTAAAATTTCTTAATAAAAAAACATAGATTGTGGCTAAAATACTAAAATATACTAGTTAAACTTATGCTGTTGCGAGATTTTTTATAAATAATGATGTCTACAAATTCGTAGTACTTACATCATTGTATCATCAATAGCTTTTTGCAGCGTTCGCGATATAAGGAATATTTTTGATATTTTTTTTACACCTTGGGTTATATTATTGGAGTTTTATCAAGGTTTTCTAATTTTTTCGAAAATAAAATATAGCCTATAGCCTTCCTCGATAATGTTAAACAAATACTGAAAGAATTTTTCAAATCCTGACAGTTGATTAAGGTACTTACTTGTTTTTCATTAATTTTCACACAAAAACATACTCATTGGAAAAATCATGTGGCTGCTATGTTCCATAGACATAATAATTATTATTGCATAAGAAGCTCACTCGTTATTTTCACATTAATTTTCAAGATAATAGGTACATATCACCGATTTAAATTCAAAGTGTCATATAAATCAATAGAACTGAATATAAGAACACGCTCAACATACATTAGTGTTGCCTGATAATAATTTTTCCCATTGTCTTTGCCATATTGTTAGTACTTGAACAAGATTAATATGTTTCAGATAAATAAGATGGTCTACAATAAAATAATTCTAGTTTGAGATTGCAATTCTTACAGCCCCAATAAAAGAAATTTAAAAAGTTAATCTTTTTTTTAAATAACAGTTTATTATTCAAGTTAAAATGCCATTATTTTGTAAGAATCTATACAGATATATATTAATACTAAAAGAAAAAGAGAAAAAAAAACAAAAAAAAAACAGCTTATCTCCTAGCGAAAACAAAAAAAAACCTAAATATAACAGTAAATTTAAAGAAAGCAAAAAAAAAGATATAATTTTGAAAAAATCGCCTGCAAGTATATCCATCGCTGGAAATGTACCAAAAAGGCTGGCTGAATTACCTCTCTCAATAGCAACGCTTATTCTTTGAGCAAAATACAGACCAGCCTTCTTCACCAGATTTGTCGCTGGCTGAATTACCTCTCTCAATAGCAACGCTTATTCTTTGAGCAAAATACAGACCAGCCTTTTTCACCAGATTTGTCGCGGAGCCGCTTCGAAATCTCTTTGTACAGCTTATGAGCAGATGGTCTCCAGGGTCCCAACGTTTCTATCCCAAAAGCCTCAAATATGTAGTCTTCACAGAGGCTACTATATTTGCGCCGTTTGAGGGATTCCGCAGAAGTGGTAGCCGAACTGACCTCACCGAAGTTACTGGAACATGGGAGGCTGCTAAGGTGTCGACACATGTGCATCCCACACCAAAGCACGACCCATTTTCCAGGGAACCAGAGTCATTCCATCGGGTCTCTTGTCATCGTCACGAGGCAAACCATTCGGTTTAAGAACAGATGGAGCACCAGAAATTGAAGTTGGCTTATAAGTAGTTTGTGACAAATATCGCAGTTTATAATAATATTGATTATCCTTACTTAGATGTACAATAAAATAATACCATCAGAAAAGGCACAAAAGGAAATTATTTTATAATTGTGGTACGTAGTTACGATAAGCTGACAACACTGCCCAAGTCAGTCAAATGTCAATGTCAAATTGCGAAAAAAATTGCGAGAGACCTTTTTGCGAGAGATAGGTAGCTGTTTTGTAAATTGTATAGAAATCGTTTAAAATTTGCATTTGCTGTAAAATTTTTAGAGATATGTAATATTCTTGAGTT
Organism: Parapoynx stratiotata; assembly: GCA_910589355.1. Taxonomy (NCBI): domain Eukaryota; kingdom Metazoa; phylum Arthropoda; class Insecta; order Lepidoptera; family Crambidae; genus Parapoynx; species Parapoynx stratiotata. The sequence goes on along the minus strand of OU342485.1, from coordinate 6,629,175 downwards.
ACAAACATGGAAGATTCTTCCACTGAAGACAGGGCTATGGAGACGGCTCCGAAAACGCGGGCCGCTCAGAGCTACGGAAGATCAGCTGTTATTGTGATTCTGAGTAAGTTATTGATTTTGCATTTTCTAACTCTTTTATAACTTTTTAATATTATTTTTTTTTACAATTCCGTGCTTCATGCACGCTACCTACAGAAAACCGCTCTGAAATATGCGTAGGTATAAATGTTTATATCCTTTTGTAAACTAAAACTATCCAAGTTTTTCGTTTAAAAAGTTGTATAACTTACTTCTCCCTTCTGCTCTGTTCACTGTTAATATGGGGTCGGCGCAACATATCTTCCTCTTCCACTCTCTCTTATCACTCGCCATGTACCATGTCACTATACACCTGATCGTCATTCACACAATCCATCCATCTTTTCTTCACTGTTCTTTTCCCTATGCGTCCATCCTTTTTCAACTTTCATGTCCATAACTGATAGAACTAATGAAATCCCATAAAATTCAGTTAATATATATATTGTCACATAACATCAAAATCAGTAAGACATAAAGAACACAGACATTCAACATCATACATAAATAACAATAAAATAATTATACAATTACAAACTAAAGATAATATATTCAACACCTATACAACCTCTAACAATAAGTTTCCTGGTGACATGTTCATTCTCTTTTATTGTTTAACTTACTTTTAAGAAATTAATGGACTGTTTAATGATTTTTATTTAAAACTAGCGTACTTCCCACACCATGGTTACTATGGTTTTATAACTATCCCTTAGGAACCCTTTAAGTTTCCGGAATAAAATTTATCTAAGATGTTGACCAGTGATATAAGGTGCATGCAAATTTCGTTTAAATCGGTCCAGCCATTTCGAACAGTTTCATTATATGTATAGATAAATAAATAAAAAAATATCTTCAAACATTCACACCTATCAACTAGCCCCATTTTAAGCAACGAATGCTGCTTGTGTTACGGACACTAGATGACAGATAAATATATTTAATAGATAAATACATATAAATATCCTGAATTTATATAAATATAATATATATATATATATATATATATATAAACATCCAAGACTGGAGGACAAATGCCTGAAAATTCATCACCCAAACATTTGTCCCCACTGGGGTTCGAACCCAGAACCTCTCGAGATGGCTACAGACCATAAGGGTCGTCAAAATAATATAATAAAAGATGTAGCTCACAATGTGTGTATAATCTACAAACTATGGAAAGATAAATTCACAGAAAAACATAGAAATATTAAAATGAATGCAAAATTTTAGTGAACACAAAATTAAAATAAAACCATTAGTGATTGGATTCCCAACATAATTTAATTATCATAAAGCAGTAATGCATTACTGTATTCTAAATTAAAGGAAAAAAAATTAACTGGTCTTGCTCCATTTATCAGGGTAATATTAGCAATTCATTCAGTGATTCTAGATCAAGTTATAAATCAGAAACTAGTGAGATGAGCAATTTCTATTTGTAGTTTACATTTGAATTTTCTAAATAAATTTGTTAAATAGTCCACAACAGGCGAAGTGAATAGATAACATACATACATACAATCACTCCTGTAATCCCTGAAAGGGTAGGCATAGTCCAAAGAGCACTGTGTTCTTTAGATAGATAATATTATGTAAAATAGCTCAGAAATATTAGGTTGGGGAAAAAGTCTTTTCGCATTATAGTATGTATAAACTTGTAATAAAATCTCTTTGACTATACTATTTGTATCTGGCTGGTTTTGGTATCATTGAAAGTTTAAATTTTAAAGAACATAATAATTCCAAATTCAAATTAGGAAAATGTGTGATTTTCATTTGTTTCTCGTACCGCCAAGATGAGTGAATCTAATGAAGAAATTCGATAAATTTTAAAATTTTACTACAAAAAAGGTAAAAATGCAACGCAAGCCGCGAAAAAAATTTGCGATGTTTATGGACCTAGTGCAGTGTCTGTGAGAGTAGCACAAATTTGGTTTAAGCGTTTTCAATCCGGAAATTTTGATGTCAAAGATGCACGTCGCTCTGGTCGCCCTATTACAGATAAAATGGATTCCATTTTTGAAAAAGTGGAGCAAGATCGGCATGTCAGTAGTTACGACGTAGCTGAAGAACTGGGAATTGACCACAAAACAGTTTTGGCGCATTTGAAGAAAACTGGGTACACAAAAAAGCTCGACATTTGGGTACCTCACGAGCTCACTGAAAGAAACCTAATGAACCGTGTACTCATTTGTGATTCTTTATTACGATGTAATGAAACCGAACCATTTTTGAAGAAGCTGATAACTGGTGATGAAAAGTGGATCACGTACGACAAGAACGTGCGAAAAAGGTCGTGGTCAAAGGCCGGTCAGGCTTCACAGACTGTGGCGAAACCCGGGTTAACTCGCAACAAGGTGATGCTGTGTGTGTGGTAGGATTGGAAGGGCATTATTCATTATGAGCTGTTACCACCAGGCAGGACCATCGATTCTGAACTCTACTGCGAACAACTAATGAGATTAAAGCAAGAAGTTGAGAGAAAGCGGCCGGAATTAATCAACAGAAGGGGTGTGGTTTTTCATCATGATAACGCTAGACCTCACACATCTTTAGCCACTCAGCAAAAATTAAGAGAGTTTGGCTGGGAGGTGTTAATCCATCCGCCGTATAGTCCTGACCTTGCACCTTCAGATTTCCACCTGTTTCGGTCTCTTCAGAATTCTTTAGGCAGTGTCAGGTTAACATCACGAGAGGACTGCCAAAACCACTTGTCGCGGTATTTTGACCAGAAGTTCCAATATTTCTATAGCAATGGGATCATGTCCCTACCTACAAGATGGCAAAAAGTTATCGAACAAAATGGTACCTACATACTTTAGTTAAATGTAAATAAACTATATTAAAAAATGTTTTGAATTTTCTTAAAAAATGCAAAGAAACTTTTTCCCCAACCTATTATTACAAGTTGATTTAATAATAACATTTATCTATACTCATGTTATAATGTTTGAATTATGAATTTAAAAATGGAAACTGTTACATAATGACCATTATGCAACAGGTTGGACACTTATGGCAAATATAAACTATGGCAAATTAAAATTAATAAATGTTTTTGGTTTTTCCTTTGAATAATGAGTGTAGATAAAGTAGTGTATATAATATGCTAGTAGGAAAAAAAATATTGACGTGCAAAAGTATTTCATGTAAATCTAATTGCAGAATAAATGATTACATTTCATTTCATAACTGCACATAACTCGGTATTAAAACACTCGCGTTATACTATCAAAAAACTCGTCAAAGCTCGTTTTCTAAAACCATTGTAACATTGCATTTTTTTTATTATTTAAATTGAAAAAATAATTATTTTCAAATTCTTTTAATTGGCTCAATTCTCTCATATCGAAGCCATATACGTGGAAAAAAGATAAACAATAGACGATCGGCCGGGCAGGCGCGGCCTACGAGATGAGAGAACGATATCGAGTTGGTCATGCAATTTTTTCGAGAAAATTTGGAAAATGTGTTTAAGTTAAACACGGAATAGTTATTATTTTTTATTGAAAAATAATGTTAAATGACCTATGATTTAAGAACGGGTATGTATTTGTAATTTATTAATAAACAGCTAATTCATGTTACGTTGTTTTGGGATAATTGTATATAATTAATTGAATATAAAAATTTTCATGTAAGTTTTGTGCTTTGCCCACAGGTGGGTTGCGGTGGTTTATATTTTGGTATTTTGCTTTCTTTTGCACTTATTTGTTGTTTGTCATAATAACATATAAGTTTATTTTGTTTGGCAAACTCTTATAAATACTGCGTTAAAACGAAGTAACGCTTGTCCTGTCACCCATAAAATTTTTATTGGTAATGCAAGAGGCAGCTTTAGGAAGCCCTATGTATAGCTTGACTGCTTCTCATAAGAAGACTGGATGGTTGCAGGATTCGTGAGGACATTGTTTGTTTTACTTAGTTTTGTTTTAGTTTTAAGTCACAGATGATATATTATACTGGAGAGAGCAACACATATGTATAAGGAACCTGTTTTTTCACTCTACCGACAAAGTTGTTAGTATATTTTTTTTAGCTCTTAAAATAAATTGTTCATTATATAATATTTCTTTTTATTTAATTGTACATATTTTACTGTCACAGCGCTCCCTGGCCCGGCTGAGGCAGGAAAGCGTTGAGAGCAGAATAGGGCTTCCTAAAGCTGCCTCTTGCATTACCAATAAAAATTTTATGGGTGACAGGACAAGCGTTACTTCGTTTTAACGCAGTATTTATAAGAGTTTGCCAAACAAAATAAACTTATATGTTATTATGACAAACAACAAATAAGTGCAAAAGAAAGCAAAATACCAAAATATAAACCACCGCAACCCACCTGTGGGCAAAGCACAAAACATACATGAAAATTTTTATATTCAATTAATTATATACAATTATCCCAAAACATCGTAACATGAATTAGCTGTTTATTAATAAATTACAAATACATACCCGTTCTTAAATCATAGGTCATTTAACATTATTTTTCAATAAAAAATAATAAATATTCCGTGTTTAACTTAAACACATTTTCCAAATTTTCTCGAAAAAATTGCATGACCAACTCGATATCGTTCTCTCATCTCGTAGGCCGCGCCTGCCCGGCCGATCGTCTATTGTTTATCTTTTTTCCACGTATATGGCTTCGAGATGAGAGAATTGAGCCAATTAAAAGAATTTGAAATTAATTATTTTTTCAATTTAAATAATAAAAAAAATGCAATGTTACACCATACTTGAGTATTAATAACCTATATTATGTGACAGTTACATAAACTGCTATTTAATAAAGGTTCTTTTTTTATTATCATGACAATGTGTTGTTAATGTAATGTTATATTTTTTATGATAGTTTTTTTTTTTGCCTATATAGACGACAAAGAGAACTGAGCCCATAACAGCCATGTCTTTCGTGATAATGTCGTCATTAATTTACATTGAAGTACTAGTGTGATGCATTTTATTGCATCTTGGGAGAGCTTGGCGTCCAAGGATTGATGGCAGAAATTGTGGTGTTACTTCGATGAGATGGATTACCGATAAAAATCGCATCGTTTTTCACACCACTTGCCACTTATTTCAATGATCCTCCACATTGCACATCATGACAGATACTAAACAAAACTACACTGATTTTACGCAACAAAATCCACTCCGAAATAATATTACAATCATTGAAATATAAATCACGTCCGCCATAGTTGAATGGCACAAAAACTCATTTTTTATGATAGTTTAAAAATACATAATTTATATACTTAATATATCATTTTGAGTCAAGGAGTCGACTTTGTAAGTTGGTATTATGACACCTAATTGTATGATTCTTTATGTTTATGTAATATTTTATGCAGAGTACATCTATTCTCTGTTAATAAAGAAAAAATGTTGCAAAGACTGCACTTATTGTGTTAGTGATTGCCAGATTGGTCGCCTGTACAACTGAGTTTACACATACATACAATCACGCCTGTAATCCCCGAAGGGGTAAGCAGAGTCCAAGGAGCACTGTGTTCCTTAAGACCACATTTAGCCAAACGAAAAATGGTTTTGGTCAGATGAAAAATCGTAGAGTAGTAACAAGTGGCTAGCTCATCGCCTACACAATCACAAACCCAGTACCCAATACGCCCTTAGTCGCCTTTTACGACATTCTAGGCAAGAAAAGCAGTTGGTATAAACTAGTAATAGTAAATCAATGGTTGGTAGGTATAATAACAAAAAGTATATTATACTTTTTGTGTCCCGAACCAACACGGGACCAACTGAGTTTGAATAACATAATTATGATTTATTGTACACCACTACTTTTTAATTAGGATATGCAATTATTGGTAAACACTACACCGAATCAATGAGTTACACGCACCTCTAGATAAAAAGCATAGTGTAGGTAATTGATTTGCGTATACGACCACCTAGAAACTACATCAAGATTGCATGACACACAGGAAACTTTTTCAATAAAAAACAATATAAAAAAATTATTACTTTATAGGTACACAAATATGATCAGTATACTTCATCCAAATCCTCAGAGTAAACCAGAACTGGAGTAGCCATTAGTCAATTTCTCAAAAAATTTTTCTGCCATTTCTTGCGGGGGGTGAGGTTACCACTATATACTATATAACAATAACTTTTACCGTTTTTACAAATGCACACATGCATAATTCGACGCACAAATTTAAATTTCACGCACACACGCTTAAAATAGTCACGTGGAGTGTGCGTTTTGACAACGTCACAGCCGCACTCCCCACGAGACTAGCGCTCGAAATTTGAAATCGTAGAATTCTAAAACATGGAATAATGAAGTAAATAATCATGAAATCTTAAAAATTATAATTACAAATATAAGGTGACACCATCTTTTAGCATACTCGATGTTTTCTATTTATTTTTACAACAAAAAACAGCACAGGCAGGCATTTTTGCGGGAGCTCTGTTCACCGCAACATTTACAAAGTTATGGCTGTCAAAATGGCGGCTCAACTAGTTTTATTAAACGTGCAAGCATCCGATGCTTGTGCATTTGGCAGAAGGGAATGTTAGACAACGGCTACTCCAGTACTGTTTACTCTGAGTCCAAATCCAATGACGAATGTTTAATAACAAAGCGTTGCCTAGCAACCACTGACAGGCAGAAAAATGTTATTAACATACATTTTTCTATCAGGCACATTAAAGAAATATTTACTATCTTACTGTATTATAAGAAAATATATATAAAGCAATTTAATTTGAATTAAGTAACTGTTTATGAATTTAATTTATAAGTATTAATTATAATTGCTTCTAGAATATCACAAGAAAAAGTAAAAAAAAAATAATTGTGTCGCGTTATAGCATAAAACGGAACGTAGAACTTTCGTTCGTGGTCGGGTAAAAATAAATAATGAATATGCAACTGATTTTAAAAGTACTTACGGTATAGGAACACGACGGAAAGTTAGTGTCGATTGCAAATTGGAAGATTAGTTTAAAATCGCAAAAATGTTTACGAGATCTGAATTTTATAGGGTTGTGAGGTGAAAATAATTAAGATTATCTTCATTTCTTATTTTATTTCAAAAGTATTGAGGTTTTGTGAGTGTTTCTAGTGATTTAAGGTAGAAAAATAATTATAATAGAAACAATTGTGAAATAATCGGGTCGAAAATACAAGATTAAGCTATTTTTTCGTAAACTAAGTTGTGATGACCCTAAACTTGGTTTGTTTACATTTATTCGTCATCGGATTTGAATGATGTGTAGTTGATACCGAACACATCATTCTTTTCTATGCACCGATTAAAAAGGTCTTATTTAGACGGTTAGTAAAATATTCGAATTTTGGTGAGCAAAAAAATACATTGGTCAGCTAAAATAATAAATCAGCAATTTATGGGCAGCAAATATTTCTAAATTTGTCAGCATAATAACTAATTGGGCAGCTGATATTTCTAATTTGTCAGCAAAATAACTAATTTCGGCAGGAACTCAAATGTTTTCTGTGCTGCCAAATTGTTTAATGGATATTTTGATGACCTAAATATTATTGTTAAGGGTCATAAAAACAATAACCTTATCCTAATATCTATCAGAATACATTTCCTACGAATTGATCCTTTTCCTAGATTTTATACATTTCCGGTAACATATATATCGCTGCCCAAATAACCAAACAAAATATTCGTTTGGTGCCCAAATGATTATTCGGCTGACCATTTTGTTGCTGCCCAATTAATTACTTCCTATTAAAAAGTTGTGGAGTATATATTTATATATACTCCCTCTTTTTTATATTTATTTTTATATATATTTTATTTCCAGCCTTTTTCTGCCCTTTTTGCCTTTTTCTTTTTTTTTCTTTTTTTTTCTTTTTTTTAATGTATATATTTATATATTCTCTCTCTTTTTTTTTATTTATTTTTATATATATTTTATTTCCAGCGTTTTTCTTCGCGTTCTGCCACTACCAATACAGCTATACCTTATTCGAGAATGACAGAAACTTCTCTCACCTCTCCGAGCTCGAACGAGAGATGTCTCTTCGCACGGAGATGGGCTTCTATTACTCGTACTATAAGATGTTAGCCCAGGACTACCCGTTGACGACCGGAGTGTCTCGTCTGATGTACGATAAGCTGGTGGAGTACCCGAAGGAAGTGAACGCTTTTAACCGGTTTAATATCCATCCAGAGGTGAGTAATGTAAAGTCATGGAATCATACAATACGCATGTGTCACAACTCCAATCAAACTCAAACTCAAAGTCATTTAATCAAAATGGTATCATCAAATACACTTTTGACAAGTCAAAACAAACAAAATAAATTATAAGTATTCTTAAATTGATAATACCACTACTTTTTTTTCGGCCTGTTCACTACCGGGAGGCCTTGTCTAGAGAAGATACAGGCAAGAAACTGCAAGGGTTCCGTCCTCCCTTTACATCAATATATTCTACAACCTAATAAAATTTACGTGTATTATATAATACTCTTAGTCACAAATGTCAAAATTGAATTGGAAGGAAAATGCTCCAAAAGCGACGTATCAATATATACAAGTGATTGTAATAGTTATACTGAAGTAGTTAATTAATTGTCATGTCTATTCGGAACACTCTCCTGGCCAAAACAAAAAAAAATCCAATAGCTTATAGCGGCGACGGGCTCACCACCTGTCACGCTGAGCAAATTTGCAGTCAATGCTTGGTGAAGCGGTAGTCCACCGCAGTGGGCTGCTTTTGCGGTGCTTTTGCCTAGTCTCTGACTAAACCTTAGGGGATAATAGTTGTGTATAGTATGTATGTACTATATAGTATGTATGTAATAGGTGTGTAATAGTATGTATGTATGTCAAATAAAAAAATCTTTATTTTGTGGAATAAGCTTAGCGTTAGCTTTAGCTTACAATCTTAGTTGCAATACAATTTAAACCTAGTATAAAACTCGATTTTGTCAGTTTTTGACAATTCCACTATGGCTAACATGTCAGAAAATCAATAAATCTAGTTTTAAATCTCGACAATTTTTTATCTTATCTTATCTTTAAATTTCCTGCAAGAGGCTGTTAATACAAAATAATACCGACATATAAACAAAGCTTCTCACTGTCTGTCTGTTCCTATGCTTAGATCTTTAATACTACCCAATGGTTTTGATGAGGTTTCTAAGTATATTGAGTATATGCGTAATATATTAGAATCCATGCTAAGCCGATGCTCGCTAATCTATACATATAATAAAACTGTAGAGGTCGAATGTCTGTACATAGAAAAAAAATGCTTAAAACCAAGTCAGGGGGATGTAAAAAGGGGAAAATACATTTTTTTTGTTTCTCTGTCTGTTCGTCTGTTAGGAATAGAGGCGTGCTCATATGTTGTGTTGTCAGGTCCTAATCGGCGTCCTGTACCGCTACGTGGAGCCATGGATCAACGGCTCGCAAGTATGCCACGCGGTGTCCCGGCCGGGCTACGAACCCGTGGACGCCTGCAACGGGCTGGGCGTGCCCATGCTGTTCTACTTGGAGGCCCTCTGGACGCTGGCCGGCGTTTCTGTGGCCGCTGTCTTCTTGCACGCTGCTGTTATTAGGTAAGAAAAAGACATTTATTTACACTCATGTTATAATGTTCGAATTATGAACTCAGACTCGAAGTCATAATGACATACTTTTTAACACAGATGATAAAAACGAAAATTTAAAAATGGAATCTGCACCATTATAACATAATACAATAGGCTTGACTCATTATGTAACACTTATTTTTCTTAAAAACGCACAAAACTATAGCAAATGTTTTCCAGACAGCCAACAATAAATAAAATAAATATATTTTTTGTTTATTTGTTTGAATAATAAGTGTAGATAAAGTAGTGTATGTAACTGCACATAACTCGGTATTAAAACACTCGCGGGATACTATTAAAAACTCGCCAACTCGTGTTTTAATAACCTATATTATTTATTTATTTAACAATTTATTGTACACAGAAAAACATAACAACGAAACGACAAATTACAAAGACAGTACAAAGGGTGTGGCCTATTCCTAAGAGAAATGTCTCCCAGCCCACCTGCGATAGGAGATATGGCAAGAAACGAAAATGTCGTGTGTACACTATGAATAAATATAAAACTTAAATATAATATGTAGTAAATTTGATAAATATAAAATATAATACTTAATATACAAATATACATACCAAATATATATTTATATACATAGATGAATATGACATTTGACGACCTCCGTGGTCGAGTGGTCTGTGCGCCGGTCTCAAGGCGTCGCCATCTCGAGAGGTTCTGGGTTCGATCCCCGGTGGGGGCAAATGTTTGGGTGATGAATTTTCAGGCATTTGTTCTCCAGTCTTGGATGTTTATATATATTTATCTATATTATATTCATCTATATTATATATATTTATCTATATTATATCTATACTATATTCATCATATTTATATGTATTAATCTATTAAATATATTTATCCGTCATCTAGTGTCCGTAACACAAGCAGCATTAGTTGCTTAAAATGGGGCTAGTTGATAGGTGTGAATGTTAGAAGATATTTATTTATTTATTTTATTTATTATTTATAATATACTTATATAAATGTGACAGTTACACAAACTACTATTAAGCATTCGCTCACGTACAACGTGTACAGAGTCACGGTCGTCACTAGAACTATGGGACGCCTTGAGACAATATGGGATTACGCCGTAGGTGGGCTGGGGAGGCTGGATGGGAGCGGCCGAAAATCGAGATCGTAGAAACAGTCGTAGTAATTTAAAATGTATTATAGAAAGGGTCTACCCACACATATTCAGCGACATTCAGCGTTTTTCTATGTCATCGTCATCGTCATCAGCCTATATACGTCCCACTGCTGGGACAGGCCTCCCTCATGGAGAAACACATGAGGAGTATGAGCCGTAACACCACCACGCTGGCGCAATGCGGGTTGGTGGGTAGAAACGGTCACAAATGCGCCCGGGACCAACGGCTTAACGTGCCTTCCGAAACACGGAGGAGCTCGAGATGACAAAGTTTTAGTCACCCATCCACAGGCGATCATGGCGAAGGTAGCTTTGTTTTCAATCGAAAGCCAAAGCGAGCTCCTCACTCAAGTGAGTGTAATAATAGGCTAGTTGAATCATATCAAAAGTAATGAAAATAATGTGTCTTTCACAAGTAGTACAAGGGTCCGAAATATTGGGTCCTTACCTATGAAATTGGTGTTTTTATTCTGTCTTAGTATTTTGTCTGTAACTATTAAGATTCAGAGTATTCCTAAAAAATAATTACCTCGTCTAAAAATAGACTATGTATTTGAGCTCTTTTGATTTGTTTTGATAATTTGTTGTCAGTTTAATTGTGTTAAAATTGGACACGGAGACAGCTCTTTTTACGTGCCTCCCGAATACATCATTTTATTTGCATTCATTTAAAAACGATAAATAATTTTTATGAAGTGTGATATTACACATATGACTAAAGCCTGTCTTATGATACATGCCAAATATAATTATCTTTGGATTTGTCGTTGTGAAGAAAACTGAAAAAAATTTAGTATGGAAAATGCAGAATTCCCCAAAATATTCCTCCATTCAAAACACCAATTTCATAGGTAAGGACCTAATATACCAAGTTCGATAAGTATAAATAAGAGATTGCTGTAGAAATTCAATTTAAATATGGTTTATTTTACTTTTTCTTTCTCATCTGCCAAAAACGCTATCCACCATCTTCGTGAAATTTGTTGAGTAACGCTTCATGTAAACAATTACTACGCATGGTCAAAATCTGTTAAACGCCAGTCGCAACCAATCAAGCACAACGACTATGTCACGCATGCGTATTGAATTGTTTACAATAATCGTGACGCTACGGCACAGATTATTCATAGACCATCAGAAGCGACGGCGTTTTTGACATTAAAGCAAAAACGTAATTTAAAATGTATTGTGTTATAGGCTTCAGATTTTTTTTATTATATTTTTATGGTAATGGCTATCAGTAATGAAGCATTTGGAGGCCGATAAAAAAGGGTCAACTAGCCTATTAAGAAAATTATTAAAAAGTGTACTTCTGGTGGAAACCGCATTTTCTTTACTGATTACAACCAGCTGGAAGCAGAGTGTTTGTTATAGATTGTATTTCCAATTCTTCCAGTGAGAGTCTCTTCGGCGGTCTTCTTGCCGTGTGCCAATATTTCGCCAACCACAAAGATGTAACACGCGTCCACTGGACCCCCAATGAGCGGGAGAACTTCGCCTGGCCTCTCCTGTTGCTGCAATCCTGGATGATCACCATGCAGCTTAGGGATAAGGGGCGGAGAATGACCTTCCAACTGCAGGTAAGGAAGATGCTATAGAACATTAGTTCCCAGAGTGGACCCCTAGGGGTCTACGGGAGACTAAACGGGGGTCTTGTTGTCTTCGCATCTTCACGTTATTGTCGAGTTTGGGGAATATGGGAGAAATGTAGCTGCAGGGGGGGGGGGGGGGGGGGGGGGGTTCTATGAGAAAAATTAATCTGGAACCGCTGATCTAGAATACGAAGTAGTTATTATTAGAGTCAGAAAGCCCGTGATGGTCCGGGACCCAAAAAGAATATACCAACTGCTTTTCTTGTCTAGCATGTCGTAAAGGCGACTAAGGGCGTATTGGGTACTGGGTCTTTGATTGTGTAGGCGATGAGCTAGCCACTTGTTACTACTCTTTCACGATTTTTCATCTGACCAAACCCAATTTTTGTATGGCTAAATGTGGTCTTAAGGAACACAGTGCTCCTTGGACTCTGCCTACCCCTTCGGGGATTGCAGGCGTGATTGTATGCATGTTTGTAGAGAATTAAAGTGAGATTGGGATGAATTAGTGTGAAGTACATGCTGTCACCAGCCTAATAGTCCCACTGTTGGGCACAGTTGATGGGAGAAGCAAAGAGGCGGAGTTACGATAGCGACCGGAACCAAAGGCTTAACCGAAGCATGGAGGAACTCGGGATCACATAGTTTAGGTGACCCATCCCAAGACGGCGAAAGTAGCTTTGTTTTCTATACCGAAAGCCAAACTAGACTAACCTAACTAACTAAACTAGAGATGCGCCGAATAGTGGTTTCGCCGAATAACCGAATACCGAATATTATTCGGTTTAACCTTTACCGAACCGGATATTCGGCCGAATTATTCGGTTTATAATTACTTTGCTCAGCCACGTAAACAACTTAGACAACATGTACGTTTCGTGTCACTTCAGGCGATGTTAAAATAAAAGTTCACTATACTAAACTTGAGGAGCTCGGTGGCGTAGTGAGTGCGCTTTGGCTTCGGTCGAAAACAAAGCTACCTTCGCCATGGTCAGGCCGTGGATGGGTGACCAAGACTTTGTGATCTCGAGCTCCTCCGTGCTTCGGAAGGCACGTTAAGCCATTGTTCCCGGTCGCATTTGTGACCGTTTCTACCCACCAACCCGCATTGGGCCAGCGTGGTGGTGTTACGGCCCTTACTCCTCATGTGTTTCTCCACGAGGAAGGCCTGTCCCAGCAGTGGGACGTATATAGGCTGATGACGATACTAAACTGCCTATCCTATGAAATCATTATATTGACATGAGTAACATAAACCTTACAGAAGAAGTCTTTTTCGTTTTGTCGACATTGGACAGATTCTACTTTGGATAGTTTCGTTCTATACCCGGTCATCTAGCTAAGAAAATACAACTGAATATATTCGGCACAAAAACCGAATAATTCGGCGGAATACAAATAGTAGAAATGATGCCGAATGCGCCGAATACCGAATACAAAACGAATATTCGGCGCATCTCTAGTTCGAACCACAACCAAGAATTTTGTACTCTATGATGGATGCCAATCTCCCATACAATAACATGAGGCAATGTTCCGTCTCGATCAGTAGGTGTTCCCTTTCATTCTATATACATAGCTATACATATAAATTAATCAGTTAAGAATATGGCCAAATGTTACCTACCATTTTATGTAACGTGAGAGCGATTTTCTCCTGACACAAGTGTTTTTACACTTAAAAGGAGAAATCAAACTCAAAATTCTTGTAAACCCAACAATGTTGCCAAATAAATAATTTTTAAATTTTTCACATATAATAAAACTGTAGAGGACGAATGTCTGTTCATAGAAAAATGCTTAAAATCAAGTCAGGGGGACATAAAAAGAGGGATAATACGAAAAAAAAATATTTTTTTGTTTCTCTGCCTGTTTGTGCGGGCATATATCTGAAATGGCTGGACCGATTTCAATGAAATTTTGCATGGTGATACTTATATCCCTGGTCAACATCTTAGACACTTTTTATTCTGGACAATTAAAGGGTTCCCGTGGGATAGTAAAAAACCATAGTAACCGTACTGTAACGAGGCTCTATACCACTGTTAGCGACTCTTTGCTGTTACTGCGCACCTCTCTGGCCGTTTTCTCTTTGGTTCTGCCTTTTTATTCACTGTCTGTCTGTGTTGTCACTTTTTTTTGTTCTCCAGCTTGCAACCAAATGTTATATTATTTAAATTAAAGTATTTGAGCAGATGAAGTAGCTGGGCAGCTTTATTATTACTATATATTTGTTGTAAAGGCACTAGGTATTGTAAGTAGCCCTATTTTTATACTTATCTGTTTATTAATGTGTTCCGTGTTTTTGTATTTACCTTGTAAAAGTACCTTGTTCCAGAGTGCCTTATTTTGCTATCAAATTTACCCCAATAAGTGACGACCCAACTGTACTTTCATTTATCCCTGGCTTCACCCCGTCACAGTACTATGGTTTTTTTACTATCCCTCGGGAACCCTTCCGGACGGACGAAGGCGCGGTCAATAGCTAGTTTGATAATATTTTTAATATCCTTGTTTCAGATCGGCATATTCTTCCTTAACTGCCTCAGCCTGCTCTTCTGGCAGTTCTCCCAGTTCATATTCTTCACGCAAACCTTCATCTTCTTCCTAATGGAGCAACTCCATATAATCGACAACAAATCCCTCTGCGTGTACCTCCATTCCCACTTCTGTGGCCTACACATGGCTATCCTACTCTTACAAGGCAACGAAATGCTAAAAACGTCATTATACTCCGCCTTCTTCGCCGCAGTGTCCTTATACTGCTTACTCTTCAGCAGTTTACGCATTAAGGTCCAAAATCGCCTGGACTTTTTCGTGGAAGCGTGGCTGGTCGTTCTTAGGATCAGCATCGCTTTCTTCGCATCTATCTACATAAAGAAGATTGTTGGCGAGTTCTTGGGGACGCAAGACGACTCGCATATTTGGGACCTGCTATTTTCGAAATTCAGTGCGAATTTTAGCAACTTCCACACTCTGTTGTATACATGTTCTGCAGCCTATAATTTTTTGCCTCTAGAGACAGTATACGATTTGTCTAAAACGACCCTTATACCAATAGTCTTCTTTAGTATTTGTCTGGTTATTCACAAATGGATTCGTAATGGAATCGGAGAAGAAGAGACGGTAGAAGAGACCGTCCCTCGTGTAATCCCAGAAGATGACGACTCGGGAATAGAGAATAACGCAGACACGAAACTCCGGAAACGGAAGAAGAAAAAGACCAAAACCATAGACAAAGCTGATGACGAAACTAAAGATGACTGGCTGGAATTCCTCCGGCGTTTGAATATCGAACCGGATGTGTTTTACTGCGTCGCTCAGCTGTTTGTCTATGGTGTCATGGCGGCGTTGGTGATGCGGCTCAAGCTGCTGTTTGTGACTCAACTCTGCATCGTTTCGGGTCTTTTGATGAACACAAAGTATTATGTGTGAGTAATAGTTTATCTAGTTCTTTACAAGTCTAATATAATGAGGAGTATGGGCCGTAACACCACAACGGCTTAACGTGCCTGTCGTGTTCGGGAGTAACAATGAAACCTGCAGGTACATATCAGAAACCTTAGCTATTTTATTTATAACTACCCACGACAGTGCATTTGGAAACAAAGAACTCCAGATCACAAAGTTTGGTCACCCATCTCAGGGTTGACCATGGCGATAGTAGCTTTGTTTCCGATTTTGAAAGCCAAAGCGTACAAATCACTACGCCTCGGATCTCCTTCGCCTAGGTCTATTTTAAAGGTTTATGTTGATTTCAGAGTCCCGAAGAGGTTTGAACAGTACCTAAAGCTGGTCCCTGCCTTCTGGACAGCACTGGGTGCTCTTCTAGTCTACTACCTTATACAGAATGTCTCTAGTGAACTCTCGTATATAAGTAAGTTTGAACTACATTGAAGACTTCACTTCTTTTAACAATATACATCACGCAATAAGCTAGTTGACTCATATCAAAAGTAATGAAAATAATGTGCCATTCACATAGTATTAGGTCCTTACCTATGAAATTGGTGTTTTGTATGGAGATTTTGGGGAATTCTGCATTTTCCATACTAAAATTTTTTCAGTTTTCTTCACAACGACAAAACCAAAGATAATAATATTTGGCATCTATCATTAGACAAGCTTTAGTAATATGTGTAATATCACACTTCATAAAAATTATTTATCGTTTTTAAGTGAATGCAAATAAAATGATGTATTCGGGAGGCACTTAAAAAGAGTTGTCTCCGTGTCCAATTTTAACACAATTAAACTTACAACAAATTATCAAAACAAATCAAAAGAGCTCAAAAATATAGTCTATTTTTAGACGAGGTAATTATTTTTTAGGAATACTCTGAATCTTAATAGTTACAGACGAAATACTAAGAGGGAAAAATATCACCATTTTCATAGGTAAGGACCCAATATTTACCTTTCGGTTAAATTGGTACAGGAGTTTTGACGTGAAAGCGAGACAGACAGATAGAGTTACTTACGCATTTATAATATTGTTTCTCTGTCTGTTCGTGTGTTTGTACGGGCTAATCTCCGTAATGGCTGAACTGATTTCAATAAAATTTGCATGTTATATCCCTGGTCATCATATTATATTCTATCCATTTTGATCTGAGACAAAATGTAAACAAACCATAAAAAGGGTTATTTAAGATGTCGTTAGTCATTGTCGAAAAGTTTTATCAAAATTATTCGATTATTTAATATTTTATTATTACAAACATTTAAATGATGTACATTAAGTAATTACTTGTCACCATCAATAATTTTTGGTATTTTTACTTCAATGTTATACTTTTAACGTAATTTTAAATTACTAAATTAATGGTTGCTACTAAAAAAGACCTTAAACGAATAGTATTCTCAAACTTTTATTATGAGTATAGAATACTTCCAAAAGAAGATGAACAATCATAACCTGTTCATGACACCTTGAATCTACTTTGAATTTAATTGATATATTTAATATTTAGTATCATTTGGATGATAGCAATGATAGCTTGTTTTTTAATTACACTTAACATACCTAATACTCATAAAACATTACTTCATTACTCAAATAAATTTATATTCAATGACGATATTGGTATATTAAGTACGGCTTCTCCTTTTCTATTTTATTTAAAAAAATCAGAGCCCATATTATTTTGTCCCAGAATTGGATAAAAAGTTTGAGAACCACAAATTCTTTGTTTACCTTTTGTCTCAGATCAAAATGGATAGAGTATAGATACTTTTTATTCCGGAAAATTAGAGGGTTCCTTAAAAAACCATAGTTACCAGACAAAGTCGCGGGCAACAGCTAGTTCACTTAAATATGTATGTCCTAAATAAAAAATTAAATTGTCCAGGTGAATTCGACGACCCAAAACTAGAAGAGTTATTGCTGTGGGTTCGTAATAGTACCATACCTGGCGCAGCGTTCGCGGGGTCCATGCCGCTCATGGCGGCCGTCATGCTGACGGCGAGGAGGCCTATAGTCGTGCACCCACACTACGAGCACTTGGACACGAGGCAAGTGTTATACACACACACAAACTCAAACACACACACACACACATACACAGACAGATAGACAGACAGACAGACAGAGAGAGACATATTTGTATCTACACACACACAAACACACACACACATACACACACACACACATACACACACACACACACACACACACAGAGAGAGAGAGAGAGAGATCCTGGGTCGGACTGGGCGGACTTAACGACAAATATCGTTTCGTTTATTGTATTGTTTTGTGTAATGTAGGAATAAATTATTAAGTTTATGAATATTATTTATGTATGTATGTATTTATAATATGTAATATATGTTGTATATATTAATTCTATATTATATTATATTCATGTTGAATGTTTTTTTTTCATCTTGTTAAAACTTTGAGCATCTACTTCTTTTCTTTTTTTTCTGCACCACCCAATGGTTCACTGGTAGAAAATGCCTTTGGCATTAAGTCTTCCAATGTACACCAAATGAACTAAAGTTTAAATAAATAAATGTAAAAGAAATTTGTATGTTCTTCCCATATTTGTTTGCAAGTATGTGTGTAATTATTGCAAATAAAGAGTTTATTTATCTATCTATATGTCGCTCATCCAAAAGAATAACGACGTAATTACGTTTTTGCGATTTTTCAGGAGAGCGTTTTAAAAGTTTGACATCGAAAATATTGTGTATTTCCAATCATTCTATTGATATATTTTAATAGTTATGTTGTGTTACTTTACTACCAATAATATAACATAAAAAGTTTGCGAGAAAACTTAAGATAACTATTTGAAAAAACGAAATTAAACAAACCAGACCTACATTTATGACATTTTATAAATCAAATAATACAATTATGACATTAAACTAGGTTTGGATATGGGAATAAATCATGAATTTAAACAACATTATATTCAATTTTAGTTTTGTTTTACAAATCTGTCTACATTTTATAAACTTTGTCGATGTTTTCGCGTATCCTTTCGAAGTATAGGCCAACACCATGACGGCGTGACCCTCTCTGTCGGAAACTAATGGAACAACAATTCTGTCGTTTTTACCATGGATAAAACGTGCAAAACATGAAGTTATGGCATCAAAAACTCATTTTCGACTTTTTGGTAATTATGTCATTATTCTTTTGGATGAGCGATGTATTTATTGTCAAAACTTATACTCAATCCATTTTGGTCTGAGACAAAAGGTAAACAAAGAATTTGTGGTTCTCAAACTATTTATCCAATTCTGGGACAAAAAAATATGGGCTATATTTTTTTTTAATAAGATAGGAAAAGGTGTAACCATACTTATAATTATTATAATAATATCGTCACTGAATATAAACATTATTTATTTGTGAAATGAAGTAATGTTTTACGGTGTATTAAGTAAAGAGTATTTGAACACAAGCTATAATGCTTTCATCCAAATGATACTAAAGATGAATGAAAATAAAACATTGAGATAATTCATAATATTATGAAGATGTTAGTTAAAGATGTCATGAAAATGTCATGATTTTTCATCTTCATTTGGTAGTATTTTTAATGCATAAAAGTTTGAGAATACCATTCGTTTTGGGCCTTTTTTAGTAGCAAATATTAATTAAGTAATCTAAACTCTATTTAAAAAATTAAAAATATAATGTAAAAATACCGAAAATTATGGAAAGTGACAAGCTATTATTTAATTATCGTAATCAAAAAAGCTTGTAATAATAAAATATTGAATAGTCGCAAATTTTTCACAAAACTTTTCGGCAATGAAGTAATGGCATCTTAAAGAACCCTTTTTATGGGTTGTTTACCTTTTGTCTCAGATCAAAATGGATAGACTATAGTTTGTTACGATCCATAATTTGGGCTAGTTGTTAGGAGTGATTATCTGATTTTTTTTTAACATATGACAGGTAAACTCTTGGCCTTCATCTCACCTGATGGTAAGTGACGATAAGGCCGAAGGTGGAAGCGAGCTTCACCTGTAATCCTCAACAACTGAGGATCTGGCTATCTTACCTCTGATTGCCGGAACACAACAATGCTTATAACATTGTTATTATGGCGACAGATTCATGTTAGACGGTGGTAGCTAGCCAGGCGGGCTTGGAAGCCCTACCACCAACCAAACCGAGCAGAAAAACTTCTGCCACCATGGGGAATCGAATCCGGACCTCCCGATCAACACTCAGTGGTGTGAACCACTAGACCAGAGAGGCGGTTAAATTTATAATCATTAATTTATAATTCATTTATAATCAGAGAACGCGCGTACGCAGTGTACAAAGTGTATGGGCGATTTACCTCCTTAGAGATGTATGAAGAGCTGACCAAACTAAAGGCGTCCTATCTGATCGTGGAAACTCAGTACTGCTATGGAAGAAGCACGTAAGTATTTGACATATTCATTAATAACTAAAGAATACTTATTAATTGTACTCGTAACCGAGATTATGTGATTAATTTACGCGACACTATAAATAATGTAGCCAATTGTAACGCGATTACCACTTTTTCGATATTTTATGTAACACTAGCTTTTGCCCGCGACTTCCGCGTAGAATAGTTACTTTGAGATAATGTGATGGTATGTAGCCTATAGCTTCCTCAATAAGTAGGCTATCACTGAAAGATTTTTTCAAATTGGAACAGTAGCCTCAATTGGTGGAACTGAAAATTTACTCCTACTCTATTATTAGAAGCAAAGTTCATAGTGGCGTAAATTTGTCCTTCATTTTTCTGGGAGGCGTTATTTAATTTTTTTTAACATTCAACCACGTGGCACCCGTTCCCATGGGAATATGGGGATAAAAGGTAGCTTATGTCCTTTCTAAGGCTCTAGACTATGTATTTGTCTGTGTTCCAAATTTCGATTTAATTGGTGTAGTAGTTTTGACGTGAAAGCGAAACAGGCAGAGTTACTTTCGGATTTTGTGTGACGAATACAGGCGTTTCGTCTTCAATAGAGTATCTACAATGAAGATTGTGATCAAATTATATGATAAATTATCACGATTAACTAGTTTCCCTTAAAAAAAATCGCATAAGCTGCTCAATTTAGTATTCTAGATAGGTTTGAAAGTCAGATATTCATTAATTACTAGCTGTTGGCCGTTGTCCGCGTTGGTACTATGGTTTTTTAACTATCCCACGGGAACCCTTTAATTTTCCAGTATAAAAAGTATCTAAGATGTTGACGAGGGATATAGGGCGTCAACCGTGCAAAATTTCGTTGACATCGGTTCAGCCATTTCAGAGAATAGCCCGTACCAACAGACAGACAGACGAACACAGAGAGAAACAAATTTTTTTTTCTTAATATTTTCCCTCTATTTACATCCCCCTGACTTGGTTTTAACCTTTTTTTTTCTATGTACAGACATTCGACCTCTACAGTTTAATTATATGTATAGATTACCTAGCGACCCGCATCAACTCTGCATGAATTCTAATATATATCTAATTCTAATGTAATATTTCAGACAAAACTGCACATATGAGTCCATATGGGACCGCGAACGGCCCGATTTAGTCTCGCGGCCGATACTATGCCACGTGCTCGCCACAGAGACGGTGGACCACTTCTACCCCATCTTTAAGAACCCCCTGTATACCGTATACAGGGTCCACGATATGAGCGTCAAGTAAGGATTAGACAGTTATAATACTACAATACTCCTCAACTATACAGAATTATTTCTAATGAATCAGCAATTTTTCAGACTAGATAGTTCACATCGTAAATAACAATATTTATTCGACGAGGTTTACCGTAACTCAATATATTAGGTCCTTACCTATGAAATTGGTGTTTTGTATGGAGATTTTGGGGATGTCTGCATTTTACATATTAACATTTTATCAGTTTTCTTCACAACGACAAATCCAGAGATTATATTTGGCATGTATCATTAGACAAGCTTTAGCAATATGTGTATGAACACGCTTGATAAAAATTATTCATCGTTTTTATGTTAATGCAAATCAAATGATGTATTCGGGAGGCAGTTAAAAATAATTGTCTTTGTGTCTAATTTTAACACAATTAAAGTTACAAAAATTATCAAATTAAATAATACGAGCTCAAATATATGGTCTATTTTTAGAAGAGGCAATTATTTTATAAGAATGTTCTGAAACTTAATAGTTACGGACAATTGCTAAGACAGAATAAAAACACCAATTTCATAGGTAAGGACCCAATATTAATTAAAAATTAGGGATGCGCCGAATATTCGTTTTGTATTCGGTATTCGGCATCATTTCACTGTTTGCTTTGTCTAGATGACCAGGTATAAAAAAATACATAACTTGTTCTGTAAGACTTACTTGTTCTTAAGATGTTACTCATGTAAACATAATGATTTTGAGGCTATTGGTAGTTCAGTATAGTCAACTACAGTACGACTCAATCCAAACTGCTCAAAAGTCAAACAAACCAGCCGACTCACCGAATTTGTTACATTATTCAATTAACACACTTTTAACATCCACATTCGCCTCAGAGTTAACAGAACTGGAGTAGCCATTAGTCAATTTCTCAAAAAAAAATTTCTGCCATTTCTTGCGGGGGGTGAGATTACCACTACACTCAAAGCCAGCACACATAAACAATAACTTTTACCGTTTTTACAAATGCACAAATGCATAATTCGACACACAAATTTAAATTTCACGCACACACGCTTAAAATAGTCACGTGGGGTGTGCGTTTTGACAACGTCACAGCCGCACTCCCCACGAGACTAGCGTTCGAAATTTGAAATCGTAGAATTCTAAAACATGAAATAATGAAGTAAATAATCATGAAATCTTAAAAATTATAATTACAAATAAAAGGTGACACCATCTTTTAGCATACTCGATGTTTTCTATTTATTTTTACAACAAATAACAGCACAGGCAGGCATTTTTGCGGGAGCTCTGTTCGCCGCAACGTTTACAATGTTATGGCTGTCAAAATGGCGGCTCAACTAGTTTTATTAAACGTGCAAGCATCCGATGCTTGTGCATTTGGCAGAGGGGAATGTTAGACAAAGGCTACTCCAGTTCTGTTTACTCTGAGTGTACCGTTCATACGAATAGGCGACACGCGCGACGCTCGCGCGCGTTGCGCACAGAGATAAGAACATTAATTTAGATATTTATATTTATTTTTGTATGAAAGTGAAATGTGTCTATTTATCAACAGTGGTAGAAATGAAATCATTTATTCTGCAATAATATTTACATTTTTGCACGTCAACATTTTTCTTCCTACTAGCACTTCTACGCGAATGGCCTGTTGAGAAGAAGTGCCGCAAGAAACTCAACAGTTAGCCTTTTTTAAACAGCTATAATAACACAAGGAATTTAGAACATTTAAAATATTGTAAAATAAGTATGTGCAGAGGAGCAAATTATAGTAGCCACGAATTTTATCATTAAAATAATCTTCTATCTTATAATACCCCTTTTTCATTAAACAGCTTTTAACAGTTTACTTAAAGAATAATGCCCACTTTGATTGACGGTACAAAAAAGTTGAAAAACCAACAAAAGTATATACTACTAAGGGCTAAGAAATATACACTAGTAATTACACTAAAAGATATAAATAACCATAATATATATGAATATAGAATATAATATACCTACACACAATGTTATATACAACAATTATATACATATACTACGGAAATAAAATATACATAACAATAATAAATAATTATGCATAAATATATTATTAAAACTTACACACAATAAATAATTTAAAAAAATAATTAAGATACAATATGTGCTTTTTTATAGTTGATTGTGAATGTCGCTTGCCTTCTGACTGAACATATCAGCCGAAATATAGGTGATAACCTCTGCCTACCCCTTCGGGGATAGAGGCGTGATGATGTGTATTTGTATTTCGTCCTCCTCAGCCTATATACGTCCCACTGCTGGGCACAGGCGTTTCTCATGAAGAAACACGAGAAGTATGGGCCGTAACACCACCACGCTGGTCTATGCGGATTGGTGGGTTGAAGGAGTTGCAGTAGCGACCGGGATCGACGGCTTAACGTGCCTTCCGAAGCACGGAGCGAGATCACAAAGTTTTGGTCACCCATCCAAGGCCTGGCCATGGCGAAGTAGCTTTGTTTTCGATATCGAAAGTCAAATTTTGATTTATTCTATTCTAAACACCTCTTTCACCTCAGATATATGCCTCGCAGCTTCGACACCTGACATTTGGAGTACGACCAGGCGTATTACTGGCACTTCAACCCGGGACCTTGAGGTCGAGAGCTCGCTACGAACTACTGAACCAATGGTAATGTACCATGCCGATTCTAGTATTAATTTTTGTTGACTTATAATGTCTAACTTGTTTGACATTTTTATTTGTGACTGTACTTATTGTAATTCATTCAGCCCCGCTTGCACGACCAAAGATATGATAAAATGATGAAACGTTTTTTTTAATATGAACTCACCGAAACCTTTGATAAAGCCACTATCTTATAGAAGTTTATGTAACTGTCACATAATATAGGTTATTAAAACACAAGTGTGGTTTTAAAAAACGAGCCGAGCGAGATAGTATCACGAGTAATGTGCAGTTACATACACTACCTCATCTACACTAATTATTCAAAGAAATAAAACAAAAAAATCAATAAATTTAATTTATTGTTGGCTGTCTGGGAAACATTTGCCATAGTTTTGTGCGTTTTTAAGAAAAATAAGTGTTGCATAATGAGTCCAACCAGTTGCATAATGGCCATTATGTTACAGTTTCCATTTTTAAATTTTCGTTTTTATCATCTGTGTTAAAAAGTATGTCATTATGAGTTTGAGTCTGAGCTCATAATTGGAACATTATAACATAGAGTGTAGATAAAAATATTTTCGCGCCATAAAATGACAGGTCATAGCGATAAATTGTTCTATCATATAATGTTTCTTCGGTCGTGCTAGCCTTACAGACCTAATTAAAACAATGCGTAAATCCATACAATGTAAAAATGTGGTTTAAGACCTTTATTTCTCACAAGAATTACAAAATAGTGGTTGAGGAAGTCCTAACGTGCTTTCACAGAGAGGACAGCATTTATTAGTGACGTGAGTTGAGATTTTCCAACGTTGGGCGCCAATGTGACGTGAATGTGACAATGTGATGTATATTTGAAAAACTAAGGCACATTGGAACAAGATAAGTAAATTTCACAAATCACGTAAATTCAATTTAACATATAGAACTTAATGATATTATCAAAGGTTTTTCTATATTAAGTTTATTAAAATTTAATAAACTTTATATAGAAAGAAAAAGCATTTATTCTGTGACATCTTAACTTATTATCAAGTACAC
Organism: Parapoynx stratiotata; assembly: GCA_910589355.1. Lineage (NCBI taxonomy): Eukaryota > Metazoa > Arthropoda > Insecta > Lepidoptera > Crambidae > Parapoynx > Parapoynx stratiotata. The sequence goes on along the minus strand of OU342485.1, from coordinate 6,603,889 downwards.
ATAATACAATAAAAATGTGCCACAGATATGGCTACTACTGAATTAATTCCACTCAATATAAATGTGTCTACTCATCAGGCTGTAACATTTCCCTTATTTCTGCACCCCAGAGCCAATATTAACCTCAGAGTAAACAGAACTGGAGTAGCCTTTGTCTAACATTCCCCTCTGCCAAATGCACAAGCAACGGATGCTTGCACGTTTAATAAAACTAGTTGAGCCGCCATTTTGACAGCCATAACATTGTAAACGTTGCAGCGAACAGAGCTCCCGCAAAAATGCCTGCCTGTGCTGTTTTTTGTTTTAAAAATAAATAGAAAACATCGAGTATGCTAAAAGATGGTGTCACCTTTTATTTGTAATTATAATTTTTAAGATTTCATGATTGTTTACTTCATTATTTCATGTTTTAGAATTCTACGATTTCAAATTTCGAACGCTAGTCTCGTGGGGAGTGCGGCTGTGACGTTGTCAAAACGCACACCCCACGTTACTATATTAAGCGTGTGTGTGCGTGAAATTTAAATTTGTGTGTCGAATTAAGCATGTGTGCATTTGTAAAAACGGCTGGCTTTGAGTGTAGTGGTAACCTCACCCCCCACAAGAAATGGCAGAAAAAAATGTTTGAGAAATTGACTAATGGCTACTCCAGTTCTGTTTACTCTGATGCATGTACTGTGCGTGTTCGAAAACCCCGACCAAACGTCGGGGTTGGCCTAGCTAACTAGACAGCGCGCGTCCGAATTGCTGCAAACATTTAAAAAAATGCCTCATGAGATAATTAGTGGAGAAGCATCGGCGGCATCAGTAACTTTCAATCAGTTTGGCAACCTCCGTGGCCAAGTGGTCTGTACGCCGGTCTCAAGGCGTCGCCATCTCGAGAGGTTCTGGGTTCGAGTGAAGGCAAGTGTTTGGGTGTTGAATTTTCAGACATTTGTTCTCCAGTCTTGGATGCTCATCATCAGCCTATATACGTCCCACTGCTGGGACAGGCCTTCCTCATGGAACACACATGAGGAGTGTGGGCCGTAACACCACCACGCTGGCCCAATGCGGGTTGGTGGATAGAAACGGTCACAAATGCGACCGGGACCAAAAGCTCAACGTGCTTTCCGAAGCACGGAGGAGCTCGAGATCACAAAGTCTTGGTCACCCATCCACGGCCTGACCATGGCGAAGGTAGCTGTGTTTTCGATCGAAGCCAAAGCGCACTGACCACTACGCCACCGAGCTCCTTATCATAAATATCTTACGGCATATATACCATCTCGATCTCGGCGGAGCTCGGCGTAGTGGCAAGTAGTGGCTTTCGATTGAAAACCAAGCAACCTTCGCCATGGTCAGACCTTGGATGGGTGACCAAAGCTTTGTAATCTCGAGCTCCTCCGTGCTTCGTGCACCTTAAGCCGTTAGTTCCGGTCGCTATTGCGACTGATTCTACCCACCAACCAGATTTGGGTCAGCGTGGTGGTGTTACGGCCCATACTCCTCATGTGTTTCTCCATGAGGAAGGCCTGTGCCCAGCAGTGGGACATATATACGCTGAGGACTATAACCATCTATCTCTTGGCCGCTATTTTGTAATTTGCAAAAATAAATACTTTACTCATAGGTACAAAGTTCACAAGAAGATACGCATTCTTTTATTTAGTCTGACGATATGTTCATTATACCGTCAATATTTTTATTGTACACTTAATTTTTAATTTGACCATAGCCAATATTTTTTATTTATTCAAAAAATGTAAAAATTGTTTCCTATTTTAAGTCGACATTTTTTCTGTCACAAAAATGTTATATTTCATAATTTTATTGAAAAGTTGTGAATATTTTCTCGTTTTAGAGGGAATTTTGTGTATTATCTACACGTATAGCGTAACTACTTACATTAGCACTGACGTGGTAGGTAGGTTATATCACCTTTTGTAGTCTATATTATAGTATTATTATTAGGGAAGTAATTACTTGGGCAGCCATTTAATTATTTGGTCAGCAACAAAAAGGTCAGCCGAAAAATCATTTGAACAACAAACATATATTTTGTCAGCAATATGATTATTTGGGCGGCAAAATAATCATTTGGTCAGCAGAAGAATTAATTGGGCAGCAAGTTAATTATTTGTAAAAATAAATTTACTGTGTTAAAGGCTTCAGAATTGTTTCTTATTATTCCTTATGGTGACGGCTATCAGTAATTAATCATTTGGGGTCCAATACAAAAAAGAGTCAACTAGCCTATTTGAAATATCTGCTGTCCATAAGATGCTGACCAAATAGTTATTTTAGCTGATCAATTGTATTTTTTGATGACCAAAATTCGAATATTTTGCTAACGGTTTGTAAGCATTCCCAATAACAAAAGAAGTGAAACGTAAAAATAAACCTTGCTCTATTTTAAACGTAATAAAAACCATCGAGTCGATCCGTGTGAAAGGACGCAAATGCGTAAATATTAGAGATGCGCCGAATATTCGTTTTGTATTCGGTATTCGGCATTATCTATCATCATCATCCACTATTTGTATTCGGCCGAATTATTCGGTTTTTGTGCCGAATATATACGGATGTATTTTCTTAGCTAGATGACCGGGTATAGAACAAAAAAGACATAACTTCTTCTGTAAAATTTATGTTGCTCATGTCAACATTATGACTTCATAGGCTATTGGTAGTTTAGTATTGTCAACTTTTATTTAAACATCGCCTGTAGTGACACGAAACGTACATGTTGTCTAAGTTGTTTCCGTGCCTCAGCAAAGTAATTGTAAACCGAATAATTCGGCCGAATATCCGGTTCGGTAAAGGATAAACCGAATAATATTCGGTTATTCGGCGAAACTACTATTCGGCGCATCTCTAGTAAATATCAACTAATAGATTACTGTTGTTATGTTATATTTACCTTGTACATAAAAACATTATATTATGTCCTCAGGCCAGGCCTTCCTCATAGAGATATAAATGGGGAGTATGGGCCGTAACACCACCACGCTGGCCCAATGCGGGTTGGTGGGTAGAAACGGTCGCAATAGGTCGACAGGAACCAACTTAACGTGCCTTCCTAGGCACGGAAGACCGCAAAGTTTTGGTCACCCATCCACGGCCTGACCATGGCAAAGGTAGCTTTGTTTTCGATCGAAATCCAAAGCGTGCTAATCAATATATCATGAAATAGCGAGTTATTATGTACGGTCGCGGTCAGAAAATGTTTATCAGTTTTCAAATTAGATTCTTTATCACTCTGTTTTCAATAAAGTCTATGACATATCAAGTTACTTATTACCCTTTGAAAATTAATAAACAATATGAAGTATGGAAAAGACAAATAAAGAAATGACAGTTATCAAAAATTATTGTTTGAACGTCATTCGGACAAAAGTGAAATTATAATCAGAAATTTAAAAAAATAAGATGTAAAAATTTTATTTAATTAAATAAAGATTGTTTGAGTTTCTATTTTAAAATTATTTATTATTAAAAAAAAACTGAAATATTAAATAACAGTTTTCTAAAAGTTATCGATACACTTCTAAATGTCGTCTATGGATTCTCGTATTATTAAAAAATATAGGTATAATCTTTGGGTAATAATCTATGATCAATCAAACTGATACGAAATTAATAGACATTTCGTGATTTCGACTTTTTTGACTTCAATGTATGCAAGCAATTGTGATTCTTAGGGTGGTAAACATTGTCTGACCGCGACTGTACAAGTTAGATAAAATACTTTTTGAGGAGTGTTAGTACGCTTTGGCTACCTTCGCCATGGCCGTGGATGGATGACCAAAGCTGTGATCTCGAACTCAGTCCTTTGGGAGGCACGTTAAGCCCTTGCACGTTGGGCCCAATTGCAACCATTTCTACCCACAGCGTGGTGGTGTTATACCCACACTCTTCGTGTGCTTGTCTCGATGAGGAAGGCCTGTGCACAGCAGAGGTACGTATAAAAGCCGAGGACGAGATAAAATACTTTATCTTCACTGATACCTTTATGTAAATGGAAAAAAAAATCATTTATTTACACTCATGTTATAATGTTCGAATTATGAACTCAGACTCGAACTCATAATGACATACTTTTTCACCCAGATGATAAAAACGAAAATTTATAAATGGGAACTGTAACATAATGACCATTATGCAACACTTATTTTTCTTAAAAGCGCCCAAAACACAAATGTTTTCCAGACAGCCAACAATAAATAAAATAAATTAAATTTTTGTTTTATTTCTTTGAATAATGAGTGCAGATAAATTAGTGTATGTAACTGCACATAACTCGGTATTAAAACTATTATTGAAACCATTATTATTATTAAAATAGTATTTGATAAACTACTATTTTATTTCTTGTTGAATGGCTGGAAAACCTTTGCGGTACGAAATTACTGGATACTGTGCATTTTACGGATCTCAGCTGCTCTTGCGAATATGTAAATATTTTTATTATTATTTAAAATATTATTCTTAAAAAGTGCAAGAGAATTATTTATTCCAATGAATTTGTTTGTAATTATAATATTATTCATACGTTCCATGATTATTTTCGTGAAATCAATATTTATTTTTGAAAAATATATCTGTTTAATTCCTAAAGCACTACGGCTTACAGTAAGAATTTACATTTACCGAAATAATTTTAAATAATATAATGCTAGTTAAGATTGTGCCGAAAATATAGGTAGTGTTACTTACATAATTCCTTTGTATATTTAAGTGTAATGTAATAGTCAACCACAAAATTGATTTAGCACTTTTTACAAAAACTTCCTTCCAAATTGAATTTCTTCCTTCCAAATTGAATTTCACTAAGACTCGTTATTAATGTTTGTATGTGATATTCACATCATTGATGAACCGTAATCCAATCAGTGCATAGGTTAAAACTGAAACATACTTTAAACTCCTTTTGCAAAGCAATCTTGCTATCTATATGTCGCTGAGAAATGAGGATATTGGGGATTTCACGAAATCCCGGAAGATGTCGAATAGTCTTGATTCTTACCACTTCTTACTAAAAATTTTTAGTGATATGTCGTTTCACTTAACAAAATGTAGTGAAATGTCAGAAAAGCGGATGTAATAATAAAGCGTAATGTAATGTAATTTTGTAAAATTTGTCAATTATTTTTGATTTCACCCTGTAGATAGTTCACATCGTAAATAACAACATTTGTTCTACGACTTTTACTATAACTCAATACATAAATTTAAAATGATTTTACAAGCTTGTAATGTACTGTCGTGTCATTAGTAAGTCTATGTGCCGTTCTAAGAAAAGGCGACGCTCGCGCGATGCGCATAGACCTCAGAACATTCAGATATTGATATTTATCTTTGTGTGAATGTAAAATATGTCAAATTATCAAAAGTCTTGAACAAATGTTGTCATTTTTTTTTATAATCAACCCAGCAAATGACTTACCTAACACCACCTGATGGTAAGCAGAAGATAAGTTCATTTGCGTAGGATGCTAGGGCAGGACCACTAAAGGATGCAGGTTATTTATGATGTTAGCTAACTAGTCTTGCGAGGTTTTTGATTCTTTAAAAAAAAACCTGCTGTATATCGGTTTTTAACACGCTCAACTGTCAAAGTATTATGGAATTTGACAATTGAGCGTGATAAATATCAAATCTCGCTGGTCATGGTAACATTCATCAAGCGAGAAAATTGCCTATACACGATGAAAATGATGCCCTTATATTTTATAGTACTTATTCTATAAATGGCCTCGTACCTAATAATATTATTATACCTAGACATTATAAATCGCTGTTATAAACATTATGTACATACTTTTACTGAATATAAATAGATATGAATTGTATTTCGGAAGTTTTTTTTCTTTTTCTCGTGTCTAGTTCCCATTTCAATAATAGGTATGTGTGTGGTACAGTCAGAATCAAAAGTAAATGACCATTTAAGTCACTTGTCAAATTAAATCAAACAAGTGCCTAGGAAAACGTCGCAAATGTGACACAGTACTTAAGTGATGACCTGCTTCTGATGCTGACTGAACAAGAGTTTTTATTTTATTTATATTATTTAAATTCATTGAAAATGCGTTATGGAATTAGTTAACCTTCCAAAAGAATTGTGGAAGTTGGAAACAGATTTTGAGAAACTCAGATAAGCGAGCTACCTATTGAGTGGAAAGTAGGGCCCTCACATTGAGAATTGAGTTTGAGCCGGTAAACTGTAGACCATTAGTTCCCAAAGTGGTCCAGGTGGACCCCTAGAGGTCCACGAAGAGACTCGACGGGGGTCTTGTAGTCTCCACATATTCACATTTTTGTCGAGTTTTGGGAATATGGTAGAAATGTAGCTGCAGGGGGTCCACCGGAACCAGATAAATTTTGAAAGTGGTCTATGAAAAAGAAGTCTGGGATACTGCTGTAGACACTATAGAAAAAGTCTGCGCCAATGCCAAACAAAAATTATGCAATGAAGAAATTATCATAAAACGCTGTCCTCCTTTGTATATATGTATATCTTCGTTCAAATGGGCTCTCAATACTCACACACGTAACTGCAAATTACATGAATCTATTCACTTACACTCAGTTGCACAAAGATTTTTAAGGACGACATTTTAATGAGACATAAAACTTTAAAGTTCATTAAAGATAAGGTTGTCACACAAAATAGTTCTAGCTAAATGTCTCTAGCATTGACAGGGTGCTAATGTCGTTTTGTGCAACGTAAAACTACGCTAAGGTTGTCTTTTGACACTTCAATAAATAAATTTAATGGAGCATTAGAGATAATGCTGACATTAAATTTTAAAGTTCGTTTCTGCAACTGGGTGTTAGTGACGTGGTGACTGGAGATGTAAAATAAACGCCTTCGGCTTGTCACTATATGTATAGTTATACGCCCATAAGGAACAACATACACCGACCAGTCACAAATAGTAATATTTTTTTACATTTGACAAGCAAGCTCTTGGCCTTCATCTCACCTGATGCGACGATAAGGCCGAAGGTGGAAGCGAGCTTCACCTGTAATCCTCAACAACTGAGGAACTGGCTATCTTACCTCTGATCTTGCCGGAACACAACAATGCTTATAACATTGTTATTATGGCGACAGATTTAGGTAACTACTGACAGACACAGACACAGATTTAGGATTCTGCTGCATGGACTGCTTTTGCGGTGCTTTTGTCTAGTCTCTGACTAACGCTTAGGGGAATAGTCGTGATTATGTATGTATGTATTTAGGTAAGACGGTGGTAGCTAGATAGGTGGGCTCAGAAGCCCTACCACCAACTAAACTTAGCAGAAAAACTCCTGTTCCCGTGAAGACTCGAACCCCGGACCTCCCGATCAACACCCGGTGTCAACCATTGGATTAGAGAGGCGGTCAAAGTATACTTATCACTGGTTCACGCCGTAAAGTACCTACAGAGCTAAGCTACGACAGCGATGACCGAAAAAAAAAATGAACCGTCAGTTGATTCCAGTCCGCTAAAGCTTCGCTTATTTTGTCATAGTTTCCAATAAATAAATAAATATCTTCAGAAATTGCTTCAGCTGCTTGTGTTACGGAAACTAGATGACGGATAAATACATTTAATACATAAATACATATAAATATGCAGATTTTATATAATACATATGTTTAAACTACCAAGACTGGAGAACAAATGCCTGTATTCATCACACAAACATTGCCACCACGGGGAATCGAACCCAGAACCTCTCGAGATGGCGACGCCTCGAGACCGGTGTACAGACAACTCGACCACGGTCGTCAGATGTTTACATAACGGTGGCGGTGGTGGAATACACTTTGTGTCGTGTCGCGTGTTCATACATTTGCGGAGGAACCCACAAATGTGAATCTAGTCATAGTAAATGAACGTAAGCGATTGCGTTCTGGAGCGTCCCGACATACCTCGACACTGCAATATGCTAGGACCATAGGACTATGTGGCCTTCGCTATCAATACATAAGTACATACATATAATCAATATATAATCCCACTAATTGTTAGTCAGAGACTAGGCAAAAGCACTCATTGCCATAGTCCGCGCTTCACCAAGCAGTGACTGGACTCAGCAATCATTAAAACAAAATAAAACGCACCAGTTAATACAATTATCATTTATTGTAAACAAATTAAAATATTGAAACAATTCTTCATAAACTTTTACCAACACAAAGTTTTTTGTTCCTTATTTCATTAGCTTTTCACAACCGCAATAATAAACTTACCTAATCATAGTTATTTAGTAATACGACAACGGCAAATTAATTGATTTATTATAATAACATTAATAACACAATTGTGATGAAACTCAGATCTTTAAAACCACCTGTAGCGTTGCAAGCATGACGAATTATATCAATTATTCTATATGAACTGTAAGAAATACCTTGGATGTCTAAAATGGACATGGACAATAACAAATAATAATAACATTTTAAATCATTATATTGTTATGGTCACGCCTTTGATCTCTTAGGGGTTAGCTGAGATTCCTTTTTCACAATTTGTTTGAATTCATCATAATTATTCCTAATTAGTCATATTCATACACCTTTATCGCGACATTCCTTACCGGTCATATTCCTGACTTGTCACATTGCTGATTCTTAATTTTCCTAATTCGTCATTGTACAGTCAAATTAAATACCAGTTAGAAATACTTATTATGAATCTGGAACAAATCATTTTCACATCCTCTCAATAATGCATATTTTCCTTCATCAACTCTCATCACAGTCGTCATCCATGCTCGGCGAAACAGAGATAAGTAGGCAGTCACTTGAAAGTCTAAAATGGTAACATTAAGCAATTTCTCTTATGAATTATCCTGTATAATAAAATCCAATAATCATGAATCAATCAAACGAAAATAAAACGGATCCATGACTTGGGCCCTCCTGTATATAGAAATTGTTAATTGTAATTACTTTCTAGCAATTCTAGCAAAGTAGTTTGTTTATTAGGTATTGTAACAAATTGCTTTATATTGCTAAAATATTGCCTTTTTAGACCACATGATGAACACTTACATTTTCTGACATAAGTATAAGTATTGTTTTTGTCTTTGAATGACTGCAGGTACAAATAATAATAGACAAATGTTTGAAGGGCATTCAGCTTTCAGCATCAACATACATTTATATATACTTACCCATTAAGTGAAGTATCATTAATAAACTCCCTAATCTATATAAAACTGTAGAGGTCGAATGTCTGTACATTGAAAAATATGCTTAAAACCAAGTCAGGGGAATTTCAAAAGAGGAAAAATACCAAAAAGTATTTTTTTTTACATTTTGTTTCTCTGTCCGTTTGTCTGTTTGTATGGGCAAATCTCTGAAATGGCCTTATATCCCTGGTTAACATCTTAGATACTTTTTATTCCGGTAAATTAAAGGGTTCCCCTGGGATAGTTAAAAATCATAGTAACCGCGGACGAAGATGGGGGCAACAGCTAGTTTTAAAATAATACTTTAGCCATAAACATTATTGAACATAAATATAACTTATAGGTTCACATAATTCATATTTTTCAAGGCATTCCAATAACCAACCAATAGGCAAGGCTTTTAAATGCTGCATATTATACATAGGTTCATACATATCCTTAAATATAATGTAATGCGAACAATTTGAAAGTTTCCCACCTTTCATTGCATGATAGGGAACCAATTTCTCAGATTCTGGAATTGATTCTGGATTTGGAACTCGACGTAAAATTATACCACCAGCATCAGTTATTAATTTCGTAAGTATCGCTTTTGTTACAATAATATTCTTAGATATCTCGTACTTAGATGTGAAGTTGTGCAAGTAAAAGTGACAGCCATTAAATAGGCCTGGCAACTGTTTGTATTTATTGTATCGAGACCTTTTCGGTGCATTGTACTCTTTTGATCCAAGCCCTTTGACTTCGTACATGTCAAATGGTTCTAGTTTGTCATCAGACGACTTTGTGACCCATTCCGTTGATAAGATCCATACTCCATACACTATGCCTTGGAGCACATCGAGAGAAGACAAGCAAATCATGTCTTCGGTATCAACTATCAAATGAGTGACCTTTTTAGTGAATTTAACTTCAATATGAAGATTGCTGTGCTGTTTTGATAATGCCTTCAACTTATTATGTACTGTCCTGTATTGAGAAATGCAAAATACTTTGATGTCGTCAAAATCTAGTTCGGAATGCAAGTTAGAAATTAATGTGACATTAAAAGTTTGAGTTCGTACAACGTTTTCTGATGATGCAAGCAGTCTTTCCTTCATCTTACCATCTGCAAGCTCTAGAGGGGTCTCACCTTTGCAATTCCAAATATCTAAATCGGCTCCGTTTTTCACTAATACTTCAGCTATCTCAAGTTGATTGTACCGTACAGCTTCATGTAATGGTGTCTCATTGCTCTGGCCAGGGACGTTTATAAGAGCATTATGCTGTAAAAGCAGCTTTACTAAGTCTAGCCTTCCATTTTGTACAACTTCATGTAATGGTGTCCAGCCGGCATTATCTTTTGTATTAGGATTTGCACCTTGGTTGAGTAGTTCCATTACTTTATCAATCTTACCAAGTCTACAAGCAATGTGGAGCATTGTTTCTCCTTTATTATTCCGTTTTTCAGCTGCTTTGTTCACTTTCATACTGCTTGTAGCAGACATATGAGAAGTGTTTAAATCATGCTTCTTGTCATGGTTATTTTTATCTGATAAAGGTTTCGAGTCTTTCTGTTCAACATTTTTCTTATTTTCTTTAGAAGACTCTGTTGCTTTACGCTTCTTGTTGCTTGAGGCACTATCAACCTTCGATTTGGCATGTTTCGATTTCGGTTTAAAACTTTCAAAGATCTTGTCCAATTCCTTGGTGGAGTCAATGCAGCTGCCGAGGCGGTCGTCTGAGTAAATAGTGCACCCATCGAGCGATATATTACACGTAGGACAGGATTTTAAATTCTCGAAATGTTCTCCACAAATCAAATGAAAACATTTGCTTAAGGTTACTGGATTTTTACACAATTCCGAGCAAACACCACACACGTAATCTTGTTTTACAGCTTCCAGCGCTTTCAGGAAGTCATTTAATTGCGCTGCCGACATTTTTACGAATAAATAACAGTTTGTTTTCTAAAAGTTTTCAAGTGCGGGAAACTTCGGAAAATTGACAATAATTTTTCTCAAGTGACAATATTGACATTTTGACTTTTTTTTGGCAAAGGAAGCGACGAAAATACGGAATGTGGCATTTTTTTTGTAAAATTCTCCCATTTAGGGAAGGCAAAGGGAACAAAGCCCATACAGCCAAGTTTTCAGTATTTTATTTCTTCAGTAGCTTGCATTGAAATGCTAGTGTGATGCATTTCAATGCATCTTGGGAGAGTTGCATTGACGGTCTATGGCAGACACTGTGGTACTACTTGCATGAGGTGGATTACCACGATAAAAAACTCATCACTTTTCACACCACTTGACGCTTATTTCGATAATCCTCCACATTGCACATCATCACAGACATTTATTACACAAAACTACACTGATTGTACGTAACAATATCCACTCAGAAACAATATTACAAATTATCGAAATAAAAATCACGTCCACCATAGTTGAATGCCACCAAAAACTCAATGTGGCATTTAGTTTTCTTATATTTTTTTTTGGAAAATTCTCCTAAATTGAAAAGGCAAAGGGAACTAAGCCCATACAGCCAAGTCTTCGGCATTTTTATGTCTCTATTTGCATTGTAATACATTTCAATGCGTCTTGGGAGAGTTTGGCGTCAAGCAATCGATGGCAGACACTGTTATGTTACTTCGATGAGGTGGATTACCACGATAAAATTCCCATCGTTTTTCACATTACTTTGATTGACATAATGTATTTTTTAATATTAGCCCAATAATAATCAATTGTCGAAATCTCACGTGATTGAGACACGTTGGCCTAAAATACGGCCTCCAAATATTATATGGAGTATGGACCCGAAACATTTACTCCCGCCACCATTTGACAACTAGGCACGCACAAGTATATTCTAGTATGGAGCATGCATAGTGTCGCTACCTGCTCAATTATAATATGTTGATATCGATAATTTTCAGTTAAAAAGTTCTTAGTTGTAACAGCTCCTTGCTACATCACTGGTGGCTCACATAATGGCGGCCTGGCAATATCTGTCTATCTACAACAGCCATCGTTTTGTTTCCCCTCGACTAGTTTTGAGATTAATGCCTACAACACACCCCACGCCGCGCCGCCAGCGCGACTATAAAACCAGCCCTAATAAATTTCAATGTTCATGATTCGGAGATTATTGTAATGATGTGTTAGGAACTAAGTTGCGTTGGTTTTGAAAATTTTTCTACCACCATTACCTGGTTCTTAGTAATTTCATAAATTATCGAGTAGACATCAATCATTTGGCGGGAGTAGAACCCATTGAAAAGTGTTATTTGGTCTTTGAAGGAAATTAAAAAATTGGGAGAGAAATATCAAAAAAAAAACAACATAGGTAAAATATTAAGTACTTATAATTATTGATAATTCATTTATAAATACAAAATCATAATCTACTTAAAAAATAAAAGACTAGAGAGACCAAAAGCAACATCGATGGCTGCACCTTTTCCGCAAAGTTTGTAAAGTCTACCGCCTGACAGCTGTCAGTTGAGTTTGACAGGCTACGTTCGAAACTTAGCGGTATCTTGTTGTACGGATGCGTGCTGAGCTGATCCTCCGTAGCGAGAAGCCTTGTGTTGTTATGGAAGATGACGTCCATTGTCTCGTCGAAAGAGCCGTATAGTGCAAACATGGGGCTGTGGAACGTATTCCGTTTGCCGAAGTGTTGGTCTAGTTTTAAGAAAACATTAATTATGTCTTGTTTTCGCATGGCGGACATGTTTTTTGCCGCGAAGACGTGGCCGAGGTTTGCCCAACTGATGAAGCAGTATTCCGAGTTCTCTTCAGGACACACTGGCTTTATGCTCACCGGTGTCCTCGCCCAGTCGCTGTCGGAAAATATGTTTGCTGTAAAAAAAGGTTCTCGTTATTTACATATCTTAACACACGTACCTACGCATAATATTAATGCTAGATATCTGCCAAGGGATGAGGAATAGCGATAGAGGTGTAAACACTGACATATCGCCTGTTAAAGTCCATATGGATCAGGGAAACTGTCGCGAAGGGATCAGGGAGATTTTATTTATTTATTTAAGCCCACTTATAAAGTTACATTTTAATCTGATATGATTATCATAAGTCATCCAATTGATGGGCATAGGCCTCCCCCCGTTCCCTCCACAGATCCTTAATCCTGCTGTTTGGCTCGTCCACAGCACTCTTAGACCATCAAACCGTTCCAGCTCCGTCCGCCAGCGCATGTGCGTCTCCCGCGCCCTCTCGGTGCATGCTGTGGACACCACACTATGCTTTCTCCCGTCCATCAGAATGTGTTTATTGTCTATTGTATTTAAACATGTTTTTTTTAAGTTTCCTACATGATGCAATCATTAAAATTCCTCGAAACTCTCCCATTCAAATATATAATTCGTCTGTCTATGTATCATACGTCACAGGTGAGACAGAAACTATGGATAGAAAGAGAAGAAGAGGATATCCCACGGTTAGCCTTCATTCTTGCATACGTCTGTCTTTACCATTCGTCTGTCAGAAAAGCGACGTCATTCATATTAATCGATTTGTAATTTTTAGGTTATCTAAAACTACTGTTTCTTATATTTATCATGCATGTCTATACTAATGCTTTGTGCTTCAAAGAAATATCAACAAATATATTTTAGTAAACTAATTTGAGATTATGCGAAAGTGTAAATGTAGAATGAAATTGCTCTAAAGCGCGACGCGACTGCTCACTTTTAAACAACTCGGCGTGCTGACGATTGCTGGCATGGTTGGCGGGTAGGAGCACGAGGTGAGAGCGAACGGGACCACAGATATAAAATATATGAGTATGAGCGAGACGATCACGACGGGTGGCTTCAGTTGAATCGTAGCGGCGCGAAGGGCCATCGGCGGCATCGATGGCTTTGAATCGGTTTGAATTTCCTTTCACTAAATAGCGGCTGTGACGTCAGAGTAGATAAGACGTAGATAAATCGTGATAATTGCGTTATCAATGTAGATCTATATCTGTGATATCCATATTATTCTACCATATGGCAAGTAAATAAAATAGCTTTACCTACTCCAATCACTGGCTTATAAGATATTACTAACTAACCTGTATACTTATTAAACGTCTCCAAGCTAATGAACGCGACATCGCTCTTGCCCTCCACCAACGCCCGCAACGCTTGTATCTCCCCGCTGACGACGTCTCCGTTCTCTCTGTAACACGCAACTGTCAAATTGACAGCTGTGCCGTTGACCTTCTCGAAACCCGGGGCGCAAATTTGACTGAAGAAGTTGTTTATTCCTGTAAATTGAATTGGTTATCGTATAAAACTTTAACACTTAGTCTTATGTTACATTCAATAGAATTTGAACTCTGTTTCAAGTTTGGTGAGAGCAGGACAGACAAAAATTTCACGTAAGTTAGAAAGAGACAATCTCGAAATTGGTATCAATTTGACAGCTGTCACCGAACTCATTATTGACACATTGACGAGTAGGCTGCCACGAGTGGCACATATAATAGCCGTGTTAGAATCACAGTGTTAACATCTGCTTAATTAAATGTCGATATCGATAATTTTCAAATCACAAATTTGGTACAACACTGATGGCACAGGTAACCTGGCACCCGTCGCGTGGGATTATTCCCGGCCGTCCCCACTCTGCGTCCCCACTGGGTACGAGTGGGAAAAAAAAGTTTCGTTTGTCCCGCCGTTCGTTCGAAACTCTGCCGCAAAATTACCAAAAATACAAATAAAAGCGTTGGACAAGAAAAGTGCTACCTGATTACCAAGATTTTCTTTTGGCGGATTATGCACAAGATAATATAAGAATTATTGTGTTATTTAAAAATCCAATCGTCACCACTGGAGACGAACGAAACTTTTTTTCTCACTCGTACCCAGTGGGGACGACCGGGAATAATCCGACACGTGTATCAATCCGCACACAAAGTGTAATATTTATTTACCTTTACACTTGAGGTCGAAGGCAGATTGAATGTATCGTAGGACCGCGTGCCACGCCAGCCCGTCGTACTCCGGGAAGGCCGCGCGCTTCCCGCGCAGGTCCGCCATCTTGCTGATGCCGGCGTCGGCGCGCACGTACGCCACCACCGTGTGCGTCTGCTCCACGTCTGGTGTTACTTCGTGCAGTAACGCTTGGAGGTGGTAATCTCTGGAAATAATATTAAAAACATTAAAAGTATCATCACGTCATACATAACTTAAACTTCAGATTCAGAACCAGGGTCAGTTTTTTGATCCGTCACTAAACGTCACACCACTACCGTTAGCCGCGGAAAGTTGCCGGCCTGCTCAAGCCGCTGATTGGCTGGCGGGTTTGGCAACCTAAAGAAAACAATAACCGGTTTTTCTTCTAGACTCGATACTCGTACATAACGGACGCATTAGTATTATTAACCTTTGTAAAAGTGAGATATTTTATTGTGTATCATTGTAACCTGTGTTATAAACACATAAGCCAATTACAAGACTATTTGGAGATACGACAGTGTAGTTTCAATACAATCACCTACGCTATCCCGCAACTCCAAAAGGGTAAACTAAAAAAAAAAAGGGTAATAGTATGTTAAAATATAGACCAATAACTAAAACGTATGATGTCGTCATATGACAGCTTGTCCAATAGTCGAATTTTCAAATATAACAAAGATAAATAATCATAGACAATTTAACCACAACACGGTGCTCGGATTAGTAAAATGGCGACCGGCGGCACAGCTGATGTATATTGCTTCACAATTTTTTTTAGATTTAATGATGTTCTAGCCATTTCTAGCAATCTTTTAAGGAATGGTTATTTACCTCTGAGTTATTTACAGACATTTATTTAAGTAATATTTAATGTTCTTGCGTTTGTGACAAAAGGTTATACGGTACCTTATTCCCTTAAAGAGCCAGTTGCTGTCTGCTAAGACCACTGCTTCATCTTTTTCTGATGCTTCCATACACGACTGAAAACAGCAATGCATTTTAATAGGTATTTTAACAGGTACCCAGAAATCAAGCCCAGCAATCCCAGCATTCTTATAATATAAATTGGTGGTACAAATACAAGACGTATAATAATAAATAAGGCAATGGGACTAGTTGATAGGTGTGAATGTCTGAGGATATTGTGAGAGCTATTGTGTCAAGAAAAATATAACGAACAAGTAACACTCAATAGAACTTTCTTTTTTACACATGACAGGCAAGGTCTCGGCCTTTATCTCATGGTAAGTGTTGATAAGGCCGAAGGTGATAGCCAGCTTCACCTGTATTCCTCAACCACAGATTATGTGGTTCCAGTTGATATTTTTGGTACGGGAAGTAGGTAGGTAATTAATCGGCCATTTAACTGTGTCAGCAATAAAAAGGTCTGGCGAAAAATCATTTGAGCAATGAAGGATCATGGATCAATTTTCTTGGAAATGCATTCTAGTAGGTTTAGGTTTTTATATGACCCTGAAAAACAATATTTCATTAAACATATTAAATAATTTGGCAGCAGAGAAAACATTTAAGTTGCCAATTAATTATTTTAATGAAAAATTTGAAATTGCTGTTGCCCATAAATTGCTGCCCAATCAGTTATTTTGCTGATCAATTTAGAAATATTCGCTGTCCATAAGTTGTTGACCAATTAGTTATTTTAGACCAATTATATTCTTTTAATTACCAAAATTGGAATATTTTGCTTACCGTTTAAACAACACTGTCTTGTAATATCTTTACATCCGGCCTTACGATGCCACGTCATTACGTGTTGTGTTGTACCTAATACCGTGTTATAGTGTCTTGTAAATTTGTAATGTCTCTTCTTCTTGCCCTTTCCCCACTCTAGGTGGGGTCGGCACTGCATTTTACATACTAACATTTTATCAGTTTTCTTCACAACGACAAATCCAGAGATAATAATATTTGGCATGTATCATTAGACAAGCTTTAGCAATATGTGTATGAACACGCTTGATAAAAATTATTCATCGTTTTTATGTTAATGCAAATCAATTGATGTATTCGGAAGGCAGTTAAAAATAATTGTCTTTGTGTCTAATTATAACACAATTAAAGTTACAAAAATTATCAAATTAAATAATACGAGCTCAAATATATGGTCTATTTTTAGAAGAGGCAATTATTTTTCATCCCACCACCTCGGAAAGTGTAATTTTGCGCTTCGAAATCTGGCTGGAAAATTCTATTTTATTCGCTTGAGCGGCAAAGTAGATTTGAATTTAGAACATCACATATAATGAGTACTCAATATAATTGTAAATTCAAAACGTCATTAAACCTATTTAATGTAACCTCTATGGTGCCAAATTTATGATTAGAACTTTTTAAATTGTGAAAAAATATTTTGTCATTATAAATTGTTTTCTTTTTCATTTTGTCATTTCCTCGCTGAGGTGGGATGAAAAGTTACGTATTGCACTCGAGTGGAAAGATTTTTCACCTTGTGCTCGTTTGTTTCCCTCGCTGACGCTCAGGATTCTAATTTAGAATCACTCGCTGCGCTCGTGATTCAACTTAAGAATCCTTCGCTTGCTCGGTCATCCAAATCGAGCACGCGGTTAAAAAGGAACTTTCCACTCTTGTATAATAAATAACTATTATAAGAATGTTCTGAAACTTAATAGTTATAGACAAATTGCTAAGACAGAATAAAAACTCCAATTTCATAGGTAAGGACACAATATTACCTTGATATCAGGTCTGATGATGCATTGCAGTGGCGGCACAATGCCGTATACGGCGGCAGCTTCGCTCAGCCAATCGCACTTACTCCGCTCCAGGTTCGATGTGGTACAGAGGTTCACGTGTCTAAACAATAACATTATGACATTTGAAACATTCGCGTTGTATTGTATATAAAAGTATGTATACCTAGTCTATCCATTTTGATCTGAGACAAAATGTAAACAAACCATAAAAAGGGTTCTTTAAGATGTCGTTACTCATTGTCGAAAACTTTTATTAAAAACATATGATTATTTAATATTTTATTATTACAAACTTTTTAAATTATGTAAATTAAGTAATTACTTGTCACCTTCAATAATATTTAGTATTTTTACTTCAATGTTATATTTTTAACGTATCATTGCTACTAAAAAATACCTAATATGAATACTATTCTCAAACTTTTATCATGAGTATAGAATACTTCCAAAAGAAGATGAACAATCATAACATGTTCATAACACCTTGAATCTACTTTGAATTTAATAGATTTATTTAATATTTAGTATCATTTGGATGATAGCAATGATAGCTTGTTTTTTAACATACCTAATACTCATAAAACATTACTTCAATACACATATAAGTAATGTTTATATTCAATGTCGATATTGGTATTTTAAGTACGGCTACTCCTTTCCTATTTTATAAAAAAAAATTAGAGCCCATATTATTTTGTCCCAGAATTGGATAAAAAGTTTGAGAACCACAAATTCTTTGTTTACCTTTTGTCTCAGATCAAAATGGATAGAGCATAAGTATATAGATACTACTTAGTTCGCGGCGTAACTGTACCTTTAAAAACCAACCCAGATACTGTTAGTGTGGTATGCCGAAGTGACATACATACATACATACATAAAATGACGCCTATAATCCCCGAAGGGGTAGGCAGAGTCCAAGGAGCACTGTGTTCCTTAAGACCACATCTAGCCAAACAAAAATTGGGTTTGGTCAGATGAAAAATCGTGAAAGAGTAGTAACAAGTGGCTAGCTCATCGACTACACAATCACAGACCCAGTAGCCAATACGCCCTTAGTCGCCTTTTACGACATGCTAGGCGAGAAAAGCAGTTGGTACATTCTTTTGGCTGAAGTGACAGAATATTAATAATGTGTGGGTAGAAGAAGAATCACGGACCCACCCGAGCAGACGACACCGCGCGCCGGCAGCTCGTGACCTCGGTTGGTGTAACCCAGCCGAAACGTCGAGCAGTAAGTAGTATCTATATACTACATAATGTAGGTCGCGTGTAGTCCCGTTAGTATAACTTATAAATAGCATTGTGATTGGTATGTGCAAGAGGTCGCCGGAGTTCGAAAAGAAAAGATAAACGACATTCAACTCTTTTTTTTTTGTAAAATTCTCCCATATTGGGAAGGCAAAGGGAACGGAGCCCATACAGCCAAGTCTTCAGTACTTTATTTCTTCAGTAGTTTGCATTGAAATGCTAGTGTAATGCATTTCAATGCATCTTGGGAGAGTTTGACGTCAAACGATTGATGGCAGACACTGTGGTGCTACTTGGATGAGGTGGATTACCACGATAAAAAACTCATCACTTTTCACACCACTTGACGCTTATTTCTATAATCCTCCACATTGCACATCATCACAGACACTTATTACACAAAACTACACTGATTTTACGTAACAATATCCACTCCGAAACAATATTACAATCATCGAAATAAAAATCACGTCCGCCATAGTTGAATGCCGCCAAAACTCTCTCAACTCTTTTTTTTTACATATGACAGGTAAGCTTTTCAAGATAAGAGCGTACCTACAACTTTCTAAAAGGACAGCAATGCATTTGGGACCCCTGCTGTGCAAATGTTCATGGGCGACGGTAATCACTACCCATCAGGTGAACCGTCTGCTCGATGCCCCCTATTAGGGACTACTCACACTTATTCAGCTCAATTCAGCGTTTGTCCATACAAAACATGTTCAGCTTTCAGCCACATATGCATCTCATATAATATCGTCGTCGTCGTATGTGGCACGTCTGCAGGATAACAGATGGACTAACAGACTAACCTCCTGGAAAGGTCCAAGAGGTAAGAGGCACGCAGGTAGACCTTATATGAGATGGCAAGATGACATAGAAAAAGTAGCTGGCCCTAAATGGATACAAGTTGTCCAGGACAGAGATTCATGGTCCCTTCTGGAGGAGGCCTTCACCCGAGGAGGGGTTCTTGCGGATTAATATAGTATAAATTAGCACCATAGTAATCTTTTTTTTTTACTTCAAACTTAGCAAAGGTATAGCTTACAATATATTTTTTATGTATTTTCTTCTATTTACTAACATTTATTTAAATTTTGTGTTTAATCTTAAGCTGCAAGAAATAAAAGGCTTTTTTATTTTATTTTATTTATTATTTATATAATATCGTTTACATAGAAAATCTCGGGAGGAGCTCGGTGGCGTAGTGGTCAGTGCGCTTTGGCTTCGATCGAAAACAAAGCTACCTTCGCCATGGTCAGGCCGTGGATGGGTGACTATGTTGTAATTTTGTTAATAATATAATAATATACGTCTTTGTTGTATAGATATTTTTATTTGAAGTAAAGAATGTCTGTCAATATAATTTTGATTACAAAAAAGGAACTATAAAACCTTGCCAGTATTATAACAGACTAACACCCAGTTGCAGAAACGAACTTTAAAATTTAATGTCGGCATTATCCCTAATGCTCCATTAAATTTATTTATTGAAGTGTCAAAAGGACACCTTAGCGTAGTTTTTACGTTGCACAAAACGACATTAGCACCCTATCAATGCTAAAGAGACATTAGCTAGAACTATTTTGTGTTC
This sequence comes from Parapoynx stratiotata, assembly GCA_910589355.1. Taxonomy (NCBI): domain Eukaryota; kingdom Metazoa; phylum Arthropoda; class Insecta; order Lepidoptera; family Crambidae; genus Parapoynx; species Parapoynx stratiotata. The sequence goes on along the minus strand of OU342485.1, from coordinate 6,583,185 downwards.
CAATTTTAAATTTAATGAACTTTAAAGTTTTAATGTCTCATTACTAAATGTCGTCTTTAAAAAATCTTTGTGCAACTGAGTGTAAGACTTGGTGATCTCGAGCTCCTCCGTGCTTCGGAAGGCACGTTCAGCCGTTGGTCCAGGGCGCATTTGTGACCGTTTCTACCACAGATCACTGAGAGCCGCTTCGCTTCTTAATAGATTGATAATATGAACAATTTAGCACGGTAACCAGTGTCGCCTCTCGCACACAAATAAGCGTATGCTCTTATTGTCACCACATATAGCGTTGGTATGTGATTCGTAGTTCAATACAATAGGTCGACATAGAAAAGAAAGATCTAAGTAAAAAACTTTACATTGAAATATATGCTTTATTATTTTACATTAAGCTTTAGTTCACTTTACCCGTCAATATTTACATAGCACGTAGATATTTTGCCGTTACGATTGACACAATTTTGTGCAGAATATTTGCACAGTGTTGTCAGATAAATAAAAATTTGACAATTAAAATAATCAAAATATACTTAAAACTTGTAATAAAAAATGTAAAAACAAAAATTAATTAATAAAAATTCAAAATCCGATTTAAAATCTTTATTAATTCTGACTAAAGTGCGTTTAAAAAATGCTTTGTGTTCCTGCTGCATAATAAATATACCGGTAGAAGAACCCTTCAGTAAAATGTACTTTTCTAGCTTTTTTTCCATAATATGTAAGAACCATATTATTAAAAAATAAAACTAAATCACTGAGCGACTTTAAACTGGTAGACTAGTCGAGCCGTGAGTGTCCACGTCTCAGCACCGTAGGTCATGACAGGAAGGACGCACGACATTGAGGGATGGGTGACGAGAAAACTTCACGAAGCTTATGCAATGCTGCCCAGCCCAGCTGAATTATTCTATTGGCTTCTCTCTCGAAGTTGTTTCTGCCTAATTGGAGCATTTGCCCCAAGTAAACATATTCTTTACAACCTTGAGAGATAGTCCATTTACTGTGATCGGTTACGGATCAACGTGCTCGTTGAACATAACCTTGGTTTTATCCAAGTTCATCCGAAGACCGATGTGTTCAGAAGATTCAGCTAGGCTGTGCACCATCTCCTTTAAGTCCTGCAGGGTGTCAGCCATGATGACGATGTCGTCTGCGAATCACAAGTGTGAGATGTACTCGCCATTTATATTAATGCCGCGTCTTGTCCAGTCCAGCGTACCGAACATATCCTGCAGCGCCGCAGAGAAGAGTTTTGGGCATATGACATCCCCTTGTCTTACACCACGGCGCAGGAGGATAGGGTCAGTCCGCCCATTCTGGGTTTCGATAGACATATTGGCAGATTCTTACAGACATCTCAACACTTCGATGTATCGCCAATCAACTTGGTACCTCTGCAAGGACTCTAGAACAGACCAGGTCTCGACAGAACCAAAAGCTTTCTCATAGTCCACAAACGCCATGTACAGTGGCTGGTAATGTAGTACATGGTGCTATAACTCCGTCGGAACCCGGCCTGCTCTGGAGGTTAAGCGTCGTCAAGTCTTCTCGTAAGACGATTCGAGATGACTCTTGAGAACAACTTATAGACGTGGCTTAGTTGTGAAATCAGTCGATAGTTCTTCAACAAAGTCTTGTTGCCTTTCTTGAAAAACAGTACGACTAAGCTTCCATGCCACGCCTTCGGAATTCTCCCGCATCCGCATCAGGAATGATGTGATCCGACAGAGAACTAAAGTCACCGACATAGCTCACCGGATTAGCAAACTGAAGTGGCAGTGGGCTGGTCATATTAGCCGTAGAACTGACGGCCGTTGGGGCCGTTAAGTTCTCGAGTGGAGACCGCGTCTCGATAAACGTTCTGTAGGACGCCCTGCGACCGGATGGGATGACGATATTCGTCGGTTGGCTGGAGTGGGCTGGATGAGAACGGCCGAAAATCGCGAGCGGTGGCGTGCATTAGGGGAGGCCTTTGTCCAGCAGTGGACAAGAGTAGGCTGAAGATGATGATGAAAACTAAATGGGTCTGTAATTTAAAAAAATATATTATCTCAAAAGTAATCATCATTATAATATCTGACATGGTTTAAAATTCGCGTATGTTGCGTTATAGCAGTTTTTTAAGTTTTTCAATAAAATAATCAAAATAAGTATTAGTTAATAATTAACTATAAGTTATTGTGTTAACTAATAACATTTTATAGCGCCGCTACTGGTAACATTTAAATTGTGCAGTATTAGTGATGTGACAATGATCGATAATTATGAAAGGTTACACTGACATCTAGTAAAACAATAATCACCTGTTTTGAAAAGATCGTGCTCGATTTATTAGGAACTAGCTATTGCCCGCGACTTCATCTGCGTGGAATAGTGTAGTAGTAGTAGTAGATAGCATTTATTTATTTATTTGAAAAAAATATATGACGCAGTAAGTGTGGGACAGGGCGGCTTAGCTTGTTACAATTCGAATAGTCATTCTAACTAGAATACTAACGCAACAGAATAACATCACACTAGAATAACGACGCCTATCACTTGTCAGGATCTAGGCCACAAAAGTATCAGTTACGTCATTAAAAATGTAAACACGCTCCCCTTGAATGAGTGCCTTATCCCGTTTAACTAGAAAACACACTCCTTCCCTCCAAACCACCGGAGGTTCCTTGTTGCCCTACCTATCTTACTCTGATCAACCTTCAACTTGGATCACACTCGTTAATCCAAGCTGTACTTCCACACACACAGTCACTGATTCACTCACCAAGCACACAATCACTATAGTCATCTACGAATACACTAAACTACCAACGCCTCACTTAGCCTATAAACACTGCCACTACACAAACAGATACTAGATAATCAGTTACAGCTGAACAGAACTAGCTTGACGAGCAGCATGACGCCGCCCGACCTTACTCAACGACTTCTACCCACAGAATGACCGATTCTTTGGTGAAGCCTGGATCACCACTAATGCTCTGATACCATTTATTAATAGTCTGAGGATGAGGTGAGCATGTGTGAAACGTTTCTCGAACATAACTGTATGCTTTTGGCGAATAATAGTGAAGAGTAAGCGCAAAACTTCTGAGCGCTGGTGGATATTGTCTATTTGATTATAATCCAGAATCATCTTTTTTCATAAAACGCGTTACTGGCTCATGAATCTGCAAGAAAAATTTTAAATTATTTTTTTTTGTTTAACTAGAAATGCAACTTTTTTTTAAATTGAACATGGTTAGTGAAGTATATTTAACGCCGACTCTTGAAATACAAACAATCTATACGCTGTGTTGATTAAAACTATGATTTTTGATCAGACGCCTTAGAAAGTTAACAAAACAGGAAAATGCAAAAAAAATGTGACTATCACACATAACATACCGGTAAATTTATATTTTCTAGAGTGTGCACATCTTCGGTAGGTACGCATCATAAAGTTTTTTTGAACTCGTCAAAGACTTCCTACATTTTAATTATTTTCTTTTTTAATCTACGATTTTGAGCCTATATTTTTTATCTGTGATCTTTGTTGCTTGATTATATTATCTTTGTTTGAAATAATACTTTAATTTTTCTTTTTAATTTTTTTTTTTGTAAAATTCTCCCGTAGGGAAGGCAAAGGGAACGAAGCCCATACAGCCATGTCTGCAATATATATATCTTCAATAGTTTGCATTGAAATGCTAGTGTAATGCATTTCAATGCATCTTGAGAGAGTTTGGCGTCAAACGATCGATGGCAGACACTGTGGTGCTACTTGGATGAGGTGGATTACCACGATAAAAAACTCATCACTTTTCACACCACTTGACGTTTATTTCGATAATCCTCCATATTGCACATCATCACAGACACTTATTACACAAAACTACACTGATTTTACGTAACAATATCCACTCCGTACAATATTACAATCATCGAAATAAAAATCACGTCCGCCATAGTTGAATGCCGCCAAAAAAACCAAATTTTTTTTTTTTGATGTATTCGAATCGACCGGGGAATATGAATCTGTTGACTAAAATGACATAGACTTCACTTAGAATTATGTGTGAAACTCGTATAATCCAACAATTACCTTTATTATGAAATAATAAAATATTATGATAAATTATTTTAGATAATGCAATTGCAATTACTGAATAAAAAAAATCATGAAGTCGTCAATCAAAGAAATCGATTAAATCAGTACATTTTAATTATTATTGTGAGTAGTTCCATACTCATGGCTATTTGCATTTATTATCCTAACTTGCCATTCTTCGCCTTTTTCGTGTAGTTGAACTTGTAGGTGATGTCGATCGTTTTGATTGTGATGTCTGAAAATAAGAGTTAACTAATGACTAACCAAAGAAAAAAAAACTCTGCAATATTTTTTTATGAAAATACGTACTTCTAAAGTTTCAGAATACAATTTAACAATTTCTTTGAATGGTACTGCATCAAATTCTTTCTTTAAATTTTTTTTTTATTTCGAATACAATTATCTGAGAAATGTTCTGAGCAAATCGTGCTCAATTTGGTAGGAACCCAATCCATCCGCCCGTCGCGGCGATCCATTTTAATTTTTTATTAATTAAAACTAAAAACGTAATTAATAATAAATATAACTCTATCAATTATTACCAGAATCTAGAAGACTATCGATAAAATGTTGGTACGATAAAATCATGCACTGCACTAAAGCTGTTCTACAACTGCACAATTGCACAAAACAATGTACATTGCTTTCTGGAAACGACGTGATTTACATTGACCAAGTTTTTAACAAGCAATGTATATTTTTATATTGACATTTGATATTTTTCAGTTTTTACTAAATAAACAGATAAATACGAACTACCGATGAAAAGAAATATTTATATTGGTAACATTAAATGTTTTGCTTTGTTTCGTGCAGGTCAAAACAGCACAACAAGGCATATTCACGTAAATAATCCGCAAAATAACAGCTTGATGGTTCGAGAATGACTGAAAAGTGTCAAATCGTGAAACCGACGGATATGATCCTATGTCATATGAGTGGCGCGCGGAGACACGCCCACTTACGATTTCTAATTACTCTCATTTATTCTATGGTTTCTACCCATACTCCTCGGCCCATACTCCTCATGTGTTTCTCCATGAGGGAGGCCTGTCTCAGCAGTGGGACCTATATAGGCTGATGACGATGACGATGACATAGAAAAACGCTGAATGTCGCTGAATGTGTGAGTAGACCCTTAATATAATACATTTTAAATAAATGTCACGCGAACGCCGGCGTTCGCGAACAATATACGTTTATATTGGGTCTCAAAGTTGTATTCAACACAATGGTACAGACGGTGGGATGGAACCCGCGTTTCCCGCGGCCTCTCGAACGAGTAGTGTCCAGGTCCAGTCTGTCCCAACTCAGCTACCGCTGCTTTTCCTACTGTTCCTTTCCCTTAATTATTATTTATTTATTTTAATTTATTTATTTATCCAAAATATACATCACGTTACATAAAATTAAAGTCTCGCCAACCTGGACAACAGGTTGTTGGCGAGGAAGCGCTCATTAATTCATTCCGTATATTCTGGATATCTTAAACTTATACTACTAATGTCCCTCTGTTTGAAAACTTCCCTTCCCCGAAATATCTAATCCCCAAAATGAACCATTTTAAAAATGTCTGTTTGCCCGAGTCTCCTAAATAATTGATAAAATTTATGCATTGATCACACATGAATCAAGAGGCTGTCGAAGTTCAATGCTCGCCTGCTTCGAAAAACTGATCTTTCTTCCTACCTGGGCGGGTTACAGCCGGTCTGGCTGTAAGCGTCCCTGAAGCCCATGGCGCTGGCGAGGAAGTCGTTGGGCGGGACGGGCGGCCGCAGCGGCGCGGGCTGCGCGCCGTGCGCCTCCAGCAGGTTGGCGAGCGCGCCGCGCCAGTGCCGGTCCACCACCACCGACCCGTTCGTCAGCGACTCCGCTATGCTCGCCACGGCTTCCGCCGATTTCCTGGAGGAGTATTTGTTTGTTAACCCTATAGATATACCGTGTTAGTCATATAAAATAATGAAGTTTTAGGGCGTCTTGCAGGATATTTAAATCGAGATTTAAAACTAGATTTAGTAATTTTTTGACAGTTCTTATATGCCTAAAATGTCAAAAAATAACAAAATCGAGTTTTAAACTAGGGTTAAAATTTCCTGCAAGAGACCCAATAAACCTTCAATAAACCTATTTTAGTTAAATCAAAATCAAATCAAATCAAAAATATCTTTATTTTATAGACTTGATATACAAACACTTAAATGCGTCAATTTATGAATAAGTGAATCTACCACTCGCTCGCTCAAAATAGTGTTTTGTTTTCTTCTTTCAAGCACAAATCTAAATTAGAAAGATAGTGACAGATCACTATTTAACTAAAATAGGTTTATTAAGCCCTTCATATTTTTTATGAATAACACGGTTAGATTTTTTTTTAATACGCCGGAGAAGCGTGGGAGCGAGAAATGCTTATCAAGTTCAAACCGCTCGAGAAAAAAAGAGAAAGCGAATGAATGACAGATATGTTTTGTTTTCTCGAGTAATAAGAGGCCATAGCGACCCCGTCTAAATCCATGGTTAGCCTTGATGATTCTATTGTAGCTCGTTTTGTGGCCATTTAGAGCTAGGCCGTCCCCAAGCTTATAGTTAGCCCGTTGTCCGTTGACTGACTCATTTTTAAATGATGCTAATGTAAAGGGAGGGTAGAAACTTGCTGAGTTTCTTGCCCGTTCTTCACAGAACAAGGCCTGTGTTTGTGAACGGATGACGTAGTTTTTCACTTTCACGAAACACTGTAAAATGTTTATGACATTATTATGCATGGGTTAAGACGCATCTAATTTGAATAAATGCTTTTGATTTTGAGTCGCTAACTATACCGGGTGGCCCATAAGTCATGGACCAAACAAACGAAGTCATTTGCATCATTTTAATCCTAAGAAAGTTGGATCCTGACTTTATTTCCTAAAAAGTAATGACCACTTTTGTACCGATTTTATAAATTCCAAAATATCTTATACAAACCCAAATAAAAACAAAACGCACGCGTAGAAAATTAAAAAAAATAATGTATTTTGTTATTGCCATTTTAGGTAACGTGGTTTTCAAAATTAGGCATAATATTAGGTTTTCAGTTAGTTCACTACATTGGGCTAGCGACTGTAACGCTTAGGCCCACTTGCGCGGTCGAGAGTTAGCCCCTGACCCCGGGGCAAATGTAGGGGCAAACCCTGGGTTAGGCGCTAACTCCCAAGCCCAAGCCAACTAGTAGTGAACTAACTGAAAACCTAATATTATGCCTAATTTTGAAAACCACGTTACCTAAACAGGCATTAACAAAATACATTATTTTTTATTTTTCTACGCGTGCGTTTTGTTTTTATTTGGGTTTGTATAAGAACTTTTTTCTTCTTATTAATTATTATAGTTATCAGAGTTTTGTGAAATCACTAATGTTTGCTTGTTTCATTTTGTTTACATCGATAATAATAGTATATTAATATTTCAATTTCTTACGTCAACGTTAACTGTTTAATTTGTTTTTAATCTACTAGATTGATCCACCTTGATTGTGGTGCATACAAAACCATCGAGTTTAGCGTATTAAAACAGTCTAGTCAGTATATAAAAAAACTATCTTTGTATAGTTTTTATCAATCGACCCGCGTCCTTCTCAAATTCATTTTTTGGGCAATTTTTATGTTTCCGAAATAGGTTTCGGTTATTGTCAAATCCTCTTTCTAAATGTAGAAATAATTATGATGACTTTATTTCTGTATGATCATCACACCATTCCATATCAATTCCCTTGAACCTAAAGTGTTTTCCTTCCTGTTTAAATTTCGCGCCAACAATATGTCTCCGAGCGTATAGGAATACGCACGGAAGACCTGAGTAAAAAAAAAAGAAATGGCCGCCTGATAGGCATAGTGCGTGCGTAAAAAAATTTTGTTTCTATGAAAATCCATATAAATCTAATGCCCCGTTAGAAGTTTATTGACTAATTTGGACCGATCAACCTACGTGAACGTTATCAAGAAGAACAAACCCCAAGATCCGAGGATAGTTGGAATAGTTTGCTAGCCGGCCGGCACACGGCCCTGTCGTTAGTTTCCCATCATTCCTGCCTATCCAGTAGGCCTAGACAAAATGCCATCGCTTCTTATCTATTGTATTTCTACATTCGTAATAGACTTAACGTTTTCTATCGTAGATAGCTAGACAAGATGTTTCTACTGACAAGATCGTTGTTTCCATCATGACAGTAGAAAGAAAAAAAAAGTGTCCGTGGTTTTTCTATCGAAGAAACGTCAACTTCGCGCGCTGCCTTTCGGCTCCATTCGATTCTCTTCGGTAGCAGTCGCACGGTCCGCGCTTCTGCGCATGCGTGCGCCGCCGATGCAAGGGTCCGATACGTCCGATATCAAGGCGCGCGGACGATAACTAACATCCGATATTGAAAATAATGAGTTGTTCTGAATGTGGTAATTATTTGGTAATTATTAAATAATGATAAATAATTTAAATTGGGTGCAATGTTTAACAGTGCAAGAAAGAAAGTGCTATTACGTTCGTGAACATAGTAATTTTATTATTATTCTGGTGTTGTCGTTAAAAAGTGAAAAGGGTTTACAATCTATGTTTATTCCTTTATAGGATGGCATCTAGACAAAGAGCAAGCCCACAGCAGTTTGCCGCGTTGTTAGAATTCATGTGTTGCTGCTAACTACTCGCTAATAAGAGCCCGTGGCGAAAAACTAAGGGCACACAAGACCTACGAAAGAAATATCTTGTTACAATTTTTTTAGTTATTTATTACAGTGTTACATAATTAAAGTTTTATTTTATTTTACTTTTATCACCAATGGTAACTCGTTTGTTCCTTTCAAGTCTAAAATGTTCAACAAATAACTTGTCTGGCATGATGTTAACTTTTTCAAGACGTTTTCGGTTTTCATGTCTCCTCTGCCGTCTAAGCCAAGTGTCTTCATTTTTGGCTGCCCACAAAAGTCTTAAAGTATGCATATTAACTTATAATTAAAACACAACACACAAAGCATAAGTAAGAAAGTCAAAGGTTTACGCTTTACTATTGGGTTCGAGGAATCGTTTGGTTAGCGATTAGTAGAATAGAAACTTATCTATTTGTTCTGTCAAAAACGGCATCTTGTCTACCACTTTGTATAGGATTATTCTACTGTCAAAATAGAATGATGACGTATGATAGAATAGAGACACAGTAGAAAGCATCTTGTCTACCACTTTGCTACTCGCTTGATGGAATCACGTGACTTATCTATCGGAACTGTCAGTCCCATACATTTCTTTCTATTTCTATTATGGAAATCGTCAATAGAATGGCACTTTGTCTAGGCCTACAGGTGAGTGTTTGTGCATTTCTTTACCGCTGAAATCACAGGTTTCGAGACCAATCATTGGAGAATGCAATAGCTTCTGCAACGAGGGTTAGTTCCGTTCAATTTCCAATTGGTTAATTTTCTTGTTTAACATTACAAAAGGTAGTACGTTGGGAGCTAGCTTACTGACCTGGTAGCCACGATGACGGGCCACGGCCGGTAGAGCCACACGCAGGGCGTCTCTGTGGTCAGCGGCTGGTTGCTCGCGTCGCGGCACAGGAACTGGAAGTTGCCCGCGTTCGCCAAAGTCTCGTTGCTTTTTAGCTGTTGAGATTAGGGAGATCATTCAGTACAGTTCATTAAAGGGGTCTACTCACGGAAATATCGGCCAATATCGTGGCAGTGGAGGGGAGAGCCCCAAATTGCCTCCTAGATCGCCTCGTGTGTAGGCAAATCGTTACAATTTTTAGTGTGTAGAGTAGCAGCCCATTTTGGGTTGATTTAAAGGACGTAAGTAGACCCCTTGAGCCTGTCTGAATCTGAGGGTTCCTGATGAAGTTACCAAGTACTGTAATCACTATGTATCTGTAAATGTTGTGCAATAACAAGTTAATACAAGCATACATACATATAATCACGACTATTATCCCCTAAGGGTTAGTCAGAGACGAGGAAAAAGCACCGCAGAATGGAGTGCCCATTGCCATAGTCCGCGCTTCACCCAGCAGTGACTTTGACGACCTCCGTGGTCGAGTGATCTGTACGCCGCCGCGCCGGTCTCAAGACGTCGCCATCTCGAGAGGTTCTAGGTTCAATCCCCGTGGGGGCAAATGTTTGGGTGATGAATTCAGACATTTGTTCTCCAGTCTTGGATGTTTATAATATTCAGAGTATTTATCCGTCATCTAATATTCGTAACACAAGCAGCATTAGTTGCTTAAAATGGGGCTAGTTGATAGGTGTGAGTGTTTGAAGATATTTATTATTGTTTCGTCATCAGCCTATATACGTCCCACTGTTGGGACAGGCATTTATTATTATTCATGTATTATTTATTCGTTTGCTTAACGGATGTTGAGAAAAAAGACCGGGATCCCAAAATAGTTACGTGTTACATTTGGGAAGCTTCTGATATAATGACGTATAATAAAACCAACCTTAAAGTACGCAGTGACGTCATCGAGGTCCGCCCAGGCTACGTCTCCGCGGGACAGCAGGCACCCCAGGGCACCAATGTCTCCCCAGTAGGGGTCATCCTTGCTGCACTTGGGGGACACGCACGCGGAGCATAGCGAATGGTACTTGGCCTCTGTGAACAATACATTAATAATAGGTCTTTACCTATGAAATTGCCCTCTTAGTATTTTGTCTGTAACTATTAAGTTTCAGAGTATTCTTAAAAAACTAATTACCTCCTCTAAAAATAGACCATATTTTTGAGCTCTTTTGATTTGTTTTGATAATTTGTTGTAAGTTTAATTGTGTTAAATTGACCACGGAGACAACTCTTTTTAAGTGCCTCCCGAATATCTGGCGAAATGTGGGTTTTGACACCTCATGTTGATATGGATGTATTTTTCCAACAAGTCACATTGGCGCCCAACGTGGGGCGACAGTGGGACAACATCAACCCACTTCCACAATAGGCTACTTTTCGTCACTGTTTATAGGCTGTTTTCCGAGATACGTGAAACGGAGCAACCCAATTGGTATATTTTCCACGCTGCATCTACCTCGCACAGTTCTGGTGAAAAGCACCCTTAATCTACTGCTGTATATAGGTCTTCCCACCGAGCGCAATTATTCCTCTTCCCCGAGGGGGTAGGCAGATGTGTTAACATCCATTTCGCCAGATATATGAAGTCCCCATGTAACAGGTGGCGACCCTGTTGCCATGCACCGGTCACAATGTGAGGCAAGCGATATTCGCAATAAACTGTAGATAAGTTTCATGAAACTTAGTGGTGGCGGTGGGATCGAACCCGTGATTCTCGCGACTCGAACGAGTAGTGCCCCGTCCATCGCAACTCGGCTGCCTGTAAATGCAATTATTGATGCAACACGAATAAGGTAAAGAATAATCAGGTATCTTACTAAGCTGGGCATCTCTATGCGCGTCCAAGACCCAGGACCCGGCCTTACAGGAGCTGCCGAAGAAATCGGACATTGCCTTGATCCTGTTCTCAGCCAGCGTCAGGCCTGGGTCGCACGACGGTGGGATCACTAGGTTCTCCAAATACTGGAAAAAAAGAAGTTTAGACCTTCAGTTCTCTGAACACAAATTTTAGCGGTCTTCTAATCTTCGTGTGGTAGCAGCTCATTAAAAGAATACTATCAACCCATCACTTCCCTTGGGTGTCGTAAAAGGCGACGGGCTCACCACCTGTCACGCTGAGCACATGTGCAGTCACTGCTTGGTGATGCCCGGACTATGGCATTGGACTGTTTTCGCGGTGCTTTTGCCTAGTCTCTGACAAACCCTTATGGGATAATAGTGATAATATGTATGTTGGTTCTAATCTTCTTGATGTGACTGGGACAATAGATCCCAATGGGGAAAGTATTTCGTCCCATTGGGATCTTTTGTTCTTCCTCTTCCGTAATCACCCCCTGCCATCACCAAAAATGTCTTGGATGAACGTTATGGTGCTGGCTGGGGGCATGTCCATAATGATATTTGAGGAGCTCGGTGGCGTATTGGTTAGGACCAAAATTTCGTGATCTCGAACTCCTCCGTGCTTCGGAAGGCACGTTAAGCTTTTGGTCCCGGTCGCTTATGCAACCGTTTCTACCCACCAACCCGCATTGCCTGCAAGAGGAAAGCCTGTGCCCAGCAGCGGGATGTATGCATAGACATAGACATAGGCTAAAGACGGGGGCATGTCCATAAATTTCTCTGGTTTGGGATAAGCCAGTCCCTAATCGCTTATTCTTATTTCTAAGTGATTTCATTAATTTCTTCTTACCCCCTGGATTGTATCGCTCAATGGCCGGATGTCCTCGACGCCGACCCCGGGGTGGCAGAGTGTGGTGTTGCGCAGCACGGCGTGCAGGGTCGACGCGCCCTCCGCCTGGACGCGCTTGTTCATCACCGCCACCACGGACCGCTCGTACGGCCCTAAGGAAATAAAAAACTGTTGAAGATCTACTCACAAAAGAAAACCGCATTTAGAGAAACATATACGAGTCACACTGAGAATCTTCGTTTTATTAAATCTGATATATTCCCAAACCTTTGTAACTTTGTATTTCTGAAAACCGAAGCGTGATTTGAAGCAGGACGCTATGACACGAATAGAGAAAGGTATGATCAGATAGTTTGGTCATGTGGAAAGGATGGATGAAAGTAGATTGACGAAAAGGATATATTTATCGGGGGCGGGGAAGCCTAGGCGAACGCTTCGCGATCAAATCGAGTGCGTTCTTGAAAAATGAAAGCTGGGCTACTTGTCGACGACCGGTCTCATCCGCACGGGATGAGGCGGTGCGGGAGGAGGCGTGACGTCACCACGGCTAACAGGACTGCGTGGCCAGCGCACGCGTTCAAGACACACACTCATCTGGAACCGTATCGCACGGACGTCGATCTCGGGACCCTCCAACCGCAACCGTAGCTTCGTCGCGTACCTACTTAGTTTAACCTTTATTGTAAACGACTAGTAAACCAGTTACTTTTAAACAGTCCACTTTTATTTAAATACCCGAAGGGAACCTTTACAATGGTCCTTGTCCTTTACGTGTTAGTCGTTTTAACTGAGACTATAGGTGCGCGTGCGCCTTAATATCGCGTCAAAATTCAAGAGCTCTTCAGGGTGGTCTTCAGCAGCAAAATATCTTGGAGTAACCTTTTTTCATCCTCTTCTCAAGATAAAAATTGCATATTGCAACCAGCCAAGCTCAAGAAAAGCAGGATTTGGAAGACGGTCAGCAAGTTGGACTTTGGACCCCTAGAACATTCCAGACCTCATCGTGTCATCGCATCTCAAAACTCAAAAATAACACAATCCAGTATTTCAAATAACCGAGACAATGGACGCGGTACGGGAGTACAGATTTTACCAAATCTCATTGTCATTTTTGTCACTCAATAAACGCACCATTTGAATCTATTTATGGCTCTAGTGTCAACTGAGTGTAAGAAAAATCACTATCTCAATGTCGATCGATCGGGATTGCGCTCAACAGTAGGCTAGCTGGTCAAAGTACCCGAAATCCCCGAGCATGCATGTCGACTGTGACGAGAGTGAGGAAGTGAGTGAATCGTAGCAAGTGGAAAGAACTGATGCCAATACGGAAGACAATCGTGCCCATCATCATCTGCTTGGCGCCAGTCCTGGTAACTCACAAGTCGCAAATCCCTCGCATCGGAACCCAGGGTTCACCTTTCTAAATTTTCTCCTACACCTCGATCGGCCTTCGGCATGATCATAAGTAAGTAAAAAAACGTATTTGGTGGTACTGACTGCTCCTCCCGCGCAGTTCGTTGGTGACGAGCACGTCGATGCCGGCCCACTGCGCCGCCACCAGATCCTCGGGGTAGAACACGCCAAAGTCCACGGTGCCTTTCCTGATGCGTCTGAAGCAATCCAACCTGGAAACAATAAGCAAATAAACTTGTGACACTCCTGCCTTTCCAGCTCTTTGGCGTTGGCGTACGCTTTGGCTGTCGATATTGAAAACCTATCAACATTAGGCCAACGTTGTGGTGTTACGGCCCATATTCCGACGATCTGGTGAAGGTTGTAGGTACGAAAATTATCCTCATCAGTGATTTTTATCATAAAGTCTCTCTTTCTTGACATTGTGTCGGACTGCAGATATTGTCTACACTATATTATTAATTAATATTATAAAGAGGAAAACCTTGTTTGTTTGGTTGTAATAAATAGGTTTAAAAACTACTAAACTGTTTTTTAAAATTATTTCACCATTCGAAAGCTACATTATCCACGAGTAACATAGGCTAAATTTTATTTTGGAAAAAATAGAGTTCCGTAAGATATTTGGGTTTTTCGGACACAAGGTGTAAAAAAACAACCAGAAAAGTTACTTACTTTGCGTACGCTGCCTAAACTATAAAAGATAGAACCATAAAATGTTCTAATTAATTGTAGATCTTCTACAAACAATACTATACCTATCTATGTCGAGTGAGGCAAAACAACAATTTTTTTAAAAACCTTGAATTTTTTTTGGACTACATTTATTTTAAACGCATGTATTTTACTCATGCTATTAATCCTTATCAAAATAAATTATTTCATCACTATGTACAGTATATCACTCATCCAAAAGAATATTGACATAATTACCAAAATGTCGAAAATGAGTTTTTGATGCCATAACTTCATGTTTTTCACGTTTCATCCATGGTAAAAACCACAGGTAAAAACGATAGAATTGTTGTTCCATTAGTTTCCGACAGAGAGAGTCACTGCCGTCATGGTTTTGGCCTATACTTCGTAAGGATACGCGGAAACATCGACTAAGTTCATAAAATGTAGACAGATTTATAAAAATAAAACTAAAATTTAATAATTATATAATGTTCTTTAAATTTCATGATTTATTTCCATATCCAAACCTAGTTTAATGTCATAATTGTATTATTTCATGTATAAAATGTCATAAATGTACGTCTGGCTTGTTTTATTTGTTTTTTTTTTTAATAGTTATCTTGAGTTTTCTCGCAAACTTTTTATATAATATAATATTGGGTCCTTACCTATGAAATTGGTGTTTTTATTCTGTCTTAGCAATTTGTCCGTAACTATTAAGTTTCAGAAAATTCTTATAAAATCTAAAGCCTCTTCTAAAAATAGACCATATATTTGAGCTCGTATTATTTAATTTGATAATTTTTTTGTAAGTTTAATTGCGTTACAATTAGACACAAAGACAATTACAAAGACAATTATTTTTAACTGCCTCCCGAATACATCATTTGATTTGCATTAACATAAAAACGATGAATAATTTTTATCAAGCGTGTTCACACACATATTGCTAAAGCTTGTCTAATGATGATACATGCCAAATATTATTATCTCTGAATTTGTCGTTGTGAAGAAAACTGATAAAATGTTAGTATGTAAAATGCAGACATCCCCAAAATCTCCATACAAAACACCAATTTCATAGGTAAGGACCTAATATTATTGGTAGTAAAGTAACACAACATAATTATTAAAATATATCAATAGAATGATTGGAAATACACAATATTAGGTCCTTACCTATAAAATTGGTGTTTTGTATGGACATTTTGGGGAATTCTGCATTTTCCATACTAATATTTTTTCAGTTTTCTTCACAACGACAACATAATTATTAAAATATATCAATAGAATGATTGGAAATACACAATATTAGGTCCTTACCTATGAAATTGGTGTTTTGTATGGACATTTTGGGGAAATCTGCATTTTCCATACTAATATTTTTTCAGTTTTCTTCACAACGACAAATCCAAAGATAATAATATTTGGCATCTATCATTAGACAAGCTTTAGTAATATGTGTAATATCACACTTCATAAAAATTATTTATCATTTTTAAGTGAATGCAAATAAAATGATGTATTCGGCACTTAAAAAGAGTTGTCTCCGTGTCCAAATTTACCACAATTAGACTTACAACAAATTATCAAAACAAATCAAAAGAGCTCAAAAATATAGTCTATTTTTAGACGAGGAATATTTTTTAGGAATACTCTGAATCTTAATAGTTACAGACAAAATACTAAGAGAGAAAAAAAAACACCAATTTCATAGGAAAGGACCCAATATTTTCGATGTCAAACTTTTAAAACGCTCCCCTGAAAAATCGCAAAAACGTAATTACGTCCATATTCTTTTGCATAAGCGATATGTAAATAATATTTGGTCTAAGAATGATTAAAATTGGAGGTTTGGTTTTGAAGTTATGGCGAAATTAAAATATTACGATTTCTGCTGCACGGCCCGTTGCGAAGTGAGCGTCCCAAGGCGGGGTGCGCGTGCGGGACCCCAGTTTAGATCTATGAGTAAGGTACGCGCGGTAACCGACATCCACGCGGGTGGAGCCGCGGGCGACTGCTAGTATTATATAACATTTGTTCTGGCTGAAGGACTTTTGGTTTGAATAACAGAGTGTTATCTATAATGTCCTCTAATGCAGTAGGTTTGGTCCCATACGTGGGACCAACGACATCGGCAAAGTGTGGGTGTTTAACACCTCTGCCGTGAGAGAGAGAGAGAGATAGAGGCGTGATGATATTTGAATTGTATGATGTGTTACCTATCAGCGCCCAACACACACTCCACGCCCGAGCTCTCTGCGTCCAGGACGGGACAGTACCGGGCTGGCCTGTTGACCCCGCTGAGACCCCTCACCAGGCATAGGCGGACTGGAAACAAAGGACAAATTTAATATTGCATAGATGTTCTGGGTTTAAATGTTCTTGAGTCTTTGATATTTTGCTATAATTATGTTTTGTTGTGTATTATGAATATTTCTAATGTAGCGGTTGTCGAGTTGGGACGTACTACTACTTCTAGGTGGTGAATTTCGGGAATTATTTTAATAAGTATTGATATACACATACATTATATACAATCACGCCTGTAATCCCCGAAGGGGTAGGCAGAGTCCAAGGAGCACTGCGTTCCATTCGGTTTGATCAGATGAAAAATTGTGAATGAGTAGTAACAAGTGGCTAGCTCATCGCCTACACAATCACAGACCCAGTTCCCAATACGCCCTTAGTCGCCTTTACGACATGCTAGGCAAGAAAAGCAGTTGGCACATTCATTTTGCGTCCCGACCAACACGCCACCAAGCCTACATTTTTTTATTTATTCTCTAACCATGCGCACTTGAAATCCAATATTATTATTGTGCTACCAAAGCCACAGGAAAAATAATAAATAAATCTTAACTGTATTGAATCAGAGAAGTCGGCATGTCGTATACCTTCGGCATAATTTCCCCTCACAATAAATTCGAAGAAGGCTATTATGGTTAGTTACGTCAGACGTTCAATGGATTCCCCCGACAACGCAATCAAATGACCGTCAACCGGTTTATTATCGTCAAAGAAAACGAAAGCAATCTCTTATTTATTTAAATTTTAAACTTCCTTAAGCTCTGAACACTTGAAAAGATCGTCCTCAGCGGATATGGACGTATATCCGCAGTTGCTAGGCACAGGCTTTCCTTATTTCATGAAGAAACACACGAGGAGTGTGGACCGTAACACGACCATGCTGGCCCAATGCGGTTGTTGGGTAGAAACTATTGCATTTACGACTGGGATCAACAGCTTAACGTGCCTTCCGAAGCATGGAGGAGTTCAAGATCACAATGTTTTGGCCACCCATCCAAGGCCTGATCGTGGTGAAGATTGCTTTGTTTTCGTTATCGAAAGCCAAAGCGTAGGAACTACTACACCACCAAGCTCCTCCTGTTCGTAAAAAAATCAAAATAAGTGGTATGCGACTAAAAATCGGTCTTTTACACCGAGTGCCGTTTTTCCATCAAATTATGAGACCAAAACACGGCTAACATTATATTTATGACGCTTTAGAATAGTAAGGTCGCAACCTTGAAACTATTTTATGAGTTTTGATACAAAAAATTACAATTCGAATTTGTCTCCATACGTTTACTACACGGAATAGACTATAGCTATTCGTGGTTAACTACCAGAGCGCTTCTATCAGCAACTACTTATTATAGATTTTCCTCCTACATACTTATTATAGATTTTCAACATAATACTTAATAACTTATATTATTACTATACTAATATTATTTTTATTTGTATTTTCTACATCTCAGCTCGAAGCTGGTTATCTCTACACTTACGGGTTGTCACCAAGTAAGTGCGGAGTATGTATGTGTTATGGTGTTGGTACATGATTCTCTTCGGTTTGCAGAAATTTTCTTACTATTCTACAGGTGTTGAGGATGGCGGCTTTCTGTAGAGTTATATATAGAGTGTCATTCAAGGTCTAACATTTTGAGGCTGTGATGGAGATGACGAGGTATAACACCGGTAACAGAGAGGACTATAGGAATTATGTACACTTTGTCTTGTTTCCAAATTCTTACAACTTCTTCTCGGAGATCCGTGTATTTATTAATTTTTTCTGCTATGGTTTTTTGAAGGTTTATTATTATAATATTATTAATAATAGTAATTCCACCGGGATACTTCATTTGTCTAGGTGTATAGTAGTTCTGTACTCTAATAATAATAACAAACCCCAGTCAATTATAATTATTTCCTTAAAATATTTCCTTGCTGCATCGATGTAGGTTCACCACAAGAGGTACCTATGTAGGTACTTATTGAATAGTATTTAATAATGTACGTAGTGGCATAAATCTATATATAAAAAACTCAAATGTGACTGACTGACATAGTGATCGATCAACGCACAGCCCAAACCACCGGACGGATCAGGCTGAAATTTGGCATGCAGGTAGATGTTATGACGTAGGCATCCGCTTAGAAAGCATTTTAATTCTACCCCCAAGGAAATAGGCGATAAAAGTTTGGATGAAACTTTGTCAATTTTAAACCGATCGGGCTGAGACTTTGAGAGAAAATTAAAGGGTTCGCGTGGGATAGTTTAAAAACCATAGTAACCGCGTGCGTAGTCGTGGGACTTGTGGGCTAGTGGTAAATAAAAATTCAAATACCACTGATATACTTAAGTACATTTTCGAGATAACGCAAATGCATGTCAGCAAAATAACTAATTGGGCAGCAACTCAAACGTTTTCTTTGCTGCCAAATTGTTTAATATAAGTTTTGATGACACAAATATTATAATAAAATATAATAAAATAAAATATTGTTTTAGAGTCATAAAAAATATCTTAACCTAATATTGGGTCCTTACCTATGAAATTATACTATGAAATTGGTGTTTTGTATGGAGATTTTGGGGAATTCTGCTTTTTCCATACTAACATTTTATCAGTTTTCTTCACAACGACAAATCAAGAGATAATAATATTTGGCATGTATCATTAGACAAGCTTTAGTAATAGGTGTAATATCACACTTCATAAAAATTATTTATCGTTTTTAAGTGAATGCAAATCAAATGATGTATTCGGGAGGCAATTAAAAATAATTGTCTTTGTGTCTAATTTTAACACAATTAAACTTACAACAAATTATCAAAACAAATCAAAAGAGCTCAAAAATATAGTCTATTCTTAGACGAGGTAATAATTTTTTAGGAATACCCTGAATCTTAATAGTTACAGACAAAATACTAAGAGAGAAAAAAACCGATTTCATAGGTAAGGACCCAATATTTAACAAGTGTTAGGTACATACTTAAAACTGTTAAAACTTATGTTGCTTGTCATATTTGGTAATTCATTAAGCGTGCAAATATAGCAAGGATGTCATATCTATGCCAAGTAACAGGAAAACCACTGAAGCACCTCCAGGTAACTAACAAATAAGGAAAAAATATTTAAATATCTATACCTACATTACCTACATATAATATTTATATAAATATATGCACCGACGGCCGGCGACATTACAAAACCTATTTGTGGAGACAAGCCTGTGAAAATCCGTTTAAAACTATATTAATGACCAAGGCCCGGTGCATGGCAAGAGGCTCCCGCCTTGTTACATGGGGACATAAACATATCAGGGGAAAAGGTCGGTGTATAACCTTGGGTAGTTGGGTACAACAGGTCGCTCCTGATGGTGTAATGGAAAAGGTTCTAAATAAAAGATGCCTTTAAACCATACAAAAAGAATTTATTACATATAAAAAATCGGAGCCTATATACGTTCGGTGAAAAAACTAAATAGCGTGTTTCAGTAATTGCCGTCCTTGGGAACAGCGCCATCTATTGGCCAAATTACGAATCAACTTTTAACAATGGTTTGTACAGTCGGTGTAGTCCTCTGCCTACCATTTCGGGACTATAACGACCCCGACCGACCTCTAAGGTGTAATGTTATTATAATGTTAATAATACATTTTTAGAAGCAAGCTCGATGGCGTGGCGTAGTGGTTAGTACGCTTTGGCTTTCGATATCAAAAACAAAGCTACCTTTGCCATGGTCAGGCCTTGGATGGGTGACCAAATAACTTTCTGATCTCGAACTCCTCCGTGCTTCTGCGGGCACGCTAAGTCTTTTCCCAGTCGCTATTGCAACCGATTCTCCCAATAATTTATAACAAAGTTAATCTCTAAAAAACTTTTTTTATATTGTTTAAGGTTCTTACTTACTGCAGCTATTTTTAAGTTCAATTCTTGGTCAGTGGAACTCGCGATATTATTATATTGATAAGGGTTGTCAACCGATAGTTTTTCGTTTTCCGATAGTTTGAATGAATGATGACGATTCTGTTACAGCGCCAGTGGTACTTTTCGTAATTTCTGTTAGACAATGCCTCAAGGCATTAGGTCCGCCTTATACGTCGTGCAGAAAGAATAAATATATAATCTCGTACTTGGTACAGACCGCGAACTAGAGCTAATAGCGCAGGTGCTAAACGATGTTGAGTGTGCAAAATAGATCCAACGGGTTTGAGCTCAGAAAAGCTTTCAAATTATGATTCTGAACGTGGTCGGGAGATTTCTAGATCCATTTTTTATATTCGGACCCTTGGGATTTCAAGTAAATTGGCAGTGTAAACAGCTTAGTGACAGCTGGAAATTCGACAGCGCGTCTCCGCTGAATAAGTAGGCGGTTACGGAATTTATTTATTAATGGGCATATAACCTAATAGACCCATGACCCATTATGACCCATAACCACCCATGACCCATGACCCATTACCCACGTTTTATGACCCATTTGACTAGTTTTTGAAAACTATCCCACATTGTTTGGTGAGTATAAGGATTCTAAACTAATATTTATTTTTAATAATTTTCAGTAGTTCATTCAAAAAATCATTTCAAAATACTTACACTGTTTGAATTTCGTGTCCAAAATGCTCCAGCAATATGGCGTCGTGTGACGTCATTAATAAATATATTACTGTTCCAAAAAAGGTTCAAGTGAGAAAAAAATGGTTTCAGGTAGCACGTCGAGATCCTAGAGATATTAAGGATAGTTCAGTTCTTTAAATGTGAGTAAACATGTTATTATTAACGCGTAAAATTGTAAGTAATTTTTATGTATTGACAAATGACTTCATTCGTCGTTTAACTTCCGTTTACGATCGCTTCGTATTAACCTCAAAAGGCGTGATTTTATTTACGTGATTTTGACAAAATATTCAATATGTTTAATATATTATAATCATGGAAATTGCGTTTAAAATTCCTAATTCACCGGAATGGCAATGGAAATCATCATAATTTCGATACTCAAATAGCCTATTGTGAGTCGGACCCAGAATGTCTCACTGGCGTGGAAGAAAATTAGGTGCCGACTATCTAGCTTAAGGATTGACCAGAGAAGAAACAATAGCTAGCTTGTTACTTCAGTGCACTACCTAGCAGAAGACCAGAAGACCATAATATCGGTCTAATCACCATGTAAATCTTCGGTGGTAAAACGGTAATGCGCGCTGCGGCGTACTGGTGGCGCCATCTCTCGACGTTAATGTTAATACATTTAGATTAAAATATAAGAAATATTTATTAGATTTACAACAAGAACTTGGATAGTAGTGTGTTTACCTAAAGATGTTGTGTATTGTAAGTGTATAGTTTAGGAAATTGTAATGTGTATTTATTGTGCCTTGTACTTTAAGTTCTGCGCGTGTACCTGCCATGTATGTTTCAGTGTATCCCAAGTGCCATTATAATTTAAATGAAACTTGTTTTTAAAAGGGTTTACTAGTAGTTATTTCTATAAATAGGGTTAAGAAATTTTTATTTAGTTTAAATACAGCGCAGCGTAGTAGTACTCCCAAGGGAAACAATTTGGTGACCACGGAAGACCAGCGTCAGATGTCTGCGACAACTGACACATGCCGAGTGGCTCGCCATTTAGTGTCACAATTTTCTTAGATTAAGCTTAGTACTAAGGTTGATTCTGTGTCACTAATAAATTATTTTCATTCATTTCATTTTCATTCATTTATTCATTTTCATTCATTTATTCATTTCATTCATTCATTCATTCATTCGTTCGGAACTACTGTTGTAATAATCACAGTAAAAATCTCCGCTCTTCTCATAACCGTCTATTAAATTGCCCATCTCACCGTTCTCACACTGTCCATTCCTCCTTCCTTATTCAATCTATCCTTCTTTGGAATGAGTTACCTCTCGAAGTCAGGATGGCCAAGACTCGCTTCTCGTTTAAAAAGATGGCTCGCGAACATATTTTAGGAATATAAATTTATGCTTCTTCGTCTTCATGAATTTATTATGGTCTAGTCTGTAGAAAGATATGGTATTATGTAGGAATATATATATTTATGCATGTATGTATTTATAATATATTTAGCCTATTTACAATATATATTATATTATTTTATACTTATATATTAATTCTATATTATATTATATTAATATTGAAATGTGTTTTTGTTATATTTCTAAAAACTGTACCTACTTCTATTTGTTTTCTGCACCACCCAATGGTTGACTGGTAGAAAATGCTTTTGGCATTAAGTAAGTCCGCCATGTACACCAAATGTACTAAAGTTTTAAATAAATAAACTACTGCAGGAACGAATGTATGAGGTTGTAATAGTTGCCGTGTTACAGCAGCAAATAGATTTGGAACCTAACGCTATAGTAACTTTGAATCATTTCAAAAATACCTATTCAACGATGTAACACACATAGCTATTGGGTGTACAAAAGCGTAAAAACGGGTATTTTCCAATTTTTCTAAGTGTTTTTATTTGAAAGAAAGAAAGAAAGAAAAACATTTATTGACCACTGGCACAAGCAAGACGCAAAATACACAAACAATCACATATAAGGTCAACTAGGACCCGACCTCAGCACATGCTGCATCAGGCGAAGCTGATACAGCGCTGGTATTCTGGCCGGGCCTATATGCATACATAATATAATACAAAATAAAAATACACTTAAATTCACAATACAGTACAACAGAAACAACAAATAGAACAAATATATTAATAAATAGAACACAAAAGAAAAACAAGTTATGAATAATATATAAGAAAAAAAAAGTGAGTGAAATGCATTACACTAGTATTTCAATGCAAACTATTTATATTTATTTGTAATGTTAATTATCTTGGACTAAAACCTGGAAAATTTTCGTAAACGTATCTATCTTTGCATTTGTTATGAGCGAGAGATTTAACCTAATAACTATCCGAATACATTTCCTACAAATTGATCCTTGAGTTTCATTGATCCTTTTCCTAGATTTTATAAATTTTTCGTTGCAAAAATCTTTGAAAGTCGAAATTAATAGACGGCGCTAATCGCTATAAAATGTTTTGTTTTCATAAACATTTTGTTTGATGAAGTTACGGATAGATGTCTCTTTTTACAAAATTAAATGGCCTTTTGTGAGAGGTCTTCAATATTTTTGTTGAATTGAAAAACCACTATTTCATGCCTTAAGACTAAACAAAATACATGTTGTTCGTAAAGATCCTGGCCTAGATAGAAGCCCCCACTTTTGCCATGGTGAGACAGCCCTAGACACGGTCGCTGTGAAGGTCGCCAAACCGGACTGGCCAAGCTTTTTGTCCAGAAAAATAAGTTAAAATAACTCTTGCTCATTTACTAGACATATACCAGACAACATGCAAATAAACATGTACCTTCGACAATGACCTTGAGGTCGAATCTTTGTACTGCAGTGTACAGTTACTACACTATGTTGCAATTTACCACTTGGTAAACTTATAAGGTAAAAAAAACAAAGAAATTAGCGATTATTTGTTCCATTTTCCTTATTCAGACACATTTGTTTCGAATTTATTTATATACTAGCTGTTGCCCGCGGCTTCGTCCGCGTTTGCTACGGTTTTTTAACTATCCCACGGGAACCCTTTAAGTTTTCCGTAAAAAAAGTATCTAAGATGTTGACCAGGGATATAAGGTATGACCAAGCAAAATTTCATTGAAATCGGTCCAGCCATTTCGGAGATTAGCCCGTTCAAACAGAGAAACAGATGATGATGATGAAAAAAATAGAAACAAAAAAAATATTATGTATTTTCCCTTTTTCTACATCCCAACTGACTAGATTTTAAGCATTCCTATGTACAGACATTCGATCTCTACAGTTTTATTATAATAATATTGGGTCCTTACCTATGAAATTGGTGTTTTTATTCTCTCTTAGTATTTTGTCTGTAACTATTAAGATTCAGAGTATTCCTAAAAAATAATTACCTCGTCTAAAAATAGACCATATTTTTGAGCTCTTTTGATTTGTTTGATAATTTGTTGTAAGTTTAATTGTGTTGAAATTGGACACGGAGACAACTCTTTTTAAGTGCCTCCCGAATACATCATTTGATTTGCATTCACTTAAAAACGATAAATAATTTTTATGAAGTTTGATATCACACATATAGCTTAAAATTGTCTTATGATACACGCCAAATATTATTATCTTTGGATTTGTCGTTGTGAAGAAAACTGAAAAAATGTTAGTATGGAAAATGCAGACATCCCCAAAATCTTCATACAAAACACCAATTTCATAGGTAAAAGGACCTAATATATTCTGAATATTTATATGTATTTATCTATGAAATATATTTATTCGTCATCTAGTGTCCGTAACACAAGCAGCATTAGTTGCTTGAAATGGAGCTAGTTGATAGGAACATTGATGTATATCTTGGTGTGAATGTCTGAAGATATTTTTTTTTGCCGTGTACAGTTAAATTAAGTCCAGTAGTCACTGGCATACGGGTTTACGAAGTAGGTAACTGGGCTAAATAAATCATAAATATTTCTATAAATTAAAAGGAAAATTTCGAGGAAGGATGTGTACACGTTATAGAGTGGTTAATTAACTCAGCAAATCCAGCCATGTCTTTCCTTTTAAATTACAGAGGGACTTAACGGTATTTTTTTTCTATGACGTACAACACGAAAATATGGCTTAAAAGGAAATC
Organism: Parapoynx stratiotata; assembly: GCA_910589355.1. Lineage (NCBI taxonomy): Eukaryota > Metazoa > Arthropoda > Insecta > Lepidoptera > Crambidae > Parapoynx > Parapoynx stratiotata. The sequence goes on along the minus strand of OU342485.1, from coordinate 6,557,748 downwards.
GAAGAGGATATAAATATAGAAATACCAGAGGAAACTCCCGAGCCACCGGGAGATCACTGACGTTGTCTAATTAAACCTAAATAAAAAATAATAGATAAAAGGGAAGTAATTAATTGAGCAGCCATTTAATTATTTGGTCAGCCGAAGAATTATTTGGACAGCACACACAAATATTTTGTCAGCATAATAATTAATTGGGTAGCAAAATAATTATTTGAGCAGCAATATATGTTATTAATTTTTTTTAACAAAAATTACAATTACAATAATTACGTTACCGGTATAAATGATAAAAAATTCCTAGGAAATGTATTCTGATAGAAATTTATTTTTTAGATTTTTTTAAGACCCATAAAAACAATATTTATGCCATCGAAACATAGGTATATTAAACAATTTGGCAGCAGAGAAAACATTTAAGTTACTGCCCAATTAGTTATTTTGCTGACAAATTAGAAATATCGGCTGCCCATAAGTTGCTGACCAATTAGTTATTTTGCTGTCCAATTTCGAAAAATATGCTGCCCATAAGTTGCGGACCAATTAGTTGTTTTAGCTGATAATTTGTATTTTTCTGCTGACCAAAATTCGAATAGGTATTTTGCTAACCGTTTAAATAACACCCTATACAAAATAATAACAACAGGGTGAGCGACGTGCGACAAGTTGGGATGAGATATTCGTATTTAGGTTGGCTGGAGTCAGCTGGAATTGAACGGCAGGAAATCGAAAGCAGCGGCGTGCAATAAGGAGACCTATGTCCAGCGTTGGGCAAGGTGGCCAGGGCTCCGATCGTGCTTAATGAGAACGTATTTCGAGGAGCTCGGTGGCGTGGTGGTCAGTGTGCTTTGGCTTCGGTCGAAAACAAAGCCACCTTCGCCATGGTCAGGCCGTGGATGGGTGACCAAGACTTTGTGATCTCGAGCTCCTCAGTGCTTCGGAAGGCACGTTAAGCCGTTGGTCCCGGTCGCATTTGTGACCGTTTCTACCCACCAACCCGCATTGGGCCAGCGTGTGGTGTTACGGCCCATACTCCTCATGTGTTTCTCCATGAGGAGGCCTGTCCCAGCAGTAGGACGTATATAGGCTGATGACGAAGAACGTATTACCACAACTAAACTTAAATAAACTTTTCCTTCAAAAGGGGCGTGACAAAGCATTTTTCAGCCAGCAAGGTGAGGGTGGCTTGGGCAGTATGTCAGCAAGCTGCACTAGCTATCTACACATATGGACTCCTTCTGCTTATCATCAGGTTGTCTGGAGTCATTTGCTGAACTTTATATTAGGTCTGTATTTTACATACTAACATTTTATCAGTTTTCTTCACAACGACAAATCCAGAGATAATAATATTTGGCATGTATCATTAGACAAGCTTTAGCAATATGTGTGTGAACACGCTTGATAAAAATTATTCATCGTTTTTATGTTAATGCAAATCAAATGATGTATTCGGGAGGCAGTTAAAAATAATTGTCTTTGTGTCTAATTTTAACACAATTAAACTTACAAAAAATTATCAAATTAAATAACACGAGCTCTAATATATGGTCTAGTTTTAGAAGAGGCAATTATTTTATAAGAATGTTCTGAAACTTAATAGTTACGGACAAATTGCTAAGACAGAATAAAAACACCAATTTCATAGGTAAGGACCCAATATTAAAAAAAAAATTAGGGAATTCAATCCCGATTACTCAGAGGGGACCCCGCATCTTTGCGAGACTGAAAAAAGATATTACTAGTATTGGCTCGTTCCAACGTTTTCATTGCCTTAAATCCAACACAATCTCTAAAAAGTTTTCTATATTGTGTATAGAAAAAATGTTTACAAATATGTATACGGCGAGAGCCGAGACCGCGTTAGATTGTTTGTTAACGTAATTTCAAAAATAAAAACATAATTAGCTAAAACCAACGAATCCTAAAAAAATTGTTTATTAATTTATTACTCAATCCCGCAGGCTTGATGTAAGATTGGATTCCCTAACCCAGCCAAATCTCGTTTACATAAATAATTAGCCTGTTATTTTATAATTATTAACCTACCTACCTACATAACTTAATTAATACGAAGGTATATACCTACGTACGGTTTAAAAGTCTGATAGAATATTTTTTGTCAAACTTTCAAAACTTTTCCAGTCAAAAATAAAATATTATTGAAACATTTGACTTACGATTTCCATTTTGTCCCGATCCTTGTAACAAAACTGAATTTAAAAATGTTAACATCAAAATCACTCTCACACATAACATTTTCGTAGCCATATCGAATAAAAAGTTAATTAAAAAAGAAACTGTCAAACACTAAAAAAGTCCCTCCAATATTTTAGTCACATAACTTTTGATCGGTGTTACATGTATGAGTATGCCACCACTTCGCGGTGTACTGAGATGTTTTCCGTAACCGCACTAACCGCGGGCAATCACGAAAAAAAAAACCATTTTTTATTGACGTCATAATAACTCAACTGGTTTTAAAAGGTTACAGACATCAAGCAAATCTTTTTAAAGATTGACTATTTTATTTTGCAACGTTGATGCAATAATTTGGGTACCATTAACATAATTAAAGGTGATACATGTAATGATTGCATAATGGTTGGGAAATTAGGTGTTTTGTATCTTTTTATGTGAGATATGTAATTTTAAGGGCAGCGGGAAACCGCTTCTATCACTGAGATTGAGTAAAACCACAATGTCAAGGCGGATAAGACATGGGATCGGAAGATAACGGTGTGAGAGGACGGGAGTTCAAAATAGCCTCAATTTGAGTGAAACTATATTGAACTTCCATTTGCAGACATTTCCCTAAAGGTAAAATGAGCTAGCCTCTGCCAGACCATTTAAAACGAAAACTGTAAGGAGGATCGAATTTATAATTTATGCCTTCCTGGGCTACTGTGTCTTCAAGGCTTAAAGATTTTAATAATTTTGTGAGCTCTAACCGTTCTAATCGTTTCTAACCGCCTCTGATCTAGTGGTTGACACCACCGGGTGTAGATCGGGTGGTCCGGGGTTCGATTCCCCACGGGGCAGGGGTTTTTCTGCTCGGTTTGGTTGGTGGTAGCGCTTCTAAGCCCGCCTGGCTAGCTACCACCGTCTTACCTAAATTTGTCGGCATAATAACAATGTTATAAGCATTTTTGTGTTCCTGCAATCAGAGGTAAGATAGCCAGTTCCTCAGTTGTTGAGGATAACAGGTGAAGCTCGCTTCCTTCGGCCTTATCGTCACTTACCATCAGGTGAGATTGAAGAAGACATTCGACCTCTACAGTTTTATTATATTATTACGAGTATGTATAGATATAGATGATTAAATATATTTGTAACAAATCCAGTACAAGCCAAGAGTTTTTGAAATAATATTTTTGTAACTTTCAGATAAATCTAAGACGTTATTAATACTCGTAATTAATATTATTTATTTGAGGTGATTCTGTGATAACATTTAATATTGTTTGATCATTTGATTTAAATTTTCACAGATGAAATTTTGCTGATGAAAAAGTTGATACGATACCTACTTACTGCTTCCTCAGACCATAATACGCCCCACTGTTGGACACAGGCTTTCCTCTTGGAAACAAACACATGAGGAGTATGGGCCGTAACACCACCACGCTGGCCCAATGCGGGCAGAAACGGTCGCAAAAGCGTCTGGGACCCTTCCGAAGCACGGAGGAGCTTGAGATTACAAAGTTGTGGTCACCCATCCACGGTCTGACTATGGCGAATGCTACCCTTACATATACTTATATTTTTTTCTCGGGATTATGAGTCACCTAAAGAATCATCAACATAAAAATCATAAAATGTGCAGTCACTGCTTGGTGAAGCGTGGACTATGGCAGTGACTGCTTTTGTGGTGCTTTTGCCCAGTCTCTGATTTACCCTTAGGGAATAATAGTCGTGATTATATGTATGTATAAAAATCACGCCTGATAGCCTATTAATAGTTTATTTATTATTCGTCATGAGCCTATATACGTCCCACTGCTGGGACAGGCCTTCCTCATGGAGTAACACATGAGGAGTATGGGCCGTAACACCACCACGCTGGCCCAATGCGGGTTTGTGGGTAGAAACGGTCACAAATGCGACCGGCTTAACGTGCCCTCCGAAGCACGGAGGAGCTCGAGATCACAGTCTTGGTCACCCATCCACGGCCCGACCATGGCGAAGGTAGCTTTGTTTTCGATCGAAGCCTTATTTATTTATTATTATTAGTGTTTAATTTTAAAGCTAGTTCAATATCGTTTAAATTATCATAGTGCCTGTATTTTCGGCTGTCAAATAAGACCTCAAACATCTAGGACCTCTGCATAACTTAGCCCGAGTCCTGCATTGCACAGGTCGCCTTCAGTTGCCGATGACCCCGGCGTTCAGGGGCATCGCCGGCCTCCCCCTTTTAGGGAGGTGAGAGGGGCTCGCCGAAGGCGAACTGGCACTGACGGGGTCGTGGAGGTTTCCGAAAGGGTTCCCACGACCTCGTCTGGCAGCGACACGCGTACGCTCGTCGCGTCGTCCTCGTCCGATGAGGACGACGACGGCGCGGCGGTCGCGTGCGTGTTAGCGCCAAGGGGACGCAGGTGGACACCGCTGGTTTTAGTGGGTAGGCCCTGCACTCTGTGGGGAGAGTCCCACATAACCCTATGCTCTCCCAGGCATAGATGTATGCGTAACGCATTTTCCAGCGAAAAAAAAAGGACCTCTGCATAACTTCATATTACAAATTTACTACCAACGCCAGCTCTTTGTTTACAAAAAATGTTTATAGGTGCCCTTTAATGAAATTTAATTAAAATGCGTGATTTGTCGATAAAATTGATTGACGACCTCCGTGGCCGAGTGGTCTGTACGCCGGTCTCAAGGCGTCGCCATCTCGAGAGGTCCTGAGTTCGATCCCCAGTGGAGGCAAGTGATTGGGTGATGAATTTTCAGACATTTGTTCTCCAGTCTTGGGTGTTCATTATATATGTATTATATTATGTATATTCTCAATAATTATATGTATTTATCTATTCAATATATTTGTCCGTCATCTAGTATCCGTAACACAAGCAGCATTTATTTGCTTAAAATGGGACTAGTTGATAGGTGTCAATGACTGAGGATATTTTTTTATTTATTTATTTATTATTGATCAAACTTCCCAACATAAGAAGCTCTGACACCGGTACCCAAACATACTGTATAGGCTGAAGACGATAAATAACCTTGTGTAAGTAATTTACAGGAAATTCCCTTGTATTGTTTAAAATAAATAATATTAGGGGATGTCTGCATTTTACATACTAACATTTTATCAGTTTTCTTCACAACGACAAATCCAGAGATAATAATATTTGACATGTATCATTAGACAAGCTTTAGCAATATGTGTGTGAACACGCTTTGATAAAAATTATTCATCGTTTTTATGTTAATGCAAATCAAATGATGTATTCGGGAGGCAGTTAAAAATAATTGTCTTTGTGTCTAATTTAAACACAATTAAACTTACAAAAAATTATCAAATTAAATAATACGAGCTCAAATATATGGTATATTTTTAGAAGAGGCAATTATTTTATAAGAATTTTCTGAAACTTAATAGTCACGGACAAATTGCTAAGACAGAATAAAAACCCCAATTTCATAGGTAAGGACCCAATAAAAATACACGCTTTAGGAAAATAATTTTAAGTTTCCTTGTATAGACTTAGGGCTCGTTTAAGGAGACGCGGCGCGTCAAGCGGCGCGGCACGCGCGGCGGGCCGCCAGAAAAACAAACATACGGCGAGGTATTGGTGCGTTCAAGGAGACGCGTTTTCGCAAGCTTTTGTTTGAGTTGTAGCGTCACATGCGGCGAGCGATGCCGCGCGGACGCGGCAGCTGAAGTGGCGGGTGATGCCGCGGCAAGCAACAAGGATTGATTGCTTTTGTGACAGTGACAGTGATACGTATAAAACCTTATAAAACGCTACGTACTATGCGGCGGATGCGATGCCGCTAGACGCGCCGCCCGCCTCGCCTTAAACGATAAAATCGCACGCCGCGTCGCGGGAATCGCATCCAACCGCGCCGCCTGACACTCCTTAAACGAGCCCTAACCAAGAATTTTGTACTCTATATGGATGCCAAACTCCCATACAATAGCATGAGGCAATGTTCTGTCTCGATCAGTAGGTGTTCCCTCTCATTCTATCATTTTAATGAATGAGTTTGTCATGTCGTAGTAAAGCTTTCCATTACTACTAATGACATCACACAAAAATACACACAAATTTCTCAAACAAATACTCTCATTTAATATGTGATTTTTGACTCACCTGTGAAATGATAAGGTACATCCAGGATTTCACTCACTTACACAACATAAAACAACGCACGTCATCACCAGTTTTATAATTTTTTATTTAAAATATTGAATTACAAAAATTTGTAATAATTTTCAGTCTAGGTGTTAAAATGGCGTAAATATGACAGGTGAGACAAAAACTATGGATAGAAAGAGAGGAAGAGGATATCCCACGGATAGCCTTCATTCATAAATAGTGATAGAATGAGATGGAACACCTGCTGATCGAGACTGAACATTGCCTCATGCTATTGTATGGGAGTTTGGCATCCATATAGAGTACAAAATTCTTGGCCCTAACAGTAGTTACATGACATCGAGCACACAATACGAGCACAATATAACAAACATAATATTCAAGTCAACTCTTGCACAACATGAAAATCATCTTGAGAGCGACGCCGCCTCATCATCTCCTTTCGGAGTCGGGATTCGAGCCACAAACTGGACATTGAACTCCAGCAACAGCGCAGTCAGCAGCGGGTCAACCAAATTTTTATTTAAATTTTTTTACTAATGACAGGTACGGTAAGTGACGGTAAGGCCGAAGGTGGAAACGAGCTTTACCTGTAAATCCTCAACAACTGAGGAACTGGCTATCTTACCTCTGATTGCCGGAACACAACAATGCTTAAAATTGTTATTATGGCGACAATTTTAGGTAAAACGGTGGTAGCTAGCCAAGCGGGCTTAGAAGCCTTACCACCAAACAAACCGAGCTGAAAAACTTCTACCCCCATGGGGAATCGAACGCGGACATCCCGATCAATACCCGGTGTTGTAAGCCACTAGACCAGAGGCGGTAAAATACCACAATTACAGCATCATTGTGCACCATCGGCACTTTACAACGACGAATCACATGACACATCCAAAAACCTTCCTATGTGTACAAATAATAATAGAATTGTATAAATACCACAGCATTATGAACAATAAATTAGATTTCAACCGTCTATGTTGGGTCTCACTTCACTACCATATCCCGCTGCAGCCATGGTTACTCTCTGGGGTAGCCACAAACATCAACTCATCATGCAAGTGAAGGTCGCGGCGCCTTACAAACGCTCGCGGTTTGCCCGTACATATAATATAATATATGATCACTCCTATGAACCCGAAGCCTTGCCAAAGGGGAAGGCAGGTGTTAAACACACGCCACATTTCGCCTGATATTGACACGCACAGGGCACAATGTGAGGCAAGGGATATTCAGAATTAACTGAGGTATAGGTACTTAAGTTTCATGCGGTGGGATCGAACCTGGACCTCTTGAACGAGTAGTGCGTTTTTTCCAGCTCGGATACCGCTGTCTTTTGCACATTTCTAATGCTTATTCCTCCTCGTATCGCATTAAGACTTCTCCTCATGACCCAGCTGTGAGATACAGTAATTATAAGTTGGTAGATGACCAGAAGATCAATGTTTACGGCCGGCTCTCCGTTTGGTTTTCTTCGAAGTGATTACCAGTGCGGACGTGGCACTACTCGTTTGAGAGGCCGCGGAAAACGCGGGTTCGATCCCACCGCCTGCCACTGAGTTTGAATAAAACTTATGTACAGTTCATTGTGAATATCGCTTGCCTCACATTGTGCCCGGTGCATGGCAACAGGCTCGCCACCTGTTACATGGGGACCTAACATATCTGGCGAAATGTGGGTGTTTAACACCTCTGCCTTCCCTTCCGGAGAAAAGAGGCGTGATGATATGATTTGTTATGATTACCAGCACCCCTAGTTTAAGTAATAATTGTAAAAAAACTTTTTTAGTTACGTTAAGATGGTAAATTTCTATATACGTTAAAAAAGCCCCTAGCAGAAAGTAGCTGAAATTACGTTTCCCATTTTAGTTTTTACAACGATAATATACACTTACCGCTTTATTAATAAACTAAGAATAATTTTATGCCTAGCTTAACTAAAAATACTGCAGCATTAAAATAACACCCATCGTCATTATTTTGGCATTATTTTGCTAAGCCGTATTTTTGGTTAAACTAGGCATAAAGTTATTCTTAGTTTACTAATAAAACGGTAGGAGTACAGTTTTATAAATATGAAAAAACTTATGGAATTAGTCTAGAGCCTGACAAAGGACAAAAGCTACTTTTTATCCCGATATTCCCATGGGAACGGGTGCCATCAAGGTGAATGTAAAAAATTTTAAATAACGCCTCCCAGAAAAATTAAGGCCACATTTACGCCACTATGAACTTTGCTTCTAATAAAAGAGTAGGAGTAAATTTTTAATTCCACCAATTGAGGCTACTGTTCCAATTTGAAAAAATCTTTAAGTGTTGAATAGCCTATTTATTGAGGAAGGCTATAGCCTACACACTATCTCAAAGTAACTTTTATAAAAGCTAGTAGACTAATAAGTTAAAACGCATGCAACATTGTTAGGTAGGGGGCGGGCGAGTTTTGAGGGGCGAAGCATAGCAATGGAAACTATTGACAAACTAGGTAGGTAAGCTAAGTTTTTGCGAACAAGGTATAATAAAGTGACTGCGCTAGGAATCGTTGCATGTATCATACGCCCCCTTTGCGTTGCTGTCCAAGTTAGTTCTATGGTGGATCCACACAGCCCGGTGGCCCTGTCGGCGGCTTTGCCATAGCTGCCAGAGAAGCCGCTGGAAAGTGCCGCTGGCAGACGACGGCAAGCGCGGCCGCTGAATCGATATTACAACAAACTATTCCCCATTTCCCATCCCTATTTGAACCAAAGAACGAAGAGTCGAATCAATGTTTGTTAGTTCCGTGCGGCCTGATACTTGTCAAGCTTGTGACAGAAAAATACCAAAATAAATAAAGCACTTTTTATTTCCTTTAATAGACGAATGCACTTAACAAAATTATTTCGAAACCATTGGCTCGTTTTCCAGAGACCCGTAACTATTATAGCTACTCACAGACGGATCCGAGTCGGGATTAACAACTCCTTGAGATTGCTGATCCGTATCCGACAAATGCTTGAAATTATCTAAACAGTTTTTACTCAAATCCCGATTTTCATCAACGGCCATCTTGTCCTCATGCGAGTTGTCTATGGACTTTTTGTCTCTGGCCGGCAAAGTGTTTGAACACTGACAGCCTTTACTCGTTTGTAATTTTGATAGCCTGTAAATTTTACTGACGGACCTGCTTCGTCTTGTCTTTGATATCCGCATGGTTTGGCGTGATCTCGTGTTCCTTTCATACTCGCGGCACTTCTGCGCAGACGGTCTTTTCTTCGGATCCACTTTCTTTTTCTTCGTGCAGTTGTTGCATCTGTTGTATGCCGCGACATTCTTCTGTAAGTTGCTCAGGGAGACCTGTCAAATAAACAATAATTAAAGAAATGGCGACTAAATCATAGGACTCTTAGACTTTATCTTGAGGCGTTAAGAGCGAAGCTACTCACCATCATAAAATGCAACAACAATAACTCACCTACTGTTGGGCAAAGGCTTTTCTTCAGTGAGAACCCATGAGAAGTATGAGACTAGGACCAACAGCTGAACGTTCCTTCCGCAGCACCGTGGAACTCGAGATCACAATTTTTTTGTCACTCTGTCCATTTTGGTTATCTCTGCCCATATGAATCATATCAATATATGCATCATATGAATATAATGAAGCTCCTCAGAGGCTCTTTCTCGTCTGGCTTGTACATACATACATACAATCCCCTAAGGGTTAGTCAGAGACTAAACAATAGCACCACAAAAGCAGTCCACTGACATAGACCGCGCTTCACCAAGTAGTGGTGACTGCACTCAGCATGAAAGGTGGTGAGCCCGTCGCCGCTATAAGCTATTGGACGTTGTGCAGTTCTAAGTCCATTAGATACCTTTCACGACACCCAAGGGAAGAGTTGATTTGTAGTATTATTTTAATGAGCCGCTACCACACGACGCTGGCTATTGTAAGTTTGTTTTATATAGTGTGGGCCCCGTGACGGCGCCTGCGTACGCGGGATGAGTGGCGCATTAAACAAATTTCAAATCTTGATTACAGATAAAAAAAACAGCCTAATAGTTCCAACCTTGGCGATGGATCGCCTCCGTGCGAGTTCGTCATGCATCTTGGGATATCCGCTGTTGTGTAAAGCGACCGTATCGAGCGCCGCCTTGCTCTGCTGCCCACGCGCCTCATACGGTCCCTGGTGGTCGCTGTCAAACTGGTCTGCTGCGTTGCGTTGCTTCTGCACACAAAAAATAGGCCTTTACCTATGAAATTGCCGTTTTTTTCTCTCTTAGTATTTTGTCTGTAACTATTAAGTTTCAGAGTATTCTTTAAAAAATAATTAAGTACCTCCTCTAAAAATAGACCATATTTTTGAGTTCTTTTGATTTGTTTTGATAATTTGTTGTAAGTTTAATTGTGTTAAAATTGGACACGGAGACAACTCTTATTAAGTGCCTCCCGAATAAATAATTTTTAAGTGTGATATCATACATATTGCTATAGCTTGTCTTATGATACATGCCAAATATTATTATCTTTGGATTTGTCGTTGTGAAGAAAACTGAAAAAATGTTAGTATGGAAAATGATTTTCCCAAAATCTCCATACAAAACGGCAGTTTCATATTTCATAGGACCTATCATGAAATTTCTTATCAAAGTAAAGAGCTACGATGGCGTAGTGTCCTTGGGGACATTGGCGACTATAGGCGTTAAGACATACTTTTGTCAGCCGCGGGCTCCTCATTCATTGAGTTTTAAAGAATCAACTTCTAGCCAACACCTATAGTGCCATGGGGGTATGGAAGTCTAAGCACCGCAATAACCGGTATACCTGCTACCTTTATCTTCCCATCACGGTGTACCGCATCCTATCCCATGGCACTAGTTCATATCCCATTAACCTAATCCTACCTAACCCGTTGTTTGATGAACGGGCGTTATGGGACAGGGCCCGTGCTCGTCTAAAATCTCAGAGTAAACAGAACTGGAGTAGCCATTAGTCAATTTCTCAAACATTTTTTTCTGCCATTTCTTGCGGGGGGTGAGGTTACCACTACACTCAAAGCCAGCACAACGCACAATGTTTTTACAAATGCACACATGCATAATTCGACACACAAATTTAAATTTCACGCACACACACGCTTAAAATAGTCACGTGGGGTGTGCGTTTTGACAACGTCACAGTCGCACTCCCCACGAGACTAGCGCTCGAAATTTGAAATCGTAGAATTCTAAAACATAAAATAATGAAGTAAATAATCATGAAATCTTAAAAATTATAATTACAAATAAAAGGTGACACCATCTTTTAGCATACTCGATGTTTTCTATTTATTTTTACAACAAGAAACAGCACAGGCAGGCATTTTTGCGGGAGCTCTGTTCGCCGCAACGTTTACAATGTTATGGCTGTCAAAATGGCGGCTCAACTAGTTTTATTAAACGTGCAAGCATCCGATGCTTGTGCATTTGGCAGAGGGGAATGTTAGACAAAGGCTACTCCAGTTCTGTTTACTCTGAGTCTAAAATGCGACACACCATGCTCGCGATATCTATCCCACTATGTGTAATGTTTTAGTTATAAGAACGTGCGCTGTCGCACAAACTTCAGTGTGGTAATAAATCGTTGTACGGGACGCACGAACGCCTTTTATTTACTACTATGTAACTCATCCTGTCCCAGTGTAACTCGTCCTGCCCCACAATAACTCGTTCTGCCTCACTGTAGGTCGTCCTGCCCCACTGAAACCCATCCTTACTAACTGTATTACGTCCTGCCCCACTATAACTATCCTACCCCCCTGTATCTCGTTCTTGCCCACTGAAACTTGTCCTGCGCCACTGTAGCTCGTCCTACCCTACAGTAGTACAACTACCCCGCTGTAACTTGTCCTTCCCCACTGTAACTAGTCCTGCCTCTCTGTAGCTCGTCATGCCCCACTATAACTCGTCATGCTCCACTGTAACTCGTCATGCCCCACAGTAACTCGTCTTGTCCCTCTGTAACTCGTCCTGCCCATCTGTAACTCGTCCTGCCCCTCTGTAACTCGTCCTCACTCTGTAACTCGTCCTCCCCCTGTAACTCGTCCTGTCTGTAACTCGTCCCTCTGTACCTGTGCCGGTCGGCTGTACCGCATGGGCCGAGGCCCGTCCTCGTCCATGATGCGGCAGAGCACGCTCACGATGCCGCGACACGCGCGCGGCGGCCCATACACCGCCCGGTCTTCCGCCGACTGCTCTACATGCTTCGTCTTAGTCATTCTGAGAACAAAACACGTATTACCATTATTTATTTAAATAGGTACCTCTAAATTTTATGGATATGTGCTTCAGATCCAAAAATGGAAAAAACCATTACTGATCCATAACCTTTTGAACAGCGCGAAAAAGAATTAAAAAAGAATAATAATAAATAATTCAAAGTCTAGAGAATATTTCTGTCTACTATAACATCGAGCAGTAATCAAAAGTTGAAACAAACAAAAGAATTTTAAAGTCTCACCGGTTTTCAGTACCTATTTGTTGTTATAGCGGCAACAGAAGAACATTTGAAAACACTAACTCTCTAAGGCCCGGCGCACGTTATCGGCATTGGCAAGGACAGGAATCCTTCGGCATCCCTACATGCAAGCGCACACTGTCGGCAACTATGCCTTGGCATGCTGCAACGTCCTTAGGGATGACGAAGCGTCCATAAGCATGCCGTACCGTCCAAACTACCCCCGAGGGTTGCCTTGGCGCGGCGGGCGGCAGCATACTGAAGAATGCCGAAGTGTCCCGAGGCAGCCCCAAGGCCGCCGATGCAGCAACCTCAAGCATACCGAAGCGGTGTTTTTGTTACTACGGCCATATATCATAGAAATTTCTACTTTGTTGCCATGAAGTTAATATATGATGTTATTTATCACCTAAAATCCTGAGCCGTGCCGATGCTGATAATGTGCGCCGGGCCTTACCCTGAGTGCGGAATCCCAAAGACGTAAAAACGGCACTAGACCATTGAAGTTTACAAAGACAAAGGAAATCAACTAAATTAAAAGCAAATCTCTCAACTTACATTTTTCATTGCATAAACACTTGTAATTTCGGTTTTTTTTGTTAATTTTTAATACCTCCCAAAATTCTGCATTGAATCAATCATGATGATAGAGGGTAATCAAATTAATTGTCATTTTTTTTTCAGACAGTACACATGCAGGTTTTATTTATGTAGAAAAGAAATAAGAAATAACTGGAGATAACTTTCTATTGGACCTTAAAAAGTTAGCTCATAGAACCATAGAACTAACGGCCGTTGGGACAGAAAAATTCTCGAGTGGCGACCACGTAGGTACTGGGAGGCGCATCAAGCAACAAGACCCACTTGTTGCGTAAAATCAGTGTAGTTTTGCATAATAATAAGTGTCTGTGTTAACGAGCAATATGGAGGACCATTGAAAGTGGTGTGAAAAACGATGGGATTTTTACCCCAGTGTCTGCCAATTCTGCCATCGATTGTTTGACGCTAAACTCTTTCAAGACACATTGAAATGTATTCACTTGCATTTCAATGCAAATACTGAAGACAAAAATACCGAAGACGGGCTGGCGTGACGGGCTGGCTGTACGGGCTTTGTTTCCTTTGCCTTTCCTACATGGGAGAATTTTACACTCAGAGTAAACAGAACTGGAGTAGCCTTTGTCTAACATTCCCCTCTGCCAAATGCACAAGCATCGGATGCTTGCACGTTTAATAAAACTAGTTGAGCCGCCATTTTGACAGCCATAACATTGTTAACGTTGCGGCGAACAGAGCTTTCGCAAAAATGCCTGCCTGTGCTGTTTTTTGTTGTAAAAATAAATAGAAAACATCGAGTATGCTAAAAGGTGGTGTCACCTTTTATTTGTAATTATAATTTTTAAGATTTCATGATTATTTACTTCATTATTTTATGTTTTAGAATTCTACGATTTCAAATTTCGAACGCTAATCTCGTGGGGAGTGCGGCTGTGACGTTGTCAAAACGCACACCCCACGTGACTATTTTAAGCGTGTGTGTGTGCGTGAAATCTAAATTTGTGTGTCGAATTTTGAATGTGTGCATTTGTAAAAACGGCTGGCTTTGAGTGTAGTGGTATCCTCACCCCCCGCAAGAAATGGCAGAAAAAAATGTTTGAGAAATTGACTAATGGCTACTCCAGTTCTGTTTACTCTGAGATTTTACAACATACCAAAAAAAACAAAGGGAGTTTTGGCGCCATTCAACTATGGCGGACGTGATTTTTATTTCAATGATTGTAATATTGTTACGAAATGGATCTTGTTGCGTGAAATCAGTGTAGTTTTGTGTAATAAGTGTCAACAATAACGAGCAAAGTGGAGAATCATTGAAATAAGCGTCAAGTGGTGTGAAAAACGATAAGATCTTTATCGTGCTAATCTATCTCATCCAAGTAACTCTACAGTGTCTGCCATCGATCGTTTGACGCCAAACTCTCCCAAAATGCATTGAAATGTGTAATAAATTATATGTGTAATATTTGCATTTCAATGCAAATACTGAAGACATTATAATACAATACCAAAGACTTGGCTGTATGGGCTTCGTTCCCTTTGTCTGCCCTCGGTGGGAGAATTTTACACTTCACTTTATTCCATCTCTCTAATCTGTGCTTCATTCACGTCACGTCACGGAGAGTTTGGCGGCATTTCACTAATGGCGGACGTGATTTTTTTTTCGATAATTGCAATATTGTTTCGGAGTGGATATTGTTACGTAAAATCAGTGTAGTTTTATGTAATAAGCGTCAAGTGGTGTGAAAAGTGATGAGTTTTTTATCGTGGTAATCCACCTCATCCAAGTAGCACCACAGTGTCTGCCATCAATCGTTTGACGTCAAACTCTCCCAAGATGCATTGAAATGCATTACACTAGCATTTCAATGCAAACTACTGAAGAAATAGAACACTAAAGACTTGGCTGTATGGGCTTCGTTCCCTTTGCTTTCCCTGCATGGGAGAATTTAAAAAAAACGTCACGCACGTCACAGCACGGCTGTTATTTTTGAATTGAAATACCTTTAGCTTCAAAAGTTCAAAACAAAGTCTGTGGTTGTGTCTTGATTGAGTGTATTATTTAATTTATTGAGTAGTTTAGTTTTTAACGTACCTATAATTGAAATGGGTAATCTCTCTCTTAAAAATTAATATTACTGTAATACTTGTAAATAACATCTATAAAACTAAGTAGGTACACTTCCTCATTATTTTTAATTGTTCACAGACGATCTCACAATGGAAGAAAAATGCGAAAATATAATGAATGTTGTGGTTGAATCGAGGAAACGATTTGGTAAAATGTGTGTTGAGTACGAGCAGAAATCGTTATTGGTGGAAAATAAACTTCTAAACCTGCAACTGGACACTATATCAAATTATCGCTTCAAGTCAAAACAAGCAATCCCGCCGCTTGTCGACGATACATCTATAGACATTGAAGATTTCAAATTAGAGGTGATAAACAGGTAACAAACATAACTTCAGTTATAGTGCAAATCTCTCAATCTACTATATTTAAATTCGGCGTATCTGCAATAAAACAAGTTTTATAGGGGAACGCTAAAACTTACTAAGTTGTTTAATATTAGCGTAGATTGGACGCGAAAACTCACATTGGCAAAATTTGTCAGATACACGGAATTATCCAATGCTAGTTAAGTGGACTTGCAGTATCCCTAATGATATAATAGGTCTTTACCTATGAAATTGGTGTTTTGTATGGAGATTTTTGGGAATTCTACATTTTCCATACTAAAATTTTTTCAGTTTTCTTCACAACGACAAATCCAAAGATAATAATATTTGGCATCTATCATTAGACAAGCTTTAGTAATATGTGTAATATCACACTTCATAAAAATTATTTATCGTTTTTAAGTGAATGCAAATAAAATGATGTATTGGGGAGGCACTTAAAAAGAGTTGTCTCCATGTCCAATTTTAACACAATTAAACTTACAACAAATTATGAAAACAAATCAAAAGAGCTCAAAAATATAGTCTATTTTTAGACGAGGTTATTATTTTTTAGGAATACTCTGAATCTTAATAGTTACAGACAAAATACTAAGAGAGAAAAAAAACGCCAATTTCATAGGTAAAGACCCAATATTAAGTCACTTGGTCTGCATGTATTTTTTTTATATTGTTGTCTAGTGATAAGACCTTCAATAGCATCCGATAGAAGAATATTTATTGTGTTTTTCCTTTCTGGTGTACATAATAAAGAGTTTTATAACAATAAAGCCCCGAATGCTGAGTTACAATATTGTTTTGCATATTAATTGTGCTTATAATCTACAACAGATCATCAGTTCTCATCATCTTTTAGACACAAGATTACTTTAAAAGCATAATTTGTGTCTTTAATTAGGTTTGTTTTAGTAACATTTTGTCTACGTTATAATAGGTATGTCCAAAAAATGCTGTTGAAAGATTGCTGAATCAATCAAATGAAATAGGCCTCCCCAAAAGTTTCCATTCCACCCTTTCCCTGGCCCTCCTCGGCCACAAGGAGCTTATTATAATTAATAATTATATGCTAATTAAACATATTATGACAAGCATAATAAGATAATTTTAATTCAATATTAATGTATCTAAGTATAGCGTTTTTAATAAAATCAAAATTAAAATAAAACAGTATAACTAGTGTAGTTATAACATTGTAAGTTTAATTGTTTAGTCAGGAAATAAATGGCTTTTTTTAATTTATTTATTTTAATAGGATATGAATTGAAAAAACTGGCAAAATCTGTATCCCAATATTCTCAATGTGTTGCCGAGACTTGTCTGTGCCTATGCTGGTAGTCGACTATTGACACAATTTTCAGGCCATCCAACCAATGCTGACATGGCTGACATTTTTTATGTTTTAAACACTAAAAATAAACTATTATCTTGAAATTAGATGTTTCATTAAAATTAATTCATTTTTGTGAATGATTTTTTCTTCTAAATTGACGTTCATCAGTTTGATGAATGTCAATTTAGACATTTCATTTTCCCCATTTAATCAATGATGAATCCAAAATGAAAACAAAAATGAACCATTTATAAATACAGCTTAAGAATTTGCATTACTCAAACAAACAAAATAACTTTATTTCATAGGCCAAACCTGGCACTTAACGTCAATATTTTACAATTTATAAATTTTAAAAATTATATAATTAAATAAAAAGTGTCTTCTAAATTGAGGTTGATTACTGTGAGCTCTTGTAGCAAGTACAGAGCATTGACTGTGGTTGTAATTGATACAAGTGGCAAGTGGTACTGATTGATGAAGTATTCGTCATCAGCCTATATACGTCCCACACTGCTGGGACAGGCCTTCCTCATGGAGAAACACATGAGGAGTATGGGCCGTAACACCACCACGCTGGCCCAATGCGGGTTGGTGGATAGAAACGGTCACAAATGCGACCGGGACCAACGGCTTAACGTGCCTTCCGAAGCACGGAGGAGCTCGAGATCACAAAGTCTTGGTCACCCATCCACGGCCTGACCATGGCGAAGGTAGCTTTGTTTTCGATCGAAGCCAAAGCGCACTGACCACTACGCCACCGAGCTCCTCTGACCGATTGATGAAGTATGGCTGTACCTAATATACTAAAGAATAAAACTTTTCCTTTATTCAACAGGCATAGAAGAATAGAGGAGTTAAAGAAGATAATCCGAGATACACAAAATGTGGTGTTGCAGTTAAAGTCAGATAATGTTGGCAAGAAGCTACGAGAACCGTTTACTGCTGAAGTATTGTTAGCAAAAGCGAAGAATAAACAACCATAAATTATGAGGACTTCAAGAGTCATTCCAATTTATAAGAACTGTTAATGTTATATATAACATACATACAAACATATAATCACAACTATTAACTCCTAAGGGTTAGTCAGGGACTAGGCTTGTAACGAGGCGCCATAGCTATATTAGCGCCTCGTTGCTGTCATTGCGTTCTTCTCTGGCCATTTTTCCCTTGGTTTCCGATTTTAAATTTGCTGTCTGTCTCTTTTTATTTGTTTTGTTCTCGAAGCTCATTCTTACGAGAGTCAGTGCGTAGAGCGGTTGACTCCCTTCTAACAATAATTGTATATATTTATAAAGTGAATCAATTTTTATAAGCTGAAACAAAGTTACAACAAACCACATTATCAGTTCCTAATTTATAACAAAGACTATATGTTTCTCTAAGGCACTATTGTAAGTAGCCCTACCTTATAATGTATTTAGTGTTAAATGTGAAATTGTTTTGTGTTCAGTGTAATTTACCTTTTTTTTATATAATTGTTTCAGTTGTGCCTTAAATCTTCATTATAATATACGATACTTAAGTGACGACCCAACTGCATTTTCTTTATCCCCGGCTTCACCCCGTCACAGGCTTACGCACCACAAAAGCAGTCCACTGGAATAGTCCGCTTCAGCAAGCAGTGACTGCACTCAGCGTGACGTTGCATTGTAGGTTGGTGATGTCTAGTTTGATGGGGTTGTAACTGAGTTTGTAGTCGATCATGGAGTTGAGTTTGTCCTTTTCGGACTGTTGAGCGGTGTGCTCTCGGAGCTCGTCTATGGTGAGGAAGTGCTTGGCACAGTAGAGACAGGAGAAGCCTCTGATAGTCTTATCTCGGAAGGGGCTCGCGTTGGAGTACTGTAGTATAGCGGTCAGGTTGACCCTGTGCTCTACGCGCTCTGGGGTGGCGCTATCGTCGCTTTTCTTTTTCTTTTTCCTGCGCTTGGGCACGGCGCCGTCCGTTCCTATAACAAGAAACGAGCACATCTCATTATCTTGGTCCATTTTATGTCTTCTTAACATTACGTTAACGTCGTTTTTCCTTCGTGCACATCTTTATCCAGATCTAAATTCGTTATTGTACGTCGGTAACTGATTTTTAGCTACAGTCGTAAGATAACCATGTTTATTTGTCACAACATTCACTGCTATAGATTAAATAAAAATGGCTGTTAATATATACCGTTCGTCGCAATCACATTAGTATATTTCAATCGCCATTTGTCTATATTCAAACAACGCACACTTTTTATCGCAAGCAACAGAATAATCAAGTTATTCATCTTGAGAAGTTGAAGATTATCTCTTAATGAGTAGATATTCAAATTATTGTCTTTGTTATATCAGGTCAGGTTATACACCAACATAATATATCAAAAAGCCGACATTGAGAAGCAAGTGTAAACTAAATACCAACAGGCAACGTCTACTTTTGTCAATGGCAAAATCGAACGGCAGATTTCTGTATCCTAGTCATAATACCATAGTATATACGT
Organism: Parapoynx stratiotata; assembly: GCA_910589355.1. Taxonomy (NCBI): domain Eukaryota; kingdom Metazoa; phylum Arthropoda; class Insecta; order Lepidoptera; family Crambidae; genus Parapoynx; species Parapoynx stratiotata. The sequence continues at coordinate 6,538,125 of OU342485.1, read as the reverse complement.
GTGCGTACACGCAATACGATAGTGGTAATACATTTCTTCATACCACGGCCTCAGAGTTCAGTCAGATTTACTATACAACATACATACATACATTTAATCACGACTATTATCCCCTAAGGGTTAGTCAGAGACTAGGAAAAAGCACCGCAAAAGCAGTCCACTGCCATAGTCCGCGCTTCACCAGCAGAGACTGCACTCAGCGTGACTGGTGGTGAGCCCGTCGCCGCTATAAGCTATTGGATGGTTGTGCAGTTCTAAGTCCATTAGTCGCCTTTAAGACACCCAAGGATAGATATGGGTTGGTAGTCTTTAAATGACTCTCTCTTAAGACGTTCCAGCATTGTTCTCTACTCCACTATGACACTAATTATCTTCATACAATTTAATTTCATACAAATACAGCACTGACTGAGGCGTCCTAAGTTCACTTATATCCAATGGCCACCACCACTGTCAATGTGTGTAGCACTTGTGCATGTGTATGTATGATGCCTAAAACGCTCATTGTACATGTATTGTTGACACTAGAAACACAAGCTTCCTGTACAAAATGACAGTTAGACTGCTTTCTATGAAACTAATGTAAATTGGACGGATGTAGCCGTAGTGATTTTAAAATTGATTCTCGTGAAAACGGCGGTACCCTTACTGCCATTATATGAATTCTACCTTTACTGTCTATGCCGTTACCGCGGCGGAGCGTGTTTATATAACATAATATATATACCTGAATATGAAGAGGCCCATTACACGCACCTTTTGCCAGTTTTGCTGCCTACATAGGCAAAGACGGCAAGCTTATTGCCGTTGCTGGGCAAAAAGAAAATTCACAACCACTCTGTAATTCAAACCAAAATACAAACTGTTGAAATTAGTATGTATAATCCTAATTCCTTTGTCAGATTAAGTTAATTTTTTGACGTTCTATGGTCACACTGACTCGGACTACTTCCTTCCGGTGTGTGTCTCTGACATCTAGACATTATCATAAATTGATTGTTTTAATTAATTGTTTTGCATCCTAATCTTATATTTGACACGGTGTATTTGTGCAATATTTACTAAGTTAAATAAACACAAATATTATCAACCAATGGTGATATTTTTATTTGCTGTCCTGTCCCTTGCCGCTGCTGCGCTGCCAACACTGCTCTGCACTTGCTATCAGGTTATGGGCCCAGACTCGTTAATAAAAGGCAGGGACTTGATTAGGACGCAAATATCACTTGGTGTGAATAATTGCTGTGAATCTCATACACCGATTGAACCATGGCTGATAACGGAAGCACTGACAGAAGTGGGTTCTACGTCGAGAAATTGGAAGGCGTGAACAATTATTCCACATGGAAATTTGCTGTGAAAAATGCGCTTATACTGGATGGACTATGGAATTGCATTGAACCCACAAATACGACTGTTCTAGATGTTGAAAAAGACAGAAAAGCTCTAGCAAGAATAGCTTTATACGTGAAACCAGCACTGTACCAGCATTTGCATAGTTGTTCAACTTCTAAGGAAGCATGGGAAAAATTAAGTAACATTTTTGCTGACAAAGGAATATATCGACGTGTCGTGTTGCTGCGTCAATTGCACCGTATAGAGTATTCGAATTATGAAAACATGACTATGTATGTTGACTCGGTTATGACTCTTGTTCGACAATTGGAAGATATTGGAAAAACAATTCAAGATGAAGAAATTGCAGAAATCTTATTGTCTGGTCTTCCAAGAGAGTTTGATAATTTGGTATCTGGCCTTGAGACAGTTTTTCTTAGCGGAAACATATCAAGTGAGGTCGTGAGAACCCGACTTTTACAAGAGGATTATAGACGGAATGGAGGTGCAAATGGTGATGCTGCTTTTATTGTTGCAAAGTCTTCGAAGCCTATCAAATGCCATTTTTGTGGAAAGCAGGGCCATATAAAATCCCGTTGCTTCAAATGGAAAAGGGAGAAGAGGAATAGCAAGGACAGCGCCGTTAGCAACAGCCTCATCGCGTCAAGTTTCATCGCTATGGCCGACAAGACAGATTTTATCATCGATAGTGGTTCATCAAGTCATATGACAAATAACATAGATTACTTTACTAACTTTAAAAGCAAGAATATTCAAGTGCAAGGGGCTGATAGTAGAAACTTATTGTCAAGCATTGGTGTGGGTGACATAAAGGTAAAAATTAATAATATTGATAGAGCTTTATGTGATGTTATGTATGTTCCCCAGTTGGCCGCAAATCTGTTGTCAGTGAGTAAAATGGTTGAAAAAGGTTTAAAGGTGGTATTCGATAAGAATGGATGCAGCGTTTATGATAGTCTATGTAATATGAAAAGCAAACCAATTATGACTGCTGAGTTGTGTCATGGTATTTATAAGTTGAAAGGTATACGTGTTGAGGGGCGGTCCTCGGCATTTCTGCATGAAGTGCAGAATGTACAGACTGCAAAGTATGCTGAGTCTTCTAAAGTGGGTGCTAATATGTGGCATAAAAGGCTTGGACATCTTGGCTTGACAGGAATGTGTGTTCTGCGTGATAGAGGTGCTAATGATATCTTATTTCAGATAAATAATTCAGAAACAGAAGATATCAAAAATTGTGTTGCATGTCTTGAGGGGAAGCCGGTGGCCAAGGCTTATCCCAGAGGCAAAGCGATACAAACGTCTCATCCGCTGGAACTCATCCACTCAGATGTATGTGGGCCCATGGACTCAAGCTGGAATGGAGCACGTTACTTACTTACGTTGACCGACGATTACACCAGAAAGTCGTTTGGATACCTTATGAAGAATAAGTCAGAGGTATGTAAATGCTTTATTCATTTTAAGAATCTTGTAGAGAAACAGACTGGTTTTACGGTGAAATGCCTGCGTTCTGACAATGGTGGTGAATATTGTAGTATTGAGTTTAACAATTACTTAGCTAAGGAAGGTATTATTCATCAATTGTCTGTACCGTATTGTCCTCCACAAAATGGTGTAGCGGAGCGATTGAATCGCACCCTCATGAATAAGGTTAGATGTTTGCTGAGGGAGGCATGTCTCTGTAACCGTTTTTGGGGTGAGGCAGTAATGACTGCTCTCTATCTGAAGAACAGGAGCCCCACTCGGGTGTTAGCAGGACGTGTGCCTGAAGAGATTTGGTCCGGAAGAAGTGTTAGTCTCGGACATCTTCGTGTTTTCGGCTGCATTGCCTACCATTTGTTACCTGAGCATATTCGTACATCTAAGTTGAATGCTAGGGCGAAGATGTGCATATTTGTTGGTTATTCAGATACTGTAAAAGGTTACCGACTAATTGAGCCATCTAATCCGTATAAGGTTATTATGTCTAGAAATGTGAACTTTATGGAAGGAAAGTTTTATAAAGATTTTATCTGTGATAACAATTTGAAGTCTAGTCAAAATAATGAATGTCTAATTATGCCTTTAATAGATTATAATAATGAATTGAATAATCATAATGAATTAAATTGTAATGATAAATTAGTGAATATTGGAAATTCTGATAATTTTGATGATAGTAATAGTAAAAATTGTAATGAAAATGAATTAATTTCAAATTGTTCTGAATTAGATTCCGAGGAGTACTGCACTGGTGACAGTGAGACGGAGAGTCCAGTAGAGGATGTGGACGTGACAGCGCAGCCACTGTCTGCTACTCCTGGACGAACCGTGCGTAGTACAAGGAACAAATTACCTAGCAAGTATGAGGATTATGAATTGGGTATGTTTACATCTGTTTTATTTGATGAGCCTACTTCTTATGAGGCTGCAGTCGTATCTCGTGATTCTGAAGAATGGCAGAAAGCTATGCAATTGGAGTACGATTCGCTACTCAAGAATGGGGTATGGAAACTCGTAGACAGGCCATCTAATACTAATGTCATTAAGTGTAAATGGGTGTTGTAATAAAAAATTTAAAAAATAAATTAAAAAAAGATGATTTTTTGTTTCTTGCTACAATGTGTTTCAATATGTATATAACTTGTAAAATAATAGGTGAGCCAAAAATGTCAAATGTAAGTATATAAATTAATTAAAAATAAGTTTTCGGGCGCCAGACTCACCTGTACTCGGATGCTAGTGGGAGATTGAACAATTAATCATAAGGGGGGCTTAATAAAAACCATTGCTTTCCTTTGCTATGTGTTTTATTCAGTTGTCTAAGGTTCGGTAGGAACTTAAATTTTAATACTAAAATAATTGAGCAAATGCCAAATAACAAAAAAAACTAACTTGAAGATGTTGCATTGTTAAGGTTAATGAATAAACTACTATTAGTTAGGTGATGGTGACAGCATACCTGTGGCCAGGGTTACCTACGGTGCATGGCAAAGCAAAGTTTCTCACGCAGGGCTCCTGTGCCTTATGGTTTGAGGTAGCTGCTCCAAACCTCATGCCAAATGGTGACAAGCAGCGATGCAATCCAGCGTGAAAATTCTAGCAAGACATCCTGCATTCAACCGTTTTAAACGGAAATAACTTCAAATCGAACGTCGAAAAAACGTGTAAGAAAACTACGAAAAACATCTAGAAACGGGTATTTAACGGGTAGTTAACGTCTAGAAACGTCTACAAACGGCATACTCCTGAAACAATAATATTTCATGAGTAAAAAATAGCCTGAGGCAAAAACGTGACATGCGTGACATGCATGCATGTGAAACGTGAAATGCAATCCAACCAAAATTTCAAGAAAAACACCGAAATATGCTCACCTGAGGTATCTTGGTGCACTATTAAACCATATTTATGGATAAAAAATGTTGATCAGGGCATACTGCCACTGATATTAAAAGGTTTTTTAAATAGAACAAATACGTTACATCTGCATCGTACGGCAGTTAAAGGTCGACGGTGACAAGTAATATTCGTCACCTGTCAAATCATATGAAACTTTTTTTGAGGAGAAAAGCAAAGGGATTACAGCGAAACTGCCAACAAATAATTATAAATTTTGTAACGTAAAAAAAATACGTTACATTTCACCCTTCCCCGATAAAAGCATCGAGAATCGAGGCGGTCAAAAACCAAAAAAAACAGAACTACAGTTTTGAAACAATAGCATAAGGAAAAAAAATATCCAAACAACAAGTCTTGTTTGAAAAGAAAAAAATATAAAAAAACAATGTTTTAATAATAAACATTAAGTTTTTTTACAAGTGGAAAACTTAAACATCAAGTTTCCCATTAAAGAAAAAACAAAAAAATAAATTGCACAAAAGCAATATAATATAAATAATACCTTAGTCATCAAAAGACTCAAGATAAATAAATTTTAAATTTATAAAAAAATATATATTAAATATCCCATAAATAACCGAGATCTGTTGGACACCCTAGTCACAGACTCTAAACACAAATCCATCTTTCCCAAAACCCTAGGAGATCAGTTGGACACCCTCGTCACTGACTCGTTAAACATTCCATAAACTCTGGAGATCAGTTGGACACCCTCGTCACTGACTCGTATAACATCCTTACCCATGAGATCAGCTAAACACCTTCGTCGCTGACTCGAGAAAACGCTCTCTGAAAACAGGAGTTCAGTTAGACACCAACGTCACTGACTCAATAGTACATTCATGATCGGCTCAACTCCACCGACTTTCCGAGCATGAAGACTAAAAAACTACATTCGTGCCATTCAATATGGAAACACAAATGGAAAAAAAAACCACACGACCATGGCCGGCTCAACTCCACCAACATACCGTACATGACGTGGTAAAAGGATGTGTGACCCAACAATACGGGATCACACAAAAAAGGGCAAAAACCAACACAATCATGGCCGGCGCAACTCCACCAACTTACCGTACATGATGTGGTATACAAAGGTATGATCCAAAAATTCAGGATCATACACAAAAAAAATAGTACCACCAGCCTAAGACTGGGGAAAACAAAGTCCACAATAAAAAATTGGGATGAGAAAAATAGTCCAAGCCGGGAGGTACAAAAAACTTGTCCAGACTTTACAAAAAAAATAAAGTCTTTAAGGGACAAAGACAAAAAACAGCACAATGCATGCAAAAAAAATGTATAAGTATGTTGTATAAAAAACAACAAAATAAAAATAAAATTTTATGAAGCCAATAAAATAAAATAATGTTGTCTGGAGACCAATTTATCTCAAGTTAACCAAATATGAAAGTTAATTTTGTATGATGTTTATGTCTTTTTAATTTTGAAAATTACTATTAATTTTGACTGTGGACAAAACTAAAGAATTCTGAAAATAAATGGAAATATCTTGAACACTGGTATCGCCATATTTTGTTTGTGTCTATAAAATGATACTATTTCTCATACATACTTCCACTCATTCTTCAACTCCCAAAGATCAATACCTAACATACTTCTCACAAAATCAAAATCTATAAGAGGGCGCCCTAATAATAATATCAAATTACAAAAACGTAGGGTGAATATAAACAAAAAATACAATTATTATATTTTAAGTATATCTTTGATATGATAACGACCGGTAGTATTTTTATCCAAATCTTTGAGAACATAAACATTATCAGATATTTTTTCTATGATTTTACATTTAACAAATTTTGGAGCAAATTTAGCCGAAAAATAATGAGCAGCATTAGACTGAACAAAATTTCGCCTCCAAACTACATCGTTGACCTCATAAAAAGTGACGCGTCGACCCTTATTATAATGTAAAGCATTACGCTTATAAGATTTAAACAAAGACAGAACAACTTTCTTAAAAATATCTTCAAGTGAAGACAAAGATTTTGCAAAAATAGAACGATCAACAAAATCGATCTGAGATAAATTTTCAAAAGAATTACTAAAACGATGTAAAGAAGCATCAAAAATTAAATCTCTACCAAACATGAGGAAATTAGGCGTAAACTCTGTAGCTAAATTAACACTACTATTTAAAGCTAACTGAACATGGGGCAATAATTTAGACCATGTTCTCTGATCGTCACGAACAAAACAAGAAATACAAGTCTCAATGGACTTGTTATAACGTTCAACTGGATTATTTTGAGGTGTATAAAGTGTATTATAAAATATTTTATTAATATTAAAACCTTTCAAAAAATCTACAAAATTTTTAGAAGTAAATTGAGTTCCATTATCACAAATAATTATCTTGGGACATCCAAACTTGAGAAAAACATCTTTCTCTAAGTACTTACAAACTGAACTAGTGGTAGCACTGGCCAATGGAAATAACCAACAATATTTAGTAAAAACATCTACAACTGATAGTATGAATTTATGACCAGAATAAGTTTTTGGCAAAATACCTATTAAATCTAATGATAACATAACCATGGGTCTGTCTACTTTTTTAGGATTTATCATAATACCCAATGGTGCAGAAGTTGAATGTTTGTAGGCTTTACAAATTTCACAATTATTAATATATTTTTGAATATCATTAAACATACTTTTCCAATAATAATGAAGTTTTATTTTATTTAAAGTTTTATGAATACCTAAATGTCCAGAATTTACATCATCATGATTCCCTCTAATAGTATCTAATATATCTTCTTTAGGAATAACTATTTTCCATTTTAAGTTTTCATTTAAATTATATTTGGATTTACTATAACGATACAAAGTATTATTTTCTACTCTAAAATTTTTGAATTTACAAGGATATTTCTGACAATCTATAAACATTTTTCTATACCAAGGATCAACTATTTCGTTATCAACTGGAATAATTGGATTAGAAGTTACAGTTATATTAGCTATTTCATAACGAGAAAGAGTATCTGGAACAACGTGTAAAGAACCTTTTTTATGAACAATATCAAATGTAAATTGCGAAATTCTGGCAGCCCATCTGGCTAAACGACCAGTAGGATTATTTAACCTTAATAACCATTTTAAACTAGCATGGTCAGTAACGACTGTAAACTTCATGCCCTCTATATAAGGTCTAAAATGTTCTATTGAATCTAAAATTGCTAAAAGTTCCCTTTCGGTAGTACTATAATTTCTTTCACACTTATTTAAGGATCTAGAATAAAAAGCTATAGGATGTTGTTCATTATTATCATCCTCTTGACACAAAACACTGCCTATTCCAACCGAACTAGCATCACAATGTAAAATAAAAGGTTTATTAAAATTAGGACACTGAAGCACAGGAGAAGTTATCAGTGACTGTTTTAAAGCAGTGAATGATTCCTCTGCGTCATCATTCCATTCAAATTTAATTTTAGACTTTTTACCAGTTAATTTAGTTAAGGGTGAAGCAATATCAGCAAAATTTTTAATGAATCTTCTATAGTATGAGCATAATCCCAAAAAACTACGAAGTTGTTTTAAAGTTTGAGGTCTAGCAAAATTATTTATAGCATCTAATTTAGAAGGATCAGTGTGTAAACCTTCCCTATCTACAATATAACCTAAATATCTTAATCTTTCTTTACAAAACTCACACTTTTTTAAATTAACAGTTAATCCAGCTTCTTTTAATGTTTTATATACTTTGCTAAGAAGCTCTAAATGACTCGAAAAAGTGTCATTTATACAGATCAAATCGTCCAAATAACAAAAGGTATTCTTGTCAAACTCGGGTCCAAAGAGTCTATCAACTAATCTTTGCAGTTCGGCAGGTGCATTGGTTAGACCAAACGGCATTCTAACGAATTCGAACAGTCCTTTGCCGGGAATACAAAATGCAGTCTTCTCGCGGGAAGAAGCTTCTAATTTTATTTGAAGAAAAGCTTTAGATAAATCAATAGCAGTAATAAATTTTGCACCTCTAAGGTTATCCAAAATATATGATGTGTAAGGTAAAGGGTAAGAATCTTTAATAGTAACAGAATTTAACTTTCGCGAATCTAAACACAATCTAACTCCACCATCCTTCTTCGGAACAGTTACGACAGGGGAACTCCAAGGAGACTTCGAAGGTTGGATAATTCCTTCCTTAAGTAAAGTTTCTACCTCGTCATAAACTTCTTTTTGTTTAGCAGGACTCAAAGGATAATACCGTTGCTTGATTGGGTCACCACTAGTAACAATTTTATGTTCAGTAAGGTGGGTTAAACCTAAACCATTTTTTTCATAAGAAATGTCTTCAAATAATTTCACGACTTTATTTAATTCGTCAGTCTCGGAGGGAGAAAGACTAGCAGCAGCAGTAATAGCGTTGACTTGAATATCAGTTTCATTAACAAAAGTGACATTTTTAATTATATCTTTAGCTAAGTTAAATTTTAACCAAAAATCAAAACCAAGAATAATATCTAATTCAAATGAGGGAATAACCATAAAAGAAATATTTTTAGTAATATTATCAACCGTAATTGGTAAATCAATAATTCCAATAATTCGCCGTGAAGAGCCATCAGCGGTACGAGCTGTCCTAGAAGAGGATTTGATTTTGAAGCCCATTTCCAAAAATCTCAGATGACTATTCGCACCTAATACGCAACAATTAGCACCACTGTCTAAAATACCAATATAATCTTTATTTTTAACTGAAAATTGTAAATATGGTCGGTTATCTAGTTTTTTAACAAAAAGAACAGGAGCAACTTTATAAAATTCGAAAAATACTTTTAAATAATCTAACCAGTTTGAAAATTCTTTTTTACATTCTTCTCTATCAGGAGCAAAACACTTCGCCGAATCTCGATTCGCTTCTCTTGGAAGAGGAGGTCGGCGAAAGCCTACAAGTTTTTTGGAGTCTGAGTTTCCAAATTTGAAGTTTTATTTTTACAATTACAATTGGGACAGCTAAGTGTGGTAAAACCCTTATTTCCACATTTAAAGCAAACTTTACCTGGTATGACTGTACAATTTTTAAAGTTATGTCCACTATTTTTACATTTTAAACAAGATAAATTTTGATTAACAATATTAATACTATTTTTATTGGAAAAGGTTGACTTTACAGATGACGTTTCAGAGGCTAAGTCCTCGATTTCCTTGCCCAATCTGATGATTTGATCAATAGAATCGATACCTCGACCTATAAAATGCATCGCATAAGAACGCAACATATTGTGTTTAATAATTTTAATTAAGGTTTGTTCACTAAGTGGATCAGACAAACGACATGACATGTCTTGAATTTCAATAATAAATTCAGATAAAGTTTCTTTAGGTTTTTGTTTCCGTGTACGCAAAATAAACTCAAGTTGGTAGTCAAAATCAAGTTTATCGAATTGTTTCAATAAAGATAATTTTATCTCAAACCACGACTTTGCAGTAGTACGAACAATACGGAACCATTTCTTCGCCAAACCAGTAAGAAAATCAGAAAAAGAAGTCACAACAAAATGCTCATCGATATCTCTCGAAACCATATATTCCTCAACACTAGTAATAAATTCCCTAACACAAGACTTACCATCAAACAAAATTTTACTTTTAGAAAAATCAGGCCGCTTAAAATAATTAGGTTTTGCAGAACCATGTACAAATAAATCGTTATGCAGCTGCGAAGCAGTAGGCAAGCAAGAATCCAGCAGCGAAGACTGAGCAACATTATGTGTATGATCAAAGCGAGGCGCTTGTTCTGATAATGAAATCAAAGGCAATTCCATGTTGTGTGCAACAGCAGGAGGTGTAATCAAGTCATGTGTATCCGTAGAAATAGAAATTTTCTGTGATGGCACAGCGGTAGCTTGTTCATTGGTTGCCATTGTCACCAAAGAATAAATATTGTTTTCTATTTTTCAATTTAAAAACAAAGCAAAAAGCATAAATATTTTTATGAAATGAAGTTGAAAAAGCATTCATGAAAGTCTAAAACAAAAACTTTGCAACATCTTTTACAAAAAGCAAAAGTAAAATATTTAAATTGACAAAGTGTGAAACTAATTATTTTATAAGTATTTATGTTTATATTTTAAGTTTATTTATAAAATGTATACTAAAATTTATTTATTCAAACAATGTTTAGCAAATATAAAGTTGTTTTATGTTAATTTTAAGAATACTATCTTTCTTATTACAAAAATAAAATTGTTTGTCAAAATAACCTCAAAATAACAATGAAATAATTGTGTTACTCAATGTATCACAATCACAGCAATAATGCATATTAAATAATGCTTAAAACAAAAGAAATATCAAGCATGAATGGTAGATTGCTTCTTAAATATATGTTTATAAGTAATAAACAAAAGTATTACTTTGTAAACAAGTAATATGCACAAATAATATATGAAAGTTGTTCCATAAAAACACAATAAAATACAACAAAATGGGGTAAATAAATGTACACACAAGAACTCTTTATAAAGGAAGTATGCCGTTATAAAATAAATTATACAATACAAATTGCATACTAAACAAAACCAACAATGTTTTGGCAAAATTATTTATAAAAATAAACCAATGCAACAACTCATAATATCAATAAAAAATGTGAATCACACATAGCAAATTCATGGCAAAATGGTAAGCTCAGGTCCCTGTTCTACAGCGACAAATGTAATAAAAAATTTAAAAAATAAATTAAAAAAAGATGATTTTTTGTTTCTTGCTACAATGTGTTTCAATATGTATATAACTTGTAAAATAATAGGTGAGCCAAAAATGTCAAATGTAAGTATATAAATTAATTAAAAATAAGTTTTCGGGCGCCAGACTCACCTGTACTCGGATGCTAGTGGGAGATTGAACAATTAATCATAAGGGGGGCTTAATAAAAACCATTGCTTTCCTTTGCTATGTGTTTTATTCAGTTGTCTAAGGTTCGGTAGGAACTTAAATTTTAATACTAAAATAATTGAGCAAATGCCAAATAACAAAAAAAACTAACTTGAAGATGTTGCATTGTTAAGGTTAATGAATAAACTACTATTAGTTAGGTGATGGTGACAGCATACCTGTGGCCAGGGTTACCTACGGTGCATGGCAAAGCAAAGTTTCTCACGCAGGGCTCCTGTGCCTTATGGTTTGAGGTAGCTGCTCCAAACCTCATGCCAAATGGTGACAAGCAGCGATGCAATCCAGCGTGAAAATTCTAGCAAGACATCCTGCATTCAACCGTTTTAAACGGAAATAACTTCAAATCGAACGTCGAAAAAACGTGTAAGAAAACTACGAAAAACATCTAGAAACGGGTATTTAACGGGTAGTTAACGTCTAGAAACGTCTACAAACGGCATACTCCTGAAACAATAATATTTCATGAGTAAAAAATAGCCTGAGGCAAAAACGTGACATGCGTGACATGCATGCATGTGAAACGTGAAATGCAATCCAACCAAAATTTCAAGAAAAACACCGAAATATGCTCACCTGAGGTATCTTGGTGCACTATTAAACCATATTTATGGATAAAAAATGTTGATCAGGGCATACTGCCACTGATATTAAAAGGTTTTTTAAATAGAACAAATACGTTACATCTGCATCGTACGGCAGTTAAAGGTCGACGGTGACAAGTAATATTCGTCACCTGTCAAATCATATGAAACTTTTTTTGAGGAGAAAAGCAAAGGGATTACAGCGAAACTGCCAACAAATAATTATAAATTTTGTAACGTAAAAAAAATACGTTACAGTGTATAAAATAAAACATAATACCTCAGGCAGTTTTGATCGCTATAAGGCCCGTTTAGTTGCTCGCGGCTTTAGTCAAAGAGAAGGTGTTGACTACTATGACACGTTTTCTCCAGTTGTTCGTCATTCAACTATGCGCATATTATTTTCATTAGCACATCAGAATGATTGGTGTATGCGACATGTTGATGTGGCTACAGCTTTTTTAAACGGCGATCTGAATGAAAGAATTTATATGGAGCAACCCACTGGTTTTGTATCTGATAATAGCAAGGTGTGTTTGTTGTTGAAGAGTATCTATGGACTGAAACAAGCAAGTCGCATGTGGAATTTGAAAGTCCATGAGGTAGTGTGTAAAGATGGTTATATGCAAAGCAAGTGTGAGCCTTGTGTATATGTGAAAAAGGATCAGAGGAATATTACAGTGATTGCACTATATGTAGACGACTTCTATATTTTTTCAAATTGTAATACCGATGATTTGTTTCATTTGTTACAAAGTAATTTTAATGTAAAGAATTTGGGTTCACTAACAAGTTGTTTGGGTATGCGTGTAACACGAAATAAAGATACTTTAATACTGGATCAATCAGAATATATAAATAGAGTACTGAGTAAATTTGGAATGTCTGATTGTAAACCAGTGTCCACACCAATGATAATAATAATAATAATAATAGCCTTTATTTACAATCATTTACAATATCACTTTAAAAAAATTTAACATTTCTATTTGAATGATTGTCTTGCTCTCCAGCATAGGCCTCCCCTAAAGTCTGCCATAGGATCCGATCGTGTGTCTTCCTTGACCATGCAGTTCCCGCCACTTTCCTAATGTCGTCCTCCCAACGCCGACGTTGTCTCCCTTTCTTTCTCTTGTGTTGTCTAGGGCACCATTCAGTAACAACCTTCGCCCATTTGTCCTTTGTACTCCTCATCATGTGACCTGTCCACTTCCACTTCAATTTCTTTATGCAAAATATTACATCCACTACTTTGGTTTGGTCACGGATGGTTTTTAATCTGATTTTGTTATGTAGCTTAACATTAAGCATGCTTCTTTCCATACTGTGCTGGCAGGTTTTTAGCTTGTTTAAGTTATTTTCAGTTAAACTCCATGTTTGGCATCCATATATTAAAACGGGCAATATACATGAATTGAATATTTTACTTTTGGCTTTGAGTTCTATATGTGGATTTTTCATTATTTCTTTTAGTGACCAGTATCTTTTCCAAGCTAAATTAATTCGGTTATTTATTTCTTTTGTTGACAAATCGTTTGGTGATATTATTTGACCAAGATACGTGTATTCGTCTACATATACAATTGTTGATCCATTCACTGTGATAGGTGTTCTATCTCCGTTTGTCATTAGTTTTGTTTTAGATGCATTCATTGACAAACCAACCAGCCCACTCTCATATAGCAGCTGATCTAACATTTTCTGCAGGTTGCCTGCATCTCTGGAGATGATTATTAGGTCATCTGCAAATCTGAGATGATTTAGTAGTGTTCCATTTATATTTAGCCCAAAGTTATCCCATTCAAAATTTCTAAAAACATGTTCAAGAGCTGCTGAGAAGAGTTTAGGTGATAAAGGGTCTCCTTGCCTTACTCCTCTTTTTATTGGAAAGTATTCGCCCACCTTTTCTGTTCTAATGTTTGCTTGCATGTTTTTGTATGTGTTGTAGATGAGACGTATATATTTTTTGTTTACACCTTGAGTGTCTAATGCTTCCCATATTTTAAAGTGTTTGAGGGAGTCAAATGCTTTGTTGTAGTCTACAAACGCCAGATAGTAGATAATGCCATACTCGTTGCTTTTCTGGATGACCTGTTTTATTGTGTGAATGTGGTCTAGTGTTGAAAAATCACTCCGGAAGCCGGCTTGTTCTTTTGGCTGGTTCTCGTCCAAGATCTTGGTTAAACGGCTTAAGAGTATTTTGGAGAATACTTTGTATATGTTGGACATCAGGCTGATAGGTCTATAATTAGCGATATCGTTTGTTTTCCCTTTTTTGTGTAGGAGTACTATGGAAGAGGATCTCCATTGATGAGGTATATATTCTGTATGTAAGATTTCGTTGAATATTTCATTGATGATGCCTAATGTTTTGGTAGATGTTCCAATTAGAAGTTCATTAGAAATACAGTCTGCGCCAGGTGCTTTCCCGCGTTTCTGGGATGATATTGCTTTAAGAACTTCTTCTTTTAATATGTAAGGAATCTCTTCTTCCTCGTGGACGGTTGAATTATTTGGTTTCAATATTGATTCCTCATCGCTGTATAACTCGCGGTAATAATCTGTAGCTATCTTTAATATTTCCATTCTGTTGGTTTTATTTCTTTTGGTGCTTCTATGTGCCATGCTTCCAATCCAATCTAAGCTATTTTTTAGTTCTTTCCATGCTTTTTTAACTCCACCTGATTTTTCTATGTGATATTTGATTGTTTCTGTTCTTGTTCTCTGTCTGTGCAAACGTATTTTCAAATTGATTTCCTTGCTTAATTTAATTATTTCTAATTTATTGTTCTTCCTTTGTTTCAGTAAGATCTTTCTTTTTTCCATTAAGCTTCTAGCTTCAGACCCAAGTCTGTCTTTTGTATTTTTATTTGTTATAATGTTAATTTCTATTTCTTTTAGTTCTTTTTCTAGAGTATCGTATTTTTCTTGAACATTGTTGGTATTTGTTACTTTAATAAGACTAGCTTCTAGCGTGTTTAGAATACTATCTGGAATTGGCAAAGTTATTTGTTTTATTTTATTTTGAAAGGATTTTCTTGATTTTTTTAGTTCCACCAAGTACATTTGGCCTCTTAACATTCGGTGGTCGGTATTGTAGTTGAGCTGGTTGACAACATCTACATTTGAGAACAATTTCGGTTTGTTCGTTACAATATAATCAATTTCGTTCCTCGTTTTCCCATCAGGTGACACCCACGTCCATTTTCTATAGCTTTTTCTTTTGTAGAAGCTGTTCATTATGTGTAGGTCGTTTTCCAGAGCAAAATTAATTAATTTTTGTCCGTTGTTATTTCTTTTACCTGTAGAATAAGGTCCAAGTATTTTATCTTCGCCTTTCTTTCTGTTCCCGAGTTGGCCATTAAAATCTCCCATTAAGATTACAGTTTTATTTAAGTCTGTCATCGTTTTGCTGAGGCTACTGTAGAATTCGATTTTAATTTCTTCTTTGGCGATCTCTGTTGGAGCGTAGACCTGAACAATTGATGTTGGTTGCTTGTGGCCTGGAAGCTTGATATTCAAAACGGCGATTCTGTCGGATATTCCCTTGAATTCGATTATATTATTTTTAAGGTGTTTTTTCACTATGAATCCTACTCCATATAATCCTGCTATCACATTTTTGTAGTACAGTATGTATTTTCCATGCTCTTCGATTTTCTCATCTGCCCGTCGAGTTTCGCTTAACCCAACAATATCCCAATTTACTGTTTCTAATGCATGCTCTAGTTCAATTAGAGATTCATGCGATTTAATTGATCTCGTGTTTAGTGTAGCTATGTTGAATTTTGTTCTTTGATTTTTGAGTGGCATTGTCTTCTCGCTATCTTTTTTAGGTTTTAGGGGGTTTTGGTCTATTTCCCCACGGGGACCAGCCGGATTGGGGAATGTCTTTTCTGTTATTTTTTGTTTTGTTGTTGTACTTGATTCAAAATTTTCCTTCTTCTTCCGGCTGTCGTTACATATTAGTTTTTTGATTGTGCGGCATTATGTGCACTTTCCTTTTTGGAGTTAGTATTGTATTTAGAAATTTTTTTCGGTTGGGAATAATTGTTTGAATGGTGTTCTGGGATTCTGTTGACTTGATTTGGGGGAGTTTTGGGTGGTGATGAAGGGACTCTCTTCCTTTTTTCATTGGTTTTTTCAAACTTCTCCCTCACTATAAGTTTGTTGTTTTTAATTATTGCATATTTTCCTTCTTCTCTAGCTTTTATCATTGCCGGTATTAGAGCTTTCCGGCTTTCGAGAACATCTTTTGGATAGTCGTCCATTATTTTTATATTTTTAGGAAAATTCTTCCTGTTCTTTAACAGTTCCATTTTCCTCCAGAAGAGTGTGAAGGTCACCTTTATTGGTCTAATCTTCGATTCTTTCTTCCCTAATCTTTGTACTTGACTTATTTCCCACTTGTCCCAGTCATTTGACATAGCCTTCTTGTTCACATTGTTCAGAGTTTTAAGAACTACTTCCATCAATTCAGCATTGTTTTGTTCATTTTCGTCTACTCCTTGTATAATCAAATTATTTTTCCTGTTCTCAATTTCTAAATTCCTAACCTTTTCCTTGATTTTGTTGATTTCTTTTTTAAGTTCTTCATTTTCTTGTTTAATTGGCCTCAATTGTTCTTCTATTGTAGAGGATACTGACTTTTGAACTGTTTCCGTGATAATTTTTGTTTGAATTTGCAGTTCTTCTTTTATTTTCGTCCACAGGTGTTTTATTTGGTCCTCCATAATATATATATATATTTTTTAGGAAATTCTTATTATATAATTATGCGACAACGATTCGGCTGGGTGGACTTAGTTCCCTTTGCCTTTCCGTGACAGGAAGAACTGACCAAAGTCTATGGTTTCCTAACCTCAAAATGATTGTTGAATTTTCAATTAATTTTTCTGGTATTTTTGTGCACACTTCACAATACTTATTAGTTTAGTAGATAACACACTAATTGTTTATTACACGTAACTGGTAATATTAGGTTTTTGAGCACTTTTTCCACTTTTTTGTAATTTATTTTGAAGAAGTGAAATTATTCGACTTTTCTGTTTGACAGTTGACAGCCGAAAAAAAAGATGATGCTTAATACCAAATTAGTATTGTCAGATAACAATGATAATAATTATGGTACTGAATATCCTTATAGAGAGCTTATAGGCTGTTTAATGTACTTATCTGTGTGCACAAGGCCTGACATAGCATTTGCATGTAGTCAGCTCAGTCAGTATGTTACAAACTTTGATAAAACTCATTGGTTGGCAGCAAAAAGAGTGTTACGCTATTTGAAAGGTACTATTGATCATGGTTTGTATTTTTATAAAAGTGATAATTGTTTTAACTTGACTGCGTGGACTGATGCTGATTGGGGTAATGACATAACAGATAGGAAGTCATATTCAGGCTTTGTTGTGAAATTAGGTAAGAATGTTGTTAATTGGGAATCAAGGAAGCAGCGTTGTGTTGCATTGTCCAGCACTGAGGCTGAGTACCTAGCAATAAGTGATGTTGCGAAAGATTTGTGTTTTATTAGGAACTTCTTAATGGAAATTGTTAATAAACACTTTAGTATAGTTGTATTTAATGACAACCAGAGTGCACAAAAGTTATTGTTAGCTAAAGAATATTCCCATAAGAAAACTAAACATGTTGATTTGAGATATCATTTTGTAAAAGATTTGGTTTGTAAAGATATTCTTACTGTTAAATATTTGCCCACACAGGAAATGACAGCTGATGTATTAACAAAGCCCTTATGTATAACTAAACACTGTAAATTCAGCCAGGATTTAAATGTAAAGCCAGTGTGTAGATAGAGTTATTTTTTTTTCATATCTGTGTTTATGTATTGACAATTAGATTGTGAAAATTATAATTTTTTGTTTTGACTCTGACATGTAATGTATGATACTTGTTTTTTTTTGTTTTAAGCATGTATAGCTTAAAGTGGATTAGGATTAAGGGGAAGTGTTGAAATTAGTATGTATAATCCTAATTCCTTTGTCAGATTAAGTTAATTTTTTGACGTTCTATGGTCACACTGACTCGGACTACTTCCTTCCGGTGTGTGTCTCTGACATCTAGACATTATCATAAATTGATTGTTTTAATTAATTGTTTTGCATCCTAATCTTATATTTGACACGGTGTATTTGTGCAATATTTACTAAGTTAAATAAACACAAATATTATCAACCAATGGTGATATTTTTATTTGCTGTCCTGTCCCTTGCCGCTGCTGCGCTGCCAACACTGCTCTGCACTTGCTATCACAAACAGCCTGGACATGTGACATACTTGCCACTAAAAAGAATCTCTGGAGTCTTAAGCTGTTTCGTCGTTACCAGCCAATCACGTCCCGGGCACTGGCCTTCCTTGGAGAAACATAAGGAGTTGACACCACACTGTCCCAATGCAGATTAGGTTTAAAGATTATTTATTTCTCAAAAAAAGACAAATTAATAACAATTACTTGAGAATAAAATTAAGGTAAAACACCCAGTCTTCGACAGAGTACTAGTGGTGGATAGAAACGATTGCAATAGACCATAGTGACAGAGACCGATCGCTTGACGTGTCTTGGAAAGCTAGAACTCAGTTTTGGTCGCCCAGGACTGACCATAGAGGAAATAGCTTGCGCCAAGCTTGTAATCTTTAAGAACACTAAATGAGAATAAACTGGTCATTATATTGAGACACAAGAAGCCTAAATGGTTAACAGAAGTGTGATAGAAGGAGGAAAGCTGGATGGCAGAGAAAAAAATATATATCTTCAGACATTCACACCTATCAACTGGCCCATACTAGACAACTAATGCCTGTGTTATGGATACCAGATGACGGACAAATATATTTTATAGATAAATACGTAAATACTATATAATAGTATAATAGTAATACGTAAATATTCATAGTTTAGTTCCGTAATCCGTAATCCGGAAACAATCAATCCGTATCAATCGGAAACAAATTCATTGTATTACCCTAGCTAGAAAGTAAAAGCTGGAGGATTGAGTGAGCACAAGAAATCATTTATAAATGTTTAATTATGGTGCTGTTTATCCGCCTCTCTTATCTAATAGTCCTATTCCCTTTTCGGTTCCCCATGGGGGCAGAAGTTTCTCTGCTCGGTTTGGTTGGTGGTAGGACTTCTAAGCCCGCCTGGCTAGCTACTACCGCCTTACTTAAATTTGTCGCCATAATAACAATGTTCATAGCCAGTTCCTCGGTTGTTGAGGATTACAGGTGAAGCTCGCATCCACCTTTGCTATAACGTCACTTACCATCAGGTGAGATTAAGGCCAAGAGCTTACCTGTCTATGTAAAAAAAATCGCAAATTAAAAAACCCTTATATTACAGAGTTTCAACCACAGATTAAGGATCTATACCTGGGGTTCAACAAAAATCAGTGTTAAGAACTTAGGCCTACTTGCAGGAAATTTAAATCGAGATTTAAAACAAGTTTAATAAGTTTTTGACAGTTCTTATATGGCTGAAATGTCAAAAAATGACAAAGGGCCACTTGTAGGAAATTTAAATCGAGATTTAAAACTACTTAGATTTAGTAAGTTTTTAGCAGTTCTTATATGGCTGAAATGTCAAAAAATGTCAAAGGGCCACTTGCAGGAAATTTTAAACCTAGTTTAAATCTCGATTTTGTAAATTTTTTACATAAAAGTCATAGTAAAAGTGTCATAAAATGACAAAATCGAGTTTTAAATCTCGCTTTAAATTTCCTGCAAGTATACCTAAATCGAGTTTTAAACTAGCTTTAAAATTTCCTGCAAATGGGCCTTATTGAGACCCGGTTGGCCCTCTGTGAGAACTGAGTGAGCAAAGATTTAGCTGTTAGGTTTGTTAGCAGAACTTTTACATAATGAATTTTATTTTACTTTTCCATTTATTTTACATAAAAATAGTTTGTTATCTGATATAGATGTGCCCAAAAACCCTGTGCATGTTATAGTTCAATGAAATATGCAACTGTAAACGAGCCGTCCGCGCACAGACTTGCCGTGGGACAAAAACGAATTGTTCAAACTTATAAGGCGAAAAAAAATTCCTTCAATTGTCAATTAAGAATAAACTCAGAACGTGCAATATAAAGGTTGCTTTTAGTTTATATAACAGTTTATATCATTGACAAAACTTTGTTTTCAAGAAATTTGCGAGTCGAAGCAACAAAAACGTCAGCCGAAAAATCATTTGGGCAGCAAACAAATATTTTGTCGGCAATATAATAATAATAAAAATTATTGCAGCGGTCTTATTGCTAGGCAGCAATGTCTACCAATAATTATTTGGTCAGCAGAATAATAAATTTTGCAGCAAGAGAATTATTTGGGCAGCAATATATACTTTAAAAGAAATGTATAAAATTGAGGAAAAGGATCACGGATCAATTCCTAGGAAATGTATTCTGTTAGATGTTAGGTTAAGGTTATTTTTTATGAGCCATAAAAACAATGTTTATGTCATCAAAACATATTAAATAATTTGGCAGCAGAGAAAACATAAGTTGCTGCCCAATTAGATATTTTGCTGACAAATTAGAAATATCTGCTGGCCACAAGTTGCTGACCAATTAGTAAAAGCTGATAAAATGTATTTTTTGCTGACCACAATACGTACATTTTGCTAACCGTTTAAATATTTCTATGAACCGCAAAACACGCTTATTATTTAAACAGCTCTTCATCATTCATAATAGATTAGTTTTGTGTCGTGCTTTGTAAATGGTTTAAAGGCTTCTTACAGTTTCGTAGCGGTAGGCTTTTAATATTTCAGATTCAGTAAGCTTTTCGCCGCGTTAGGGGAAGGTCGCGTCGCTCTGATCGCCTGAAACTTTTACGCGATTTTTAGCGCCTATTCTATAAGTCTAACGAGTAAGTCATTTTATCCGATATCTAAGTAATGTTTTTTTTAGTTTATATGTACATTTTTATTAGCCTCTGCACTGATATAGGTACTTATTTGGGTAAATACTTAATTTTGTTTTTTATTGCTATTATTATTGTATTTTTAACAATTTCTGTAAATATCGTACAAATGTTCACTTTCTGTATTCAAATAGTTTGTTAATACGTAACGACAAGTACAAAATTAAATCCATACTATTTCAGGCAATTTTTAATGGGTGTTATTTAAACGGTTAGCAAAATATTCAAATGGTCAGCACAAAAATACAATTGGTCAGCTAAAATAACTAATGGGTCAGCAACTTATGGGCAGCAAATATTTCTAAATTAGTCAACGAAATAACTAATTGGGCAGCAACTTAAATTGTTTAATATAATTGATATAATTGTTCGATGCCACAAATATCACAATATATCACAACAAATTTCTTAGGAATTGATCCTTGAAGCTTCATTGATCTTGTCCTAGATTTTATACATTTCCGGTAACACATATTGCTGCTCGATTGATTATGCTGCTGACCAAATAATAATCTTTCTGCCCATTTTACGGCTGACTTTTTTGTGCGTTAATTAAATGGCTGCCCAATTAATTACTTCCATTTTTAATGACACATCATTCAAACTAATGGGGACTTTTACGGAAAAAGATATCCATCAATAGACAAAGATCCATGGGTTTTTTTTCTGTGCGCAATGCAATATCTCTCTATCAAGACACGATCAGAAGGCCTAGCACGGCCGGAGAGGCATTGAGTAATTTGGTCTCCGGGGCGCCCCTAGCGGAAAGCAGCTGAAATCACGTTTCCCATAGAAATTGAGCTTGGTAGAGGGCACATCGATAAAATTATCAAGTGTGTCAAAAACCAGAACTTTTATTCTATTCAAATTCAACCACCTAGAAGAAGCAATAACTCTTAGGTACTAAGTACATTTTTTTATCTACACACATGTTATAATGTTCGAATTATGAACTCCGACTCGAACTCATAATGACATACTTTTTAACACAAATGATAAAAGCGAAAATTTTAAAATGAAAACTGTAACATAATGACCATTATGCAACAGGTTGGACTCATTATGCAATACTTATTTTTCTTAAAAACGCACAAACTATGGCAAATGTTTTCCAGACAGTCAACAATAAATAAAATTAATTAGTTTTTATGTTTCATTTCTTTGAATAATGAGTGTAGATAAAGTAGTGTATGTGACTGCACATAACTCGGTATTAAAACACTCGCGTGATACTATTAAAAAACTCGCCAATTAATAACCTATATTATGTGACAGTTACATAAACTACTATTTTTTCTTCATTTTGGCATTTTGGCTCCTTTATAATTAGGGACATATAGACTAGTCGTCTCCAGTCGCTATACTTCCTTCATGTAGAAACTCAAAGAGTACGGCTAACATGCCTTCCGAAGAACGTAAGAACTTGAGATGACAATGTTTGGTAACCCGTCCTAGGACTGACGGCGAAAGTAACTTTGTTTTGTACTTAATAGAAAGCAAAAGCTTACGAATCACTACGCCACCGAACTCTTTGGCTTGTTTACGTAGGTTCGACAAGAATGAGACCTATTTAATAATAATAGATAAAGAAAATAACACCCATTAGAAATTACTTAACATTGACGACACAACAGACTGATATGCATATACCTTTCATAGGGACAATAGTCGTGTGGTAGCCATGGAATACGTAAAGAAGGTTTTGTTGGAGTAATACTGCACCAAATCTTAAATCATTATTTATTTATTAATAAGTGAAAGTAAAATACATTTTTCCCTTTGATACGTAACCATGACAGACATCAAAACCGACAAGTCAATATTATTTTTCGATACCATAGACGACTATTACAACTAAACAGAACTATTTTGACTCCAACAGTTTATCTATTCCGTGACTTATTAGCGACCCCTTAAAAGAATACTGTGGTGGTGGGGATGGCGATGTGAAAATGAATAGTTTGAAGATGTTTTCACTGATGTTATATTTATTTACTATTCAAAATCAAAGGCACAACTGAACCAATTTATAAAAGGTGAATACTTAACACTGAAATCACTGGAATAAAACTTTAAAATTTTAAATGGTAGGGCTACATACAATAGTGCCTTGGTAAAGATATATGAACATTTATCTTTATATTTTTATTTAATATATTATTATAATTTTATTACAAACAATTATACTTATAGGCGTCCAGACTACCGCTCCAGACGCTGAATCTGAGAGGAATGAAAAATTGGAGACCAAAACAATGAAATGGATACAAATAGTTGCTTAATTTTAAAACAGAAACAAAGAGAATATGGTCAGAGAAGAGCGCAATAAACGCTAATATAGCGCCTCGTTACAATACTCCCACCCCATCTTGTCCCTTGGGTGTCGTAAAAGGACGTATTGGACTTAGAACTGCACAACCAACTATCCAATAGCTTGTAGGGCGACGGGCTCACCACCTGTCCCGCTGAGAACAATATCGGCAATCACTCTTTGGTGAAGCGCGGACTATGGCAGTGGACTGGATAGTCTTTGACTAATCCTACCTAATAGTCATAAATGTATGTACTAGCTTTTGCCCGCGACTTTCGTCCGCGTAGAATAGTTACTTTGAGATAGTGTGATGGCATGTAGCCTATATATGCCTTCCTCAATAAATAGGTCGGCTATTCAACGAAAGATTTTTCAAATTGAAACAGTAGCCTCAACTGGTGGAATTGAAAATTAACTCCTACTCCATTATTAGAAGCAAAGTTCATAGTGGCGTAAATTTGTCCCTAATTTTACTGGGAGG
Organism: Parapoynx stratiotata; assembly: GCA_910589355.1. Classification (NCBI taxonomy): domain Eukaryota; kingdom Metazoa; phylum Arthropoda; class Insecta; order Lepidoptera; family Crambidae; genus Parapoynx; species Parapoynx stratiotata. Next base: position 6,514,139 of record OU342485.1, on the reverse strand, counting down.
CGTTATTTAAATTTTTTAACATTCACCCGCATGGCACCCGTTCACATGGGAATACCGAGATAAAAGGTAGCCTATGCCCTTTCTCGACTATCTGTGTCCTCGTCTGTGTTCTCGTACCAAAAGTTGGTTAAATTTGTTCAGTAGTTTTGAAGTGAAAGCGAGAGACTTACTTTCGCATTTATAATATTAGTAATGTAATAATAGAAAGGTATACTTTTAGTTTAAAAGTTTAAATAACTATACTGTGTTTTTATATTTTTGAATACAATTAATAGTAAAATAAAAATAATTGAATGAGCCACATTATGAACGTTTGCCAAAGGTAACGTATAACTGAATTTCAAAGAAATTTGCGTGTTCGTATGTGAATAAACCGTGCTAGTTTACTAGCATATAAAATGCCAGGTGAATGTCCGAGTCCTGAATTATATATGATACACGCTTAGGTTCCCAGGGGAAAGCTGTCTGGTAGGGAGAAACCCCTCCCCCTTTCAGTTTAACCTAATTTTCAATGTGAGTGAATTTTCAAAGTCCATTTGAGCCAATTTTACAGGAGGTGTGAAAGTTGTATAAAATGCAAAGGGGTGCTGAGGAAATAAGGTGCTTTTGCAATTGGTTTAACAAATAAAATATCCATTTATCGGACATGAGAAGTATTTGACGACCTCCGTGGTCGAGTGGTCTGTAAGACGGTGTCAAGGCGTCGCCATCTCGAGAAGTTCTGGGTTCGATCGGTGGGGGCAGATGTTTGTGTGATGAATACAGGCATTTGTTCTTTGATGTTATTGTACTCTTCTCTGGCCACTTTCTCTTTGTTTCTGTTTCCTTTTTTTCATTGTTTTTTGCTCTCCAATTTTATTCCTATCAGAGTCAGCGCCTGGAACAGTTGACTCGACACAAATGATTATAAAAATATTTTAAAAAATAACAATATAAGTGACAATAATAAAATTATATATACGAGCATAAACTGTAATTGCGACCGGGACGGAAAATGCACGGAGGAGCTCGAAACCACAATGTTTTCGTCACCCATCCACGGCCTGACCACGGCGAGCGTAGCTTTGTTTTCAATATCGAATGCCAAAACGTACTACTAACCACAATGCCACCGAGCTCCTTAATCTACAAATTTCACATCCACTAAAAATAATCTCAGCAGTTAAAGTATCGCATTTAAGCCGTGATTAATAGTGATTCTTTATTAATTATGGTATTGACAAATCTGGCCTATATTTCCAAGGCCGCTTCGAATGTGGCTCACTCAACCAATGCAATTGTCCATTATCATTTTACGATTAATGACTCCCGCCATATTGGATTTTACTAAAGAGTAAATATCCTTAATTGTCAACCTAAATATTATTTGGAGCAGCTTAGGTATACTGTAGCAATGAAAAACTGTTTGTTTTTCACAAGAATATAAAATGGTGGCGTAACTTTCCCTTAATTTCATAAAACTCATATTCAAACGTCTCATAGTTAATTGATTTTGTTAAAACATAACATAAAGAATCATCACGCGTTTTTCCCCGAAGGGGTAGGCGAGATCCCCATCGGGAATCGGTCCAGCCATTTCGGATATTACCCCCTAAAAACAGACAGAGAAACAAAAAATAAAAATAAAAGTTTTCTGGTATTTTTCCTCTGTTTACATCCCCCTGACTTGGTTTTTAAGCATTTTTTTCCATGTACAGACATTCGACCTCTACAGTTTTATTGTACGTATAGATTTATCCGCATACTCGTACGAATGCAAAGAATTTTAGAATACCTACAGACTTTATCTTTAAAAAAAAAATAGTCTTTTAATTTTTAAATAAAAGTATCAACACCACGTGCAAAGAGGTTGCTGTGTGCGTAAAGAAAAAATAAATGAAATAAAATAAAAATCAATCGATTTTTGTATTGTCTCTCCCGTATTATCCACACTGTGCTCCTTTTCCAAGTTAGTTTATTTTTTCTGTATTTCCTAGTGTGATTCATTGTAAAATAATTAAATAGATTTCGGTTAATGCTGCTGCAAGAGTTAAATTCGTTGCCGCCAGCAGCAGCTACTTTTACTTTTTTTTTATTACGCTGCCTAAAAGACTCGGTATTCAAAATTCATTTGAAAAATTTGCATGGCCATCTCGATTTTTCTCTCGTCTACCGTAGGGTGCGCCGATCGTGTTTCGTTTCTTCATGTACAGCTATTACTTACATTTTTAAGAGAGATGAGAGAAGTTAGCCCGGCGAACAATATTAAATGGATCCACCATTTATTATATAATATATAATACATATATTATATTGTAATATTACGTACGTTTATTATATTTTAAAGCCCTGTTTGTTAAGGTAGCGGTAACTGAGTTGAGAAAGACAGCATTGCACCATTGATGCATTGCACGTTCAAGAGGTCGTAGATTCGATGAGATTCGATCCCACCGCCTGTACCACTGTACCTACCACTAAGTTTGAATAAAACACAAGTTATATTTCAGTGATTGCAATATGGTTTCGGAGTGGATCTTGTAACGTAAAATCAGTGTAGTTTTGTGTAATAAGTGTTGATAATGATGAGCAATGTGGAGGATCATTGAAATAAGCGTCAAGTGTGAAGATCGATGAGATTTTTATCGTGGTAATCATCACAGTGTCTGCCATCGATCCTTTGACGCCAAACTCTCCCAAGACGCATTGAAATGTATTACACTAGCATTTCAATGTAAATTACTGAAGATATTATTTCTCTTTGCCTTCCCTTTACAGGGAGAATTTAATCAAAAATCAGAAATATGTTTCTTTCTTACAGATACAAATAATGGTGGAGCGATCGAGCTCAACGTCCGTCGTCTGCGCAGTTGTGTTGGTGGTCGTCAACCTGATTACTCTGGTATTAGAAATACTATATCTACTAACTTAGAAATTTAGTTAGGTTCATATTCAAGCATGGTCGTATCTAAATTGAATACAAGCAGTATTCATTAGAGGAGCTCACTGGCGTAGTGGTTAATATGCTTTGGCTTTCGATATCGAAAACAAAGCCACCTTCGCCATGGTCATTTCGACGATGGGTGACCAAAACTTTGTGATCTCGAACTCCTCCGTGCTTCAGATGACACGTTAAGTCGCTGGTCCCATTGCTATCGCAACCGTTTCTGCCCACCAACCCGCATTGGGCCAGCGTGTTGTTACGGCCCATACTCCGCATGTGTTTGTTCCATGAGGAAGGCCCGGGCCCAGCAGTTGGATGTATAGTCTGAGGACATGGACAAGTATTCATTGATCAAACGTGTAAAATATGATGACGAACGCTTGATGTTACACTGTTAGGTATATTTTTAAAACCACACACACATACATATAATCTCGACTATTATCTCCTAAGGGTTAGTCAGAGACCAGGCAAGAGCATCGCAAAAGCAGTCCATTGCCATAGTCCACGCTTCACCAAGCAGTGACTGCACTCAGCGTGAGGGGTGGTGAGCCCGTCGCCGCTATAAGCTATTTTATTAGTTACTAGCTGTTGCTTCGCCCGCGGTTACTGTGGTTTTTTTAACTATCCCACGGGAACCCTTTAGTTTTCCAGAATAAAAAGTATCTAAGATATTGGCCAGGGATATAAGGAATCACCATGCAAAATTTCATTGAAATCTGTCCAGCCATTTCGGAGATTAGCCCATACAAACAGACAGAGAACCAAAAAAATAAAATATTTTCCTTTTTACATCTCCCTGACTTGATTCTAAGCATTTTTTTCCATGTAGGTAAAGACATTCGACCTTTACATTTTTATTTAATGTATGGATTTGGCTATTATATTCTTAAAGTGAATAATAATTCTATGAATATTCTAAGCGTCTACCTGTTGCCGTCTTTCACCTACGCATGGCTAGTCTAGTCCTAAACCTTCAACATTGTCCTTGGTACGCTCTCGACCCTGACTGTCAATGTCACTATAAATTGGACATAGGTAACTGATATTTAGACCGACCTACATTTCCTAATATTCAAACTATTTGTAATTGTAAGCCCTCAAGGAAAACAGTTCGGCCCAAAGCCTTTCTGTGGTATAACAAAGAACCAGGCTATGTTATACCTAAAACCCACCTCTTTAACGAGTCAAAAGCAGACTGGCATAAAACGTCCGGGAATAACATACTCAAAAGCACAAATCGAAGCATACTCTCGCAAACGCACTGACGAGCTATTAAAGCTCAACAGGAGTAGCCGTAATGATTAGGACTTTGACTGTCACTGCAAGCAGACACCTTTACAACATGAGCTAAAGGACACTGACACTTGCAGATTCTGCGAACAAGAGCGTGAAACACTAATGCACCTTTTGTGATACTGTGGACCGCTGATTCACAAAAGAAGCAGACACGGGGAAACACACCCTTGACCCAGATGAAATAAAAACAATCCAAACTGGGAACTTATCTTTCATAGACAGTGCCCAGTTGATGGAGCAACTGTAGGGCCTAAATAGAACTTACATAGGAGGCTGGTCACAATAGATCTTATTAGGTCGCAGTGATGCGAAACAGCCCCGACTACCACAAATAATAATAATAAAAGGCTTAAAACCGGGCAAAGAGTACAGAAGCCAGGATCTTCGAGCGAGACGACGCACGGCTGATGAGTTGTAGACCTTTTTGTTATTAAATGAGGTTTAATCACTTGGCCGGCACCGCGATCACCGATGTTCTCAAACAATTATTGGTTAAAATAAAAATAATAAAAGACAAATAAATAAAAAATCAAAAAGGGAGCTCGGCGTACTAACCACTACGCCAGTAGTGGTTAGTACGCTTTGGCTTTCGATTGAAAACAAAGCCTTCGCCATGGTCAGGCCGTGGATGGGTGACCAAAACATTGTGATCTCGAGCTCTTCCGTGCATCGAGTACGTCGCTATTGCGACTGTTTCTACCCACCTACCCGCATTGGGCCAGCGTGGTGGTGTTCGGCGCATACTCCTCATGTGTTTCTCCATTCGGAAGGCCTGTGCCCAGCAGCGGGACGTATATATGCTGAGGACTAAGACATGGAAATAAATAAACTAGCTACAGAATCTTTTGGTCAATGTCGTTTTGATTTTTTTAAGTATTTTTTTATTTATAGTGTAAAATCAAGTAAAGTTAAAAAATAGTCATAAACGTACTATCTTTGCATTTTTTTATGTCGAGAAAAGTATTTACTCTTCTTCTTCTTGCCCTTTTCCCACTCTAGGTGGGGTCGGCACAACATGTCTTCTTCTTCCATTCTCCTCTGTCACTCGTCAGCTCAGCATCCACTACTTTTATTCTCATATCATTCTTCACGCATTCAATCCATCGCTTCTTTGGTCTTCCTCTAACTCTAGATCCGTCCACATCCATGCTCAGCATCCTTCTTGTAATGTGACATTCATCCCTCCTCATCACATGAAAAGTATTTACTATCATGTTTTTAGTCTGAGAAATAATACTCAAACTAAAATAGGTCGATTTGGAAGATCGTGGCCTAATATCTCTGCCCGCTATACTGGATCATCATCGTCCTGCCAGGACCTTTGAACAAACATACATAAAATCACGACTATTATCTTCTAAGGGTTAGTCAGAGACTAGGCAAAAGCACCGTAAATGCAGTCCTTAGCCATAATCTGCGCTTCACCAAGCAGCGACTACACTGTGGGACCGTTGAAGGCAATAAAATATTTTCTTTGTATATAAATGTACAAGAGAACGCACACTTTACGGGGTGATCAATCAAAATGGGTCCGTGGGGAGAAATCCGAATCTATGGGAGATAGCCCAATCTGTTCATAAAGCCATAATCAAGGCAGTCCAGACAGTAATAATGTTTCTTTCTCTTCTCCAGGTCTTCAGCATCCTCTTCATCGCATTTGGCTTATGGATGATAGCCTCCCCGCCAACACTCCACGCTGCTATACACGCGACAGGAATACCCACCTTGAAGGTATGCGCTTAAGGGCTATTTAACATATAAGTTTATAATGCATAAAATTTCATCACGCCAGGGTAAGCAGAAGTGTTAAGACTCATGCAGAAGGAAGGGGGTAGGCAGAAGTGTTAAGACACATGCAGAAGGAAGGGGGTAGGCAGAAGTGTTAAGACTCATTTTTCGCCAGATATGTTAGGCCCCCATTTTTTTTTAGCTACTCAGCTATCACCGGATTGTTATAAAGAAGGCGAGAACTGTGGTGGGTCCTCAAGCCTGTAGTGGCGAACTACCACTGGAGGGTTTCTCTCTGGAAGGCATCCCCCTAGGGGGGTCCCGCTTCCAGGGAGAGCCTCCAGGGCACTCGAGCCGGATTCGAGGATCGGCAGACGACCTGATTGTGCCTCTAAAGGCTCGGATCCCGGCTCAGGCGTGCCGTGTCGTGGAGGAGTTGCGAGTGATTAAGTTCCCATGTAACATTAGGTGGCGAGACACACTGCCATACAAGTTTATGATCGGGTACCACCAGCTACCAGCTCTTGGTTCTGCCGCACTTACGAGATACTCAACACAGGTGAAGGGCATGTGGGCACCACAGTCGCACTTGGCACTTTCTGGCTCCATGAAGCCATCTTGCTGTTGTATTCTTATAGTCGTGGGTTCTGGGGTGGCGACGGACAATAATTACGACTGTGTTAACTGACTCACTCGTTATTTATTGCTTATTTAGACAGACATTTGTAACACGACTGTGTGTGAGTGTGTGTGTGTTCTGTGTTTTGTGTTTGTTTGTTCGTTTGTAGCTACGGACCCAGTAGAAGAGAGAGGCATAGATTATACAATTTATAACTAATATTATTGTTGACAATAGAACCACATACTTTAAGCCAAATACACCACACTTGCTAAATTCTCTCTTCAGCGGCCGACTTCCATTCACAGACGGGCCAAATCGGCCACTACCAGGTGGTCTTGAAAGTTTCTTTAGATAGTGTTTCGTGCTGTATTGTTATTTAATGAGGCGCAGGAAATAATAAAAGCTAATTAAAAAAAACAGGAACAGAATATTTCGGAAAGTATAATTTTCCATTATTTATTTATTGTTGTTTTTTTTGCTATTGTAACTTGAGGAAATCGGATATAAATAGTAATAATCTTTGCATTTTTTATAAGCGAGAGAAGTTTATCTATCGTATAGAACAGTTCATGTATTGCAGTACCTAACTATTATATTTATTCGGAATAAAAAAAACATTATTTTATGTTTTAAAACAGGTTGATTTGTAGGATTCTGGCCTTATGAAGTTATTTATTACTTTTTTTATGCCTCTAGAGAAGTTCCTTGAAAAATTCTATTTTGAATTTATCAGTTGTTTCAAATGATAAAACCAGAAAACCATAGCGAAAGTTGCATTTCTTTAATATCAACTAAAACCCCACCGCGTGGTTTTACTATGCATCCAAATTAAAAATGTAGTAGGTATGATTACTGTCCTATCACGCGAGTGCGACACACCTGGGGAATTATCAATAATGTAGTGAGATGTGTGCCGCGATAGGCATGAAACTAGCGAAGGGAGCGATCAAAGAATAATATCCTTCGGCAAACTTGTCATGATACGATTATAATATGCCTACATTATAGAGAGAATGGAAGTTTGGAACGCGGAAGACCTCGGCGAACATTTCGCGAAGTGATTCTTGAATGATCAGGTCGATAGTATCCGAAATTGCCTCGCATGTATAATATTGTAATTAGTGTGAATGAGAAGAGAAATATTTATGGATCATAGTAACACAGATATACGTTTACATAGGTATATATCAACTAGCTTTTGCCCGCGACTTCGTCCACGTAGAATAGTTACTTTGAGATAGTGTGATGGCATGTAGCCTAGCCTTCCTCAATAAATAGGCTATTCAACACTGACAGATTTTTTCAAAATGAAACAGTAGTCTCAATTGGTGGAATTGAAAATTAACCCGACTCTATTATTAGAAGCAAAGCTCATAGTGTCGTAAATTTGTCCTTCATTTTACTGGGAGACGTTATAAAATTTTTTTAACATTTACCCGCATGGCACCAGTTTCCATGGGAATATCGGAATTAAAGATAGCCTATGTCCTTTGTCAGCTGTTTGACAGGTTCTAGACTACCTGTGTACCAAATTTCGGTTAAATTGGTTTAGTAGTTTTGACGTGAAAGCGAGACAGACAGAGTTACTTTCGCATTTATAATATTAGTATAGATGGGTAACGCAACTATTGGGTCCTTACCTATGAAATTGGTGTTTTTTTTTCTCTCTTAGTATTTTGTCTGTAACTATTAAGATTCAGAGTATTCCTAAAAAATAATTACCTCGTCTAAAAATAGACTATATTTTTGAGCTCTTTTGAATTGTTTTGATAATTAGTTGTAAGTTTAACTGTGTTAAAATTGGACACAGAGACAACTCTTTTAAGTGCCTCCCGAATACATCATTTTATTTGCATTAACATAAAAACGATGAATAATTTTTATCAAGCGTGTTCACACACATATTGCTAAAGCTTGTCTAATGATACATGCCAAATATTATTATCTCTGGATTTGTCGTTGTGAAGAAAACTCATAAAATGTTAGTATGTAAAATGCAGACATCCCCAAAATCTCCATACAAAACACCAATTTCATAGGTAAGGACCTAATATTAGTATAGATGGGTAACGCAACTATAACGATTTGTATTGAAACCAAGAGTTTCAACTTTTTTACGTATATTGTGAGTTCAGCCGTAATTTTGAGACGGGAGAGCCAAACTGAAAGATACCGATGCCGCCGATACCCCTCCGGCAATTATCAAAGATACCGATGCCGCCGATACCCCTCCGGCAATTATCAAAGATACCGATGCCGCCGATACCCCTCCGGCAATTATCAAAGATACCGATGCCGCCGATACCCCTCCGGCAATTATCACACAACGAGGCATTTTTTCAGTTTTTACAGATATTTGTACAAGCGCAAACTAGTTACGAGTAGCAGCCAACCCCGACGTTTGGTCGGGATTTGAGGACACGCGCACTTGTGCGTCATTTATGTAAATGTATATCTGTGAATAGTTATATGTCACCAGTGCCTGATTACTAAACTTAACTATTCCATATATTAATACTCTATAGGGAGATTTCTCTAATTGAAACGCACTGATGAGATTTAAAGCGTATTTACTAACAATGCTACAGTACTTTGGTAATTAAACTCATAAACACAAATTAACAAACAACTGGTAACTCGAGAAAGATGGGAGTCGCGGAGAGTGACACGAGCTGAGCGTGCGATCGCGTTAGTGTTCGTTCTCTCACTGGTGCGCGGGCGACGCTACTCGAGTAGCCGCGCGGCCGGACGGCGCATGCGCGAGTTGGCAACGCGAGAATTAGGGGTCCGCGCTACATCCTCCCCCTCCAAGTCGGCAGAACCCGATGAAGCCGGCTTGGCAATCGGTTGTTTCCGCAGTCTGCCTCTCTTACGACTATGTTTGATCACACTAACATTTCCTACGTACGAAGTTAAGAGACTGGCATGGTACTTTCCTTGTAACTTACCATCTCGATCAGCTAAGTCATACGTAGTTGGAGAGACGACTTTGGAGATAATGTGCGGACCCTCGCGCTTTGGGGCAAACTTAGAGCTAAATCCCTTAGCTCCGTGGCCGAGGCGACGGCTCTCCACGAGTACCAGGTCTTCCTGATAATATGAAGGCCCTGGTCGCCGAGCTTTATCGCAAGCCTCTTTGCGTAAATCCTGCTGGTGTTCGACTCTCCGCTTAACTTCTTGCCGTCGGTTTGCAAAGTTCCGTGGGTACGGCGTAATTTGTGCTACATAGTTCTCCTGATCTACAGGTTGTGGGTATTTATCGGTACGGGTTACTGAATTTAATTTTCTATAGTCCACGCAAAACCGAGTTTCTCCATTTTTCTTGGGCACTAAAACAATGGGCGAAGTCCAATCCGACTCGGCTTCTTCAATAATACCTAAATCTAACATTTGATCAATTCTACGCCTAATGATTTCTTTCTTAGCAGGCGAGACACGGCATGGAGGCGTTGAAACCAGTGCAGCATCCCCCGTGTCAATTCTGTGTACGGCAAACGGCGTAGGCCCTCCCCCTGGAGCAAAAATGTCCTGATGGACATTCAGAAGGTCGGACAGACGTTCTCGTTCATGTACAACAAGATGAGGCTCCTCATTGTCGCGAAGACCAAGAGAGGAACAAGCAAGTGGCCGTAATGGCAAAGATTCAAACTGAATCGGATGAGGCTTCCTATCTTGTTTCATATACCATACACTACGTTCAAAATCAAGCACCATGCCAAAGTCTTGGATAAAATTCATTCCTAATAGAGTTTCGGTTGCATTAGGCAACATGATAAAACGCACAGGTAATGTCACTCCCCGTACGGTAACGTTAACCTGCGCCATTTCTACATTTTGCGCGGTTATTCTCCCATCTGCAAATTTTGATTCTATATGTACATCAGAAAACTTATGTCTATTTTTAATTAAATGGGATCTTAGAGAGACACTACCCACACAGTGCTTAGCACCAGTGTCTAATAACACTTTGCCCATATCACCGTATATTTTAACATTTAAAATGGGGCGCACACGCGAATCGATTTTTACATCACACGCGGACACAGCTTGGAACACCGAAGACGGCACTTTATTGTCTTTGCACGAGGGACAGTTTGAGCGTATGACTCCGGGTGCCCCGCACCCGAAACACGTGACAGGAGGTTTAGACGATTCCGGTTTTGCTGGCGCTTGATTAACCCTTTTAGACAGCCTTTGACATTCGTCTTTTACATGGCCATATTGTTTGCAGTAGTTGCAGTGGGCGCGATGTTTCTTCAGAACAGGCGTGTGCGGTGGGCTTGTTGAAGGAGAGGGAGATGAAGTTGATTGCTTATTCTCCACCGCCACACGCGGACGACTCTCATCTAATAAATCTTCAACACGCCGCGCATGGGTTATGAGCTCAGCGAAATTACAGAAGCTGGAACGTGTGACCTTTTCACGGATACGTCGATGTAGCAGGCCGTATGTCATATCCAGCTGTACCACCTCTGTAAGAGTGTTAACTGGCAATTGGGCTATTAACGCTCTTAAATGGCACACGAACAAATCCGTCACTTCGTCGACTCTTTGTTCTCTTTCAAATATTTTTCTATATATTTTATGTGGTGGCAACCTAGGCCCAAATGTTTGCCGCAAAGACTCAAGGGCGTCTTGCCAAGTCAACGTAGTGTCCTTGACACCCTGCCACCATGTGGCAGCAAGCCCTGTCAGCAACATAGGTAAACCACGAAGCGCAATACTATCATCTATCATGACACTCTCTTTATATGTTTCAATCGCATTTAAAAAGGCTTGCACATCAGAACCTTGTTCTCCATTAAAACGTGCAGTACATTTTGCAAAATTTCCAGAATAATGTGTTGGTGTACTTACAAAACTGTTCTGACTTATCTGACTTATAAGTAGCAGCAGCTGGTCGTTCGTCATGACCACGGGAGAGGGCGGCGCACAGTGGGCACCGTGCGGCGCAGCGAAGCCGAAGGTAGGTGAGCTCGCAGCTTGTGCGAACGGCACACTTGGTGACGTTTGTGGCGACGCGCACAGCGCGGCGGCGCCGGCGCTGTCAGGCGCGCCGTGAGCACACAGCTCGCCACTGCGCGCGGCAGCGGCGGCGGCAGCTGGAGATTCGACATCCGCAGCCTGCCCGACCTCGGGCGGAGGCATCGTTGTTTCACTATCACTCATCCCGGGTGATCGTTGTGAACGTGTGTTAACCATAGTCATTAACAGTTACTGTACAAAAATTTACGCAATTTTCAACACAATCCGACTTTAAAACTATAAACAAAAGTCATTCACTATACACAAGTCTTTTTACACTATATTTACACACGAGTTCCAAATCACAACTCGAACGAAAGAACGAAAGTCTCGAAACAGTTCTAAACCTAGTGGGCAAGTCCAATTTGCGAGGCGACGTTTTTGTGTGAAACACGAACTTAGAGTTCGAATCCAAAAAGTTAAATGGGTGATACCATTCGACACGACACTTAGTGGACGATTTCAAAAATAAAATGCCGAATCCCACTTGTCAACTGAGTGATATCTGAAACACAACTACACACACTTGTGGGCGAGTCCAAGTAGTAACAGACGCTAACGACAACACTCTTCATATAAACGCAGGCACTGCGTTTACTCAACTCATGCAAAGAGTACAAAATACGATAAGTTCAACTGAATCGCGTCTGTTATGGGTACACAAATGAATAAATCATTGGCGAAACAATACCTACAACGAAAACGTACGCGGTGAAATTCAGTTCGTAAAACTTCTTTGCACTATATCTTTTAAGTTTATAAGTTAACACAATATTGTTATATATCACTGTAACGTTCACTAAAAACACTGTAATTAAGTACGGAATAATGTTGTTTTCATTCGGCCAAACGTTGGGCTGCCAATTTATAGGGAGATTTCTCTAATTGAAACGCACTGATGAGATTTAAAGCGTATTTACTAACAATGCTACAGTACTTTGGTAATTAAACTCATAAACACAAATTAACAAACAACTGGTAACTCGAGAAAGATGGGAGTCGCGGAGAGTGACACGAGCTGAGCGTGCGATCGCGTTAGTGTTCGTTCTCTCACTGGTGCGCGGGCGACGCTACTCGAGTAGCCGCGCGGCCGGACGGCGCATGCGCGAGTTGGCAACGCGAGAATTAGGGGTCCGCGCTACAACTCTTAATATTCTGTCAAAATTTACAAAAAACATTTTTATCGGTAACTTATTGGTAGGTTTTATTTATGGATATTAAGACAACATCAAAATTAAAATGTCATTTCATAAACAATTTCTTATGTTTGTTAATGTTTGCCTTATTTTTGAATATTTCCGTTTAGGTTCCGTTAACGATTAAAATGGTTAATGTATGGCGTAAAGGTTGTTGAAAGGAATCTTATGTTGGCTGTATCATTTAACAGGTAAGCTATGGAAAAGCTTAAATAAAATAAAATTTAAAAAAAATTCTTGTGTTACTGAGTTAGGGTGACAATAATTTGCTGACCCTACCAGAAACTGCTTGTGCAGAAGTCATTGTAGGTAGAGGATTAGAGAAAAGTCGTCACGAAAACGAAAAAAAAAACAATATACGATTTTGAACGTGATACAAAAATAGACAACATTATTGATAATTATTTATTCATATCTTTGAATGCAGATTGCAGTGATCACAGTGATAGTGATGACACTGACTGTTCATAAGAATTTTTTTTCAATATAACTACATGTTTTTTTACTTCAATTTATATTACGATAGAAAATAACAATAAGACTGGGACTTGACTTAGATTTTTTGATGTTCAATTAAACTCATTAAGGTATATAGTTCGTGTTTACACAATAATGCACAATACTTTTTCACAATAGATGCATTTAATGCATTTCATTCGATTCAGAGATGCTTGAAATCCTTATTGATTTATTCAATTTCATTGGATTTCTTAAGCATGTGTCCTCACTATGAAACTAATGTCAAATGTGGCCTATTAAATTGGCCGTACACATGCCATAGAACGAAGTTTATGTACAGTTAGGATAAAACCATGTAAAGTTTCTAGTCCACTCTTCTCAGAACTCCTGATAGCAAGTGATTGGGTGGCATAATTTGACATTCATAATAGCATGGATATATGGATATACATATATGGATAATTAGATAAAATAAAATGATTTGATTTCGAATGAAATTCTTTAGAGGCACCTAAAGAAGGAGATGTTTTATTTCATTTGCCTCAACCTTCATCATAATGCCATCATCCACAATATTGTTAGCTTATTTGATATTTACATTTAATAATAAGAAATGAAGAAATAGGTGGAATTAAGCTAATTTTGTGCTGAAATTATGGTCATACTAGTGTCATAATAGAGTGGGACTCACTGACTTTTTTCTTACGTATAGTACGTCTCAATCCAAGTTGCCAAAAAAGTAAACAAAACTTTGAATGTAGGTAATTGAAATCAATTGAAACGGACAAAAATTGTTACCGTTTATTATATTTACTTGCCAATGTCCATGCAAAAAGTGTGATTATTGAATAACAAATTCGGTAAGTCGGCTTTTTTGTTTTCCTTTTTGGCAACTTGGATTGAGACGTACTATAAGGTTCTTTTTTCTTTTTTCGGCCTGAATATAAATTCTTAATTCTTTCCTCTTGTAGGTAAAACCTACTTCCTATTTCGATGGATAACGACGAATTAAATTACTATTGCCTTAAAAATAAATTAGTTCTATTAATTTTTCGCAATAAGGCGACGTTTTTTTTATATTTCTGGAAATTTTAATTGACATTGAGCGATCTTTTGATATTGGGTCCTTACCTATGAAATTGGTGTTTTTATTCTGTCTTAGCAATTTGTCCGTAACTATTAAGTTTCAGAAAATTCTTATAAAATAATTGCCTCTTCTAAAAATAGACCATATATTTGAGCTCGTATTATTTAATTTGATAATTTTTTTAATAATATGTTTTTTGATAATTTGTTGTAAGTTTAATTGTGTTAAAATTAGACACAAAGACAATTATTTTTAACTGCCTCCCGAATACATCATTTGATTTGCATTAACATAAAAACGATGAATAATTTTTATCAAGCGTGTTCACACACATATTGCTAAAGCTTGTCTAATGAAACATGCCAAATATTATTATCTCTAGATTTATCGTTGTGAAGAAAACTGATAAAATGTTAGTATGTAAAATGCAGACATCCCCAAAATCTCCATACAAAACACCAATTTCATAGGTAAGGACCTAATATTTTATCATTAGTGAAACTGTCAAAAACTGACAAAATCTTGTTTTTAACTAGGTTTTTAATTTCCTGCAAGTGGGTGTAAGCTCCCTTTCCAACCCCTTCGGGTTCATAAAAGTTTAACGTTTTTTTATAAACTGTTATTATATTTTGATTATCTCTACGTCATTTGTAAGTTAGTTAATAAATAAAGATGTATGTCATATTGGTCACGCTTAATGACAATAATCTGTCGTGTTTTGTTGTCACTATCACGACCTAAATCTTTTAATTACACACTAAAGTATTTCCGTATTGTATCTATAATTATACGTAGAAATATATCTACCCCTATTTACTAAGATTGCTAGTGTGTGCAATACAAATATGTCTTTATTGTACTAATAGACAGGAGGAGCTCATTAGAATTGTGATTCGTACGGTTTGGCTTTTGATATTGATAACAAAGCTTCTTTCGCAATGGCCAGTCGTTTAATGGGTGACCAAAACTTTGTGATATCGAGTTCCTCCGTGCTTCGGAACGCAGTGAAGCTTTTTGAGACTAATCTTCTTTTGTGTAGTGTTTTTTTTTTTCAGTAAAAATACAAATCATACAAAAATACAAATAAAATCGGTCGATTATTCTGAGCTTAAGGGTCCGGCGAACAGTGAATGTTTCATACAAACGTAATACCAAAATAATTTTCAATTTGAGAATATCTGGACAAATCATCGCTGTTATTCGGATTAAGAAAGTATTTTTCTATGTTTCTGTTAAAATTACATAATGATTAATTGCGTTTTTAATATGAAACAAATAAGCGGAAAATATGTCCGAAAACGTCGAAAAATTTACGAAATATAATTGCATATATTTATAAGTTTATAAATATTTTGAACAAATGTTTTTTTAACAGAAACATAGAAAAATACTTTCTTAATCCGAATAACAGCGATGATATGTCCAGATATTCCCAAATTGAAAATGATTTTGGTATTAAGTTTATATGAAAACTTCACTGTTCGCCGGACCCTTAAATATACAGATTGCCCCAAAATCTGGGGTAAATCTGAAGCCTAGATAGAGCACCTCTAGAAGAACCCTGATAACCTATGTATGTTCTACGATTTTTTTATAGATTTCGAATTATAATTATTTTAGTTCCATTTCGAAAGTTCCTGAATTTCAAGACATTTTTGCATTGGTGTCAGGAATATTGAAATAGAAATGATAAATGATACTCACTTTAGCATTCTTACTTTTTGGTGAGTAATTAATTGGGCAGCCAGTTAATTATTTGGCCAACAAAAAGGTCAGCCGAAAAATCATTTAGGCAGCAAACAAATATTTTGTCAGCAATATATTTGTGTGGCAAAATATATATTTGAGCAGCAAAATAATTAGTTGGTCAGCAAAATAATTATATGGGCAGTATTGCTGCCTTAACCGAAATATATAAAGTCTAGGAAAAGGATCAATGAAGGACCAAGGATCAATTCCTAGGAAATGGATTCTGATAGATATTAAGTTAAGGTAATTTTTTTAAGACCCTTATAAACAATATTTGTGCAATTTTAAAGCAGAGAAACCATTTGAGTTGCTGCCCTATTAGTTGAATAATTTACCCTAATTTGCTGACCAATTTAGAAATATTTGGGACAAAAAAAAGGACAGACAAAGGCAAAGATTTTTTTTAAAATAAGGCACAGCTGGAAAAAATTATAAAAAGGTTAATATCACAAATCACTAAATGCAAAACTTAAAGAATGTTAGAAAAGGTAGGACTACTTACAATAGTGCATTGGAAAAGTTATTTAAGTTCTTTCTAAAATACTGTTCTAATGTATTATCAGCTTTTTTATATATTTTAATACGATAGTTAACTATTAATAAATATAATATATTTAGGCGTCGACCGCTCCAGACGCTAGGCTGTCTCTGATACGAATAAAAAACGGAGGCAAAAAACAATGAAAAAAGAGACACATGGTTAGTTTAGAAACAGAAACAAAGAGAAAATGGTCAGAGAAGAGCGCGATAACAGCAAAGAGTCACTTACTGATATAGCGCCTCGTTACAACCCTCAGTTACAACCTCATGAAAGTATTATGTTGTTGTAAAATTCTATTTTATTATTATAAAATTCTACTACGTAGGGAAAGCAAAGGGAACGAAGACTATACAGCCAAGTCTTCGGTATATATTTCTTCAGTATTTACATTGAAATGCAAGTGTAATACATTTCAATGCGTTTTGGAGAGTGTGGCGTCAATCGATGGCAGACACTGTGGTGTTACTTCGACGAGGTGGATTACCACGATAAAAATCCCACCGTTTTTCACACCACTTGACGATTATTTCAATGATCCTCCATATTGCTCATCATTATTGACACTTATTACACAAAACTACACAAATTTTACGCTACAAGATCCACTCCGAAACAATATTATGATCACTGAAATAAAAAACACGTCCGCCATAGTTGAATACCGCCAAAAACTCAAATTCTCTTTTATTTATTTATTTAATATTCAGTTTTACGGCTCTGGTTGCAGGACCTTTTGAGCCACACATAAACAGTAGAACTCTTTTCTTCAGTAGTTTGCATTGAAATGCTAGTGTAATGCGAAATGCATTACACTGAGATGCAATGCATCTTGGGAGAGATGGCAGACACTGTGGTGTTACTTCGATGAGGTGGATTACCACGATAAAAATCCCATCGTTTTTCACACCACTTGACGATTATTTTAATTTGCTCATCATTATTGACACTTATTACACAAAACTACACTGATTTTACGCAACAAAATTCACTCCGAAACAATATTACAATCACGGAAATAAAAAACACGTCCGCCATAGTTGAATGGCGCCAAAAACCCCGAAAGTATTATTGTGCATGCATCACCTTTGATATACCTACCTACATAAACCACAGTATTTTTAACACAACGCCACAAAAAAAATACTGGAATACAAATAAAGCAATTAGAACGCTTGGAGTTGATTTACATTTTAAAGCAGTTTGTTTAACCGACTTCAAAAAAGGAGAAGGTTCTCAATTCTTCTGAATCTTTTTTTAATGTATATTATGTTCCCCTATTACGCGAAGACGCCTGAACCGATTCATAGTTACTAGGTTAGGACCTGATGATGGCATCCTGGAGGAATCGAGAAGACTCTTCAAACTTTATAGACACACTTTATTTTAAAGTGACTCCTACACATTCGCTTAATTATTCGCTTTTTTGAAAACTTGTCCTTTCCATTATTAAGCTATAGAAAATATTTCATTGAGCTATCTCTCAAAGTCTGAAAATATGTTTCGAAGTAAAAATAATTTTTTTATCAAATTACATCTCAGAGTAAACAGAACTGGAGTAGCCATTAGTCAATTTCTCAAACATTTTTTTCTGCCATTTCTTGTGGGGGGTGAGGTTACCACTACACTCAAAGCCAGCCGTTTTTACAAATGCAGACATGCATAATTCGACACACAAATTTAAATTTCACGCACACACACGCTTAAAATTGTCACGTGGGGTGTGCGTTTTGACAACGTCACAGCCGCACTACCCACGAGACTAGCGTTCGAAATTTGAAATCGTAGAATTCTAAAACATGAAATAATGAAGTAAATAATCATGAAATCTTAAAAATTATAATTACAAATAAAAGGTGACACCATATTTTAGCATACTCGATGTTTTCTATTCATTTTTACAAGAAAAAAACAGCACAGGCAGGCATTTTTGCGGGAGCTCTGTTCGCCGCAACGTTTACAATGTTATGGCTGTCAAAATGGCGGCTCAACTAGTTTTATTAAACGTGCAAGCATCCGATGCTTGTGCATTTGGCAGAGGGGAATGTTAGACAAAGGCTACTCCAGTTCTGTTTACTCTGAGAATTACACACATAAGTGACGCAAATATTTTAAATCTTTTTTAATAACATAAAGGCTATAAATTCAACACTACTTCGATCGAAATGTAAAGTAAAGATTAAAGTGTTACAAACGATATGTCGTTACAGGTACTGATCAATAAATCTATAAAATGCAAGGCACGGGCTGGTACGGGTCGTGACGTCATCTGACCCGGCACTCGCAAGTTACAACTACCAGACATGACCTATATGCGACGGAGGTCGAGTTATGTAATAATATTTACGTTTTGTTTGGCCCCACGTTGGGCGCCAAATGAGACGCACTGTAAAACCAAAAAATAACTGAAAATAATTTAATACTTTAATGACAGATGTTTGGCGTCTTATCTGCAATCGTCCTCAGCCTATGTACGTCCCACTGCTGGGCACAGGTCGTCATCATGGAGAAATACATTTTTTTTTACATATGACAGGTAAGCTCATGGCCTTCATCTCACCTGATGGTAAGTGACGATAAGGCCGAAGAAGGAAGCGATCTTCACCTGTAATCCTCAACAACTGAGGAACTGGTTATCTTACCTCTGTTATTATGGTGACTTTAGGTACGACGGTGGCAGCTAGCCAGGCGGGCTTAGAAGCCCTACCACCAATCAAAACGAGCAGAAAAACTTCTGCTCCCATGGGGAATCGAACCCGGACCTCCCGATCAACACTAGCCAGACCAGAGAGGCGGTTAAAATACACATGACGAGTACGCGCCGTAACACCACCTTCTGCAACCACTTCTACCACCAACCCGCATTAAACCAGCGTGGATTGATGTGAGTTAGCGTGGATTGATGCAAGTTGGTGGTAGTTTCTTCATGAGGAAGGCCTGTGCACAGCTGGGACGTATATAGGCTGAGGATAGAAGTCGCGTAACGTGCGGCGAGCCTGCTGCCACACACCAGGTATATATATAGTACGTCTCAATCCAAGTTGCCAAAAAGGTAAACAAAACAAAAGTAATGTTTCATCTCTAAAATGTTTTGTGATGCCTATAGGTAATTGAAATCAATTGAAACGGACAACAGTTATTACTGTAAGTTATATTTACGTGCCAATGTCCATGTAAAAAGTGTGATTATTGAATAACGATTATTCATTAAAATATTAAACTACCGCAGTAATATTCAAAGTGAATCGTATGTTGAATCATTGAAAAACCATAAGTTATTATCCTTGAAAAATCGTCGAAAGCAATTTGACATAGTATTTATTTTTAAACTTTTAAATTTTCACATAGAATCTATGTGAAAACCAACACTTTTATCCAAAATAAATTTTATCACCAAAACTCGTTTGCCTGTACGCTGTTCTCGTTCAAAACGTATGTTTGTACCACCTCGCACTCATAAAAAATACACCAGTAATAATTATATCGCTCGTTGCCAAACTCTGTACAATAACGAATTTTCTAAAGTGGATTTATTTTGTGATTCTGTCAATAGTTTTAGGTCAAAACTTGCCAGATTACTCATGTAGCATTTTCTTTTTCCTTAGCCAGTTAACCTTCATAACTTCAATTTAATTGTTTGAAAATAACATTGATTACTTTATTACATCATGTATTAGTATTACTTTATGCAATACCCATAATTTTTGGGCACTCATTGTCTACTGTAGCAACAAAGTGCACATGGCACAAAACAGTCATTTCAAAAAAGTATACTTTATTGTAATGACTGTTTTGTGCCAAAAAAAATTAAAAAAAAAATCGGTAAGTCGGCTTTTTTGGTTACCTTTTTGGCAATTTGGATTGATCGTACTATACAATGATATTCGTAACAAACTGTAATTTCTATGTTTTATTCAAACTCAGTGGTGGCGGGGAACGATCCGGTTTTCTCTTACACGAGCAGTGCTCGTTGTGACGTGTGGATACCGAGTTCATATAAAACCCGGAGTTTATGTCACTATGTGTATAAAACTGGTACAAATATCACGACTGGACCAATTTATAAAAAGGTAAAAACACAGATCATTGAACAAAAAACTTATAGAATAAAAGGTAGGGCTAATTACAATAATGCCAATAATGCTTTGAAAATTACTGTTATAGTTAAAAATATATTGTATTAGAATTTTATTATAACAACTTATTTATATAGTATATATTTAGGCGTCGAGACAACCGCTCCTATTTTTTCCAATGAAAATTAAAGATCAAAAACAATGAAAAAAAGAGACAGTTGCTTAATTTAAAAACAAACAAATAGAAAATGGCCAGAGAAGAGCGCAATTACAGCAAAGAGTCGCTAATACTGATATAGCGCCTCATTACACCGTTAAAACTCGGCTGTCGCGTGGTCGCTACCTATTTTAACAATAATTTAAATAGCATTAAACTTCCAAAAATAAGATTGTTAGTACTGACAATAATAAGTTCATTTGTTAGTTAATAAGTTCATTTGTTAAATATTATATGGCAAAATAAATAAATTATTATTATTATAATAACGGCGCACTGCTCGTTCGAGAGGCCGCGGGATTCGAGTTCGATCCCACCGCTACCACTGCATTTGTATAAAACTTATGTATAATATGTACCTATATATCGATCAATATCGAGATAGTAAACATCGCATGCCTCACATAGTGCCCGGTGCATGGCAACAGGCTCGCCACCTGTTACATGCGGACTTAACATATCTGGCGAAATGTGGGTGGTAATACCACGGCCTCCCCCTTCGGGGAACGAGGCGTGATAATATTAGGCTGCGAGCGCGAATGTCAGCCGATAACTCGATGAGATTGAGAGCTTCAAGAAGACATAATTGCCGGTGTCAATAACACTCACTCGCATGACTTTCAGTAAATGCATTGGGGTCGCTCTATACCCTTTGTCCCGCGTCGACCTGAATCGCACACAATAGACGACAAATAGTTGTCCAATTACACCGCTCTTTGTAGGATAATTACGATCATTGAGGGTGGTACGTAATATTTCGTAATGGAGGGTAATTTTAAAGTGATATGAGTAGATAACGACTTTTTGAGGGTAAGTTTGTGTTTGGTGACTGTTAGAGTCATATACAGGAGATATTTTTGGGGCTGACTGCTACCAAAGTAAAAGACGTCGATAAAACAATCCTTTTATTTTGTTGGTGCTGACAAGTTTGGAACAAGAATGCCCAGAAATCTATACATATAATAAACTGTAGAAGTCAAATGGCTTAAAATCAAGCCAAGATTTTTTGTTTCGTACGGGCTTATCTTCAAAATGGCTGACCCGCCAGTTCGTCCGCAGTTACTATGGTTTTTTAAATGACCCACGAGAACCCTTTAATTTTCCGGAATAAAAAGTATCTAAGATGTTGACCAGGGATATAAGGTATCATCATGCAAAATTTCATTGAAATCGGTCCAGCGATTTCGGAGATTAGCCCGCACAAACAGACAGAGAAACAAAAAATGTAAATAATTTTTTTTTTGGTATTTTCCCCTCTTTCTACATCCTCTTGACTTGGTGTTGAGCTATTTTTCTATGTACTGACATTCGACCTCTACAGTTTTATTATACGAGGTTATTATTCATTATTTTAGTATCGATAGATATCATTAATTCATATGCGAGTGCTTGTCATCACCGAAAATCCTCTCTTCTTTCTCCTGCACTCGTTACTAGTCAACGGGCACAAAACGAACAATAGAAAGATCTATCGTTTGCGAACACCGGTGCTCCGGGTTAACACTTCCATGTTTGGGTAATATTTGAGCCACAATCTTTAATCTCTTGTATGTTATTTTATGTATATCGTCATCAGCTAATATATGACTCGGTGGCGTAGTGGTCAGTTCGCTTTGCCTTCGATCGAAAATAAAGCTACCCTCGCCATGGTCAGGCCGTGGGTGGGTGCCAAGACTTTGTGATCTCGTGTTGCTTCGTGCTTCGGAAGGCACGTTAAGCCGTTGGTCCCGGTCGCATTTGTGACCGTTTCTACCCACCAACCCGCATTGGGCCAGCGTGGTGGTGTTACGGCCCATAATCCTCATGTGTTTCTCCATGAGGAAGGCCTATTCCAGCAGTGGGACGTATATAGGCTGATGACGTATCTATATATTTTATACTTATTCTATTTGTTGAATATAAGAAAGACTAGAAGGAAGACTGATGAAGAAAAAGGGAAGAAAGGCAAGAACTGGTAATAATTAAAAGCAAATAATACTCTCGTCTTCGTGTAAAATTGAAGTATAATCAAAAAACGTCAAAAACAAAATCTTTAAAAATTATCCAAAATAATATTCATCAAAAAGTATAAATATCTATTCAATTCAATTCAAAACATTTATTCACTTAAAACATGTATAAAAGAGCATAGCATCGGCAACGCTATTGATATTTATAAGTGGCCCCACTGAAAATCAGCGCCTCAGTTTTGAGTCTTACAGCTGAGCTGGGATATGGCCACCTTTGACGTGTAAAAATATGTAATTCCTAAGTCTTAAGCGTATCCAAATGAATGTTTTTCATTTCATTTCCATCGAAAGTCTGAGTCGTGTGGTAGCGGCTCATTGACAGAATACTACCAACCCATCTCTTCCCTTGGGCGTCGTAAAAGGCGACTAATGGATTTA
Organism: Parapoynx stratiotata; assembly: GCA_910589355.1. Classification (NCBI taxonomy): domain Eukaryota; kingdom Metazoa; phylum Arthropoda; class Insecta; order Lepidoptera; family Crambidae; genus Parapoynx; species Parapoynx stratiotata. The sequence goes on along the minus strand of OU342485.1, from coordinate 6,490,836 downwards.
GAACTACACAACATATAGCTTATAGCGGCGCCGGGCTCACCACTTGTCACACTGCTTGGTGAAGCGCGGACTATGTCAGTGGACTGCTTTTGAAGTACTTTTGCCTAGTCTCTGACTGACCCTTAGGGTGATGTGATGTGTGTTCATTTTCATTTACATCTCTCATGTTCGGTAAGTAGGTCCTTAATACCCCCAGATGCGGGTTGCAAGTGATTAATTACTAGGTTAATAATGTAGCTAGAAACGCCCTAGGGCGGTAAGTAATTAAAAAAAAACTCTTTCAAAAAGTTCGCGTACATCTAACCATCTTACTGGCACTAGACATCATGCATTCAGCCCAATGACAAAAGAGGTCGCTTCGCTATTTTCATCAATTTTGAATATCGAACGGCGAAGCTAAATTTAGTTCTTGAAAATAAATTTATTTATTCTTGTGACAAAAGAGGTCGCTTCGCTATTTTCATCAATTTTGAATATCGAACGGCGAAGCTAAATTTAGTTCTTGAAAATAAATTTATTTATTCTTGTAATGCCTTTTTTCCACTTACCTCACAATCGAGATGTAAAGCAGAGTAGTTAGCTCGGGTGTAAGCATCAATTGCACCCTCGAACTATAAGCGCCCTCGCTGCGCTCGTGCGCCTAAATATCTCGGGCTGCAATTGATGCCTTACAGCCCTTGGCTACTTATCTACTATTGAGGTCAGCTAACATGTCCTCTTCCTCCACTCCCTTCCTCGTGTTATCATCATTCCAAGTCATTGTCCCATTGTTCCAGGCATTGCTGTCGGAAGCGCTGTCGGTGCACCTAGGAGTTGGTGTAGTGGGAGTGGCCTCCTTCACTCTTTTTGTGTCCGGCATGGGTCTCTATGGGGCCTTCAATAGATCGCCCTTTCTTCTGTTCATGGTAAGTGTGTCAAATGGAACGAAATGGAACGAAATGGAACGAAAGGGAACGAAATGGAACGAAATGGAACGAAATGGAACGAAATGGAACGAAATGGAACGAAATGGAACGAAATGGAACGAAATGGAACGAAATGGAATGAAATGAAATTCTTTATTTAATGATTTAGGTAACAAGTAGTTACACTTATGACGCGTCAAAAACAATAAAATTATCAAACATATTATACGCTTCTACTTGTTTACCTTTAATTTTTTTTCTTCCTGTTCACTACCGGAAGGCCTTGGCAAGAGAAGATACAGGCAAGAAACTCTGCAAGGGTTCCATCCTCCCTTTACATAAAATTATCTTACGTTCTACAATATACAAATTACATGACATGTTACGCTTGGGTTGTAGAGAATCTATTGAGTATGTAACATCTGCACTGCGAGCATAAAACTTCGACAGTCCCCATATTTGATCGACAAAAGCATCCTTCCTTTTCACTCCTTAGAGTTCTCTGTCAAATATTCTCTGTCAGTAATCTGTCAATTTATCCTCTAGTACGAGGGACCAAAGAAATTACCGTTTTTGTGGGAGATGCCCCTCTTACTACCCCTTCGGGGATATAGGCTATGATAAATGTATGTTTTTAAAGAAATCAGGCAAGTGCGAGCCGGCGCGCAGGGTTCCAAACCATCCATACTAATATTGTAAGGGACGTAATTCATTGGGCAGCCATTTAATTATTTGGACAGCAACACAAATGTCAGTCGGAAAATTATTTGGGCAGCTGTATAACATATATTGCTTCCATGCTATATTGCTACCAGAAATGTATAAAATATATCCCTTAAAAACAATATTTTTTTCATCTAAACATATATTGGGTCCTTACCTATGAAATTGGTGTTTTTATTCTGTCTTAGCAATTTGTCCGTAATTATTAAGTTTCAGAACATTCTAATAAAATAATTGCCTCTTCTATAAATAGACCATATATTTGTGCTCGTATTATTTAATTTGATAATTTTTTGTAAGTTTAATTGTGTTAAAATTAGACTTTGTGTCTAATTTTAACACAATTATTTTATTTTTATTTTACACTGCGATTATTTTTAACTGCCTCCCGAATACACCATTTGATTTGCATTAACATAAAAACGATGAATAATTTTTATCAAGCGTGTTCACACACATATTGCTAAAGCTTGTCTAATGATACATGCCAAATATTATTATCTCTGGATTTGTCGTTGTGAAGAAAACTGATAAAATGTTAGTATGTAAAATGCAGACATCCCTAAAATCTCCATACAAAACACCAATTTCATAGGTAAGGACCTAATATTAAACTATTGGCAGCATAGAAAAAATTGAGTTGCTGCCCTACTAGTTATTTAGCTTACAAATTAAAAATATCTTATATAGAAATATGAAAATGAAAAATATCTTCAAGTTGTAATTACTTATTTTGCTGACCAATTTATAAATATTTGCTGCCCATGTGGTTTATTTTAGATATTTATTTAATGATTTAATTTACTTTTAAATTGATACAAATGAAATATTATATACAAACTACTAAGAGTTTGTACGCCATGAGTTGCTGACCAATTAATAAGTTAAGTTAACCAATACTTATTTTTATACACAATTACACAAGTTGACACCCTTCCTACACAATTACACAATTGAATACTATGTAATTGGTTATAAATGGTTGGATTGTCTATTTGCAATATAAAACCCTCAGGTTGTAGCAGAATATCAGTGCTTTGCTCGCATCCAGACGAGAACAAAACCGGTCAGTGAGCTACGACCTTTTTACTCTTCTGTAGCACACACAAAATTTAGTTCTTGTTGATATATCTATTTTTTTTTTTTTTGTATTTTTGTGTGTGATTGAGAATTTTTGAGTGAATAAAGATTTTGTCTATCTATCAATTGCATTATTTTGCTGACCAAAATTCGAGTATTTTGCTAACCGTTTAAATAACACCCTATATTATAATGCGAAAGTAACTCTGTCTGTCGGTCTCGCTTTCACGTCAAAATTGCTGAACCTATTAAATTGAAATTTGGTACACATATAGTCTAGAGCCTGAGGAAAGACATAGGCTAACTTTTATCCCGATATTCCCATGAGAACGGGTGCCATGCGTGTGAAACCGCGGGAAGCCACTTTAGTCTTTGCGTACGGAACCCTTTAAAACGAGTTCCGTGATAATAGTTAATAATTATTTACTGTAACAGCATATTATACAGGGCTATGTTTAATAAATATCAATTTAACACTTCTAAATGTTCTAAGATCTGTGCGCTTCAGGCGCGCGAGCGGAGCATCCCGCGTGGATGGTCCATTATGATGGGCCAGCGTGTGGAGGACGTAGTGATGTCGGATGGCTGATGGCGCGAGCGATGGTCGTGGGACTCAGAGTAAACAGAACTGGAGTAGCCATTAGTCAATTTCTCAAACATTTTATTCTGCCATTTCTTGCGGGGGGTGAGGTTACCACTACACTCAAAGCCAGCACAACGCACAACGTTTTTACAAATGCACACATGCATAACTTGACACACAAATTTAAATTTCACGCACACACACGCTTAAGATAGTCACGTGGGGTGTGCGTTTTGACAACGTCACAGCCGCACTCCCCACGAGACTAGCGCTCGAAATTTGAAATCGTAGAATTCTAAAACATAAATAATGAAGTAAATAATCATAAAATCTTAAAAATTATAATTACAAATAAAAGGTGACACCACCTTTTAGCATACTCGATGTTTTCTATTTATTTTTACAACAAAAAACAGCACAGGCAGGCATTTTTGCGGGAGCTCTGTTCGCCGCAACGTTTACAATGTTATGGCTGTCAAAATGGCGGCTCAACTAGTTTTATTAAACGTGCAAGCATCCGATGCTTGTGCATTTGGCAGAGGGGAATGTTAGACAAAGGCTACTCCAGTTCTGTTTACTCTGAGTCGTGGGATGGCGTCGATGTCGGTTTTTCGGCCGCACATCAAAGCGGATGGGCCAGCGATGGCGGTGCGCATCTACACGTGGCCCATTCCACACTCTGTGCTCGAACGCGATTAAGAAATTGAAGTATTAGGTCCTTACCTATGAAATTGGTGTTTTGTATGGAGATTTTGGGGAATACTGCATTTTCCATACAAAAATTTTTTCAGTTTTCTTCACAACGACAGATCCAAAAATAATAATATTTGGCATATATCATCAGACAAGCTTTAGTAATATGTGTAATAGCACACTTCATAAAAATTATTTATCGTTTTTGAGTGAATGCAAATCAATTGATGTATTCGGGAGGCGCTTAAAATGAGTTTTTTCCGTGTCCAATTTTAACACTATTAAATTTCCAACAAATTATCAAAACAAATCAAAAGAGCTCAAAAATATAGTCTATTTTTAGACGAGGTAATTATTTTTTAGGAATACTCTGAATCGTAATAGTTACAGACAAAATACTAAGACAGCATAAAAAATCACAATTTCATAGGTAATAATATATACTTAGTTCTATTGCGATGGATAGATAACATCCACCATTATCTTCTTTTCCTTTTAGTAACTAGATTTTTCCGAATATTGCCGCAGCGGCTAATGCGTGCACGTCCATCTTGAAAGACGTTTAGATCACAACTGAACGTGGCCATCGTGTAGATGCGTTACAACTATTCTATCGTCATCTCATGGGCTATTTGATAGTGTAGAGGAGTTGCAATGAATGGAACATAGACTTACAAATGTTAGACAGTACAATGAAAGCTTTGAAAATCATTCTTAATTAATGTTATGATAAAACTCGTTAAACAAATGTTTTATTTATGATGTAATATATCTAATCTTGCAAGGTTGTTGATGCGTAAAAATAATAATGTATATTTGATTTTAGTATTCCGCCTTGGTGCTTCTCTTACTCTTGTTGGAGTGCTCTCTTCTCTACTACTTCTCCTCTAGTTTCTTTGAGGTAAGTGAAATAATTTATTCAGTTTAGGTATTTTATACTTTTGTGAATGTTAAGTTATGGCAGCCTTTAACTAACTAGGAGGCCTTGTTCTAAGATGAACGGGCATTAAACTAAGCAAGTAGTTTCCTCCGTGACATAGTCGTGAAATATTCAGCCCTATCATTTATTCCTTTTCTATTAACATGTTTTGCTTTAATTAAACAACAATAATTATAAGAAAATGATATAAGCAATATTGATTTCTGTTAGTGTAGTGACTGCAATAAAGCCTAAAATCAATTCAAAATATTTATTTGCGAGTCCAATACTCGAAAATAGAAAAATATAGGTATCACAAAAGTATCAGCAAAACATATCCAACCAAGTAATACAGAAATAATTTTTAGGATTGAATTCAAAATAAAAAATATCTGTAATAAATAAGATCATAATCTCATTTATACATACCTAAAGATCAATAATAATAATATAAGTTTCACAAATAATATTTAGGTTTAGTTTGGACGTCGTTTGCAATGATATCGCTCATTACGATAATTATTATAATAAAAAAAATTACACCTACAGAAAGGAATTCAAGAACAAGATGGCCACTGGACGCACGCGCTGCGGCTTGCGTTCGGTTGCTGCGAACATAATGCGTGAGTTATCAAATTTCACTAAAGAAATCGTCATGAGCCTCATAATTGTGGAGCTTGGTGGCGTAGTCTTTCCTACGCTTTTGCTTTCGATATCGAAAACAAACCTTTCATTCTCGGTCAGTCCTGAGATAGGTGACCAAAGCTTTGTGATCTCGAGCTCCTCCGTGCCTTGGACGGTACGTCAATGTTAATGCAACCGTTTCTACCCACCAACGACAACGACAAAGTAAAAAGTGACTAAGGGCGTATTGGGTGCTGGGTCTGTGATCGTGTAGGCGATGAGCTAGCCACTTGTTACTATTCTTTCACGATTTTTCATCTGACCAAACCCAATTTTCGTATGGCTAAATGTGGTCTTAAGGAACACAGTGCTCCTTGGACTCTGTCTACCCCTACGGGGATTACAGACGTGATTTTATATATTGGGTCCATACCTATGAAATTGGTGTTTTTTTTCTCTCTTAGTATTTTGTCTGTAACTATTAAGATTCAGAGTATTCCTAAAAAATAATTACCTCGTCTAAAAATAGAATATATTTTTGAACTCTTTTGATTTGTTTTGATATTTTGTTGTAAGTTTAATTGTGTTAAAATTGGACACGGAGACAACTCTTTTTAAGTGCCTCCCGAATACATCATTTTATTTGCATTCGCTTAAAAACGATAAATAATTTTTATGGAGTGTGATATTACATATATTACTAAAGCTTGTCTTATGATAGATGCCAAATATTATTATATTTGGATTTGTCGTTGTGAAGAAAACTGATAAAATGTTAGTATTGAAAATGCAGAGTTCCCCAAAATACAAAACGACAATTTCATAGGTAAGGACCTAATAGCATAGCTCTGGTGGAAAGGCATCCTAAGCCACAGACCACCTCAGAAACCTAAAAAATATCACGTGTAGGTATATTCGTTATGGGAGAGTAGAAGACGAACACTGTTACGACGACCCCAAATGAAATTGGGAAAAGGGCAGAAGAAAGGAAAAATTTCGTAGTCAATTAAGTCAATATTGCCTGATATACATTGAAAAAGTCGAAATCAGAATCATTTTGTCGATTTAACATTAAAACAATATTATTAATTCTTCAAATTTCATAAATGAAGCTTATAATACTAGATGTTCTTTCCCGTCTCACACGTAACTATTCCTCAGAACCTCGCCAACGACGAAGATTCCCTGGTCGTGCTGTGGACCCGGCGGACATCCCAACAACTGTACAAGCAGACATGTGTATGCTAAGGTAAGCAGAACATTACTACATTAATATCACGCCTATAACCCTGAAGGAGTATGCCTGAAGGAGTATGGGTTCCCACGGTCGGTGATATCGGCAGACTGACGCAGATTCATGAATTCAGATGCAGATTCACGTGCGCCATGAGTCGGCGTTCGGCTGCAAATACCACCAACCGGGAAAGAGCCTCATGCACAATGCGTGTCTGTCTGGAGTCGTCGGCCGTGAGCCACGCCAATCTGCGTCCAGTTCAGCTTCAAAAACCCACTCTGTGCCAGTAGACTATGTCCGTATGAATTGAGGAGCCACCTTTGTATTCTAATGAAATTTCGTTGGTCCCTATACCTATCATACCTAATTAGTTGGTGTGAAGCCTATTGCGTTACCGAACACTACAGAAAATCCGTCACGACTCTATAATTCAAACCGCTACATATCAATAATGACAATGCTGTTGATTGCCATTATTGATATGTAGCCGCCATGTATCACTATACAACGACAAATGCTTCCTTTTTGCAGAACTGCCACACGTCAATATCGGCGTGGCTAGAAACGTATCAGACAGCTATCTACGCTACTCTCTCGTCGACCCACGTGGTGTTGGCGTGCTGCTCTCTCCTGCGCAGGGGCAGCTAACGATCACCGCGCCGCGGCACGGGCGGCGGCGGTAAGTAGCTGTCACAACATGTCTTCCTCTTCCATTCTCCTGAAATGGTGACGACCTCCGTGGTCGAGTGGTCGCCATCTCAAGGCATCGCCATCTCGAGAGGTTCTGGGTTCGATCCCCGGTGGGGGCAAATGTTTGTGTGATGAATTTTCAGGCATTTGTTCTCCAGTCTTGGATGTATATATATTTATATTTATTGGATATTTATATGTATTTATCTATTAAATATATTTATCCGTCAGCATTAGTTGCTTAAAATGGGGCTAGTTGATAAGGTGTGAATGTATGAAGATATTTTTTTTTACATATGACAGGTAGCTTTTGGCCTTCATCATTCGGCCGAAGGTGGAAGCGAGCTTCGCCTGTAATCCTTAACAACTGAGGAACTGGCTATCTTACGTTTGATTGCCGGAACACAACAATGCTAAGAACATTGTTATTATGGCGACAAGTTGGTAGCTAGCCAGGCGGGCTTAGGTGCCCTACCACCAACCAAACCGAGCAGAAAAACCCCTTCCCCATGGAGAATCGAACCCGGACCTCTCGATCAATATCTGGTGGTGTGAAGCACTAGACCAGAGAGGCGGTTGAACTATTACTAAATTATCTATTATTATTAAATTAACCGTCTCCTCTGTCACTCATTCGGTCAACATCCTCTTCCTTTCTTTTCATATCAGTTTTTGGTCTTCTTCTCATTCTAGATCCATTTATACATACATACATATCATCACGCCAGACAGAAGTGTTATCACCCACATTTCGCCAGATATGTTAAGTCCCCATGTAACAGGTGGCGAGTCTGTTGCCATGCACCGGGCACAATGTGAGGCAAGCGATATTCACAATGAGCTGTTCATAAGTTTTATTCAAACTCAGTGGTACAGGCGGTGGGATCGAACCCGCATTTCCCGCGGCCTCTCGAACGAGTAGTGCCCCGTCCGTCCCAACTCAGTTACCGCTGCCTCCATCCATTTATTCATCTAGTTATGTGACCTTCATTCCTTTTCATCACATAGCCGAACTATGCTTACTTATTATTTCTAGCCCGTGACCTATCGCCATTTCATATATCCTGAGCTAAGCAGTGAACGTAAAAGCACTGAAGCTAAGTAGTTCTTTGCTTGACGTCTCGATCATTTTCGAACCTGCTAACTAGAGCAACAAACTACCTGACATGGAAAGAAATAATCACCCTAACTGTACTCTCATTAATCATAATTCTGGAATTTAGTCATAATGTCTAATTTTAGAGTTTTCTTATTGTAAAATGTATTTTAATCAAGTTGTTAAAACATGTTTTAGGCCGACAATGCCGCATCTAGTTACGGCCACTCTTTATACATCCATGTTTTGGACAATGATATTGTACCGTGCCATTCGGCTATCATTGGACAATTTTTATAACTAACGACTTCTGTTTTGTAGCTTTTGTCGCATTCTACCGTGTTTTTTGTATTATTTCTATTGTTTCTCAGTAAGTGAATAATTTGTAATTCTTATGAGAAATAAAGAATCATTAACCATAAATGTAAATCGTAAATATTCTATCAAGTATTCACATTTATTTTATTAGTTTATTAAACGGAGAGTGTATTGGTGCATGAAATAGTTCTCAATTTAGAAAATAAATAATAATATCGGGTTAAAGGTACCAAATTTCGGTTAAATTGGTTCAGTAGTTTTAACGAAAGCGAGACAGATAGACAGGCAGAGTTACTTTCGCATTTATAATATTAGTATTGATGAATTCCATAATAATTTCACAACGTTATCTTGTTCATTCTTATAGTCTACATATTCCCAACTGAGCGTATGTATTCCCTAGGAACAGTTTTTTGTGGTGTTCCACAAGGTAGTGTTTTGGGACCTCTTGGAAGTCTGAGCGCTCAAGTGGGAATATATAGACTCTATATGAATAAAGAACAGAGCTTTGTCTAATGATTGTTGCATTTATAAGTAATATTTATTCATTTTCGGTATTTTCTTACGGCATAAAACATGAAAAAACTCCCGCTCCTCTGGATTATTCTATTTGCTGCCTTTAAAAAATTCACTCGTTACAGTCATATTAAGTACATTGCATATCTGCATCACATTTGGACCGAAAGCTGACAATCTCTTTACGAGTATATCAAAATACTTCTTATTGTCCTAAAAATATGCCGACGGATTGCAGCATATTTTAAGAAAAATAAATCATTTGTAAATTAAATCACTCAATCATCATATTATATAATCTTGTAATTTCTATAGGCTCATTTCACAGTTTGCATAATTGTCGAAGGTTTATTATAAAAGTTATTCTTTTCCCAGCTTCCTCATCAAAAATTAGGAAGAGATCCTGGCACGTGCCTCGCGTCGTTCCTGACAACTCCAGTGACGATGTGCTCATGGTAGTTCTGGGTAGAGGCCGGATCGGCTGGGTGGACCAGAAGCCTTAGGGCCACTAGCATTTAGGAAAGAAAAACATTTAGATGAAGAAATAGAAAACGACATAAATATTAAAAAGAACGAAAGAAGTATCGGACGACTGAATCATCTAGAACCACTTGCATTTAGATCCTAACTGGGAGGACTAGGAGCCTTAAGATCACTAGCATTAAGAGAAAGAGAGTCAAAGGATGAAGATAAAAAAGAAAGAATGAAGTAAGTAGCTGTTTGCTCAGAAACCTAGTGGACATTGAGATAGAGAAGCTTTTAGAAGTAATCTTAGTGGACCAGAAGCCGTCAGAAGCGTGAGGACCACTTGCATTTAGAAGTAATGAATGGATTGATCAGAAGCTTGAGACCACGAGCACTTACAAGTTACAAGTTAACCACTAGCATTTAGAAGTCACAAGATGCCAACCTGTAATTAAGAAGAGCATAAAGTAGAAAAAAATGCTTTTTAATGGTTCACATGCGGGAATTACAATTTTTTCGCGTTCTTTTTTTATGGAATTCTGTTCGTCATTCTGGGTTACGCACTTAGGAGTAATCTATTCTTTAGGTAAAAGTGCTAAATAAAATTATTGTAAACTAAGATTATGTTATTAAAGTACCTGATGCCTGCATCTTTAAATCCTATGCAATACCACCGACCACCGCCTTGGAAAGAATTATCATTAAGATATCAAAGAATATTTGACTTTATTTTTACTTTTATACTTTTTAAATTTTAAACTTAAAGGTACAAAATGCATTTAGTTACCTTCAATAATTACTAGGTTATCTTCAAATTAGATTGCCTATCCAATAACGTGGAGCGAGCTAAGCGGAGATTTTTATCAACGCTATTGGTTTATCGAGATCTGGGAACAGCAAAGCGGAGTTTTAAAGCAATGGTATTGGATGATATTGACACGGCTCAAAGTCGGTTCTCCTCCGCTCTAGCCTTAAAGTAGTCGCTGATTACCGCTGAAGTAAATATTTGGTGCTGGAGGAGGATGTTGGTTATATCGTGGACGGATTTCCGACTCCATAGAGCGACTGGTCGTGCAGGGAAAAATTGAGGGGAGTTGATCGCGCGGCAAGTCACCCATGCGCTGGACTGACCAAATTAAGGCCGTAGTGGGAGGCCAGAGAGAGATGGCGGTAGATCGTGCGGAGAGCTGTAGCCGTCTCTGCCTCCGACATGGATGCCTGAGTGTGACCACGACCGCTCTGACAAGAGCGAAACGACCTAGAAGAAGAAATATTTAGTCAAGACTTCAAATACGAAGGTTGAGAGGTAAAGAGGTTGAAAGTCTTAAGGAGTTTTTAACGTTTTGTAGACTGCCATGCTTTTGTCTGTAAATACACAAAATTACATAATATTTTGTTCTACGAGCGATGCGAAGGTGTCAAATGTTTTTAAGCTTTTTTAAAATAAAATTTTGAATTAAGAGTTTTGAGTTTTTTTTTATTATGAATTTCATTTTTTTATTCACTTCTTAATCTAGTTATGGGTTTATGGGAAGTACTAGTTCTATTTTGATGATCATGAGTGAGCGAGTGAGTGAGTGAATGAGTGTCGTAAATGCGAAACTTTGCTTTCGCTTAGCTTCGAAACTAAAAGACCTACAGACTTCAAATTTTGGGTTTCAAGTATGTGATTATATCTTACTGGATGACGAAAATTTCTGCGTTCGGGTCTTATCCAGAGGTTCTCAAATAGGGGCCGGAAAATGTGGCGAAATGGTTCCAGTAAAGGATAGTACGGCAGTGTTTGCATCGCGCTCGACTTGGCGGAGGCACTCCCGTGCCCCCCGATTTGCAGTGCAGCAACAGCCTAACCTAAGGAACCTGATGTGTTATTTTATCTTGAAAATTTGTCAGTAGAGCCAGACGAAGTCAAGTGCGGAAGGTAGTCATTAATTCACCCCTGGAGTCCCGCAAATCGCCCTAAAGTAGGCCACGGGTCGCACGCAACCCCTAGGTACTGGGTCAGATGCAATCGATGTCACACCTGCATATAGCCATAACTATAGTAAAACTTATGCACAAATAGGTGACATTTCCAAAAATTTTTCAAAATTCTAAATTCATTCAAGTAACATAGTTCACTTAATTATGACAAGTGTGTGTGCAGGTGTATAGGTGTGTGTATTTTTTTTTGCTTATCGAGATCCTTATCGAGACTCGAACTCAAAATCGTTTCTAATTATGTAAGTAGGATCACTGCCAACTCGACCTCATTGTGTAATTTGTCCTTTTCCCTTAAAGTGGGTAACACTATAAATTTTTAGAAAATGAAAAACGGCTTATTGTAGAAAGTTGCCAATACTTTTTTCGAAGTAATCTCCGTTCCTCTCTACACATCGTCGCATTCAATGGAACCACTGAGAAAAGCTGTGGGCCCATTGTTCCTAGGGGTCTCTTCTGTGGCATCTTGAATAGCATCTTCAAGGGAATACCTACCTACTTCAAGCGAAGCGAATACCTAAACTTTGAGGTATTCGCGAAAATGCCATAGAAGAGACTCCTAGGAACAATGGGCCCACTGTTTTTCTCAGTGGTTCCAGCATATATATCAAAATCGTAATTTTAGGTTTATAAAAATGCCATGTGATTCTGGTAGACCTATAGATATTGTTTTTAGCGATAAGGCCGCCTGTGTTGCGTTGCAATTTGACGGTTTTTTTTTTCTTTGTCGCAATAGAAAAAAGAATTTTATCTATTCGAGAATCCGTTAACAACTCAACAGCTAATAATATTATGGTTAATACCACAGAATAATACTATACCCAGGTAAGTATTACATTCTCTTTGGTTAATAAATAATTTTCAATTGCTGACAAGACTGTTATTTTTCGTTGTCATAGTAACATGAACAATTAGAAATTGAAAAATCTTTAGAATGTCAAAATGTGAAGATATTTATGAGCACTCTGTCCGCTTAGATACCAATGGACAGTTTGGAAGTGAACATGACGATGACTAATGATGACTATGACCGTGTATATGTTTTTGGAGACTTTTGATATGAAGATATTTATGACGGTTTGATTGTGTACAATATTTTGACAACTTTAAATGAGAAGATATAATTGCACCTTTGCTCGTAACATGTATATGACTACTTTGTCATATCAGATCTTTATGAAGCTGACTGTACTCTTAAACTTAATATGTGTACTTCCTATTTCGGAGCGTGTACTAAAAATAAATACTAATTTAAAAGGGAAGTAATTAATTGGGCAGCCATTTAATTATTTGGTCAGCAAGAAAATGGTCAACCGAAAAATCATTTGGGCAGCAAACAAATATTCTTACAGCAATAGAATTATTTGGGCGGCATAATAATTATTTGGTCAGCAGAATAATTAATTGGATATCAAAATAATTAATTTGGGTAGCAATAATATTACCGGAAATGTATAATACCTAGGAAAAGGATCAATTCCTATAAAATGTATTCTGATAATGATCTTTTCTGTGAACGCTTTACTGGTTTCTGTGTATGAACTGTATTTAACACTTAAAACTGTTTGTGTTCCAAATAAAATAAAATAAAAATAAAATAAATAAATATCAGGCTAAGGTTATTTTTATGATCCTTAAAAAACAATAGTTATGTCATGAAAACATTTATGATGCAATTTGGTAGCAGAGAAAACTTGTCAGCTATTTTGCTGACTAATTTAAAATTATTTACTGTCCAGTTGCTGACCAATTAGTTATTTTAGTTGATCAATTGTATTTTATTGCTGACCAAAATTCGAATATTATGCTAACCGTTTAAATAACACCCATTATAAAATACGATTGAGAAAAAAAAGAATATTAATAACAATAACTTGAGTGTGACTGCCCCATTCTAGGTAAAAAATTGATCACAATCACACACGGAAACTTGGAAAGCGACCATGTGTTTCGGTTGGAACACTGAAACTCTATCTTAACCATTTCTGTCGCAAACAAAATTTGCAAATCAAATCAAAAATAATTGTATTTCATAGGCCAAGTTCGGCACTTAAAATCGTCAATATTTTACATTATTATGCATTTTACAAATAAATAGTTTATTATAAATTATTTTAAAATTAGAGTATTAAATTAAACCATTGTATTAAAGTTAATTACCGCGAGCGCTTGTAGCAAGTACATCCACAGGACAGTACAAGTACATCGTTGACTGTGGTTGTAATCGATACAAGCGGCCGGATTCCGAGAGTAAGGCTTTTCATGAGAAGAACCCGGCAAGAAACTAATGAGCCACTTTTTTAAATAGCCAATCATAAAAATAACATAGGCAGCGACTTTACATGTTGCGTGACAAGCAGAAAATGGACCCAATTCTGTAGGCGCAAATTAAACTAAAACTAAAATAAATTGTGCATCTCTCCTTCTCTTCTCGTTATAGTTAGAGAAAGATAGATACACAAATTGTTTGTGCCGACAGAATCGGCCCTAATGTGTAACTGTAGGTAAATGAGGTACCTAATATAGTAATAGTTGCAGCAGATTTTTTTTTATGGGAGGAGGCAAACAGGCAGACGGAAAGTGATCACAGTTGCCCATAGACATCTGCTGCTCCCGAGGAACTGCCTAAGGGAACTGCAGATTATAAAACTCTTTTGTATTTAACCTTTCAAAGATTACAAAGGAGTAACATATTGAAAAATCTATTGTTCGCAAACTCCAGCGTTCGCTCGCACTTTACCAGGTTATCCCTTTAAATCCTGGATGGCATCTAAAATGCCATGAACAATAGATTTAGTTATATATTTTGTGTATGTGAGCGGTTAATGGTCGTTTAGACTCGCGCGTGTGGCCAGCGCCCGCCACCGGCGTTGCTCTGAAACCCTAACGGATCGTTTAAGGAGACGCGGGGCGTCAGGCGGCGCGGTTGGATGCGCTTCCCGCGGCGCGGCGTGCGTTCTTACCGTTTATGGCGAGGCGGCGCGTCAAGCAGCGCGTCAAGCGGCGCGTCAAGCGGCGCGTCAAGCGGCGCGTCAAGCGACGCGTCAAGCAGCGCGTCAAGCGTTTTATACGTAACACTGTCACTGTCACAAAAGCCATCAATCCTTCTTGCTTGCCGCGGCATCGCCCGCCGCTTAAGCCGCCGCGTCCGCCGCGGCATCGCTCATTTTCTTCTTAATTGCTATCTATTTATATTAAGATATTGTCTGCTGCAAAGCAGTCCAAAAACATGTTTCAAAACAGGGTTTAACGAAAAAAAAAAAAAAACAAACTTTAAAAATATTTTTATTTCGCCTTCTGTTAGGTTTTATTCTATTTACATTCTTTAGGGATACAATATTAAAATATGGCGTGCCACAAGGCAACGTGTTGGGACCACCGCTATTATTTGTTTTAGATCAAATAAACTACAAACTAAACAGCAATAAAGAACAATTAGCTGATTTAATAAACTTTATTCTACAGGGTTATTTTTAATGAATTAACAACCGCGCAAGACTAGGTAGCCAACGTCATAAATAACAACATTCGATCTACGACCTTTAATAATTTGACACGCTTTACTTTCATACAAAAATAAATATCAATATCGGAATCGTCTTAGCTCTGTGCGCATCGCGCACGCTTGCGTTGAGCATGTCGCCTTTTCGTATGAACGGAACATAGACTTACTAATGTCAAGCCAAGACAGTACATTATAAGCTTTTTTAATTTATGTATTGAATAAATTGAATTATGGTAAAACTCTTAATCTTGCGACGTTGTTGTTTCATGAATAAACCTGTATATGTTTACGTTACCCGAAGCCTTCCTTAAATCGTACCTACACGAAATTTCACAAAAAATTAGTTATTCAGCAGTGGAGACCATACTCCGGTGCCTCCTGACACACCATCAATTCTATACCCAAAAGTTGGGGGCAATTTTAACAAACCCATTTCGCCTGTTGTGCCTAAAGTAAAATGGAACGAGTGGAACTCCCACACTCCGAGCCTAAGGGCTCGTTTAAGGAGACGCGGCGTGTCAAGCGGCGTGGCACGCGAAACGGGCCGCCAGAAAAACAAACATACGGCGTATACATAGGCGTATACATATACAACATAAACATAGGTATAGGTGCGTTCAAGGAGACGCGTTTTCGCAAGCTTTTGTTTGAGTTGTAGCGTCACATGCGGCGAGCGATGCCGCGGCGGACGCGGCGGCTTAAGCGGTGGGAGATGCCGCGGCAAGCAACAAGGATTGATTGCTTTTGTGACAGTGACAATGTTACGTATAAAACCTTATAAAACGCTACGTACTATGCGGCGGATGCGATGCCGCTCGACGCGCCGCCTCGCCATAAACGATAAAATCGCACGCCGCGCCGCGGTAAGTGCATCCAACCGCGCCGCCTGACGCCCCGCGTCTCCTTAAACGAGCCCTAAGGCGGTTCCCACATTGAATTCCGTGCACTTGACTGACTGTAAATATTATGAACCACGTTCACTATCAGACGGCGGCCTTTTAACACAACACGCGGGCGAGAGGATATTTAAATCTAAATTATCTGAATCAAAGTCCTTTAGCTCAGCATCCGCAAAAATTTGGGCCAGCTGCAACTTTATACTGTGTTGAGTCCTTGGTTTTAACTTTTTGAATGTCTCTGCGTAGCTCGCGAAGAGGTGGTCCACGGGGTTCCTTTTGTCAGTCTTAATGTACTCTAGTATTTGGTGCATGGCGTCTTGTTCATCTGATGTCCAAATCCTGAAAGTTATAAAAAAAAATTTAAGGTGCAAAAGATTTCGGCGCGATTTAACTGCGATATCTGTTTATTGATGTATTGCCTGGTTTAAGAGCTTTGGACCTACTAGTTTTAATCAGATTAATAATCTATAGATATTATACACGGCCGAGAGTTGGCCCATATATTTACTCGGGGGTTAGATGCTAACTCTCGATCGCGCAAGTGGGCCTAATGATTTCTGACCCCCATAATGTAATTAGGAATTAAACGTAGGATTTAAATGAGGGTTTTCTCTACTTTTTCTGTCACGAGGCGGCGCTAAGTAAAAGTTGGTTCCAACAGCTGTCAGATAACACAAAGTCGTACGATTCTACATCTATGGTCGCAGGAAATGTATCCGTGTAACAATCCGTCAGATCCGAGTGAGGATCCGCTTATGTTGTTTGGAACAGGATGAATGGGGCTATGCGTGCCTTTATGAGCAGTCAAGTGCTCTCTGAAAAGGCACGACTAGCAGTGCACAACGGTGTGTTAGTCCCAACACTGATGTACGGAAGTGATTGATGGGTATGGGAGAAGAGATAGGAAAGTAGAATAAATGCGGTAGAAATGAGAGCTTTGATTGAGAGGTATAACTGAGTGACAGGATATACAATCCTTCCGGGTGGTTAGGTCTACAATGATGTGATAAGAACTCAGAGTAAACAGAACTGGAGTAGCCTTTGTCTAACATTCCCCTCTGCCAAATGCACAAGCATCGGATGCTTGCACGTTTAATAAAACTAGTTGAGCCGCCATTTTGACAGCCATAACATTGTAAATGTTGCGGCGAACAGAGCTCCCGCAAAAATGCCTGCCTGTGCTGTTTTTTGTTGTAAAAATAAATAGAAAACATCGAGTATGCTAAAAGATGGTGTCACCTTTTATTTGCAATTATAATTTTTTAGATTTCATGATTATTTACTTCATTATTTCATGTTTTAGAATTCTACGATTTCAAATTTCGAACGCTAGTCTCGTGGGGAGTGCGGCTGTGACGTTGTCAAAACGCACACCCCACGTGACTATTTTAAGCGTGTGTGTGCGTGAAATTTAAATTTGTGTGTCGAATTATGCATGTGTGCATTTGTAAAAACGGTAAAAGTTATTGTTTATGTGTGCTGGCTTTGAGTGTAGTGGTAACCTCACCCCCCGCAATAAATGGCAGAAAAAATTGTTTGAGAAATTGACTAATGGCTACTCCAGTTCTGTTTACTCTGAGGATAAGAAGGAAGTGTGGTTTTGAAAGAGGACGTAGTGACAAGAATAGAGAAAGAAATGCTGAGATGGTTGGTCATGTAGAAGGGATAGATGAAAGGTTATATGAATCGGGTATGTAAAAGCTAGGCGAACGTTTCCAGACTAAATCAAAGACATTCTTGAGAAGGGCCAGGTCAAAATTACCCGTTATTGCCGAGCATGTATAAGGAATAAGATGAGAATCGATGAAGCCAAAGAAAGATCCTAGCACGTGGAGAATAGTAATCTCTGCCTTCCTCTAAGGGAAAAAGACGTCACCCTATGTATGTAAAAACAAAGCAAGCTCACCTAGACGTTTGCAACGACGGCGACGCCGACGGTAGCATCACTTCGCAAGGCACAGGAGACGACGATACCTCCTCATCCATCCCGAACTGGCTCGTCGGCGAAGCTGCATCTGCGTCATCAGACGACGCGGTTTTCTTTGAGTATGCGTCGAGGAACTTCAAGTAAGGGCCCCACATCCACTTGGCGTACGCTTTTTTCTGCCCTGGCCCGCCTTTTCTGTGCTTCTTGTACTTTGTGTAGCCGTCTTTCAGGTTTTTCCATTTGTTTTTTGTTGTGTCGCCTGTAAAGAGAAAATAGAATAAGGCTTTAGCAATTATGGATGACTAAGATTTGACATGCGCGTACACCCGTAAAGGACAAAATTAAAGTATGAATCAAAACTATGTTGCTATGCTAATAAAAATTTTCCCAATAATCATAATGTTAATAAATAAGCAGTAACATTTATTTGGAAAAATAAAACACTTTTGTATTGTTTTTATTATTTATTTTTTATTTTATTTTATTTTTCTTGGGAGAATAAACAGAGCGTAGAGTCTATACATACATATAGAGTCTATCACATACAAGTGTTTACAGTCGGCTTCTAATTTAGCCTTCCAGTAGCTTTTACCCATTCATCACGCACTTTCTCATCGTTAGGGAACCTAAAATAGAGATAAATAATATAAACATAATGTACAATGTTTGTTTAAGGCTGCCGTCCAGCATACAGTGATAGTTCGATCCCCGCCTGGTGGCATCACAATGTTTAAAATTATCTTTATTGTACCAGGCTATGTTTCTAGTGCGCAAAACGTGCAAAATGTGTAGGTAGAAAATCTATTAAGAATATTAAAAATAACTAATTTTAAATATTTCCCTTTCAGAATGGGTAATTTACATTTTCTTTGACAGGTATCCCTAAAAAGCATAAAACCCGGCAAAATTCAGATAACACTTAAAATGGCAGCCCCCCTTGACTATTTTGTATTTTGTACACGATTTAATGTAAATAAGCGGTAACTAGTAATAGTACACTTAGTGATTTAGATAAAACGATGAAATATGGGACTTACGTGTGAAACGTTATGTTTTCGTGTTTTCGTTCACTGCGACTTTTACAGCCGATAATGCAACACTGTACCATTGTTGATAAAGGTAGTGGAGTAAAACCCATTAAATACTTGTATGGTAATCAATAATTACAGTCCAAAACGCAATATTTCACAACGACACAAAGAAACACATTACTGTTTGGCACATACGGTACGTGTCAGACAAATAAAAACACGAACTCTAATAGGGCAGAAAATAGTATACCTATCTCTATCGCACTTTGGAAAACATTTCATTAACTAGCTTGTTCGCTCTTTTCATTGTCATCAGCATGCTCAGAGTAAAAGAACTGGAGTAGCCATTAGTTAATTTCTCAAACATTTTTTTCTGCCATTTCTTGCGGGGGGTGAGGTTACCACTACACTCAAAGCCAGCACACATAAACAATAACTTTTACCGTTTTTACAAACGCACACATGCATAATTCGACACACAAATTTAAATTTCACGCACACACACGCTTAAAATAGTCACGTGGGGTGTGCGTTTTGACAACGTCACAGCCGCACTCCCCACGAGACTAGCGTTCGAAATTTGAAATCGTAGAATTCTAAAACATGAAATAATGAAGTAAATAATCATGAAATCTTAAAAATTATAATTACAAGTAAAAGGTGACACCATCTTTTAGCATACTCGATGTTTTCTATTTATTTTTACAACAAAAAACAGCACAGACAGGAATTTTTGCGGGAGCTCTGTTCGCCGCAACGTTTACAATGTTATGGCTGTCAAAATGGCGGCTCAACTAGTTTTATTAAACGTGCAAGCATCCGATGCTTGTGCATTTGGCAGAGGGGAATGTTAGACAAAGGCTACTCCAGTTCTGTTTACTCTGAGTCAGCATGTCATTTCTAAGTCATTCATAAGATTTTGACATTCGGTTCGGACAACGCTTTTTTGAATTCGAAAAGTTACCGAAGTTTCAAAATAGCCCCGCTGCTGTCTGATAGAGGCGTGATAGTATGTTATGTTATACTTACAGCTTTGTTGGAGTTCCTGTGATATTTTTTGCCACACTAATTCCTTTTGTGCGCTGTTCCTAAAGTGTTTGTGGCTGGAGTTGTAGAGGCAAGGGTGGGACTGTACCAGCATGATCAATTTCTCAACTTCATCCATTATTGAAAAATATTTCTGGCTGTCAAATAAATCCTTTTCCTCTTGGCTGTATCATCTATCATCATTTGCCTGCGTTTATTTTATCTATGGCGATGGCGGGAAGATTTAAAATGGCGAACACGAAACAAAAGATGGTTGCAAGAAAAAAGATTCTAGCACCGCAAGAATAATCGTTTTGGAAGTGAAGTGCTTTGTCCAGCAGTGGGCGGTTCTGGGTTGATAATTTGCTTTTATCCTGAAATGAAAATAAATTGTACAGTACACACAATATCTACACACTATCCTAAATAAAATTTAATGATAAAACATTTTTCAATGTGAATTATCATATTAACTTAGTTACAGACACCATCTTGAAATATTCTTTAAATAGAATTTATTAGTAATAGAATAAAATACAAATGTATGAGAGAATGTCCACTAGAGCGTTCATATCACCGACCAGCATACCCTAAAAAGCCTAAATTTGAGTCTGACTAACGGATTTAGACTGCACAACCATCCAATAGCTTAATATAGCGGTGATGGACTCACCACCTGTCACGCTGAGTGCAGTCACTGCTTGGTGAAGCGCGGATTATGGCAGTGGACTGCTTTTGCGGTGCTTTAGCCTAGTCTCTGTCTAGCCCTTAGTGGATAATAGTCTTGATTATATGTATGTATGTTAACTCTACAATTTGCAAATATTTATTTATGTGATCATTATGGCCGGCGCTCACTGCCGGCATGGCACGGCATGACCCGGCAGATTATGCTGTGCCACGGGTTTCCGGGTTTCCGCGGCATTCCGTGGCAATCCGCAGCATACCGTTGCATCCTGCTGCATATCGTGGCATCAATCAGTTTTGCTCCGCGCGGATTTGACGATGGTTGGTTGATTTTAATTAGAAAAGTAGTCCTTAAAAGGAATATTGATATCAAAAAATTTTTGTTAGCATTGTATATATCAACATATTATGCCAGCCTTATAGGCTAAATACATACATACATAATCACGATTTTTAGTCAGAGACTAGGCTAACTAGACTAAGAGCACCGCAAAAGCAGTCCACTGCCATAGTCCACGTTTCACCAAGCAGTGACTACACTCAGCGTGACAGGTGGTGAGCCCGTCGCCGCTATAAGCTATTGAATGTTGTGCAGTTCTAAGTCCATTAGTCGCCTTTTACGATACCCAAGGGAAAAGATGGGTTGATAGTGTAACGGACCTCCTCTGATCTCAGTGTCCGTGTCTATTATTTGTAGTTGTTGACAGACGTCGATTTGAAAATAAAAGAGATATTTAATTGACGTGAACGATTGAGTTTGTATTTTAATATAAAAAGTACTAGAAGCCCTATAAAGGGGGAGTGGTGTAACGGACCTCCTCCGATCTCAGTGTCCGTGTCTATTATTTGTAGTTGTTGACAGACGTCGATTTGAAAATAAAAAAGAGATATTTAATTGACGTGTACGATTGTGTTTGTATTTTAATATAAAACGTACTAGAAGCCCTATAATAGTATCGGTTGATAGACGGTTGATAGCTCAGCATCGCTCGGCAGAGTTATCAGGAAGAAAATATTTATATTTTGCTTACCTACGTGATACCCATAGAGTACCTACATTAATGTAAAACGAGAGACAGACAGGAGACAGAGATAAAAATTCAAAATAATGACAAACTTGACATAAGAACCTACTATTTTAAACAGCCAGGAAGTCCTAAATTAAAAAAGGTTTGATAAATAAACAGGTCGACATAGTGCCCAATGTATTTGAAGAAATAAAAAAAAAAATCTAAGAGAGTTTTGGCGGCATTTAACTATGGCGGACGTGATTTTTATTTCGATGATTGTAATATTGTTTCGGAGTGGATATTGTTACGTAAAATCAGTGTAGTTTTGATGGTGTTTAATGTGGAGGATTATCGAAATAAGCGTCTAGTGATGTGAAAAGTGATGAGTTTTTTATCGTGGTAATCCACCTCATCCAAGTAGCACCACAGTGTCTGCCATCGATTGTTTGACGTCAAACTCTCCCAAGATGCATTGAAATGCATTACACTAGCATTTTAATGCAAACTACTGATGAAATAAAATACTGAAGACTTGGCTGTATGGGCTTCGTTCCCTTTGCCTTCCCTACATGGGAGAATTTTACAAAAAAAAATCTAATTTTATTATCTTAAACTTAAGTAATCAACGACATTAAATTGATATTAGACCTAATTTAATGATGACTTAGTATAAAATGTAAAGTTGGTAATATTGCGGTAATCCTGTATAATAATTGTTACTGTAAAAGCTCGAACTATGGTAAATCCTAAGATGTTCCAGTAAAACGTAAGATTTACCAATTCTTAATATTGGTAAATGTCTAAAAAATGACGCAAACACATGTAGGTACTGCGCGTGCGCGTGTGCGAAAAACCCCCACCAATCGTCGGGTTACCAGCACGGCAGTCAATCTTCATAGAACGAAATGCTAGAGGTAGCGCCATATTGTTTTAATAGAACCTGACGTTTATAATGCGCTGTGATTGGATAAGGAGTCGGCCAATAACGATGAAGTTAGTTATATTTATCTTAACTGTCTGGCGGTGCGGTGGCCATATTTATTTTTCTTTAGACGTATTCTCTCTAATCTGTGATTTATTTGTATACCGTGAACAATGTTTTTGTTTTTAAAATATCTTTTATTTCGTCAATAAAAATATAAAAGTACGCACCTAGATGGCAAATTATGAAAATGAAGAGACATCGTAAATTTTTCTGAAGCCGACTGATAATCTTGTGGTTCCGGAGAAAATAAAAAATATGAAGGTTGGTTAATTGCTTTAACAGAATTATTTAAGTTCATAATTCAACTAATTGTGAACTGTCTATACAACGGTTTATTAATAGAAACTTATAAATTTGAACTGAATTTCATTTCTATCATTTTCTAATTTCATTTTGTGCTTATTGGCATAGGATTAATATTAATAAGTGCTTTATTATTTTCAGGTGAAAATATGTGTAAAAGTTTTCAACAAAACTGTCTCTGCCACTGTTCTACACTGTTTAAGTTTAGTAAGTAATACAATAGTCAACAAATAAAGTTAAATAATTAGGCTTCTAATTTAAATTGTTCATTATTACCATATTTTTTTAACCATCAGTGTAATCAATTAATGAACATTATAATTTCAGCTAACTAAGTTTAGTAAGTAATACAATAGTCAACAAATAAAGTTAAATAATTATGCTTCTAATTTCATTGTTCATTATTACCATATTTTTTTAACCATCAGTGTAATTAATTAATGAACATTATAATTTCAGCTAACTATGCAGATGGCAGAACCATAAGTAACACATTAAAAATACTAAGGAGAAAGTGCTGTTCTCCGATGAACTTTTGTATGAATGCGGATGCAACCCAATAACAAAATAACCAAAATAGGAAAAATTTTACATACAGCAGTGACCCAAACATCACATCATCATTGGTTTTGGAAAGATGCCTTTAAAATGTTAAGGAAAATAGAGGGCATTCAGTAGGTACGGAAAAATTTTATAGTGACTGTAAAGTTATATGAGGCTGTGGCAGTTCTTTGAAAGTCAGAATATAAAAATGTTAAAAATCCAATCATAAACTTTTCTGTTCAAGTTAGAACCTATAATTATAGAAGCAATGAACTAATACTGCCACAGCTTTGATTGCCCATTAAATTCATACTTGATCACCAGAATCATTAAATTCTACAATGAGACTTAATTGTAAGGATGATTCTGCTGAATAAGCAATAAATTTAATTGCATTGTTTGTACACAGAAATGAAGATTCAATGAAGAAAATGAAGATTGAGATTAGCCGAGTTATCCCAAAATAGTATTCAAATGATCGTGTACTAGAAAAAAATTATGTACATTCCCAGGACTGCGCTGCTGGATAAAAAAAAAGAAAATGAATAGTTGCATGCAATGGATGCATAAGAAGCCTCGCTAGTGGGAGAACAAATATTTATGAATGGAGAAGTAAGGAAAAATAACAATAATAATTATTATTATTAATTAACAAGCTGACAGTTGAAACAACTGATAGTCGCCTGTATCCTGTTATTCTTTTGCTATGTGTTTATCTAGTCTGTTTTTAAATTGGTTGACAGTTTCTGCTGATATTATATCTGCTGGCAATTCATTCCATGCCTCGTCAACTCGATTGCCAAAAAAGAATTCGGAGAAAAATCGACTGTAATAATAATGGTGCAGTTGCAGTTTTAGTACAGTAGAAACTGAAACAAACGTACTTGGAACTAAATCTGTATCATAAATCCGTGTCATCTCATAACAGATATGATTTTGTCCATGTATGCATTTGACTTCATCAAGTACTGGACATAAAAACATAAACTTCGATTATTTCATTACTGCGATTGTGTGATTTGCTATTATAAACTGATGCATTATATGTAATTACTGTAATAAGCTAAATTGTGAAGGGCATTTATATTTTCTGCGTACAAAAGAAAGAAAAGATTTGCCTATGATCTAAAAAAAGCATATGATAAATTCACAAACAAATTGAAAATAAATGCTATAATAAATAATCTATACGTGTTCAATTTTATACCTTAACCATTTATGTCTTACCCTTCTTTTAGTAAAAATAATAAAGTATAAACGGTATAAGCCATTCCACAGGTAACGCCGGCACATTATCGAGTATTCCTTTGCGTAATTATTATGACACCCGATAAAAAAAAAAGAACTGTCATATGAGACTAAAAACCAATCACAGAGCAGCGAGAATTATTGTTCTGTAGTGAGCGGTCTGATACGTAGTATCTCTTCTTAGTCTGTGGTTACCAGCTTCTAACTAGTGAGCGTGCGTCCGAACGGCTGCAAAAATAAAAATAAATAATGCCTCGTGTGATAAGTGGCGGAGTGACATTGGTATTTTTCAATAATTTTGGATGTCCCGCCTCAAAATTACAGCTGCGACGTCACAGTACACGTTTAAAAGTTGACACGCTTGGTTTCAATACAAATCGTTAAACTTGCGTTATCTATTTATATTAGGTCCTTACCTATGAAATTGGTGTTTTGTATGGAGATTTCGGGGAATTCTGCATTATCCATACTAAATTTTTTTCAGTTTTCTTCACAACGACAAATCCAAAGATAATAATATTTGGCATGTATCATTAGACAAGCTTTAGTAATAATAATATGTGTAATATCACACTTCATAAAAATTATTTATCGTTTTTAAGTGAATGCAAATAAAATGATGTATTCGGGAGGCATTTAAAAAGAGTTGTCTCCGTGTCCAATTTTAACACAATTAAACTTACAACAAATTACCAAAACAAATCAAAAGAGCTCAATTTTAAGTAGGTACACGCAACTTGTTTTTCTCTTTGAGCACTTCTCCTGTCGCAGGTGGGTTGGAAGAGATATCTTATAGTTATAAGCCCTACCTATTGTAATTTTATTTCTTCATTGTATATTTCTTTCTTTATTGTGTACAATAAATTATTAAATAAAAATATAGTCTATTTTTAGACGAGGTAATTATTTTTTAGGAATACTCTGAATCTTAATAGTTACAGACAAAATACTAAGAGAGAAAAAAACACAAATTTCATAGGTAAGGACCCAATATATGATTTATATGTATATCTGTGTTTGTACATAATATGGCATCCTGTTTAAAAACCATCGCCTACTTTCCTTATCACTACGCAACTACATCTACCTAAAATCAAACAAAATCGCACTTATGCCTCTAGTAATACGCCTCACAATATACTCACACGTACATCTAAACCTAATAACCAAATCCAATCCAAATCCAAATCTAATA
Source organism: Parapoynx stratiotata (assembly GCA_910589355.1). Classification (NCBI taxonomy): domain Eukaryota; kingdom Metazoa; phylum Arthropoda; class Insecta; order Lepidoptera; family Crambidae; genus Parapoynx; species Parapoynx stratiotata. The sequence goes on along the minus strand of OU342485.1, from coordinate 6,464,651 downwards.
TCCAAAAACAAAACGATCTAAATGATTCTAAAATTGCAACCTTGACAATTTTAATTACATTTATTTTTAATCTCTACAACCTTGGCACCCGCGTAAATGGGCAACGCATTCTCTGTTCGCTTAATAACGTAACCTTTCAGTCTTTCAAATAAAATTATCTAGATATATCATTTTATTAATTAAATTAACGTTCCACTTTACACCTTAATACCTCGTTTATAAGCTACGAAATAGAACACACAAAACCCGAGAGTTTGTACAGAATATAATGAAATGAAACTCACTTGAAGGCCCGGTAACGCCTCCGCTCTCCCGTGTCGCTACCGCTCCGTATGGCGGCAGCAGCGGTACTAACTCCGCTCCCCGCGCCGCTTCCGGCCCGCCCCCGTCCCGCAATCCGCCTTCGCGCCGGTCCCGGTCGATAGAACCTAGAATAATAAGTCAAGGGAAAGCCGGTAGAGTTTTAAGAAGGCATTGGTTGCAATGTAAGTATCATTTATTTCAAAATATAATTATAATATATATAGAAGCTCGTTACTCGTAAGTGTACGCCTCGAGTTTAGATATTAAAAACAGAGCTACTTTCGTCATGGTCTGCCCATGGATGGGTGACCAAAAATTGTTGTCTCATGATCCTTCACGCTTTCGTAGGCATGTTAAGCCGTTTTCCCACCAATCAGACTTGTGACCAGCAGCTTATAGAAGTAGGTAATACAATAACAATGCAATAATTTCACCTATCTATTATATTTCTTATATTTCTTTCTACCTACCTAGGAGCTCGGTGGCGTAGTGGTCAGTGCACTTTGGCTTCGATCGAAAACAAAGCTACCTTCGCCATGGTCAGGCCATGGATGGGTGACCAAGACTTTGTGATCTCGAGCTCCTCCGTGCTTCGGAAGGCACGTTAAGCTGTTGATCCCGGTCGCATTTGTGACCGTTTCTACCCACCAACCCGCATTGGACCAGCGTGGTGGTGTTACGGCCCATACTCCTCATGTGTTTCCCCATGAGGAAGGCCTGTCCCAGCAGTGGGACGTATATAGGCTGATGACGAATTTCACCTATGGCTGTACATGGGTTTATTCCTTATTTAAGTAACAAATAGCAATATTGTAACCAAGGATATACATTTAGATAGATGACGCTAATGCTTGTACTGCGCGTGTCCAAAAACCCCGACCAAACGTCGGGGTTGTCCGCTACTGATTAGTCTGCGTCCGTACGGCTGCAAGAAGAAGAAGCTAGCAATAAACAGTAATAGCGTCGTTAAACACACCAAAGCCAATCGTTAATATTAGCTTTTTTGATTAAATATGCTGAATGTAAAAATAATATTAATTAATCACCAATTTGTTTTTTTTTTATTATTTTTAAGGCAACACACCTGAGGCACAGACGATGGCTTTTGTGGATTAACGTCCTGTGCCTTACTTAGGAAACATATTCTTTGTATGCAAATCATATACAAATGTATGGTGCCCCCTAGATAGATCGTTATTTTTAATGAATATTTTCAAAATCCATACTAATATTATAAATGCGAAAGGAACTCAGTCTTTCTTTCACGTCAAAACGACTGAACCGATTCAATTTAAATTTGGTACACAGATAGTCTAGAGCCTGAGAAAGGACATAGGCTATTTTACCGCGGGTTTAACCGTGGTCATCATTAGATCGACTGAGTATTAAGTGACATATTTCGCCAAATTGTAATTTCATTTCCAATTCTAAAATTTCTCGATTGTAAATTAATGACACGACAACAGAGATTTATCACCATGACAACAATCAGATGACACTGACAAAAAATGTTATTTACATTATTTAGTAACTATTAGGTCCTTTACCTATGAAATTGGTGTTTTGTATGGAGATTTTGGGGAATTCTGCATTTTCCATACTAAATTTTTATCAGTTTTCTTCACAACGACAAATCCAAAGATAATAATATTTGGCATCTATCATTAGACAAGCTTTAGTAATATGTGTAATATCACACTTCATAAAAATTATTTATCGTTTTTAAGTGAATGCAAATAAAATGATGTATTCGATGGCACTTAAAAATAGTTGTCTCCGTGTCCAATTTTAACACAATTAAACTTACAACAAATAATCAAAACAAATCAAAAGAGCTCAAAAATATAGTCTATTTTTAGACGAGGTAATTATTTTTTAGGAATACTCTGAATCTTAATAGTTACAGACAAAATACTAAGAGAGAGAAAAAACACCAATTTCTATAGGTAGGGACTCAATATTAACAATCAACATTTTGCTAATAAGAGGTAGGAATGTAATGTTGAGCACTTTGTAAAAATACAATGCAGTGTAACAAACACACAAAAACATTTTGTAAACTTTAATAGCCACGCGAGCGACGTCGCGGGCACAGCTAGTAATTACATCTGTAGATCTATATCTGTGTATTATGTATTTCATACCTACTACCTATCTAGAATAGATTATCTTGATCTGGTTAGCAAAACTGTAACGTTACGCCCCCTTTCTGGAGGAAAAGGGGCGAACGGAGCAGATAAAAAAAAGAAAGAGGGTAAGAAAGGAAATGTTGTGTAAAATAGAAAGAATTCAAGCTAAAAATTCATACTACAGTATAAGAAATCAAAAAATATTTATTATAAAAAAACACGGCGAATAGCGGAGAAAGGAGAGAAAGAGGAAAGTTAGGAAACGCATTTAGAGTCCATAAATATTGACACACGCACAGCATAAAGGTATTACCGCTCGCATTTGTTTGTTACTTTTTCCCGGTAAATATCAAATAATTTTTACCTTACTTCGAAGAACTTCAAAGGTTATGGAAAATACCCAAGTATTATTCATAATCAGCAAATTAACGTTTTTATGCGGAAGGAAATTCTGTAATACCGGCACACGTTTTCTCTCCTATAACATGGATTCCTTCAAGAGAGGCGTGCGTGCCCCTCTCATTGAAAGCGCCCCCGCTCCCCACCCGCGGCACAGATACCGCAGACCCCGACACGTCTTCACAGACGCTCCCGATCCATTGTCGCGGGCCTTGGAGGCCCTGCAAGCTGCGGCATCCGCCTGTAGCTCCCTCCCGCCCTGTACCTAACACATACAGACTAACATGTCCGATACGATCGGCCCACTTTGGTTCCGATCGTATATCTGGCGCACATACCCTAGTAAGTGGCTAGCGCAGCGCCGCACTTCCTTTCCTGAGGAAGAGGGGCGCATTCAGGTTATGCTTTACCAAGGCTTAAAGCAAGGGTAGTCGGTAGGAGTCCGACATAACCCCCGGCCGGCCGGTGGGTATCCAATGAGGGATTCACCACCTTCTCCCGCATGCGAAGGTAAAGAGTCCTCCTTCAGAGGCTCGGAAAATAAGGAGAGGCACCAATTTCATAGGTAAGGACCCAATGTTCCTATTTATTGCGATCGGGGCCCAAGTGGTTGTAAGTGTTTGTATGTATATTGGGTTCCTAAAGTAAGGATGTATAAGCTACAGCAAATGGATTCTTGCAAACCGTACTTTCAAAAATTGAAAATGTTAACCCTCCCTTCCATATATATCTACGAAGCTGCCTTATATGCGAAAAATAACATTGCTGATTACAAAACATTAAATAGTAAGAGACATAATGTGGTATTAAAATCATTACGGTATAGAACCACTGTGATGAACAATAGTGTTTTCTGTATGTCAATATACATTTATAATAAACTTCCCATAAACTTAAAAATGATGACACAAAATAATTTCAAAAGGCATTTGAAGAGATTTTTAATTGGCAAGGCATATTATTCTGTAAAGGAATTTCTAACTGACAAATTGTAATTAATTTAAATGTTTTATTTTTCTTAATTCCTTATTTGCATAAGTTGATATGTTTTTTTAACCCAACTAGATTGATTATTGACCAAAAAGTACGATTTTGACATTTAAAGAATAATTATGTTTTTTGATTAGATTTAATAATAATGTTGACATGTTTATATATTCCAATTGGTTAAATTTGATTTTTTGCACGCCTGTAATGGGTGAATATGCTCAGAACTTACTTAAAAAATTAATGTAACACCATATTGTACCTACTCGTATTCATGCAAATAAATATATTGAATTGAATTGAAGGAAGGAAAGCGATATGCCGATTACGATGTAGATCATGTAGACCCGGGAAAAGTTACTTTTTTTACAATTTAATTCCTTTTTAGTTATTTACTATATCTCTCGTCAGTTCTAACCAAATATTATAAAGATTGTACATAATGCTTGTAAACATTATGGTAAAAGCTATTCAGTTGATAACAAATTATCATACTTACCTATTATGTGGTTTTTTGTTATTTATTAAGCGAGTAGTGATGTGAACTGTTCTTTCAATAGGTGTAATATCGATAAACATTTTACATTTAAACACAGTTCAGGCTTTAGTATTACTTGTACTGTAGATGCAAGGATTTATAACATCACGACTATTATCCCCTAAGGGTAAGTCAAAGACTAGGCAAAAACCTATTGGATGGTTGTGCAGTTCTAAGTCCATTAGTCACCCGAAAACTTGTTATTATAAATCATAACATAAAATACATAATAACATAATATAGAGTCGGATCTAGAGCGGTGACGTAGTGGTCAGTGCGCTTTGGCTTCGATCGAAAACAAAGCTACCTTCGCCATGGTCAGGCCGTGGATGGGTGACCAAGACTTTGTGATCTCGAGCTCCTCCGTGCTTTGGAGGGCACGTTAAGCCGTTGGTCCAGGTCGCTATTACAGCCTTTTCTACCGATCAATCCACATTGGAAAAGCGTGGCGGTGGGACGACTTATATTCCACATGTGTTTTGTAGGCGTTAATGTGTAGTGGAAGTCCAGATAAACGCAAGATAAACTGAGTAAAAGAATTTAGTAAAACGATACAAAGAGCAAACACGAGAAAGCAATTTTAGAAGACACACATTAGTGTTATACAGCTCTCAGACATACCAACAGCTCGCTTAGTCTATTTTGCCTACTTTCATAGTCTTATGTCTTATGCGGTCATTTTGTGGGGATCTGCTGCTGATTTGGAATCAATATTTATTCTACAAAAGAGGGCTATTTGAAATATATATATATAAAATGATGGCAAGGGAATCCCATTTAATTAGATTTAGTCACCCATCCAAGGAGTCAGGCGATAGCGAAAGCTGGCCTTGTTTTCATTATCGAAAGTCAAAGCGTACAAAACACTCCAGCAATCCTTTTATTTTTATCGCAATGATATCGACACCCGTCGAATTTGGTTTGCGACCGAACCTAACTATATTTTTATATTGAGTCACGCTGGTTTGGTCAAACAACGCTATTTTGTGGTCTGGCGATAAAAGATACTGAAGCTATTTGCGTTATAAAATAGTGAAGTTATTTTCTGTATATTTCATTCAGTAGTGTTTCAATCTCGCATAATGGAAAACACGTCGACGTACATCGCGCCCTCTCTCTTCGTCAATCATGGCGGTGGACCAAACCCGGTTCTAGGTGAGATACATAATCTCGAGATAGCAAAATCACTAAGGGATGTCAACAAACTTATCAATTTCAATGTATTGAAAGCGATAATACTTGTCACAGCTCATTGGGAGACCGATGTAGTGTCAATTTCATCTAATGAACACCACGACTTATTGTACGACTATACTAATTATCCTCCAGAGTCTTATCATTACAAGTACAAAGCTCGGGGGCACCCAGTATTGGCGCGAAAGATAAGTGACGCGTTATCAAAAGCAAATATTATTTCAACGTTAGATGACCAAAGAGGTTGGGACCATGGAGTTTTTATTCCAATGATGCTGATGCGTCCAGAAGCCGACATACCGATAGTGCAAGTTTCTATATTAAAGAGTCAAGATGCCAAAAAACATTATGAAATTGGAAAAGTTCTTCACGAGTTCCGTAAAGATGGAGTAGCCATTATTGGATCTGGATTATCTTATCACAATATGCGTAGGTTTAGCGAAAGTATTCATGAAAGTGGCAATATAATTGAAAACGAGAAGTTCAATGATTTCTTAACAGAAGTGTGTACTGGTGATGAAATAGCAAGAGACAGAATATTTTCTTGGGAACAGCAGCCAGGCGCGTACGACAGCCACCCGAAGGGGGAGGCAGACCATTTAATGCCGCTTGTCGTTAATTTGGGAGCAGCAGGTTCATGTAAAGGGAGAAAAGTATTTGATTCAATATTTATTTCTAAATTTCGGATAAGTGGATTTATTTGGGAGTAAAAGAATACTTATTATTTATTTAATAGTTTTTTGTACACACATCAATTAAACAGAACACATAAATAAGCTAAATACTTGCTGAATATATACTTACTACGTCTAGAACCTGAGAAAGGACACGGGCTACTTTTTATCGGAACGGGTACCGCGCGTGTGAAACCGCGGTAAGCCACTAGTTATCATTTGTGTCTTTTATTTGACTTTGAAACTTACACAAAAATCACATAACATTCATAACATATGGTGCTCATTTAATACCAAAAACCATTGAATAAGTAATATATTTTAACTTTATTTATTATTTTACATTTTATTGCTCACCAAAATTAAAACAAGGTCATGTTTTTGAACTTTCAATTATTATATTAAAATATATAAATTAATTGAAATTGATTTTCCGTTACTTCAGTTATCGTAAAATTTTCAAAACTTAAGAGATCGCTAAACGATAAATAAGTTTGACCTTTATGTGCCGCTTTTTACTTGAAATGGCCTTCAATAAATTATTTTCCTGTGTTATTCTACTACAGAAGTGAAATACAATTAAAAAAATAACAATTACCTAGAAGGAAGTAGGTACCAACAAGTTTCGCCATTATTATGATTGAAGTGACAAACTATCATTATTTTTTATAAATTCAACAGCCACAATTTACCAATTTACTGTCCAACTTTGTCGGAAATTAAGGTAGGTTGGTAAGTACATACACAGGGTACATACATAAATACATCGTGTTTAATCATCGACAACGCGCCTCACTTTGATTATGATGACTCATTCAACGAAGTTGTTTACCTACTTTATAAACGAGTGTTGTTAGTCTGAGTGCAGTTATCTAATGACAAGGCGTTTATTTCTTTAAAAAATAAACTCATTTAATTTTGTAGTGATTTAAACAATGGAAGACACGTATTTCGCTCCCGCTCTCTTCGTAAATCATGGAGGCGGACCTAACCCTGTTCTTGGTGAGAAAAATAACCTTGAAATAGCGAAATCTTTACAAGAAGTGCACAAACTCATTGATTTTAAACGGGTAAAAGCAATTATCCTCGTGACGGCTCATTGGGAGGCCGACGTAGTATCAATTTCGTCAAATGAACGGCACGAATTATTGTACGATTATTATAATTTTCCCTCGGAATCGTATCATTATAAATACAATGCTAGAGGGCACCCAGTTTTGGCGCGAAAGATAAGTGACGCGCTGTCAAAAGCAAATATTATTTCAACGTTAGATGACCAAAGAGGTTGGGACCACGGAGTTTTTATCCCCATGATGCTGATTCGTCCAGAAGCCGACATACCGATAGTGCAAGTGTCTATTTTAAAAAATCAAGATTCTAAAAAACATTATGCAATCGGGAAGGCTCTTCACGAGTTCCGCAAAGAAGGAGTAGCTGTTATTGGCTCTGGTCTCTCGTATCATAACATGAGAAAGTTTAAAACTTGTAAAAATGACAGTGTAATAGAAAACGAAGAATTCAATGATTTCTTGACGCAAGTGTGTACTAGTGATCAAGAAGAAAGAGAAGGAATAGTTTCTTGGGAGGAGCATCCAGAGGGATATAGCAGTCACCCGAAAGGAGAGGCGGACCATCTGATGCCGCTGATTGTTGTCTCTGGTGCAGGCGGGGCCTCGAAAGGGAGAAAAGTATTCGATTCAGCTTACCGAAATAAATTCTTGCTAAGTAACTTCATTTGGGAGACTGAAAAATAGGATAAGCAAATCAAAAGGTAGTGAAATCTTAGTGTTTGTAAGAAAATAAATATTTATCTATTTCAAATCAAATCAAATCAAATATCATTTATTGTGAAACACAGGTAACAAAGGTAGTTATACAAAATAAAGTTCAGCTGTGTTCTGCCATTACAGCATACAATCAATTTTATACTTTAATTAATTTTAACCCATAACCAGAGTAACAATAAAATTATAAAAGATAAAAGTCAAATCCTTGGTAATAGGGTAATGCATACAAATGATTTTACATAAAATTTCTGTTTGTGATACCTATGTCATAAAATTTCTGTGTTGTAAATAGTAATGTATTTATTTATAATTCATTAAAATGTCAATTCCATAATATTATGTAAATAAAACTCAAATAAAAATAAAGAAAGCATAAACAGAAAATTAATAAGAGTCAAAATAATATAAAAAGAAACAAAAAAATACAGAATATTATACATTCTTGTCCAATAAAAATTCCTGTAAAGAATAGTAACATTTGTCTATTAAAAATTCCTTCAGTCTATATTTAAAAGCATTAATATCATTATCATCATTTCGAATTGACATTGGAATTTTATTATATATTCGGGATATATTACAGAACACACTATCATTTAACAATTTAGTTTTATTAGGCATCATGCGAAGTTTATGTTTATGTCTTTCCCTTGAAGAGAATTCAAACATTTCTATGTTGTCTCTAGTATACACAGCACATTCAAAAATGTATAGACATGGTTGAGTCATTATTTTGTTTTGTTTAAAATACAGTTTACATGATTCAGTTTGTTTCAGATTATACATGGACCTAATACATCGTTTCTGCGATCTAAAAACTTTAATTTTGTCTGTAGCGTTGCCCCAGAACATAATACCAAATCTGAGTGCTGAGGTGACATAGCCATTATAGGCAATCAATAAAGTCTTAATATTAACAATTTTACTCAATTGATAAAGGGCATAAGAGAAACGATAAAGCCTATTGCAAAGATGTTCTATATGCGTCTTCCACTTGAGATTACTATCAATATGTATACCCAAAAACTTCGTTGTATCTGTTTCGCAAACTTTTTTCCCTGAGTAATTTAGGTTTAATTGTAATAAATTATTTTTGCTTTGTTGGAAACGTATTATTTTAGTTTTATCTAAATTGACTTTTAGGCCATTGCTATCAAGCCAATTTATTATTGACGCCAAGGTTTCATTTCCACTAGATTTTAATGTATCAATATTATTATTGCTAATAAGTACCGTGCTGTCATCGGCAAAGAGAAACATAGGGTTGTCCGTAACGCTAGGTAGTTCATTGATGTATATTAAAAAGAGAAGTGGACCCAAAACACTTCCCTGCGGCACTCCATGCTTAACTAACTTAACGTCGGATTTATATTTTATTTCCGTTCTAGATTTTATGTCAATTTTTTCTATTATGGTCATCTGTGGTCTTTCAGTTAAATACGATCTCATTAAGTCATGCGCATTTCCTCTAACTCCATAATAATATAGTTTCTCTAATAAAATGTCCAAATTTACGTAATCAAATGCTTTTGTCATATCCATCAATAGTGCTACAGTTGGAACCCGCATGTCAACATTTTTAGTCACCATAAGTAAAAAATCATAGATTGCTTTATTTATTGATTTGTTTTTCCTAAAGCCGTACTGTTGTGGTGCTAATATTCTATTACATTCAAGGAATGAATAAAGGCTTCTATAGATAACCTTTTCAAATATTTTCGACATAACAGATAATAACGCGATTGGTCTGTAAAAGTTCATGTTGCATCGGTCTTCTCTTTTAAATAGAGGTTTTATAACTGATATTTTTAACCTTCCCGGGAATATTCCTTTTTCAATACATACATTGATTATACTGCTTAACACTGGTGCTATTGTGTGTGATACATCTTTTATGACTGAAGTAATAAATCCATCGTGCCCAGCAATGTTTGTGTTTTTCAATGTTTTTATGATTTTTAGAACATCGTATGGTGTCGTAGGAATGATATATATAGAATGCATGTTACTAGCTTTCAATATCTTAGCTACTTTTGCACTAGTACAGCTAACGGGCTTTACTTCATCGATATAGTGGTCATTAAAACAATTCGCTATCTTTTGTGGATCCGTAATTATTTGTCTATTGACATGGATTTCCGGAATACCCTCTCTTGGCAAATTGTTTCTAGATTTATTTATGATTTTCCAGGCGGCCTTTGACTTATTAACTGATTGTTTAATGTGATAATCATTTCTTGCCTTTTGTGTTAGTTTTAAAATTGTTTTAAAGCGTTTTGCGTACGTTTTGTATTGATGCTTAGATACAGTATCCCGATGCTTTCTGTATTTCCACAACAGTTGACGTTTTCTTCTACTGCAAACACGAATACCACGAGATATCCATTTAGGTTGCACTCTCGCTTCGCATCGTATACGCTTTACAGGAAAACATAGATCATACAACATTTTAAACACTTCTTCAAACTTATTATAAGCGACATTTGGATCATTAACTAACTCATTATAAACTTCACTAAAGCTTAAACTACTTAAACATTCAATAAATTTGGACCTATTTCGCATTGAATAATCGCGTCTAAAAACATACCAGTATCTTAAGGTAGTTGTCTTTTTAACTGGACAACGAAGCAGCTGAGCGGCGTGATCAGATATGCCTAATTCGATTAATTTTCTTGAGCAGCCTTTAAGATTATGCGCCATGTTATCGATACACGTCCCACTGGCAGCTCTTGTCTGCTCTTTAAATTGCAGTGTAAGATTATAGCAAGCCAATAGATTAATAAGTTCATTTGTATATCTAGATGGCTCGAGAACATTAATATTAAAATCACCACAAAGAATGACTTTTTTCCCTTTTGAACATAGCTTAGAAAGTACAGTATGTAATTTTACAAAGAACGTGTCATAGCTTATCCTATCACATTTAGGGGGTCTATAGATGCAAAGTATGTACATATTATGCTGAAGTAGCTCTATTGCGCTTATTTCTATTATAGTTGGAATAGATAAATCATTTATATCGTTTAACGATTTGAAATTTAATTTGTATCCTATCATAATACATGAGCCTCCATGCCTATTGTTTCTACAAAAATATGATGCTAATTTATAGTTTTGAATATTGAGTTCAAATATATCGTCGACTGTCATATTGTGCTCTGTAACACACAAGATATCAACTGATTCGCCGTTACTGTACATTTCCTCCAGACCAACCGTCATCATGTCAGCTTTGTTAATTAAACCATTTACATTCTGATGCAATACAAATATACAATTATACACGAAATAAATCATTTTTATATGAAATTTCTCCTGTGTATCTTTTATTTTTATTATTTATGCTCTCAATTTGATGCCTTCTTTGATCAGATTCGATATCAGTTTGCGTACTTTTACAATCAAAACTTTTTTGACATAATTGAGTTTTTGTTTTTACATACCGATTATACTTATAAACATAATCTAGACGTAGAACCTCTCTCAACAAGCTCCGAGCAAGACATATTTTTGAAAAGGTACCCTCATAATTCATATCCAAATATATAATATTACTGTGTCTAGCGGAAATAAACCTAATAGTGTAATTAAGTTTGTTTACATTTAAATGTGAATTGTAGGGGACTTCACCTATAATTACTTTGGCGTTGCGTACATGATTCAACCACATATTTAGTCTAACCTGAAGGAGTTCAGGATTTTTGTCATTTGTTCCTCCCAATATTATAAGTACATCATTTTCTGTTAGGTTTAGGGATTGTGGCTTCACACAGTTCAATACTTCAGTTAGCGTGGCGCCTGGCCTGCCTCTATCTACTATTTGTTTGATTTAAATATTCCATTTTTTTCGTAAGAAATAAAATAACATCGCCAAGGTATCATCCTCAGCCTATATACGTCCCATATGGGCACAGGCCTTTCTCATGGAGAAGCACATGTGTGTGGGGCATAACACCACCACGCTGGCCTAATGTGGGTTGTTGGGTAGCCCAATGGGCTCTGCTTTGCTAAGGTATAACTACAGGTAAACTTGTAGTTATTTAAAAGGTATTTATGGGTCTACGAACCCTTAATTGTTAGTTGTACGATTTTTTTATATTGCCCCTTATTTTATTCCTTATAGCTGAGTTATATTTAGTTCTAATCTTACAGTAAATGGACCCCTAGATTCTAATACATTTTGTATGACCAATAAATATTCTGAACTGAATACAGGACAGGAGAGTGCTCTTAGCGTAAAGCACCCGCAAAGACGGAAGCACGTTGGCAGCGGAACCAGAAGCCTAAAAAGCATAAGCACCGCGATTTGATATTTATCACGTTTTTATCAAGCCCAATTGTCAAATTCTATAACACTTTGACAGTTGAACGTATTAAAAACGTGATACATGTAATATCGCGGTGTTCTTGTTTAGAAGAGGGAATTGAGAGCGATTATGTTGGACCGCACCGCTTCCGCGCCAGGCAGTCTGTACGTAGGTATGTGTAATTTTGCCGCAACAAAAATACCTTAATACGTACTAATAATAAATAAGATTGGTCTGTGGTTTAAACTATTAAACGAGAAGTGGTTACTTTGGCTGTAGTTGACTGTGGTGCTAACCACAGCACAAGATATCTTGGAAGAAGGCCTCTTTATTCTTTACTGTCGAAAAACGTTTGTTTTTCGACAGTAAAGAATAATCGCAGAATCTCTTCTGTCTACCTGTCTCTTTTTATTGCGACGAATCAGAGCGAGACGGCACGTGATTTTCCGAATCGAATCCGTGAATCGACAGTTTAGAATAATGGAGATGATACCTAATAGAATGAAATGCCTATGATCTGACAGAATTGATTGGATTATTAAAAAAAACACAAAAATATAATTTAAAAAAATATATATTTCCCTTACAATTGGACCAACTTATACTACCTACCTACCTTACCTTTTATCTTGGAAATAAAAATTTTATTTTAATTTCCATTAACCGAAAAATGCAAGCTCAGATGTACAGTCAAGAACACTAAACAAATAAATCTGTCAAAATTCCAAAAACATTTAGGAAAAAGTACGAACATGTTTAAGAAAGCGTCACATTATGTTGTAGTTTTGGCTGTTGACTGTATAACTATCCAATTAATAAAAAAAACTGTAATTAGATCTCTTGGACCCACAATAGAATCTTTTCTACAGTAGCTAAAACGAGCGGCAGGTGTGATTTTTTTGCTGACCAAAATTCGAATATTTTTCTGAACGTTTAAATAACACCCTTTTTTAATTTTCTGGATATAAGGGTTCTATTAAACCATTCATTGACAAAGTACTAAAATGTTCATATATTTTTCCGGAGACTACCTAAAAGTACGAGGTAATTAATGTCTTCGGTAAACAAAGCAATCTTTTTTTTTAATGACAGGTTAGCTCTTGACCTTCATCTCACCTGATGGTAAGTGACGATAGGATAGGCCGAAGATGGAAGCAAGCTTCACTTGTAATCCTCAACAACTGAGGAACTGACTCTGGCTCTGGAATCTAGTTCTTATTTGTATGATATGGAAGGTCGATAGTATAATAACGCGCATCGCTTACTACATTATTTGTTTCATTGAAGATGACTATTCGAACGAGTGGGTTAATGATTTCTAATTATTTCAAGAGCAAATACAAAATAGTATATTATGGTACAAGTGTGTAAAGTTGGTGATTACCGCTGAGGGGTGATTATTGATTGATTGAGGTAGGCGTTAGGCGAGAACCGACGACGGTAATCTAATCATCAATCTATATGTATATATACATAATAATATAATAAAACTTTACTGTAGTGGTCGAATGTCTGTACATAGGAAAAATAATGCTCAAAATCAACTCAGGGGTATGTAAAGAGGGAAAATACAAAAAGCTATTGCATAGCATTTTGTATCAAGTTATGCAATTATAATTTTATTTATTGTTTTTTTTTTACAAAATGCTTAACATTCGTATTGGAGCGTAAATAAAACGACCAGGGCTTCGCCTTCAAAGCAATTTTCTTTACTTGTTATCACAATTTCACAACAGGTACACTTTTAAACTTCATGAAATCCGGAATCCAACTGAACCTTGTACAACGGCCGCCGGGTTTTTATAACAGTTTTACGTGATAAGATGGCGGCCGTTTTACTACTTTAAAATCAATTGATATTACAATCTTAAGAAAATAATTTCTAAAATAATAAAAATCACATTTTGTTTATAAAATTAATTCTTATAAATAAATACAATTAATTTAGTAGTAACTAATCACTGTATAAATATTAAGTGGCAGCGGAAGGAAGTGGTAAGTATTGTAGGTATCATTATGGCTACATGTGTAGGATTAATGTTGTATTATATGCATAATGTTTACAACTCGGCCATCCCTACAATACAACGACTCCGTTCGTTGATGACCCATTCTGTCTGTAACTTGGAAAAAGATAACGATAAGTGACGACATGAACTTTTTTAATTTTCTTTTTTGACCATATACTAAGAACATAGAATCATAGGCAAATAAATTCTGAAGTTAAGTACTTATCTTACAACTTAAAGTGTTTGTTACATAGCATATTTTTAATTTTTAAGTAATTATAAATTAAAAAAAAAAAGTCCAGTATAATATGAAACAATAGTTATCAGTTCTTACATATCTAAGTAATAGAATACATTCATCATAAGCAATACTTTTCTCATAAATGATCATGTTATAGGTTATCATACTACCTAAAGTAGAATTTACGCAATCACAATCGGTAATTTGGTTTGTGTCATACCCAACAGTCAACATGGTGGGAATGCCAAGTTGGTGACCTGGTTGACTAGTAACCCCACAACTTGTGCATCCCGTTCCACCATGCAGACTGATGACCGGGCTGTGTACTCACCCTGAATATCATGAGTACACTACACAAGTTACCTTGTCATTCAAAATAATGTGTACTCACCCTGAATATCATGAGTACACTACACAAGTTGCTGTGCCATTGAAAATCATTTGTACTCATCCTGAATATCATGAGTAAACAATAAGACTATTATACATGGTTGAATTCACATAATCAATTATTTACATAATTAAATATAACATAAGTAATTTAGGTACATAATTAGCTGCAGATAGTAACATTACCCAATTAAGGACATTATCGATTATCATTTTCGTGTTATATAAAAATAGGAATCATCATCATCTTAATTTTACTTTAAAATTTAAATTTAATACCTATTTACATTCATTATTGTCGGTATCTTCACCTGATATTTCATCACTATCATCATACGGACTTTTAAAGCTCAGCCAGGGATGAAGTTTGTCTACGGACACGATACCCTCATATAATCTACCCTTTTTTGTAAGTGGCGTGTCTTCAATCACATACCTATCATTCGGTAGAACCTTTTTTATCCTATACGGACCGCGATATTTAGGTTCTAACTTTCTGGATTGTCCGTCTTGACTAGGAATAGCTCTCAGTACTCTCACAAGATCACCAACGTTGTATTGTTTATGTTTTTTTGACAAATCATAGCGCTGTTTATCTTTACTCTGTTGAATGTCAATGCGTTCTTTTGCGGCTTGTCTAATTTCTTTTAAATTAGAGTTGACTAAGTTTTCGTCTACATCGTCAATGATCTCGCGGAGTATACCTTCTGATGGATTGCATACTCTATGCCCAAACAATAATTCAGACGGACTTTTCTTTGTTGTCGCGTGAATAGTTGTGTTTATGCCTAATTGAATATCGGGTAAGTAGTCATCCCAAACATTTTTGGGTTTATCGTGTGTCATCGCACCAAGAGCAGCCAGAATTGTACGGTTGTATCTCTCCACTTGCCCGTTGGCTCGTGGAGTGGCTACAGCGTTAAATATGTGCTTTATACCATTGGAACCTATATAATCTTTGAACTTTTTGCTGGTAAAGCTCGTTCCTTGGTCGGTGATGAGTCGTGAAGGGGTACCGAAATAACTGAAATGCTCCCTGAACACCTTTATGCTAGTCGTAGACTTTGTATTAGGTACAGGGAACAAGTTCACGTATTTCGTGAATGAGTCTACTATGACAAGAATGTAAGTATTTCGGCGTTTGCTTTTATTGAACGGCCCAAGATGATCGGCGTGAATAGTGTGAAATGGGACGTCTACTTTGGGGATTGGATGTAGCAGCCCAGACTTGGCCCCACCCGGATTTTTATGGTGGGCACACTCCAAACAAGCTTCGACGTACTTCTTAACAAATCTACGCATTTTGGGGAACCAGTAAGTCGACTTAATACGGTCCAAAGTTTTATCGAACCCGAAATGACCAATATTGTCGTGATTGGCTTTTAAAATCTGCCATCTAGCTCCACTTGGTACGACCCACCTAAGTGTGTCGGGCTCTATAACGCGATAGACCCTACCGTTTTTTAATTTATAATTCTTGACGATATCCATAATCTTTTCAGATTTAGGGTCTGATAAGGTTTCTTTTATACGTTTTATTTCTTCATCGTTATCTTGGATGGTGGCTATCCAATCGTCTGTACCAATCACTAATATGTCTAGAGCGCGGTCATCGGATACATTATCGGGCAACGCATACCTACTCAAAGCATCAACGTGCATCATTTTGTCCCCAGGCCTATGTTCAATGGTACAGTCGAATTCTTGGAACTGTATCCACCAACGCGCAATTCTCGGAATCAAATCCCGTTTTGTGAGAGTCGTACGGAGCGCGTTACAGTCGGTAAATATTTTAAACTTGATTCCTAAAAGGTATACGCGAAATTTGTTAAGCGAAGCTACTACCGCTAACGTTTCTAATTCAAATGAATGGAGCTTCTGTTCGTCAGTATTGGTTTGGCGACTGTAATATGCTACCGGCTGAAACGAACCAGCTTCATTCCTTTGCATCAGAATTCCTGCTATACCTAGTTTACTTGCGTCGGTATGTAACTGTGTCTCCGATTTGGGATTATATAGTGCAAGCACGGGTCTTTGTATTAGTTTTGTCTTAAGGGTGACGAACGATTCTTGTTCCTCAGCGCCCCAACGCCATGGAGATTCTTTTTTTAGTAAAGCAGTCAGTGGCTTTGCAATGAGTGCAAACCCTCTTATAAAGCGACGAAAGTAGCTAGCCAGTCCTATGAACCTTCTAACATCGTGCTGGTTTTTAGGCGTGGGAAACTTGGACACGGCATCGGTTTTCAGAGAGCCCGGACGAACCCCTTCTTTATCAATCTCGAAACCAAGGTAATTTATTTTGTCAAAGAAAAATTTACACTTATTCAATTTTAAGGTGAGGCCCCCTGCCTTCAAAAGTTCTAAAACTTCTTCCAACCGTACCAAACCTTCTTCAAAAGACTGAGCCGGAATAAGAATATCGTCCATATATATTAAGGCGTATTTTAATTTAGCTTTGTTAAGAATTTTATTAACTGCTCTTTGGAAAACCGATGGAGCGTTTACTAAACCAAAGGGCATCCGGTTGTATTCGAACTGCCCATCTGGGGTAACAAAGGCAGTCTTATCACGAGACTCCTCCGCGATTGGGATCTGGTAATAGCCAGATGCCAAGTCCAAGCTTATGAATACTTTATTGCCCGCCAATAGATCCAACTGATCCTCTATGCGTGGAAGAGGGTAATGCTCTTTGATTGTTTTGTTATTAAGAGCCCGGTAATCCACGCATAAGCGCTTCTCACCGGTCTTCTTTTGGACCAGGACTATTGGACTGGCGTACTGCGATCCTGATTCCCGAATAATTCCACAGTCGAGCATTTCTTGAGTCATATTACGAACAAGTTCCCTATCTGAGTAGGACAGTCTATAGGGCCTGTATACTACGGGGTTTAAATCTTTGAGATGAATCACCATTTCTGCAGCTGACGTAAAACCCAAATCTTTCAAATTTGTAGAAAAACAGCGGTTATATTTTTGTAGTAAAGCAATAATTTCGCTTTTTTGTTTGGGAGTGACTTCGCCACATACAAATTCTGATTCATTTTCCAAGTTAACATTAAAAACCGATAAAAAATCTCTGTTGTTTTCTTTAACTATCCTTGCACGTGTTACTAATGTATCAACTTTGACTTGTAAGTTTTGAGTGCATAAATTTTGAACTAATAGATCGCCCCTACCATTAGCGAGTTTATATTCACCCGGTAATAAAAAATGTTCCTGACCTGGGGGTCCTCTGATTGTACCATGAACATATATATATCCTGAGTAATTAGAGCTGCACTGTACCCCTACTACTGATAATCCCTCAGGTTTTATAGTGTAATCACCCACTGACCGCAAAGGAAGTCTCGATTCCTCTGGCTGAACCTTACAACGCTTTATAATTAGGTCCGTGGTGGTTTTTACAATTTCTATGGTTGGACGTTCGGTATAAGAATGTCCAATTAATATCGGATGATTTATCATGTGATCTTGAACAATTAAAACTTTAATATCGTTTTCTACGACGCCTTGTACATCTAATGTGACATGAGCAAGCCCAACCGGGTAATAAGGAACACCACCCAAACCCTTCAGAACGGGAGTATTGACGGTTTGCCACTTTATATTTAAGTTTTCTGCATCACTCTGGCGCATTAACGTGCAATCACTTCCTAGGTCGATATGCGACAAAATTACGCTACCGTTAACTTTAACAGGAATTATGTACTTGGCATTAACTTTTTCTGAAATTCGCACTTCCATGACAGAATGAGAACTTTCGTTTCCTTTCTTTGCGTTATTATCACTAGTGCCAATGTTTCTGGTGCAATTTTCTGCTGTATGGCCTCGCCACCTACAGCGAGTGCATCTAACCAATGGTTTTGAGCATCGGTAAAACGTGTGACCAGTTTCATTACAATTATAACAGGTAACATTCGAGTCTGGTTTGCCTGCCTTCCCAATTTCTAAAGGCTTAGGGTGTTGTGTTCTCCTATCCCTGCTCTTACTATCAGAATCTCTTACTTGACCAATTTTTACAGTTTTAAAAAAAGATAACAATTGTTCAGGCTCAGTGAACTGAGCGGCCTGTGCACTAAGTCTAATAGCGCGATCTTCGATGCCGAAAATTATGCAGTCCACTGCCTTCTTGCCGAAAATGTCGCAACGATTTAATAAATTTAATTTAGAAAAATAGTAAATTTCTAGCGGCTCCCCAAACTTTACTCTTTTGTTTAACATTTCTGTAAGCAATTCTGCATAATTTTCTCTCGAAGGAAATGATTCTAATAATTTTTGTTTCCATTCATCCCAGGTAAAAAGAACCGACGGCAAACCCTGGTACCAAGTTTTAGCGATGCCACAAAGTTTTGGTAACGCATAGTGAATTGTTTGTTTATCACTCCATTCATATATTTGAGCACATTCTTCTACTTTGTGTAACCAGGAGTTTACCGTCTGTTCCTTCGACATGGGGTCAAAATCAGGGATCACATTAAGCGTTGGAAATTTCTCGCCCTTATCGGAGCTACCCTTTTGGTCTTTCATAACGTCTAATAATTTTTCAAATAATCTTACTTCAAGCGAAGGCTCGGCGCGGCTCCGTGAAGGCTCGCGTTCCTCACGCCGTGGCGGGGGCGTCTTGCTAACTGAGCGCTGTCGCCGAGTGTGCCTTGATCTCGAACGCGATCGATCACGGAGCCTGGAGTCCGCCCTCCTGTTCCGCTCCCTGGTGCCCGACCTTTGTCGACTCGTACTGCGTCGACACACTCTTTTAGGCCGGCTTGCATCAGAGTCTCTTGGCATCTGAAACTTACAAATCGTGTCTGAGTGTTTGAAAATAAGTATACTTACTAGCAATCGGTACTAGTGACAGCAGTGTCACAACACTTTTAGTAATAAAATGCTATAAGACAATTCAAATTCGTTTCACTCTGCATTAATCTGACACGACTCAATATAAACTTATAAGTTGTGAAATCCCCGGCACGATTAAAATTTTTTTCTCCTTCTTGCCTATCCGTTACGATCCCCAGAGAGTAGCTCTGGCTCGATCTTAACAGACAACAACGCGGAACCGCCAAGAAACAGGGTTACGATCGAATTCGTTGCGACTCCGAAGAGCAAACTCGAAAAATTCACATCAAAAGAGCTCTCCTCGACCAGCTAATCAGCTCGCAGGATCCCACAAGGGCAAGATGAGATTCGCAGCGATTCCGGAGAGTAGCCCCGGCATAATTGAAACGAATCACAATCTCTAGGCCTGCGCCGTATCCATTACGATCCCCAGAGAGTAGCTCTGGCTTGATTGTAACACATAACGCACGTGGATGGACCCGCTACAACCGAATGTCAGGGTCGAATCTATCGCGATTCCGAAGAGTAGCCTCGGCAAAATCACAATAGAAACGATCCGCTTTAGATACTTCATAGCACGATTTTAGCTATATCTTATTGTCTTTGTAATAATTTGAATGATTTAAACAAGCTCTCGCAACGCACAAGGTAAAACCAGTAGCGATTCCGGAGAGTAGCCCCGGCATAATCGAAACTAATCATACCCTCGCTTAAGCACAATCCGTTACGATCCCCAGAGTAGCTTTGGCTTGACTGTAACGGACTGTCTGTGCGTCAGCTTTTATTACACATGCATTACACTATTTTTTTTTTTTACTAATAAAAAATTTACTAATAAATTTTAAAGATACCCAATGACAAAAGAAAAAAAAATGTACTTACGTTTTTGCGGACGTTGGTACAAAATCTCGATAGATTTCGTGAATCCCACTTCTGAGATATTGGAGCGTAAATAAAACGACCAGGGCTTCGCCTTCAAAGCAATTTTCTTTACTTGTTATCACAATTTCACAACAGGTACACTTTTAAACTTCATGAAATCCGGAATCCAACTGAACCTTGTACAACGGCCGCCGGGTTTTTATAACAGTTTTACGTGATAAGATGGCGGCCGTTTTACTACTTTAAAATCAATTGATATTACAATCTTAAGAAAATAATTTCTAAAATAATAAAAATCACATTTTGTTTATAAAATTAATTCTTATAAATAAATACAATTAATTTAGTAGTAACTAATCACTGTATAAATATTAAGTGGCAGCGGAAGGAAGTGGTAAGTATTGTAGGTATCATTATGGCTACATGTGTAGGATTAATGTTGTATTATATGCATAATGTTTACATTCGTACCTCTTATGTAGGAAAATGTTGACTATTAATAGTTGAACTAAAACGTCTAAAGATTAAAATTATAAAATTCTGACATGTACATATTTATGTAATTCCTCACTTACCATCAGCACCCCTTTTATTTCACGTCTTTTATTTCACTTTTTTACTTATGTTATGAAAGTCAATTTGTATAAAAAACGTACGTCAGTCTCTCCCCCCCCCCCCCCCCCCTCTCTCTATGGAAAAAAGTAAAAAGCGCCCCAAGCGGAAAACAGTTGTAATCCAAAAAGCCATACCTCCTTGCGCATCGGAGTGGGGAGCGTGAGGTTTTTTCGTTACGGAATTTCTGGATTCGGTCCCCGCGCTCAAGGCCCGCGATAGAAGCTATGCAATAGCTTAACTTTATTGTAAAATTTTCATGGGCCACACGATAAACTACTTTAAAGTTAATTATTATTTTTTATAAGTAAAATATTTTCCATGCATTCTTAAAATCTTAGTACAGGAAAATAATGAGGCTATATTGTTGGTAACCTAAAGTATTTTTACTTCGGGAATCTATGTGTTTGATGAGTAATTTTGCATTATTTTTTATAAAAAAAGGTTAGGTAATGGCGATATGTTTATCTTGATTAAGATCCGCTCGTTCAGTGGTTTTTTTGCTTATTTCTGTGTAATAGTTCGTTTGTGACTATTTATTCAGGTATAATATAGTTAAAAGTACAATAAACATAACTTTTTTGAAAAACAGTTCTATAATTACGCACATGATACTTTTACACAGTTTATTGGGGACCATTTGGAAAAAACATGATGTCCGTGTCATGTTGAGTTACCATGTCACTTATGAGATAATTCTTCGAGGAATGATCCTTCCTCTAACAGTTAATTGATGGTAACATGATTTGAATTTAGATTCTTAGAATTAATATTTAATTGAAATTGCTACCTGACCAATACTAAAAATTCTTTCACCGTTAAATGTTGAAAAATTATGGTATTGAATATTTGTTTTTTCTTTTTATAATGTTTTGTATAATTACAGATTGATTCCAAAAGTACGTGTGCAGTGACAGAACATCCTTTACTTGAAACTCATAGCACAAACAGTCACATGACAACGGTCAAAGTAACATATCAAACGACCAACTGCGAACGCGGGACGAAGTGCGAATGGACCGAAGTGCGCATAACCATATTAAATTTCAAAATACATACTTAATACCCACTAATTCCATATAAGTTTAATATCTCGTTTATTTATTGGAGTGTTTGATTTTATAAGAATTGCTAATAAAACAAACTTATACTTAATAAAAACTTACTTCGTTTTATTTTACATCGATCGTTTCCAAGAGATGTCTATACCTTCTAAGTCAAATGGCAGAAAATTTATAACTATGCTTCTAGTGTATGTAACAGAGGAATAAAATATAGATTATTTTTGTATGAGGTGACCACCAACTTATGACTGATTTTATCAAAGTCTGTATCGACTATTGTAGGGTTCGCGTCAGGTAAACTTTCTTTGAATACGAGTATATTTAGATAAGACGATTTTAGAGGAGTTTGAAAAACTTCGGATAGATTTTCAAATCTATAGCCTTTAATACTTTTTTCAGATATCTCATTCATTTCTATAATTTCCTTCCGTAGCTGTAAAATATTTCTCACGATCTTTATGTGAAATTATAAATGTCTCCAAGTTTACTATATTGTAAAGTCTACTTTTTGTTAGTATTGGGTAGTTAGTTTTGAGTCCAGTACCCGTACATTTTTTTTTCACTGCTTTCTATTAACCTTTTTGCAACTTGCATTAATGGCTTATTTCCATGTCTTAACAACATTTTTACCACTAGAACTTGAATGACTTTGTTCAAAATATTGACATACGGAACCCTCTTCATTAATTCCACTCATGCTTGGGCGCGGTATATAGGTATCACTTATTGCTAGATTTATTTCTGCTGTTGAACAGAAATAACTTTTTATCGTGTGGTACTCCTTTAAATACATTCTTCATATCCCTCCCGTTCTTTTTCTTTTTTTTCTATGAATTTGAGGCATTTTTATTTAATCTTTGTGTTATTTAATCACATATGATTGGCTCGTTTTAGATAAAACCATTTGATTCCTCCAATAATCAGGTACTATCTGCATAAAAACCTTGAATTAATATATGTTAATGCTGTAAGCTGGATATAGAGGTGTTGTGCGCTTCTATCGCTGAAAGTTAGGTAAAAGACCGTACTCATTTACAATTTATGCAATCGTTTGCCGCATAAAAGCTTAAAAATCAGAAAATATCCAGCTTCTGTATACTAAGAATAATTCAATGTGTTGTGCAACTTACAGCAAACAACAAAACGCATATACAGAAATAATCTTTATAATTGAAATGATTGTCGGAGTTAAACAGAGCAATGCGAAACCTCCAGCTACTATTCAGATGTAAGCTGTCTCATTTGCTTCAATTTGAATATAGTTTATTTAACAGTACTACTTAAGACCAGTATTCAGTTTGGATAAAGATTATCAACCGTATACAGAATTTATCAAGCTTATAGAATTATTATTGTTCAGAAACTCTGTTATTCAACATAATGCTCTCATGTCAGCTGAAATACAAATATTTTGAAGCTTTAAATTGCCTGTTGCCGTAACAAGTTGCTGTTATGTGACTTAAATGTTTGTTGGGAATTACCTATGAAATTGGTGTTTTTATTCTCTCTTAGTATTTTGTCGGTAACTATTAGTTCAGAGTATTCCTAAAAAATAATGACCTCGTCTAAAAATAGACTATATTTTTGAGCTCTTTTGATTTGTTTTGATAATTTGTTGTAAGTTTAATTGTGTTAAAATTGGACACGGAGACAACTCTTTTTAACTGCCTCCCGAATACATCATTTGATTTGCATTAACATAAAAACGATGAATAATTTTTATCAAGCGTGTTCACACACATATTGCTAAAGCTTGTCTAATGATACATGCCAAATATTATTATCTCTGGATTTGTCGTTGTGAAGAAAACTGATAAAATGTTAGTATGTAAAATGCAGACTTCCCCAAAATCTCCATTCAAAACACTAATTTCATAGGTAATGACCTAATATTTATCATAAATACTACTACTAGGGAGACTAGGGCTAAGTCGGAGCGCCCAGAAGAAAAACTTCGGCAGGGCCGTGTCCTTCTAATGGGTTTATCGGGGAGTTATGGGTAATGCCAGCCAGTATTAGGTGCCGAATCCCATAGGCACCTACTCCGTCAAAAAAGGAACGTACAATAATACCAGCTAGCCTACTTTTGAACGCAATACAGATCGATCGACATTGAGATTGCGATGTTTCTTACTCTTCAGTGGGACACTAGAGCCATAAATGGGTTCAAATTATGCGGATATTGAGTGGCCTAAATGACATTGAGCTTAGCTGAAATTAGTACTCTCGTACCGCCTTTCTAGTCTCGGCATTTTGAGATATTGTATTGTGTTATTATTGAGTTTTAATTGAGATTGCGTTCGAGAGTAGGCTAGACCGACCCTATAAACATAAAAAAAAGTCATATTCAATGTCGGGCAAATAAGAAATCATGTAGCAACTTGCTAGGGGGTGAAGAGAAGTAATGGTCGCGTACCGTGCGTTTTAGGAGGAATTTCCTTCCTCGTACGCTTAGGCTGTGGAATGAACTCCCTGGTGAGGCTTTCCCAAGAGACTACAGCATGGAGTCCTTCAAAAAGGGCGTGAAAAGGTTCTTTAAGGGTCGGCAACGCGCTGGTGATGCTCTCGGTGTTGCAGACATCCATAGGCTACGGTGACCACTGCCCATCTGTGTGGGCCATATGCTTGTTTGCCACCCTGGTGGTATAAAAAAAAGAATGGAAACTAAACATAATAAGTGCAGTTTCGGCTGTCATACTAAACAAACAGCTAGTGTGATATTGATGGCTTTTACTTTTGTACTGCTGACGGAGCTTAGTTCTGCAGTTCTGGATGTCAACAAAAGTATGATAAGAGGTGAACCGTGATACGATGCTGGCTTGGTTCTATTGGCCAGCTGCAGGCAATTTGGTTTGCGCTCATACGTCATAGAATCATGTAACTATAAAACATAATTTGTGACTTATATACTATGAAAAAGAACTTTGTTCGGTAATAAGCTCCACGTAATGTATTCAAATTGAATACATTGCAATTAACTTGTATTCCACATTATACTATCTATAGATTAATTACAATAAAAAATAAAAACTATAAAGTTTTTGTGTAATACAGGTATTTGTGTAATACCAATAATATAAACCTGAGAAACACAACCATAAAAAAATTAAGATAATAAAAAAAACAGTGCATTGAAATTATAAGTGATGGTCAATCAACTATATAATTAATAGTATTTTTATAACAATAACATAAAATTTTCCTATTAAATTAAAATTTTTTTTTTTATTAAAATAACCTTGAAATCAACATTGTCATAGATAATAAAATCCCAAACTTAAGTAATAAGTTTCTTACATAACCCATAACCTAATTATAGTTAATTTTTTTTTAATCTTTCCAAATGAAAGCACTTAACCTAAAAGTGTTACTCATGTCCCAATTAAAAATTCTAGTGCCAGTATTGGGGCCCCCAGCCCCAGCTATAACTATTAACGGCATGAAATGCTCAGCGGCAAGCATCGGGTGAGCTTCTGTTGCCCCAGGCTGCTGTCTCCATGCCAGCAAACCTTCTTTTCTCTTCGATTCTTCTTCTGCTGTACAAACATTGTTCAAATAATCATCAAACTGCACATTAACAACTTTCCCAGTCCTCCCATACATAAACTCCCTCATATTATGATAAGACATGCCCGAACCAAGAACTGCAACACCTTCTTTCCTAAATTGGTATAACGCTTGTCCCAATTTATAATGTTGTTCAGGATCCTGATTGCTTAGCACAGATATTTGTATTATAGGAATATCTGCAGCTGGATTGATAAGCATCATTGGCACAAAAACTCCATGGTCCCAACCTCTTTTAGGGTCTAATTTTGAATTTATGCCTTCTTTCTTAAGTGCCTGTTGAATACGGTCTGCTAACTCAGGATCGCCGGGTGCGTCGTACTTATATTTGTATGATTCTGGCGGGAAACCATAATAATCGAAATATAAGCTGTGTTTTTTACCTGAAGATATAGTAACTGAACTCTCTTCCCAATGGGCTGTCACTAAAATTATAGCCTTTGTTTCTGCCAAATTTAGGTGCTTCTTTACCTCATCTCGCAAGAAGACTGTAAGCCCTGCATGGTCTTTGTCTCCAAGAAGCGGAAGAGGGCCTCCACCGTGATTTACGAAGAGAGCTGGAGCAACCACTGCCATTTTTCGAACGGAGCCAGAAAAATACCTTAAAATATTCATTGACACCAATGACATAAACACTATGATCACCACTTGCACTAATATCGACAAAGTGTTTAAAATAAGCATGAAACTTGATAATTTAGGTACATAAATTACACGAAAAACAATATACTTAATTAATCCACACAAGGTTATCTTTATGATCAGATGATTTTAAACATCGTACATTCTATACTTATGATTTTAAGGTTTTATTTCCCTTTACCAATCACTTTACTCATTGGGTTTATTTGTATTCTCAACTATTTTAACGTTTGAATGATAATATAAAACGTCAAAATTATTTAAGCACGGAAGATTGATTTTGGTTTCTGAACGCATGCTTCAGTTGAAAAGGCATCGGGCGATGATGATCGGGCGTCAGCGTCGGCAGCACGACAGAGAAAGAAAAAACGTTCGGATAAAAATGGCGTCTTTCTGAGTTGTCCTTTTCGCACAAGCTTATTTTTAAAAATTTCTCACTACCAAAGCGGTTTTACTATTTTAATTTATTTACCTAATATGTAGAGCATAAGGACAAATACTATTTTATTAACTTCAAAGGTAATAGCTAGCTAATATTCCGAAAAACGAGAATGATGTTGTCCTGTGGGCGAGGCGTATATTTTGTTGAAAATCCCGACAAATACGAGTATTTGCGTGCTGTTGTTGTGTTTTAGTGCCAATTTAGAGTGTAAAGTGCAAAAATGGACAAGAAAAGTAAGAAGAAAGTGGTTATAAAACGGAAAAGTGATGATCCCGTGGACACTGAAAAGAAGAGTAAGACTATGGTTCACCGTGCTAAGGTTGAGATTGAGAGTGACTCAAAGGATAAAATAGAAGTAGTTAACCAAGTGGTGGAGGTGCCTGTGGAGCAGGGCCAGCAAATAGTCCACACGGGACAACTTGTTGAGGGGAATTTCGAGCAGCCCGTGTTTGTAAACATGAAGGGAGAGCCTGTTCAATTAGGTCAGTAATAGAAACCAATACTTGATAAATTAAACATATTAGAAACTTAATAAAACAGTAAAATTTGTCACATACAGCCCAGCATCAACCTATTTAATCACCTCCCATTTGTAAAATGGGTTGCCTTCAAGTCTGTGTGACAGTTTAACCAATAAAAATATTAAAATTAATATTTTCTAAATTTATTTTAACTGTGGAACTTTCTTTTTCATGTAAACGTACCTATTCAATAGTAGCAGCAGCATAATTATGTAATTTAATACAATAATAATATTAGCATGGGAATATACCTCAGTGGTTTTTAGTAGCTATTAAGCAATAAATGTTTTTATATGTGTTTTTTGTTTGATAAAAATTTATTCAATCACACTTATTATAGCACTTACGTGGTGTATTACTTACAATGTAAAATTTATTCTAGGACCAAATACAGTAATCCTGTATGAACAAAGTGGGAATCCTTCAAACTTTGCATTTGGCGGGATGTGGACTATGGACTCATCGGGACGAATAGTCATGGCTGAAACTATATACGATGTGAAGGGGGAACCGGAAGAAGAGAACAGCACCACATTTGTGCAGAGTACAACTGAAGTTAGTAATGTAAGTGACTATGATTGTATGCCATTACCAGCCTTCTGCTAGTGGCTAGCAGTGGGTAGACCTGCTTAAATGGAACAACACATTAGGGATATGAGCTGTACTGTAACACCTAAACTTTTACGCAAAAAACATACATACAATCACGCCTGCAATCCCCGAAGGGGTTGGCATAGTCCAAGGAGCACTGTGTTCCTTAAGACCACATTTAGCCATACAAAAATTGGGTTTGGTCAGATGAAAAATCGTGAAAGAGTAGTAACAAGTGGCTAGCTTATTGCCTACACAATCACAGACCCAGTACCCAATACGCCCTTAGTTGCCTTTAACGACATGCTTGGCAAGAAAAGCAGTAAGCACATTCTTTTTGTGTCCCGGACCAACACGCAAAATAGGTGCTATGATATTGAGTTGTGGAAAACTGCCTGTTTAACCTCATACCTAAGACCACAATGCTGGCTCAATGCAGATTGTTGTGTAGAAACAGAAGCAATTGTGGCCAGGTCCAATGGAATTACATGCTTACCAAAGCACAGGGATCTTTGACAACCTCCGTGGTCTAGTGGTCTGTACGCCGGTCTCAAGGCGTCGCTATCTCGAGAGGTTCTGGGTTCGATCCCCATAAATTTTCAGGCATTTATTCTCCACTCTTGAATGTTTATATATATTTATATATATTCAGGATATTCATATGTATTTATCTATTAAATATATTTATCCGTCATCTAGTGTCCGTAACACAAGCAGCATTAGTTGCT
This sequence comes from Parapoynx stratiotata, assembly GCA_910589355.1. Lineage (NCBI taxonomy): Eukaryota > Metazoa > Arthropoda > Insecta > Lepidoptera > Crambidae > Parapoynx > Parapoynx stratiotata. The sequence continues at coordinate 6,435,805 of OU342485.1, read as the reverse complement.
TAAAATGGGGTTAGTTGATAGGTGTGAATGTCTGAGGATATTTATTATTATTATTAAGGTCATAAAGATTTGGTCAATTTCTTTGGTCAGTCTTTGGTATATAGTCTGGTATATAGATCAATAATGGTATGAACCGTTACTGAGCTACAATCTTATAGGTATGCTAGGAATTATTAACTGTTTATTTTCGTTTAATAATGTCCTGTAATTTACAGCAACAAGTAGAGGAGCAGCCCAACACATACCAGCAGTATGAACTCGGCAGTAACCAGGTCGAAACGCCACAGGAATATGAAGTGGCTATCATTGAGAATCCTACTCCTGAGGCCAATGAAAGGTAAGTAAATTTTTTGTTAATTGAGAAAAAATGGCAAGATCTTTAGTTTAAAAAAAAGAAAATGGTTTTTTTGCCATTTTCTTTTTTTGCCATTAAATTGAATTTACTTTATTTTCTAAAAAGACTTGACTTCAAAGTGCTATTGGCAAAGACCTCAATCTGTCCATGAAATAATAAAGTACTATAAAATAATTAAAAAACAAAAAACTCAGATGACGCTATTGAAAAATTAGACATTATGCATATCTTTTATTAGGGTCAAACAGTCGTAATTAAAAAAGATGTTTTGTGTTTATTTTCAGTAGGTCAACAGAGCCCCAAGTGATAACAGTGGAAGAGCAATTGGTGGCGACAGGACCCGGCGCTGTGCGCTGGCTCAACCAGAAATACGACTTTGTCGTTAGAAAACTACAGCTTAATTATGGTAAGAATATAAAATTCTCTCGATATAATAATACATATTATATTTATTACGTAGATTATCTTTATGGACTATGGGCTGCAACTTTGGGGTGGTGTCTCAGATACAAATATAAAAGTTATCCAGCGAGTCCAAAATGGTATACTTCGAAACACCAACACACCATGGTTCATAGCAAATGCTGAAAGCCATCAAGAACTAAAGGCCAACACAGTGGAAGAAATTGAACTTAAGTACAGAGCCGGGCAACAGGCTCACCACCTGTTTAACGGGGACTTAAGATAGGTATCTGTGGAAATGTGGGTTAACACCTCTACTGCCTTTCAGGGAAAAGGTTGCGATTATATGTATGTTATCTTTGTAACCCCCAACGCAAAAAGAAGTGTGTGTGTGTCTGTCAGGCTGCCTGTGGCATCGTAAATTTCAAACTGTTTCTTTTGTTTGAAAGATGGGTTATTCGTTCTTAGCAATGTTTCATGAATACCAGTTTAGCCATTAGAAAAATATGAAGAATGGAAACAGCAATTAAAATCGAATGTTTAAAAATCTGCCCGTGTTGGGTATCAAATAAAAGGTCACGATATACGTCACGGTACGTTTTGTGGAAATCGGTTTAGCCATTTGAAAGATATCGAGAAATGAAAGTGACAATGAATCTAATGTTTACAAATATACCGGAGTGGGGTATCAAATGAAAGGTCATAAATTTTTACGTCATTCAAAAGGCATGAAATAAAAAAATATATAAAACCCCCTTCCAAAATCGTTGTCAAATCGGGGACCCCTCTATAAGGACATACCAAGGTACTTTGTGGACCCCCACTCGAACACAATTTTTTTTTATTAAATAAAACTTCAATGACGTTGTAGTTTATAATGTTTATTGGTTTTCAAACAATTTTGATTTAATGGTAGAATCTTGCTTGAGTTTACTTTCTTCTTTTGCGAACTCTTAACAATATTTGAATAATGTTTTACACATTCATAATCATGCGCTCAGATGCATCTAATCTGAATAAACTTAGAATTTTTATTTACATCCTTTTCCGAAATTAGATATAAACGTGTGCATATATTAGGTCCTTACCTATGAAATTAGTGTTTTGTATGGAGATTTTGGGGATGTCTGCATTTTACATACTAACATTTTATCAGTTTTATTTATTTATTTAACAATTTATTGTACACAAAATACAGAACAGGAGAACATTTAAAGACAAAAGTACAAAAGGTAGGGCTTATTTCTAATAGAAATGTCTAACAACCCACCTGCTATAGGAGAAATGCTGACAAAAAAAAAAAAGCTAAGTCGCTGAGTCGCTAAGCTAAGTCAGTTTTCTCCACAACGACAAATCCAGAGATAATAATATTTGGCATGTATCATTAGACAGGCTTTAGCAATATGGGTGTGAACACGCTTGATAAAAAATATTCATCGTTTTTATGTTAATGCAAATCAAATGATGTATTCGGGAGGCAGTTCAAAATAATTGTCTTTGTGTCTAATTTTAACACAATAAAACTTACAAAAAATTATCAAATTAAATAATACGAGCTCAAATATATGGTCTATTTTTAAAAGAGGCAATTATTTTATAAGAATGTTCTGAAACTTAATAGTTACAGACAAATTGCTCAGACAGAATAAAAACACCTATTTCATAGGTAAGGACACAATATTACAGTTACAAGTGTTCTGTTATTCCCAGACGCGGGTGTGAAGCTGCTCCATTCTCAAACGGGGTGTATCCAGTGTGTGTACCTGACTACTCCGAGCATGCAGCTAGCTTTCAACGCAGTGCCACAGTTCCTATGTATTGAGACAGGTACGTTGATGTGTCGTTATTGCAACCTTTTCTATCCACCATCTACGAGACCAGCGCCACGTTCCGCCATGTACTCCTCATCTGTTTTAAAAAACAGGCAGTGGTAGCCCACTTACTTATTCAAGAGGTCGCAGGTTCGATCTCACCATATCAGTCGAAAAGTGTGTGCTCATCTGTGCTTAGCTCTGCGGGGACAGAGGTTTAATGAAATGTTATATATTGTTTTATATATGTATTTTAATGCGTCAGTTAGTTTACATAACAAAAGCAGTTCCTCAGGTGCAGCATATGTTTAATTATTTATTCGTTCCTGAACAAAATAATTGTGTTGGAAGTACAGTCGCGGTCAGATAATGTTTACCACCCTAAGTATCAAAATTGATTGCATACATTGAAGTCAAAAAAGTGGAAATCACGAAATTTGTATTAATTTCGTATCAATTTGATTGATCATAGATTATACACGAGAATCCATCGACGACATTTAGAAGCGTATCGATAGCTTTTTAAAGAAACTTTGCATTCATATTTCAGTTTTTCTTTATTATAAATAATCTCAAAATATAAAATCAAACAATCTTTATTTTATTAAATAAAATTTTGTCATGTTATTTTTAAAATTTCTGATTATAATTTCACTTTTGTCCGAATGATCCGAATGAATCATTTTTGATAACTGTCATTTCTTAATTTGTCTTTTCCATACTTCATATTGGTTATTAATTTTCAAATGGTAATAAGTAACTTGATATGTCATAGTCTTTGTTGTAAACAGAGTGATAAAGAATCTAATTTGAAAACTGATAAAAATTTTCTGACCGCAACCGAACATAATTACAAAGAATAATATGGTATACAAAATCGAAAATAATCAACAATAACTACCGCATAGTATAAAATCAAACATGTCAATAATAGTAATTAATAGTAAAGGTTTCCGCAATACATTACAATATTCATTAAAAATCTAACGATGTAAATACCACAATAACAATACAAACTATCACAAAAATGTCAATAAAATTATTAGAAACTTAATAAAGAGAAATATCAAAATTAAATACAGAGTTCAGTAAGTTCGTTAATATTGTAAAAGCATTTTTCTAACAAGAAACGTATCAATTTCATTATGTAAAATTAAATTGAAACATTTCATTATCTATTACTTTAAGTTCAATTGGAAGGCAATTAAACAACCTTACTGATTGATGCCTGACACTGTGTTATTATTCTAAATGTTAAGTGTCATGTCTATGAGTGATGATGATCACTTTCCATCAGGTGAACTGTCAGCCCGTTTGCCTCCTCTCATTATAAAAAATAAATAATAAATAAATATAAATATCCTCCGAAGTTCACACCTATCAACTAGTCCCATTTTAAGCAACTAAATTCTGCTTGTGTTACGGATACTAGATGACAGACAAATATATTTAATAGATAAATACACATAATTATTCAGAATATACATAATATTATACATATATAATGAACATCTAAGACTGGAGAACAAATGTCTGAAAATTCATCACCCAAACACTTGCCTCCACTGGGGATCGAACCCAGGACCTCTCGAGATGGCGGCGCCTTGAGACCGGCGTACAGACCACTCGACCACGGAGGGCGTCAAAAGCAGCATAAGCTGCTAAATTTGGGCCAGTAAATAGATGCAAAACAAAATATTCAACTATTTCTATTAATACCTACCCCAGCTTCACACGAGTGCTTGTTGTGTGATGGATACAGCCTTTGTTCTGTCTTGGTTGTTTATATATAATGTATTGTTTATATTATTAAACTCTTTATTGCACCAATAAACAAAATTATAGTAAATAAAAAAAGGTAAGCAAAGGAGGACTTATCTCTAATAGAGATCTCTGCCAGCCAACCTATCACAGGTGTGTGAGATTTAGTAAGGAGAGGGAAGAGACACCAGTGCAAAAGAGGAAAAAAAATATAAATATAATAAAAACTAAAATTCAAATACAATAATATAATAAAATAAAAAGAAATAGATAAAAAATAATATATATTCATATTATTATATATTTATTAATATATATTTATATTTATATTCTGAATATTTATGTGTATTTATCTATTAAATATATTTATCCTTTGTCTAGACTGTCGTCTAGTAATTTAAACCATTTTTGCACCTCATGTCCACAGGAATAATCTTCAACAGCACGATCCCAACAGTGGGTACGGCGACCAGTCCGAGCATCGAGCACAACGTCACTCTGTTCTTAGCGGAAGACGGCAACGGCAAGTCTGTCATTGTGAGTGCTGGTAAGTTTATTTTTCTCACTATGCCATTTTTATCAAAATGTCAATTTCTCAAAATGTTATTCTCAGATTACCCTATTTAAGAATAAGAATAGTTTATTTGCCATATAATATTTAACAAATGAACTTATTAACTAGCGAACTCTGCACTAAGCTTAGCTTGTACCGCAGAGTCCAGACTAAGATTATCTTAACTAAAGTCTTTGTAACACAGCTCGAGCAATTATAAAATAAAAATAAAAGTAACTTTTTCTTTTGAAAAAATGTTTTAATGAAAAACAAAGTAATTATCAAGTAATTAATTAATTTAAAAACGCTTTATCTTTTTCATTACAGCGGTACAGTCAGCGTCAAATACTGAGTGACAATCAGGGTGTTCAAATAAATAGACGCTACCAGAAAGTCAATAATATCGGCACAAATATAGTTTCCATTTTGTTGTCAACAATATGGAAAGTCTTTTGCGTTGTCAACATTATGGAACTTTATTTGTACCGATATCATTGACGTCTTGGTAGTGTCTATTTATTGGAGCACCCTGAGTGTCACTAACTATTTGACGCTGACTGTACATCCTTATTTAGATATTTTTATTTATAAAACGCACTAGTTCAAGAGGTCACGGGCTAGGTCCCGCCGCCTGTACCACTGAGATTTAATAATATCTAAGCACAGTTGTTAGTAATATCGCTTGCTTCGCATATTGCCCGGTGCGTGGCAACAGGCTCGCCACCTGTTACATGGAAAATTAACATATCAGGCGAAACGTGGGTGTTGCTCTGCCTACCCCTTCGGGGAAAGAGGCGTGGTATATGTTTATGTGTTTGTAATATTAGGTCCTTACCTATGAAATTGGTGTTTTGTATGGAGATTTTGGGGAAGTCTGCATATTCCATACTAACATTTTTTCAGATTTCTTCACAATGACAAATCCAGAGATATTTTTGGCATGTATCATTAGACAAGCTTTAGCAATATGTGTGATATCACTCTTCATAAAAATTGTTTATCGTTTTTAAGTAAATGCAAATCAAATGATGTATTCGGGAGGAACTTAAAAAGAGTTCGTTTCTAATTTTAACACAATTAAACTTACAACAAATTATCAAAACAAATAAAAAAAGCTCAAAGTGTGGTCTAATTTTAGAGGAGGGTATTATTTTTTAAGAATATTCTGAAACTTAATAGGTACAGACAAAATACTGAGCAAAATCGGCAAACGGTAAAGACCACTTATTTAATTAATATAAATTAAGGCACTAATAGTGCGTTTGAAAAAGTATTAAAGTTCTTTGAAAACAATTATTTTCAACACAATTAGTTACAGACAAAATTTATTTTGAAAACAATTAGTTACAGACAAAATACTAAGAGAGAAAACGGACGCCAATTTCATAGGTAAGGACCCAATATATGTATTCTTTCTAATAGATCTTTACCTATGGAATTGCCGTTTTTTTCTCTCTCAGTATTTTGTCTGTAACTATTAAGTTTCAGAATATTCTTATAAAATAATTACCTCCTCTATAATAGTCCATATTTTTGAGCTCTCTTGATTTGTTTTGATATTTTTTTTAACTTTAATTGCGTTAAAATTAGAAACTAAGACGAAAAACGATAAATAATTTTTATATTACACACATTGCTAAAGCTTGTCTAATGATACATGCCAAAAATATTATCTCTGGATTTGTCATTGTGAAGAAATCTGAAAAAATGTTAGTATGGAAAATGCAGACTTCCCCAAAATCTCCATACCAAACGGCAATTTCATAGGTAAAGACCAATAACTATCTTTAATTTGTTCCCAGGTATATCGACCCTAATCGGCGAGGATCTCACATGGCTCATAGACACGTTCAAGTCCTGCAACCCGGCCTGGCGACAGGTCCGCTGCGTGGTGTGCGACCCTAATAAATGTCAACAGGTAAATATTTAATTACCTTAAAGCCCTTTGTCATAATAATAGCTTTTGCCCGCGACTTCGTTCGCGTAGAATAGTTACTTTGAGATAGTGTGATGGTATGTAGCCTATAGCCTTCCTCAATAAGTAGGCTATTCAACACTGAAAGATTTTTTCAAATTGGAACTGTAGCCTCAATTGGAGGAATTGAAAATTTACTCCTACTCTATTATTAGAAGCAAAGTTCATAGTGGCGTAAATTTGTCCTTCATTTTTCTGGGAGGCGTCATATCGGCGACGGGCTCACCACCTGTCGCGCTGAGTGCAGTCACTGCTTGGTAAAGCGCGGACTATAGCAGTGGACTGCTTTTGCGGTGCTTTTACCTAGTCTCTGACTAACCCTTAGGGGATAATAGTCGTGATTGTGTGTATGTATGTATGTAGTATCCGTAACGCAGCATTAGTTGTTTAAAATGGTGCTATTTGATAGGTGTGAATGTTTCAAGATATTATGTATTTCAATAAAAATGTTTAGTTTATTATATTTATATATATATGTATTAAATAAACAAACAAATATGTATATTTGTTTCGTATTATTTTAACACAATTTTTTTTTGTTAAATATTCTTATTAGATATTAATATGTTGATGTAAAGGGAGGATGGAACCTTTTCAGAGTTTCTTGCCTGTATCTTCTCTAGACGAGGCCTCCCGGTAGTGAACAGGCCGAAAAAAGTAGTGGAATTATCAATTTTAGGATCATTATAATTTATTTTGTTTTGACTTGTCAAATACCAATTCGATTAAGGGCCTGTTTCACAATCGACGGGTAAGTTCTGAGTAGCTTACTTGGCAGATCATTTGACAGTTGTAATATGAAATTTATGTCAATTGAACTGCCAAGTAAGCTATTTAGAACTTACCCGTCGATTGTGAAACCTATGAAATTGGTGGTTTTTTCTCTCTTAGTATTTTGTCTGTAACTATTAAGATTCAGAGTATTCCTAAAAAATAATTACCTCGTCTAAAATAGACTATATTTTTGAGCTCTTTTGATTTGTTTTGATAATTTGTTGTAAGTTTAATTGTGTTAAAATTGGACACGGAGACAACTCTTTTTAAGTGCCTCCCGAATACATCATTTTATTTGCATTCACTTCTAAACGATAAATAATTTTTATGAAGTGTGATATTACACATATTACTAAAGCTTGTCTAATGATACATGCCAAATATTATCTTTCGATTTGTCGTTGTGAAGAGAACTGATAAAATGTTAGTATGGAAAATGCAGAATTCCCCAAAATCTTCATACAAAACACCAATTTCATAGGTCGTACCCCGACAAAACGCCGCAACAAAAACGCCGCACGAAAAAACAGCGTTGACAAAACGCCGCAAGACAAAAGGTCGCAAATCGAAAAGGCCGCAGACAAAATAACGCGCACATAAACTTCGCATACAAAAACGCCGCATATTTGATGAATGTTCCCTATTTTTTATTTCCGTTACAATTGTTAAAAACGTGGATTTTCAAAAGTTAATTTTTTGTACCAATTTAAATAATTTAATTTGTTTGTCTGTCTTGGCAAATCGAACGGGATGACCGGGGGTGTGCATTTCGATTATTGTTTGATTATTGGTAGGTTCAGGTTATTTTTTTTTTATGACCAAGCAGAGTGGACTTTCTAACACTGCGGCTAGATAGCGCTCAGCCTAATGGATAAATGGCAAGTCTGCGGCGTTTTTGTATGCGTTATTTTTGCTGCGGTGTTTTTTAGTGCGGCGTTATATTATGCGGCATTTTGTCTACGGTGTTTTTTCGTGCGGCGTTTTTGTTGCGGCGTTTTGTCGCAGAATCGTAGGAAGGACCTAATATTAGGTCCTTACTTAATATAATGTACCACAGGCAGTCCGGTCCGCGTTCCCCGGCGCGCACGTGACGTGCTCCGTGTGGCAGGCGTCGCGGGCGGCGGCTAGTCTCATCGCGGGCGCGCGCGCCGACGACGCGCAGCCGCTGACGGCCGACGACGTGGCCGCCCGCTGCAAGACCTTCGCGCTGGCTCTGCTGCGGGGGGACCACACCGCCGCGCAGTTGCAGGTGAGAAAAAAAAAAAAAAAAAATACGGACTTTGGCGGCGTTTGACGATGGCGGACGTGATTTTTATTTCGATGATTGTAATATTGTTTCGGAGTGGATATTGTTGCGTAAAATCAGTAGTTTGATGCATTTCAATGCAAACTATTGAAGAAATAGAACATTAAAGACTTGGCTGTATGGGCTTTGTTCCCTTTGCCTTAACTAGATGGGAGAATTAAAAAAAAGGGGGTTTTTGGCGGCATTCGACGAAGGCGGACGTGATTTTTATTTTGATGATTGTAATATTGTTTCGGAGTAGATATTGTTGCGTAAAATCAGTGTAGTTTTGTGTAATAAGTGTCTGTGATGATGTGCAATGTGGAGGATATCGAAATAAGCGTCAAGTGGTGTAAAAAGTGATGAGTTTTTTATCGTGGTAATCCACCTCATCCAAGTAGCACCACAGTGTCTGCCATCGATCGTTTGACGTCAAACTCTTCCAAGATGCATTGAAATCTAGAGTAAACAGAACTGGAGTAGCCATTAGTCAATTTCTCAAACATTTTTTTCTGCCATTTCTTGCGGGGGGTGAGGTTACCATTACACTCAAAGCCAGCCGTTTTTACAAATGCACATATGCATAATTCGACACACAAATATAAATTTCACGCACACACACGCTTAAAATAGTCACGTGGGGTGTGCGTTTTGACAACGTCACAGCCGCACTCCCCACGAGACTAGCGTTCGAAATTTGAAATCGTAGAATTCTAAAACTTGAAATAATGAAGTAAATAATCATGAAATCTTAAAAATTATAATTACAAATAAAAGGTGACACCATCTTTTAGCATACTCGATGTTTTCTATTTATTTTTACAACAAAAAACAGCACAGGCAGGCATTTTTGCGGGAGCTCTGTTCGCCGCAACGTTTACAATGTTATGGCTGGCAAAATGGCGGCTCAACTAGTTTTATTAAACGTGCAAGCATCCGATGCTTGTGCATTTGGCAGAGGGGAATGTTAGACAAAGGCTACTCCAGTTCTGTTTACTCTGAGCCTGGTGGGCATAAAAGTTGACTATAGATACGGCGCCTCATGATGGACGTTTTTACATATCACAATAGTGACGGGAAATGTAATTTACTCTCGAAAAAAGTAGTAGTTGTGCGATCCTGTGTGAGGATCGTATTTGATTTCATTTTTGAAAAATTGAGATTTTCGAAAAAAAATGCCGAGTTTGGTAAATAAGTACACGAATAATTATAATCTTATAAAAATAAAAAATAAATGTTCGCGGGACCCTAATGTATATTAGTTTAAAATGAACGTAATAATATAATAGTTTGCCCTAGGACATTAGCCGGGAACAAGAAAAAAATTTATTTAAGAAAATTCCTAAAATGCATTATTTAGCTAAATTAGTATAGTTTTTGAGTTTTGTTTTCTGTTAATCTAAGCTTAAGATTCTTGATCCCACAGACAAACTGTGTAAATAGTTTTGTGGGACTTCTGTATTTATTTTGTAAACCAATGTTTGTTTAATAAATGAATAAATAAAATAAAAATAAATATAAATTTCCTGTCCTAAAATTATAAATTCGATAAACTGCACGTCACTATTGAGAATAAAGAACAGCAATACGGTCCTTCAAATGTAAATATTATAATAACGAAACTTCATGTTAGGGCAAACGTCAAACGGCCATCGTACCGTGCCGCAACTGTAGTTACGTGCATTTTTCGCCAGCCAGAATGCATCGGTGAATGTATTTTTTTTCATGTTATTTTTTCTCAAAAGAATACAAAGGTATGTGCATTTTCTCCACCCAGAGTGCATAAGTGCATTTTTTTCACCAAAAATGCATGAATGCATTTTTGACCACCAAAGATGCATGAATGCATTTTGACCACCAAGGCTGCATATGTGTATTATGCTCCATGAATGATGCGTTAGTGTATTTCCACATAAAAATGTATTTTTACTTCACCAAGGATGCATAAATGAATTTTCTTTCATCTAGGATGCATAAATGCATTTTGTCCACCAAGGATGCTAATGTGTATTTTGTCCACCAAGGATACATACAACATACATACAATCACGCCTGCAATACCCGAAGGGGTAGGCAGAGTCCAAGGAGCACTGTGTTCCTTAAGATCACATCTAGCCATACAAGAATTTGGTTTGGTCAGATGACAAATCGTGAAAGAGTAGTAACAAGTGGCTAGCTCATCGCGTACACGATCACAGAGCCAGTACCCAATACGCCCTTAGTATCCTTTTACGACATGCTAGGCAAGAAAAGCAGTTGGTACATTCTTTTTGTGTCCCGGACCAGGGATGCATACATTAATAAATGCATTTTCGCGCTTTTCTCCTTTTTATTGGGTAATAGCTGAAAATCAGTGGGTTGCTCATGGAGCATACCATAATCTGAGCTATCGCCCTTTTGCATTCTTATGGCACACATGTTACTTACCACCTTTTGTTTATTGTTCTGTAATGATTATTTTATTGTTATGTGTAATGTATAAGAAATTTGTATGTTATACCTATATTTGTTTGTAAGTATGTGTGTGTGTAATTATTGCAAATAAAGAGTTTATCTATCTATCTATCTATCTTTTCCTTCACCAAGGATGCATAAATGCTTTTTCCCCAACCTACCAGATGCATAAACTTACTATCAAAATATAGCGAGTTAAAAGAAAAGATCTTTTATTAGTAATTAACAATAGAAACTCCCAGAAGATCCAGTGTGTACATTTTCTTACATATTAGGTACAACTTTACCACAGTGTGCATAATAAATTGTATTCTATTCTGTACAGGTCCTAAAGCGTGGCATAATAGGCACCGGTCCTGGGACCTTGCGTCTCTGGGACTCGCTCACCAGGCCCAACGGGTCCATATCCAAGCTGGATGGATGGTTGGAGGCCGACAATTATACTAATATACTACACAAGGTGCGTGTTATTTTTTAATTCCCGATGCAAAAGAGGGGTTTGATAAGTTTTTAAGTATGTGTGTGTTGAACCAAAGATAGATTAGTCAAGACGAGGGTCTTCTTAGCTTTTTATCATTAAAACCGGTTCATCCATTTGAAAGATATGAGGAGTGTAAACATGAATAATGATAGCATCGGTGGCGGAGTTAGTACGCTTTGACTTTCGATATCGAAAACAAAGCTACCTTCCCGATGGTCAGGCCGTGGATGGGTGACCAAAACTTTGTGACTTGAACTCCTCCGTGAAGGAGGGCACGTTAAGCCGTTGGTCCCGGGCGCAATTGCAACCGCTTCTACACCAACCCGCATTGGGCCAGCGTGGTGGTGTTACGGCCCATACTCCCCCCCACCCTCCTGAAAATCAATTTTTAGTACCGCCTAGCACTAGCTACCAGGGAAGCACTAGCATTTAGGATGTAATTTCTACTGATAAACTTATAATAGATAATAATAGAATTGCGCTTTAATGTCGATAGTTTTAATTTACATTACACGCCATTACGCCACCAGTGATATAGCACTTAAGCTGTAAAAACTATAAGTTTTGTACTGAAAATTATCGATATCGACATAAAGTTGAGTTAGTAACAACATTATGCTCCATACGAAAAACGGCCATTATATGTGCCGAACTGTCAAACGGCACCTTGTTTGTGTAAATGTTTCGGATTCATAGGTATTAAAGGTTAATGGGTTAATTAAATCATAACTTTATGTTTTTTAAAAATGCCATGAGATTATGGTAGACTAATAATTGAGATTTATGAAGGTCAGAAGATATTAACTTAGTCCTCAGCCTATATACGTCCCCCTGCTGGGCACAGGCCTTCCTCATAGAGAAATACATGAGGAGTGTGTGCCGTAACACCACAACGCTGGCCCAATGCGGGTTGGTGGGTAGAAACGGTCGTTTTAGCGACCGGGACCAACGGCTTAACGTGCCTTCCGCAGCACGGACGAGCTCGAAATATCAGTCTTGGTCACCCATCCACGGCCTGACCATGGCTTGGGTAGCTTTGTTTTCGATCGAAAGCCAAAGCGTACTAACCACACGCCACCGAGCTGATATTAACCAGATATTTTCCATATCCCCAGGGTCTGGAGCGATTGGTGACGAAGTTCCAGAGCCTGGTCCGAAACCAGATGCAGCCAGATGAATTCGTGTCGCTGTTCTTTAACGTCGCCAACCAGCTCGAAGACGAGAGGAGGAGCTTCGCTATTAGTAGGCTAAGGGTGAGTTTTTTTAATCCATAGTAATAGAAACATCAAGGTTTTTTTTATGATTAGCCCAGCAAATGACTCAACTCCACCTGATGGTAAGCAGTAGATAAGTCCATGTGCGAAGGATGCTAGGGCAGCACCGAAGGATGCAGGCCTAGCGACCTCCACCTTGCTGGCTCACAAGATGCCTTTTCACGCCTCTTTTGAAGGAGCCCATGCTGTAGGAGGGAGGGAACACGTGTGCTGGTAGAGAATTCCATGCTCTGGATGTACGAGCAAAGTATGATTCCCTAAACCTTTTAGAAATTTTATTTAAACGGTCAGCAAAATATTCGAATTTTGGTCAGCGAATAAATAGAATTGGTCAGTTAAAATAACTAATTTGTCAGCAACTTAAGGGCAGCAGATTTTTATAATTTGTCAGCAAAATAATTAATTGGGCAGCAACTCAAATGTTCTCTGTTGCCAGTTTGTTCAATATATTTTGTTTTGATGACACATGTTTTTATGGGTCATAAAAAAATATATTTAACCTAATATCTATCAGAATACATTTCCTATGAATTGATCTTCATTGATCCTTTTACTACATTTTATGAATTTATTTTGCATAATTATTTGTAGCCCAAATAATTATCTTGCTGTCCAAATTGGACACGGAGACAACTCTTTTAAGTGCCTCCCGAATACATCATTTTATTTGCATTCACTTAAAAACGATAAATATTTTTTATGAAGTGTGATATTACACATATTACTAAAGCTTGTCTAATGATACATGCCAAATATTATTATCTCTGGATTTGTCGTTGTGAACAAAACTGAAAAAATTTTAGTATGGCAAATGCAGAATTCCCCAAAATCTCCATACAAAACACCAATTTCATAGGTAAGGACCTTATATTTATTTCATTTATCCTTTGTTTCAGGACACAGAAACCCTGAAGCAGTCTCCCACGGATACAATAACACAATACGCGTACAACCTGATGAGCCATCAGACGAAGCTGGCGCAGAAGTGCCTCGACGACCGGTCGGGCGGGTGAGATCATACATATATACATAAAATCACGCCTGTAATCCCCGAAGGGGTAGGCACAGTCCAAGGAGCACTGTGTTCCTTAAGACCACATTTAGCCATACAAAAATTGGGTTTGGTCAGATGGAAAATCGTGAAAGAGCAGTAACAAGTGGCTAGCTCATCGCCTACACAATCACAGAGCCAGTACCCAATACGCCCTTAGTCGCCTTTACGACATGCTAGGCAAGAAAAGCAGTTGGCAGCACACAGATCATACATACATATAACCACGACTATCATCCCCTAAGGGTTAGTCAGAGACTAGGCGAAAGCGCTGCAAAAGGAGACCCCTGTCATAGTCCGCGCTTCACCAAGCAGTGACTGCACTCAGCGTGACAGGTCTAAGCCCGTCGCCATAAACAATCAGCCATAAACAATGGATTTAGATTTTCTATTATGTCTACAAACGTCACATACTTTAAAAACCTAAAACGCTATTTACACACAAATGGTAAGATATCTCTATATTATATATTTTTTTTATGTGTATTTAATTATATGTAAGCGACCATGTTCTACCGCGACCATGTGTCCATTTTCTATTCTATTCTATTCTATGTTATTTAATTTATGATAAACCTACAGCGTTCCTTTCTTGATGATCTATTTTCTGTCCTCCCTAAGGTTGTCTTGAAAATATCGCTCTTAGCGATAAGGACGCCCATTGTTCATTAGAGTTTTCTTAAGTTGTCTGTTTTGTTTCTATAAACATGTTGTATGTACAATAAAGTATAAATAAATAATAAATAATATCTGATTACTTCCATTCTCCCATACAAAGTGTACCACTATGAGCCACCGAGCTTCTCAATGTTATAATCCAAAAGTATGTTCAACGGTCGAAACCGTTATTTTAAATAACGTCTTTGGAACGTCGAATCGCTCTTTGTATTGTGTTCTTTGCACTGCGTTCGAAAGGGAAACGAAATGGGAACGTTTTCAAAGACCGGTTTAATTGGCGAGGCTTCCAAACGCAGGTCGGGTGGCTTTATTGTGAAAATAAAAACGTTTTACGAACGAAATCGTTATATTTTGTTTTGTTCTTCATGAACGTTTTTTATAACGTTCCGTTCGAACATAAACGAAACTTAACATTCTTTCGACGATCTCCGTGGTCGAGTGGTCTGTATGCCGGTCCCAAGGCGTCGCCATCTCGAGAGGTTCTGGGTTCGATCCCCGGTGGGGGCAAATGTTTGGGTGATGAATTTTCAGGCATTTGTTCTCCAGTCTTGGATGTTTATATATATTTATATATATTCAGGATATTTATATGTATTTATCTGTTAAATATATTTATCCGTCATTTAGGCCCGTATTACAGAACTTAACTCAAGCGTAGATCTCTGCTTGAGCACTGTTAGAGAGGGATGGCGCTATTGTTCCCACACAGCGCCATCCCTTTTTAACTGCGCCATCCCTTTTTAACTGCGCTCAAGCAGAGATCTACGCTTGAGTTTGGTTCTGTAATACGGGCCTTAGTGTCTGTAACGCAAGCGGTATTAGTTGCTATAAATGGGGCTAGTTGATAGGTGTGAATGTTTGGAAATATTTATTTATTTAGGCGTTTATGCCGATAGCGTTTCAGTAAATATACCTGTATCCGAGCCCTGTGTATGTTTTCAGTCGGCAAATAAGCGCGGCGATATGCAAGTACGGCACGTCCACGCAAGAGTGCTCGTGCCTCTTCAGCAAGGTGTTCAGGTTGCCGTGCAGGCACATACTGATGCTGACCACGGAGCTTAAGGTAATAATAACCTTTCGTCATCAGCCTATATACGTCCCACTGCTGGGACAGGCCTTCCTCATGGAGAAACACATTAGGAGTATGGGCCGAAACACCACTACGCTGGCCCAATGCGGGTTGGTAGAAACGGTCACAAATGCGACCGGGACCAACGGCTTAACGTGCCTTCCGAAGCGCGGAGGAGCTCGAGATGATAAAGTCTTGGTCACCCATCCACGGCCTGACCATGGCGAAAGTAGCTTTGTTTTCGATCGAAGCCAAAGCGCACTGACCACTACGCCACCGAGCTCCTCCTAATATAATAACCTTAATACCTTAATAATATAATAACCTGATAAAAACCTTTATTTGATAGAAAATGGTACAATTATGTCTTAAAAAAATTGCTATCCAACATATTCTACTGATTTTCTTAGTGTACAAATACAGACTTACTGCCGCACTCAGAGTCTTTCATTAACTTTAATGTTTACTTTGAACAAAAATTAAACACCTATTTCAATTCTCATAAAGACGATTTTTAAATTCGTTAGTGAACAATAGGTTAAATGACGTCCCTGAGTGCGGTCGTTAGTCATTAGCTAATTATTAATTGTCATGCTTTGCTCTTTCTATTATTTATTTTTATTTTCTGTGTCCAGGTTTAAATTTATGAAATAGTAAAATTTGTATGTCATTGGGTATTTTATTAATTCTATCCATAGTACGTCTCAATCCTAGTTGCCAAAACAAAACAAAGGTGTTACATCTCTAGAATGTTTTGTGATGAATGTAGGTAATTGAAATCAATTGAAACGGACAACAATTGTTACCGATAACAATTGTTACTTGCCAATGGTGATTATGTAAAAAGTGTGATTATTGGCTGTTGTGCCGACCCCACCTAGAGTGGGAAAAGGGCAAGAAGAAGAAGTTATATATTAGTGGCTTACATATAAATATGTTGCTTTGTATTTTACTCAGGCGTAATGTGAAAAAGATATAGGTATAGTGTGAAAAACATTGTTGTGTTCCGACAATCAGAAGTAAGATAGCCAGCTCCTCAGTTGTTGAGGATTACAGGTGAAGCTCGCTTCCACCTTCGGCCTTATCGTCACTTACCATCAGGTGAGAAAAAAGTTTATTTTTTCTATTATTTTGCAGGTTAAAACTCACATACCGTTCGAGCCGAGATGGACGGTCCAGCACTGCTTATTTGGATGCGAGAACAACAATCCCACGGCCACAAGCAATACCACTGGTGCGTAGCCTACGCAGCCAATCCATACTATAGATAAATTAAGTGGTATAGATCGCTATTCCGGAATTACTTAATTTATCTATGGTTCCGCTAGTATAGTAGCGCCACCTAACGTAATAAGTCGAACGAAGGGCTACAAGCAACAATAATAAGTTTTAGACGAACTAAAAACCCATGTATGGGAATAGTCTATACTACTTAATTTATCTATGCCCATACATTATTATGAATGCGAAAGTAAGAGCGAAATTTAATTAAAAAAAACTTTTATTAATATTATAGAGATCCTTAGATCACAAAAAGAATGTACCAACTGCTTTCCTTGCCTAGCATGTCGTAAAGGCGACTAAGGGCGTATTGGGTACTGGGTCTGTGATTGTGTAGGCGATGAGCTAGCCACTTGTTACTGCTCTTGCACGATTTTTCATCTGACCAAACCCAATTTTTGTATGGCTAAATGTGGTCTTAAGGAACACAGTGCTCCTTGGACTCTGCCTACCGCATCGGGGATTACAGACGTGATGGTATGTATTAGGTCCTTACCTATGAAATTGGTGTTTTGTATGGAGATTTTGGGGAATTCTGCATTTTCCATACTAAATTTTTTTCAGTTTTCTTCACAACGACAAATCCAAAGATAATAATATTTGGCATCTATCATTAGACAAGCTTTAGTAATATGTGTAATATCACACTTCATAAAAATTATTTATCGTTTCAAAGTGAATGCAAATAAAATGATGTATTCGGGAGGCACTTAAAAAGAGTTGTCTCCGTGTCCAATTTAAACACAATTAAACTTACAACAAATTATAAAAACAAATCAAAAGAGCTCAAAAATATAGTCTATTTTTAGACGAGGTAAATATTTTTAGGAATACTCTGAATCTTAATAGTTAGAGACAAAATACTAAGAGAGAAAAAAAACACCAATTTCATAGGTGAGGACCCTTATATGTAGATCCTTAGATTTTGATTGTCATCCGCAATGAAAAGCTACAATTTCTGTAGCCTGGATCATAATGTTTTCATTAAACATATAGTTTAAATAGATTTTGATTTATTTCCAGGCAGTGGTACATTCATGGAGCAAGTAGTTGTGGAATCAGCGGACGGACAACACCGGCAGACATTACAGCAACCACAACAAATACATCAGGTATCTGGAATTTTATTATTATCATCGTCGTTCAGCTTGGAGACGCCCACTGCTGGACTTATAGAAAGAAAGAAAGAAAAAAAGACGTGTGGCACTCGGGGACTGCCGCGGTAAAGCTATTGCATAGCATTTTGTATCAACTTATGCAATTATAATTTTATTCATGCAGTATTTCTTTTTCTTTGATATTAATTCAAGTAACACTTTTTGAGCGTGGTGACCGATAAGAAAACAAAATTTTCCATTATTAAATAAATAAAAAAAGTTAATATTGTTTAAAATATATTTTATTATTTCACAACCCATGTGGGTTTTATTATCTTAACGCCGTGTCGAAGATTGCCGAACTGAAACGACGTTAGACGATGCACGGCCTTCAAGCCACACCTCTTCTTCTTCTTCTTCGTCGTACGGGCGGTTTCCGCAACTCGACGACTTAGCGCCTATTTTGCGTTTGAGGGTGAAGGCTGGCTACTCCAGCCAGCCCAACTCCGCCAGGAAGTCGCCCAGCGCCTTCACGTTGAGGACAGCCTCGCGGAGGTTACCCGGGTTTCCCAGGTACTTTGCCCGGTAGCTAGCTACCCCAGTGCATTCCAACAGCACGTGGGCGGCTGTTTCTTCTGCCCCCATGCACGCTCTGCAAAGGGGGCTGTCGGTGATACCTAGATTGAAAAGGTGCCTGTTAAAATAGCTATGACCTGTTATGGCTCCCGTTACTAAACGTAAGCGAGCCTTACTTAGCTGTAGGAGTTTCTTGGAGAAGCGGGGGTCTATTCGTGGTAGCGCAAGTCTAGCCTGCCTGCATTCTTCCAAGTTGTTCCAGTAGTTCATGTGTAGGTTTTGAGTATTTCTCAATACTATACCTGTAAACCAGCTTTTAGGGAGAGGTATAATAGGCTCCGGTCCCACCGGGTCTCTGCTTGAGCCTCTCCTTGCTAATTCATCAGCAGCATCATTCCCTCGTGAGCCGCTGTGTCCTTTGATCCATTGTAGCGTGATCGTATTGTGCTCGCCTACCTCATTAAGAGCGTGGTGACACTCTTCTAGAAGACCTGATGTCAGTTTTGGGTTTTGTAAGGCCTGTAAAGCTGATCTGCTGTCCGAGAGGATTCTTAGGTCATGGTACATTACCTCTCTGGCTAAGATGGCTTTCGCTGCCAGTAGAATGCCCATACATTCCGCTTGGAATACAGTGTTATAGGTTCCCAGTGTTTTGGTGATGGATATGTTCAAGTCTTCAGAGAAGACACCTGTCCCAGTACCTGAGTGCGTTTTTGAACCATCCGTGAAGACATCCAATGACCTGTGCGTTACGCCGGTATCGTCATCTTCTGCCAGATGTATTTTATACTTTTTGTCAAACCTGAAGACTGGTGTTATGCTGTCGCAGACCGCCTCCATGAGCGGCTCTCGGCTCCAGTTCTTCGTAATGTGACTGATGTGTTTTACCTCATCAAACTTAATAAGTTTGTTGTGCTTCAGTCGAATCACTGATAGTGCAGCCTCCTGTTGCACGTGGAGGTGTAGCGGTGCCATGTTTAGCATGGCCTCCATTGCTGCTGTCGGCGTGGTCCTCATGCATCCCGTGATTGCACAGCATGCAAGTCTTTGGAAGCGACGTAATTTGTTGGCACAAGTCGCCGTGTTCGTCTTGGGCCACCAAACTAGCGCTCCGTAACTTACCATTGGTCTAATAACCACAGTGTAAAGCCATTTAAAGATATTTGGAGCAAGTCCCCAGCGTTTTCCTACCATACTCCTACATTGCCATAAGACAATACCTGCTGTCTTCGTCTTTTGGTCTATATGGTTGTTCCAAGTCAACTTGCTGTCCAGTATGACACCCAGATACTTAACTTCTTTGGAAAGGGTGAGTGCCGTACCAAACAGGCGAGGGAGTCTGTGTTCTCCTAAGTTGCGTTTGTTGGTGAACATTACTAGTTCAGTTTTGGTAGGATTGACTGTTAGTTCATGCTTACCACACCACCTCTCCACCGTCTTCAGTGCCGTGCGCATGATATCACAGACCACGCCTGACTGTCGTCCAGTGATTAGAATCGTGATATCATCCGCGTAGCCCACGGTGTAGAAGTGTCTGTCGTTCAGGTTTGTTATGAGGTCGTTTACTACCAGGTTCCATAATAGAGGGGAGAGTACGCCACCTTGTGGGCACCCTCTCATAACCCTTGCCCCCCGGCTGCAGTCTCCACCTATTTTTACAAACCTGTTGCGGAGCATGTTTACGATCCAGGCTATGAGGGTGCTAGGGGTTTCATGTTCCCTTAGTGCCGCTTCAATGCTGGAGAAGTTAGTTTTGTCAAAGGCACCCTCGATGTCGATAAAGCATCCCAGACAAATTAGTTTGTTGTGAATGGCATATTCGATCTTACCTACTACTTGATGTAGTGCCGATTCAGTTGACTTGCCTGTACTGTAGGCGTGCTGGTTTTTGTGGATTGGGATACTCTTGAGTGCACCATTCCGTAGGTAGTTGTCGCACATCCTTTCCAGTGTTTTCAATAAGAAGGATGAGAGACTGATGGGCCTAAAAGCTTTAGGGTTTGTGTAGTCTGTTTTACCTGCCTTTGGTACGAAAATTACCTTCACCTCCCTCCACAGCAATGGTGTGTATTGGTGGGCTAGACAGGCTCGAAACAGCCAAGTAAGTATGATGACTAGCTTGTTACCTCCCCACTGTAGCAGCGCCGGAAAGATACCATCCGTCCCAGCTGTCTTGAAGGGTGAGAAGCTGTTGATCGCCCATTCGGTTTTATTAGGTGTTACCACTTCATCTGCTAGGCTCCAACAGCTTTCTGTAGGGTGCATGACCTGGTCGTTCCAACTTGGTGGTTCACACGAGGTTATGCAGTTTGGAAAATGGGTTTGTAGGAGAATATCTTGAGATTCCTCAACGTCCAGAGACAGTGAGCCATCAGTCCGGCGGATTACTCCTATTTCAGTAGGACCCTGCTTCGCGAGAATTTTCCTTACCCTGTTCGCTTGTTGGTTAGTAGCAATTTCCGTACTGAAATTCCTCCATGAGAAGGACTTCCAGAACCTTATGCGCTTTTTATACCTAGCTTTAATGGCCTTGTAGTTGTCCCAGTCCACTTCATTGTTGGTGTTCATCGCCCTGTTAAGCCTCTTCCTGACAGCTCTACGAATCCTTTCGAGCTCCGGCCCCCACCAATCATTCTTACCAGAGCGCGACAGACCCGAGACACTGACAGGGCAGGCTAGACAGAAGCATTTGTTTAGACAGTCTGTGAGTTTCGTGACTTGTTCGTCAATTTGTGTCGTACTTACAATCCTGGTGCTGATATTGTCGGCATCAAGGTTGCTTTGAAGCAGCCTGGTATAAAGGCTCCTGTTGGTTTTCCTCGGGATTCTCCTAGGTTCAGGATGTGTCGAAGTTACCTGAATGTCGAAACGAATCCATCTGTGGTCGGAACATGAGGCCTCGCTCGAGACATGCCAGTTCTGGATGAGATTCGCCGCCCGAGGTGTTGCTAGAGTCAGGTCGATGATGGTGCGGCACCCCCTACCAATGAAGGTTGGTTCGTTACCTGTGTTTATGATCTCGAGGTTGGTGGAGTGTAGAAATTCAACAAGTAGATTACCTCTGTTGTTGTTGTTTTCCATTCCCCATGGATGGTGAGCATTGGAGTCAGTACAGATAATCAGCTCGAGCCCGCTCGTATCACAGAAGCGTGTGAGGCGAACTACCTCCTCTGGCGGCACATCTCCGCCATCCGGCATGTAAGCTGAAGCGATGACCACGTCAAGGTCGTCACTATCTTGGTTAGGAATCAGCCTTACAGTGCTGAGGTCTCTGGAACAGAAATCCATTAGTGGCTGTGTTTTAATGTCTTTCGAGATGTATATACAGGTCCTTACGTCATTTTGGGAGGCGTACACAAGCTTACCTCCGATACCGGAAAGTCCTCTTATGTCGCCTCCCCTGATCCACGGCTCCTGGATCAGGGCGACTGCTGTGTTAGTAACCTCCAACCACCGACGTAATTGAGCCGTTGCTGTGATACTGTGGTGGAGGTTAATTTGAAGGAGCTGGGCTTTAGAGGGGGACGCCATCTTGGCTTTCCTCCCCTCCTAGCAGCAGCTCGCCGAGGCCACACCTCCTTGCGCATCGGAGTGGGGAGCGTGAGGTTTTTTCGTTACGGAATTTCTGGATTCGGTCCCCGCGCTCAAGGCCCGCGATAGAAGCTATGCAATAGCTTGATAAACATTATTAAGAACCATGATACACTGAATATAATAATAGATTCGACATGTTGTATACATCACGATACTTAATAGGTATCTACTCAGCATAGTCGATGCATCTGAATAATGCTCCGACGCAGGTCTTCCGTAGATGCCAAGAAAAAAAAAAACTGTTGTTGGGCTGTTCACATCTAGCAACTTCTTACGACCTAGATCGTAACACTTTGTTGACCAGAAAAAATATATATTATGACTATTTTAGTATCTTAGTATGACCAAATACCTTCTAATATATTTCAAATATATTCATATATTTTCAGAATCAAAACTAGATGACCATTTATGTCAGTTTATATTGTAATGCACCTTTCACGGTTCAAAATGCGCCTTTCGCTGCTCAAATTGCGCCTTTGATGGTTTCAAATTCGCCTTTCGCTGGCGGGTCAGCTTGTTTGCCAACATGTTAAATAAATAACTGACAACTTTATTTGGTTTATTTATCTTTTATCATCATATTCGCTATTTCAACCCATTATCGCATTCAAAAAATAAGCCAGAAATGTAAAACTTTACCAACATTATGTTGAGACTGTTACAATAAAAAAGAAACCATCCAAAATGATAATAACTCCTTTAGTGCATACTCCTTCCTTCCTTCTTCGTTCCTTTTGACGACCTCCGTGGTCGAGTGGTCTGTACGCCGGTCTCCAGGCGTCGCCCTCTCGACAGGTTCTAGGTTCGATCACCGATAGGTACAGATGTTTGGATGATGATTTCAGGCATTTGTGCTCCAGTCTTGGATGTTTATATATATTCA
Organism: Parapoynx stratiotata; assembly: GCA_910589355.1. Classification (NCBI taxonomy): domain Eukaryota; kingdom Metazoa; phylum Arthropoda; class Insecta; order Lepidoptera; family Crambidae; genus Parapoynx; species Parapoynx stratiotata. The sequence goes on along the minus strand of OU342485.1, from coordinate 6,412,448 downwards.
GGATACTTATATGTATTTACTTATTAAATATCCGTCATCTAGTGTCTAAATATCCGTCATCTAACCCTCAGGGGATAATAGTCGTGGTTATTTGTATGTATGTGGGTTGGATCGGCCAGTAAGCCTAATTTATTTATTAAATATCCGTCATCTAGTGTCCGTAACACAAGCAGCATTAGTTGCTTAAAATGGGGCTAGTTGATAGGTTAATTTATTAATTTATTTTGTTAGTGTAAAACTTTACCAACACTATGTTGAGAATGTTTTACAATAAAAAAGAAACTATCCAAAATGATAACATCTCCTTTAGTGACCATTTCCGTTTCCTTTTTTTATTTTATTTTTTTGTTGGTACTCCAGGTGGGAGGTGTGAGGCAACAGCAGTACGTTTTAGCAGCGACTCCCGGACAACCGGCCACGCCCGTATCACAAGTGAGTCTTTATTCGTCTTACCATTACAGGGCCCTTTTTTGGCATAATGTTTTTACTCATAATACTTTGGCTCGATTCTCGATTCTTGCCATATCTCCTCTCGCAGGTGGGCTGGTAGATATTTCTTTTAGGAATAAGCCACCCTTTGTACTGATCTTTATTATTTGCCTTTTCAATGTATTTAATTATTTATTCGTTACACTATTACTACCACATATAAATTTCAAGATTACAAGTGCATTATTACCAAGTCATTATTACATCTTTTCATCATCAATAAACTCCATAATATTATAATAGGCCTTGCTTAGTAACATTTCTTTAGTAACATAGAGCAGGTGAATGATGTGTGCAAGGATCGTAGCAAGTGGAGATTGTCTACCTACTATACCGGGATAACGGCGCGTTAACATGTAAGATTTTAAAAGTTATAACTTATGTGTCCTTCTTTCAGGTAATATTCTGCGGCGGCGGTGTAGGATCAGTAGGAACTGTCGCGGGCGCAGCGCCAGTACTGACTTCGGTGTTACCGGCCGGCGGGGCGGTGCTTACACCGCATCCGCTACATCACTAGCACTAGACCAATAGAGGTGGACAATAAACATAATACTACACACGTAAGCAATGACATCCCAATTTTCAGATTATAATCCATTCATTTCCATTATTTACATGGATCAATAATAATCAGCTGCGTGAATAATTACAAAGGTGATGTTTAAAAAAATGCCAAGACCCTGTACAGTTATTGACAAAATAGTATAAATTACGTACATTCACATATATAATAAAAAAAATTTTACACCTTTTAGTTTTTTTGTAGGAAACAATACAACATTTCGTCGGAATATTACATTTTAAATATAAATAATTACCTATTCTAAATAATTGTTAACAAAATAGTAGTGTTTTAGTTAACCTACCTACTGTACACTATCCTAAAACAATTTAAGGGTTGACATACGAACGAAGTATCAATGTCAATCATTCATTCCACACACTGCCGCCATCATGAAAAGTATGGCTATAATAAAAATATTTCAAAAGCTTCCTACATAAACATTTTACATTAATTTCAAGAAAATCGTGTATGATAGGGTCAAGGTTTAATTACGGTTTTTTATAATAACATGTACACGTGTTGGCATTTTCCCCATACAAAATTAAACATCTCCTTTCTCGATATTTCTATTTATTGCACACTTTCGAAGAAATAGCTATTCCGCAAAATATATGGCTGTTCTAAAATAAACAAAGTTATTAAATTAATCAATTTATTTGTTCACAGGTCACACCTGAAGACGCATCTGCGTCCTTCGTCAAGTAGCATCGCGCCTTTGCAATCAGAAAGCGCGCCGTCATTGGCTGGATTGCGCCTTCAATGGTTGATGTTGCGCATTTGACTGTTCAAAGTATTATTATGCGCCTTTGGAGGTTCAACAAGCACCGTTTCAAGGTGTTCAATTGCGCCTTTTATGGTTCAAAATGCGCCTTCGACGGTTCAAAGTCGCGATTATAACAAATCGAAGGCGGAAGTGGTCTTGACTGAACTTAGCACAACTAATGGAAATTCGGTGTTATCAAAATATTACAACCATTAAGTAGTTTTGTTACAAATATGTATTCTATGTCAGTAACATTAAGGTCGTTTTTTCATCTACACTATGTCAACGCCAGCCGCATTGCATTCGAATCGACTATGGTGTATTCTTCAAATAACAAATAGTGAAGCATTTGAAGCACATAAAATGAATCTAAATGATACGGTTTTAAAGTTGGTATTTGAATGAACCACGCATACTGACCCAGCCAAGCTATTATGAGAGGATAAATACAATGAAATAACGAAGGATCAGTATGAATGGTCAGAATTCGTTGATTATGGAATGAATCTGTTATTTCATATCGTATTTAAGCTTTCGTACTACTAGCAGAGACATGTGACCTTTTATTTATTAAATAAATCAATTTCATTCGCTTCATACGTTCAGAGTTTTTGTATAAACTCAAAAAATGGTTTTAATTTTTATTTATTACAATGCATAATATTTTTTACCTGTCAAGGTTGGATGGTAGCGGCTTATTATAAGAGTACTGCCAACCCATCTCTTCCCCTGGGTGTCGTAAAAGGCGACTAATGGACTCGGAACTGCACAACATCCAATAGCTTATAGCGGCGACGGGCTCACCACCTGTCACGCTGAGTGCAGTCACTGCTTGGTGAAGCGCGGACTATGGCAATGGACTGCTTTTGCGGTGATTTTACCTAGTCTCTGACTAACCCTCAGGGGATAATAGTCGTGGTTGTATGTATGTATGTAAGTTGGATCGGCCAGTAAGCCTAATACGGCCAGGGAAACATATGACAAAATAATTTATCGAAATATTCTAAGAAATAATTTCTAAATGGTGGTTATATATCCCAGGTATTTCTAAGAGTTCATACTGAAAATCGATTTATCAGATAACCATGTCATGTTTCGTCGGACGTGTTAGCGGGCAGCGCTACAAAATATCGATATTTTGACAGTCCTGGTGACGTCAAATTGACAGATAAATTTATAATATTTAAAAAGAGATTAAAACATCATTTTATTTATTTATCTGAAAGTAATTTATTGTCAAATAAAAGTAAACTCTATTTGAATCCTGTTAAGTTTACAACAGTTAACTTTATTGCTATAATGTACAGTCAACTTCAAAAATATGTATGCATATTTGACAAATGACAGTTTATATGCCCTTCCAATAAGTCATTTACTGGCAAGCGTGCATATATATTTTTGATCTCGAGTATACTTGGAGATAGGAGGTCCGTTTTGACAAATTCATAAACTATACCCCCGAAGGAGTAGTAACACCTACTTGCCTGATAGTGATGTGACGATGGGGATGCCGGTGATAAATAAAAACAAGGAGATGTCGTCACTTATTGTTATTATAATAGCTCTTTACCTATGAAATTGCCGTTTTGTATTGAGATTTTGGGGAAGTCGGCATTTTCCATATTAAAATTTTTTCAGATTTCTCCACAACGGCAAATCCAGAAATAATAATATTTGGCATGTATCATTAGACAAGCTTTAGCAATATGTGTGTATCACTTTTCATAAAAATTAGTTATCGTTTTTAACTGAATGCAAATCAATTGATGTATTTGGGAGGCACTTAAAGAGTTGTCTCCGTGTCCAATTTTGACACAATTAAACTTACAACAAATTATCAAAACAAATCAAAAGAGCTCAAAAATATTGTCTATTTTTAGTGGAGGTAATTAATGTATAAGAATATTCTGAAACTTACAGACAAAATACTAAGAGAGAGCGGAACGGCAATTTCGTAGGTACCTATAATTTAACAAACAATTAAAAAAAAGGTAAATTGACGTTCATTTTGATGAATGTTCACCGTGTAATTTCAGCTTTATCTAGCTGTCAAAATGAGCTTCCTATTTCTCTGCGACTAGCACCATGTCAAATTACCTTACCTAGCGTCCTGATGCTAATTTCATTTAAAAAATAATTCCTTGTATAGAAATGTATGAGAACCATACACAAAACCGTTCCGAGACCGACCGGCACATTCTATGCATTTCTATTACAAAAAATATTTTACGTGCCTGAAACGCCTTGCGCTCTTAGCATGAATACGACATTATGATACATATCGGGTTTTTAACACGGTCAAAGTACTACGGAATTTGACAATTGGGCGTGATAAAAACGCGATAAGCATCACGCTGCGCTGATCATGTTACCTAGGCTGGCACGGTCATGGTATGCTCGGTGTTGTGGACGTATAAAGGACAATGTATAAATTATGAATCAAAAGAATGGAAAAGGGAATATTTTTCGAAAATCCACCGACGTTTTATTTGCGTTTCAGTAATACATGTTTTTGTTATTTTCAGTAATGGGTTTGAGTTCGAAAAATATTTTGGGTTTGGCTACGAATTTCGTATTTTAAACTCTTAGGCTACTAGCGTAAGGTGTAAATATTAGTATTTAATTATATTAATAAATAAATAAAGAATACATGTAAAATTTGTGTTTTTATGTTCCAAAACAAAATATGTGTAGTGCACGCGGAACTAGTTGGCCGCGCCTTAGGTATTGAGCGGTGGGACGGGGGGGGGGGGGGGGGCTTGCTGTCATTCATTACTCAGTTCGGCGCCGAACTTCGCGACGGCAACACGCATTGAAAGACCCGGCTACTTTAAACAAAACGCACATGAGATTGCAATAGCGAGATGAGTCGCCACCTAAGGCGCGGCTCTGTAGTTAGTTGTGCGAGCGAAATATTGTCCGAAGCGTAGCAAGTGGAGATCAGAACCCCATTGTGAAAAAAACTTCTTAGCGATAAGCGGCCCCTAACGGAAAGTAGTTGAAATCACGTCTCCCATAGAAATTGACTTTTTTAGCGCAACTTAAGTTGAGTTTATCCTTCCGAAGCACGAAGGAAATTCAATTCCTACAGTCAACCCAAAATAAGATGCCCGTTTTGACATTTGACTTTATGACGTAACTAGTCATGTAACTATACGACTCTGTACTCGATTCTCAAGATAAGTCGATTGTAGTTTGTATGAGGATTTAATCGATTTGAATATGTATTGTATAGCTGACCAGGAAAATTAAAAACCTCTTCTAGGATTTTTCTTGTTATTGCTAAATTTTGAATACTTTTTTAATCAATTAAAATTTTTAAACAAGCTCTGATTAAAAAAGAAACATACGAATCATGTCCCTGATGTTACATTGACGTATCTAGTAATGTGAAATATGTAGTAATAAAAGTTGTACAAAATCTAAGATCAAACTCAAACTCAAACTCAAAGTCATTTAATCAAATTGGTATCATCAAATACACTTTTGACAAGTCAAAACAAACAAAATAAATTATAAGTATCCTTAAATTGATAATACCACTACTTTTTTTTCGGCCTGTTCACTACCGGGAGGCCTTGTCTAGAGAAGATACAGGCAAGAAACTCTGCAAGGGTTCCGTCCTCCCTTTACATCAATATATTCTACAACCTAATAAAATTTACGTGTATTATATAATACTCTTAGTCACAAATGTTAAAATTGATTTGGAAGGTAAATGCTCCAAAAGCGACGTATCAATATATACAAGTGATTGTAATAGTTATACTGAAGTAATTAATTAATTGTCATGTCTATTCGGAACACTCTCCTGGCCAAAACAAAAAAAAAAAAAAAATTATATATAATATGAATGGATACAATAATAATACCTATGTTTCACAAAAAAGTTTTGTGTTAATATAATAGAAAAAAAAAGGAATTTATGATAGCTAAACAAAATGTATAATAAAAAAGTAAACATTTCAATATACAATCATGAAAGTGACCAAATGTAAGATTGCAGTGTGGAGCAATCTATATGTCCCATGCTTGACTATCATTTAAATATTCATTGATTTTGTAATAGGCTTTTTTCATGAGGGTTTTTTTTACAAATTCTTTAAACTTTGTATCGGTCATTTGGGTAACATTGATTGGTAGCATATTATAGAATCTAACAGAATTCATTAAGAAAGATTTATTCGTCTTACTTCTCTTGTAACTTGGAAGACGAAGTTTATATTTATTTCTTGTATTGAGACAATGACCTTCACTAATCTGAACGTAGCTGTGAATATGTTGGCGAACAAACATAATATTTACAAATATGTATAAACATGGCAAAGTAAGAATATTAATCTGTTTAAACAATTCTCTTAGGGATTCCCTTGTCTTCATTTTATATATATTTCGAATAGCCCTCTTTTGTAGAATAAATATAGATTCCAAATCAGCAGCAGATCCCCACAAAATGACCGCATAAGACATAAGACTATGAAAGTAGGCAAAATAGACTAAGCGAGCTGTTGGTATGTCTGTCAATTGTCTTATCTTTTTTATTGCGTAAGCAGCCGAGCTAAGCTTTCCCGATAAACTCTTGATATGGGATCCCCACTGAAGTCTGGAATCAATATGTATCCCAAGAAATACAGAATCTTTTACAAGCTCTAAGCTGTTTCCGCCTATGTTTACTTCCAAATCATAACAGCGCGTATTTGGGGGAGAAAATTTTATACATTTAGTTTTCTTTGAATTTAACATAAGATTATTAGCCGAAAACCATTCGCAAACCTTATTCAACGTATTATTTATAACTAGCTCTCCTGTCTTTGCATTATTTCTATTAACCCTAAATAAGAGAGACGTGTCATCCGCGAATAAAACTATGTCAGCCATTTCTGTAACCATGAAAGGAAGGTCATTAATATAGACGAGAAATAGAAATGGTCCTAAAATTGAGCCTTGGGGAACACCCGTTTTTACTATTGATCCCTCAGAGACGGCACCATTAAATCCTACTTTCTGTATACGCTGTGATAAATACGAATAAATAAGATTTAGAGATTTTCCTCGTATACCATAATGATTTAATTTGGAAATTAGCGTTTTGTGCTCCACACAATCGAACGCCTTTGATAGGTCACAAAATACACCTACTGTGTCGTGTGAGTCCTCCCAACTTTCCAATATATACTTCATTAGTTTCGCGCCTGCGTCTGTGGTTGACTTTCCTTTTGTAAAACCAAACTGTTGGTCATGTAATAAGTCATTAGTTCTAAAATGAGCTGCTAATTGTGTATATAAAATGCTCAAAAATTTTACTTAATGCAGGAAGTACCGAGACGGGTCGATAATCGGTAGGGTTATGGTGATTGCCTGACTTGAATATAGGCGTTATTTTACTATGTTTCATTAAATTTGGAAAAACACCTGATTCTATACAGTTATTAAAAATCAGTGCCAACATAGGGGCGATAGGTTCAATTATATGTTCTATTACTTTAACAGACACTCCCCATATGTCTTCGGTTTTCTTCTTATTTAAGGTTTTGAATGTTTTCATTATATCTGTATGTGATATGGCTCTAAATTCAAAGACCGGAATATCTTTCATTAAATATTGCTTCAGAAATATTTCAGCTCGCTCCGTAGAAGAATGAAGATGTCGCGTTGTTTCTATTGGAATATTTTCAAAAAAAGTTTCAAAAGTGCTAGCAATGGCTTTCTTATCTGATATAATATTATTTCCTATTTTCAAATACTGTGTTACTTCTCTTTTGGGTTTCTTTCCTGTTTCAGTATTAATTACATTCCATGTAGTTTTAATTTTATCTTTAGCATCCCGTATTTTGTTACTCAAATATAAAGATTTTGCTTGAATGCATACTTTCTTAAATAGCTTGGAGTATTTTTTCACTTGGATCATATATTCTAATATGCGAGTCGGCCTTAAAAAAAGACTTCTTTTCCCTCAATCGATTATGAATAATCTATAGGCATGAAAAAATCGCTATGCACATCACTTAGCCGAGGGGGTGGTACCCGTCCATGAAATATCCACTTACTGTGGAACATTTTAATAAGTAAAAAATAAAGAACTTTAGGAAATGTATTCTGAATAGGAACACATTTCTACGTAATTCATCTATGGTCCGGGTAGAATATTAATATTCTTTTAGACCATAACGTCTAGGGTTCTGATCATCGAATCTCCTTCGCTGGTCGTCCAAGATTGTAGTTAGCTCCACGATTCGCGCAGTCTCGTAAGACATTAGCTGGGTCTTGGGTTTCGTCTGCAAAATAAAATTGTTGAATACAGCAGAAAAATTAACTGACGCACATAGCATAGAGATAAGAAATAAACCCTAATCCTAAAGGGGTAGGCAGAACTGTAGACAGTTAACGCCCATATTTCACGCTGATAGGTACCTATTAGTTAAATCTGTGCAAGACTAGAGCCTGTTATGTTTAAGTTAGTGTCAAGCACAAATTGAGGATGAGTGTAATTAACGTATTAACTACTTTATCGTCAAGGTATTGTACCACTGGCTCACCGACACACCAAGTGTATTCCACAGTACCCGTAGTGGTCCGTCAGCTCGTTCCTCCGTCCCGCGCAGTGTGTTCTCCATAGAGTATATCTCTAGCTATAGACCCACAGAGAGTAATTCATAATTTTTTATCTTCATTTGGTAGTATTTTAAATGCATAAAAGTTTGAGAATACCATTCGTTTTGGGTTTTTTAATAGCAAGTATTTATTTAGAAATATAAACCCTACTTAAAAATATATAACATTGATGTTAAAATACTGAAATTATTGAAAGTGATAAGTAATTATTTAATTATCTTAATTAAAAAGTTTGTAATAATAAAAAAAATTAAATAGTCGTATATTTTTCTAAAACTTTACGGCAATGAAGTAATGGCATCTTAAGGAAACCTTTTTATAGGTTGTTTACCTTTTGTCTCAGATCGAAATGGATAGACTATAGATACAAACACTACAATGAGGGTGAGGATATTTTTTTAACCGTAAGTGTCCTGAAGAAAAGCCAGGTGAAAAGTAGGTACCCAAAATCGCCGAGAATACATGAGTTGTACTGTAATGAGAGTTGATGAAACGAAAGAAAAGGGAAAAAGGTTTCTGAATTCCTGTTAAAGGTTTGGGCAGTATTCTTGAATGATAAACTACAATGGTTACTGTATATTTTCTTTTATTTCTCCTAAAAACAGTTTACACACAACACAGACATTACTCACTCGAATCAGCGGAAGTACAAGAAGAGGAACCATAAAGATCTGTCACGATGACATTGACATAAGGAAAAAATAATAAATGTCTATGGACATCTTGATTGAATCATGTACAATAACAATTCCGCATCGCATTTTTCATACTCCGGAAATTCCTTTTTATGACGTGACTGGAGATGACTTAGTAGCCCAGAAGTCCCGCGCCCTTTTCTTGAAATGCTTGATTGCACTTACAACGCAGTCTTATCGTCTATTTATTTATCAATTTCATTATAGTTCGCCCTATAGCACCACACTTCGGTAAACATAACAAAGTTATGTCAAGTTATAACAAGCTGAGCTGAACGCTGAACGCTGAACGTTCGGCTCGGCCTGGATACGCGCATGCGTAGTGAAATTCCTCTTAAATTTTTAAGGAAGCTGTACGCGCTGGGGTACATGTAAGTTTGTTCGCGAGCGAATGAGTGGCGAGCTCTCCGTGCAACGCGCTGCGCGGGCGTTCAGAGAGCGACTGAGCGACTGACTGGGCCCCACGCCGGAAAGAAGCGCGCTGCGTAGGTGCGCGTGCAAGTAACGGTTTTCGACTTTATGTTTTCGAGCCATTATCAAGAGAAGCGATAGCGGAAGAGGAATTTATTTATATTTATCAGGATGCGGAAGCGGTTGAATAACTCAAAATATTGCGGAACTTTCGCATTATGAGGAGGCGGAAGAGGAATACTCAGCAACCCTATTTAAGACTGCATCTGCCATCGCCGTTCGTCTAAATTAATTTCTTGTTATTGAAGCACCCTCACGCATTGCAGTATCTGCATCACAGATATTACATTAACATAGATGCTGAGTTGGGACGGACGGGGCACTACCCGTTCGAGGGGCCACGGGAATCGCGGGTTCGATCCCACCGCCTGTACCACTGAGTTTGAATAAAACTTATGTACAGTTCATTGTGAATATCGCTTGCCTCACATAGTGCGGTTCATGGCAACAGGTTCGCCACCTGTTACATGGGGCTGGCGAAATGTGGGCGTTTTACACCGCTGCCTACCTCTTCGGGGAAAAAAGGCGTGATGATATGCTGTTGTCATGTTATATGAGGACTATGGGCCGTAACACCATCACGCTGGCATTGGGCCAGCGTGGTTGGTGTTTAGAAACGGTCACAATAGCGACCGGGACCAACGGCTTAACGTGCCTTCCGAAGCACGGAGAAGCTGGAGATCACAAATATTTGATCACCCATCCGCGGCCTAACCATGGCGAAAGCAGCTTTTTTTTCAATCGAAAGCCAAAGCGTAGGTACTAACCACTACGCCACCGACTCCTGGCAGTCGTGGAGGTATAATTTGGCTTAAAATTATACAATTTGGGCTTAAACCTACTAAAAATACATTTCAATTGTTCTGAATAACTATTTCATGACTTACTTCGACAGCAGCAACCACAGTGTTTTTCTTCTTAATGCACAGTCCTAGAAGCTTCTCGAGTAGGAAGTAGAATATCTCCACGAAGCTGATGAAGCTAGCGCCCAGGAACAGGCCCGCCGCTCCGCCGAACGATACTGAAGTTGAACAATAAAATAATACACATACATAAATCACGCCTATATCCCCGAAGGGGTAGGCAGAGATGAACTAGCACCCACGTTTCGCCAATTAGTTAGGTCCCATGTAATAGGTGGCGAGCCTATTGTCATTTATCGGGCACAAAAGTCGCAGTACATTGCTATTGCTAGGTGGTATCAGAGGAACGCTGCTGCCCATTCCTTATCATGGATTTATCCTTAGTCGCCTTGTACTACCCACGGGAGAGATTTGGGGTGCTGACAATTGTATTCTACTCTGCCGTCACCTTCAATAAAATAATAGCAGACAACAAGTCCAATTCCGTAGACACAAACTAAACCAAATATCTATGGCCAAACCAAATTGTGTATCTATCCTCCTCTAACAATATGGAGAAATAAGGCTAGATTAAGGATAGCATTATTAATTACGTCCCCTGTTGGTCCGGGACACAAAAAGAATGTACCAACTGCTTTTCTTACCTAGCATGTCGTAAAAGGCGACTAAGGGCGTATGGGTACTGGGTCTGTGATTGTGTAGGCGATGAGCTAGCCACTTGTTAAGTACTACTCTTTTACGATTTTTCATCTGACTAAACCCAATTTTTTTATGGCTAAATGTGGTCTTAAGGAACACAGTGCTCCTTGGACTCTGCCTAACCTTCGGGGATTACAGGCGTGATTGTATGTATGTTATTAAGTTTATATTGGTTTAGTTTGTGCCAACAGAATCGGCCTTAATAAGTTCATAACTTAACACGCCTCTATCCCCGAACAAGCAGAGATGAGGTAGGCTACCTACATTTCAACTGATAATGAAGACCCCTGGAGACGAGCCTGTTGCCATGCACCGGGCACATTGGCATTGGGGCGCATGCAAATGGTTATTTTTTTATGACTGTTAAAAACAATATTACGTCATCATAATATATTTTATTAAACAATTTGGCGGCAGAGAAAACTATTGAGTTGCTGCCCAATTGATTATTTTGTTGGCAAATTAGAAATAACTGCTTCCTTTAAGTTGCTGTCGAATTGTTTATTTTAGTTAACCAATTGTATTTTTTTGCTGACCAAAATTAAAGTATTTTGCTAACCGTTTTATATAATCCACCTCATCGATGTAACACCACAGTGTTTGCCATCGATTGTTTGACGCCAAACTCTCCCAAGATGCATTGAAATGCATTATACCAGCATTTCAATGCAATCTACTGAAGAAATTAAATACTGAAGACTTGGCTGTTTGGGCTTAGTTCCCTTTGCCTTTCCTACATGGTAGAATTTTATAACAACAAATGATCTTAGGGATGCCTGATGTTAGAAAAACAATGTCAATATCGAAGCTTGGAAAAGCATCGGATCGATGTCAGGCAGCATTGATATATTTTTGCAGAAGTTGTTATGATAAAAATCGAAAAGAAATTATCGATGTTGGCTGATATCGATGTCGACATCAATACATATAACAACCTTATTAATTATGACACATTTTTATTTCGAAAAAGAAACGATCCCAATCAAGAAGTATTTCTGATAACATAGGCTTATTAACCAAAATAAAAACAAATATTGACAGTAAAAAAGTTACATTGGGTGTGAGTATCGACTCAAAAAAAGCTTCCGATACAGTTTTTACAAAATTAAAAACGATTGGATAAACTGGCACTGCACTCATAATTCTTTAAATTTTTTATAATAATGAGTACCTGACATCGATGTTACGATGTTTTATAAAATGCAATATCGATGCTTTATTTTCTAGCATCGATGGTCATTGAAAATCGATGATCATCGGGCATCCCTAGTTGATCTTTTTCGCTCCTAAATTTGCAAAGGACAAGAAGTTTTAAAATATTTTTTTCAGCGAAAACACAGCTCAGAAAATAATAAACTTAATACTGTTTAGACTATTTTGATCTACTGATCTTCGGACATCGATATGGCAGGTGAAGAGACTACTGCTATTCCTAGTAAGTTTCGAATTTTGTTTTAACCATTTTGAGAAAACCAGTAGAAATATATTATTGAATTTCATGTTAGATACTAACAGTTCCAAGTATCTTTTTTATATTTTAAACTGTCATCTGTTTTCTAGATAACACTCTGTAGCTTTACATATTTTACAGAAATTAAGAAAACCATGAAATATATCAAAGATCCTTCACTCTCACATGCAATTAATAATTTAAGACATACTCATTCATTTAATGAACGATTGAGAAATGCCAGAAGGCTAGCAAACACTGAAGCTTTCATAGAAGCTTTTGAAAAATATGAAACCTTTTTCAATAAATATAAAATAAAAAGCACTGTAGCTAAACCTAGGCAAAGGTTTACAAAGAAAGAGAAAATTAGGGCTTTAGCACTGTTTAAACGACACCCAAAAAGTTTTCGGTGGTTGAGTAAAATTTTTCATTTGCCGTCCTCTTCTTCGTTGGGTTTCATGGTCTCCAGGGCGGGCTTGAACCCAGAAGTTAACAACAAAACATTTTCTCGATTAAGAAAGCTATCAATGGATATGTGTTTATTTGGGACTGAAAAACTGTGTACCTTAATTTTCTCCGAGACATCTTTGACTCCACACTTAAAAGTTAAAGAATCACACAAAAATAAAGAAATTCTAGACCATGTGATAGTATTTATGATTAGAGGAATTACTGAAAAATATAGGCTCCCAATTTACTATTCATACTCATCTGGAGGCATAACAAAACAAAGTTTGGCTTTAAAAATTAAAGGATTAATAATGAAACTTAATTCAAACGGTTTTCGTGTAGTCGCTACAGTATGTGATCCGAGCTTGAGAAATAAGGAAACAATAGATTATTTAGTTGAAGAAACTCGGAGCAAATACTCTAAAGAGAATAAGGCACTGAAAGATAATTATTTCGATGTCAACGGACGAATTGTAGTGCCACTGTACGATGTGCCCCATTTAGTTATGGGCCTCAGAGATCACTTATTGACTAAACATCTAAAATATAGAAAGGATAATGAAGAGAGAATTGCTAAGTGGGAACATATAATGGAGTTTTACGTAGTAAATCCAGTCCTAATTGATGACCGTAAATTTGTAAGAAATTTTACTGAAAAACATTGTGAACGGGACAAAATACCAAGACTGGAAACCAAGTATGCATGCGAGTTATTTAACAGAACAGCAGCTGGATTTATGGCAATGTCTACAAGTAAGTGGTATTTTAACAAATTAAAAAAAAAAATACCAATGGCCAGCTAAAATTACTAATTGATCAGCAATTTACGGCTAACAAATATTTCGAAATTGGTCTGCAGCTTATATTATTCTGCAGCAGTAGATATTTTTGGCCAGCCGAATAGTTACATGAGCAGCAATGCACATTAAATAAAATTTTGGTAAGCATTTGCAGTTTTATGCTGCTTAATTAATTTGATAAGCAAAATTATTTGTTGTATTACTGTATGGACAATGTTCATGAAATCATGTTTCTGTAAATTTTAATTAATATTATTACTATACATAGAGACATATGTTTCATGCTCAGAGTAAATAGAACTGGAGTAGCCTTTGTCTAACATTCCCCTCTGCCAAATGCACAAGCATCGGATGCTTGCACGTTTAATAAAACTAGTTGAGCCGCCATTTTGACAGCCATAACATTGTATACGTTGCGGCGAACAGAGCTCCCGCAAAAATGCCTGCCTGTGCTGTTTTTTGTTGTAAAAATAAATAGAAAACATCGAGTATGCTAAAAGATGGTGTCACCTTTTATATGTAATTATAATTTTTAAGATTTCATGATTATTTACTTCATTATTTCATCTTTTAGAATTCTACGATTTCAAATTTCGAGCGCTAGTCTCGTGGGGAGTGCGGCTGTGACGTTGTCAAAACGCACACCCCACGTGACTATTTTAAGCGTGTGTGTGCGTGAAATTTAAATTTGTGTGTCGAATTATGCATGTGTGCATTTGTAAGGACGGCTGGCTTTGAGTGTAGTGGTAACCTCACCCCCCGCAAGAAATGGCAGAAAAAAATGTTTGAGAAATTGACTAATGGCTACTCCAGTTCTGTTTACTCTGAGGTTTCATGCCATAGTATCTCCTATCGCAGGTGGGCTGGTAGAGATTTCCTTAGGAATAAGCCACACCCTTTGTACTTTCTATTTAATTTATGTATTCTGTATAATTGTTCTGTGTACAAAAACTATTAAATGAATAAATACCTAAATAACTTTACATTTAGTGACATACACAGGTATTTACATACATACATACAATAACGCCTGTAATCCCCGAAGGGGTAGGCAGGCACAGTCCAAGGAGCATTGTGGTCCTTAACATTTAGCCATACAAAAATTGGGTTTGGTCAGATGAAAAATCGTGAAAGAGTAGTAACAAGTGGCTAGCTCATCGCCTACACAATCACAGACCCAGTACCCAATACGCCCTTAGTCGCCTTTTACGACATGCTAGGCAAGAAAAGCAGTTAGTACATTCTTTTTGTGTCCCGGACCAACACGGGACGTACTTAATAATGCTATCCTTAATCTAGGCTTATTTCTCCATATTGTTAGAGGAGGATAGATACACAATTTGGTTTGGTCATAGATATTTGGTTTAGTTTGTGTCTACGGTTTTAAAATACTAATATAATCAGATTTCTTTGTTCACAGGATTTAATCAAATATCGAAAGACTGCATCGACACAGCATATTTACTCCAATTCGTAGACCAGCTCTTCGATTCTCTAAACGGCAGCCGCAGGGAAGCCATAGACAAATCTCATAACACACTAATACAATGCGTGACACCAAAGTCTGTCCATAGAAAAATTTGGAGAGATGCGAAAAATACTTTAAGTTCCATGAAATTTATTACGAAAACAGGAACTGTAGGAAGAGTGCCAACAATATCAAAATTGATTTATACAGTTCGGAATATGGAGCTCCTGTGTGATCTTTTGTTTTACAAGCACGGCGTCACATTTTTTTGGTGTAGAAATTTAAATTTAGAGCCGTTGGACGAGCTATTCAGTAATATACGAAATAATGTTATACAAACTCCTTCCTCTTCAAGAGGCACCTGTGCAGCGGCCTATTCGTGCCTATTCGTGAATTGTCGCCGTGGCATAACTTTCTTCAAAACATTTGGAGAATTGTTTTCTAGTTTCGATGATTGATTAAACAAAAGTTTATAATGTGTTTGTTAGTTTTATTTATTTACTGCACAACTTTCGATTTTGTGGCCTCGTGTTTTTCACAAAATAATTTATGACAACAATTTCGACACCATTTTTTAAAGGCGCCAAAACCGCCAATGAGCCGCCCATAGATTCTCCACACGGCTAGACCTTTAAAAATTATCTCGGTTAAATTTTTTTCATCCTAGATTTAATAACGCACAGACAAATATGACAAAAATGCGTTTTTCATCCCTTCTATTCAAAAAGTGTCGTTTTACATCTTTTTTAGCGGGCGGGGCGGGCGGCTATTTTTTAGGGATTTTAATTTAAAACATGTATCATTCATAGAATTCGAACACAAATTTTATGTGAACGACAACTATAAAATGAAATAAATGAGGGAAATTAATTATATCAATAATGAAATTGGTGAAATTACTGTAATTGATGAAATAAGTGACCATCGTTAATTTATTTTCTCGTAGAGAAGAAATTAAAAGTAAAGTATATATATCTCGAGAACAAACTATTTCATACTTCGGGCGTTGTTCGGGCGGTGTCCCTTTCTGCGCTCAGGATTCTATGTTAGATTCCCTCGAGATGTTCGGGATTCTATTCTAGAATTCTTCGCTTCGTTTGTGATTCAAATTAGCGCGCTCGCCGTAAAAACCACTACCTTTGCTCCCTTGTTATACAATCTACTATTTCATCTTTTCGGAGAGTCGTTTTGTTCATCAATAAGTAAAGTACCTCTTTTTTGATAAGAATATTTAGCGGGCGGGAATGAGATTTGAATTTAGGACTTTATACCTATGAATTACTGGTTGGTTTGTATGGCACTACATGGGCACTACCTACGAAATGAGACGAAATGAGATCAATCATTAATTTAGTTTTCTCATACTTAGAAAGGGGATAAATTGTAGAGTAGGTATATAACACCTGAGCAAATTATTTTTTACCTTGGACGATATAGGTATAGGTACTAAGAACGCACTCGCCGTAAAAATACTTCTATGTTCTCCCGTAATCCCGTTATGTAATCTTATTATCTCATTTTATTGCTAGGTACTAACAAAGGAATGAGGCCCAAATAGCCACATTTAAGATAAAATTTTAACATGTAAATTGACCATTTCATTTAAAAATGTACATTCATTACTTCTTACCAACTAGATCTTGGAAGTAAAAGACTATCTCTCTCGTGTATCGCGTCCGCGGAGGCTGGATGGTGAAGCGGACCGCTCCGCGCAGTGCGAATGGACCCTTACCCCTAAAACATAGATAATGTCCAGGAGACTATCGGCGCCACCAACCTATAGGTACACGCTCCACTGCTGGGCGCAAAATCAAGTTATGATTAAACTTATCGTTTATTAAACGCTATGAATTGTCAAAATACGTAAAGAAAGAGCTAATTTCAAAAAATTGGGCTCCATTTGGGGACGACCTCCGTGGTCGAGTGGTCTCAAGGCGTCGCCATCTCGAGAGGTCCTGGGTTCGATCCCCAGTGGAGGCAAGTGTTCGCGTGATGAATTTTCAGACATTTGTTCTCCAGTCTTGGAGGTTTATATATATTCAGGATATTATATGTATTTATCTATTAAATATATTTATCCGTCATCTAGTATTCGTAACACAAGCAGCATTTAGTTGCTTAAAATGGGACTAGTTGATAGGTGTGAATGTCTGAGGATATTTATTTATTTATTTTTACCTAAACTGCCTCTGACGGCTACTTAGCTATCACCGGATTATTTTAAAGAAGGTGAGAACTTTAGTGGGTCCTCAAGCCTGTAGGGACGAACCACCACTGGAGGGTTTTTTCTGGAGGCATCCCCCCTAGGGGTCCTGACCGGCAGACGTCCTGATGGTGCCTCTAAAGGCTCGGACCTCAACTCAGGCGTGCCGTGTCGTGGAGGAACCACGTTTCCATGCTTGCCAAGGCAACTGTCTACACAGGCGTGTAAAGTGAACGCTTGACTTGGCTTGCGTGAGCTTCTGGATGCTTGGAACTTGTGGATACTTCTTGAGCTTTGGCAAGCATGGAAACGCACCAGGCAGTTAAAACATCACACCTCTATCCCCGAAGGGGTAGGCAGAGGGCTTTAACACAACACCTTCCCCTTTTCCCTCGTTGAGAAACAGTTTTAATTTTTTCAATACATCCTCATAAAGTGGCTGTTTATTTCAACGTTATCAGGCACATAATGATACCGGTTGTTCACACAAACTTTTTCATTACAATTATTTTTCACGTGTGTATTAATGATTACTTAATACCCCCGCCGGGCGGGTCGGGTCTCAATGTCGCCTCATCGGTAATCACTAATCACCAACATTATTTATTTATTAATCAGTTTATTGTAAACAAAGTATAAAGGGCAAGTATAAAGGGTGTAGCTTATTCCTAAAGAAATCTACCAGCCCTCCTGCGGTAGGAGATAATATGGATATATGGAGAGGAGGCTCAGAGTAAACAGAACTGGAGTAGCCTTTGTCTAACATTCCCCTCTGCCAAATGCACAAGCATCGGATGCTTGCACGTTTAATAAAACTAGTTGAGCCGCCATTTTGACAGCCATAACATTGTAAACGTTGCGGCGAACAGAGCTCACGCAAAAATGCCTGCCTGTGCTGTTTTTTGTTGTAAAAATAAATAGAAAACATCGAGTATGCTAAAAGATGGTGTCACCTTTTATTTGTAATTATAATTTTTAAGATTTCATGATTATTTACTTCATTATTTCATGTTTTAGAATTCTACGATTTCAAATTTCGAACGCTAGTCTCGTGGGGAGTGCGGCTGTGACGTTGTCAAAACGCACACCCCACGTGACTATTTTAAGCGTGTGTGTGCGTGAAATTTAAATTTGTGTGTCGAATTATGCATGTGTGCATTTGTAAAAACGGCTGGCTTTGAGTGAAGTGGTAACCTCACCCCCCGCAAGAAATGGCAGAAAAAAATGTTTGAGAATTTGACTAATGGCTACTCCAGTTCTGTTTACTCTGAGAGAGGAGGTAATAATATGTATATAGGAGGTAATATGTTCATTACACACTTGTACCATAGTGTACTATTTTCATACTGATCTGTTCATCTTTATTTAGCAAAGAGAGGGTGTGTAAGCGCCACTGCCTACCACTTCGGGGATATAGGCCCGATGGTAATATTTATTTACTTATAGTCTTTTTTGATATCGCTTGTGTCTAGTGCCGCAACAGAAAATGTTTTGCTGAAGCTTTTCTGACTTTACAAAAGGAAACATAATTTTTGCTTGTGCTTATTTATAATATAGGCAATTATGTCTCTAATGAACTAACCAAAGCTCATCATTGTTGGCGATCTCCCGGAAGGAGGCCTCGAGGCACTGCGGCGCGCATGCGCATTTGAGCCCCGCGTTAGTGGCCAGCGCGTGCGCGTGGGGCGCCAGGCACCGCATGCCTGCCACCGGGCATACAGGACCTTCTACAAACAACAGCCACCGAGTTTGTTAATTTTCAATATAACAAAATAACATTATAAGCACGCCTCCATCCCAAAAACACCCACATTTCGCTTGATATGTATAAATCCCCATGTATAATCCCGAGCCTGCTTGCCATGCACCGGGCATAATGTGAGGCAAGCTATATTTCTCAATCAACTCCACTTGTGAGCCGTGTGGTAGCGGCTCATTAAAAGAATACTACCAAAGTACCAACCCATCTCTTCCTTTGGGTGTCTTATAGGCGACTAATGGACTTAGAACTGCACAACCATTCAATAGCTTATAGCGGCGACGCCGACGGGCTCACCACCTGTCACGAAGAACGCATGTTGGTGAAGCACTGTGTTGTGACTTACAGGTTTATGTTGTTTTTGAAATGAAATGAAATCATTTATTCTGCAATTATATTTACATGAAATACTTTTGCACGTCAATATTTTTTTTCCTACTAGCACTTCGACGTGAATGGCCTGTTGAGAAGAAGTGCCGTAAGAAACTCAACAGTTAGCCTTTTTTAAACAGCCATAATAACAAAATGAATTTAGAACATTTTAAATATTGTAAAATAAGTTGTTTTAGCTGAACTTGAATAAAAACGCCACCTTTTAAAATAAAAATTATATTATCAAGGCATTGTTCCAACAAGCTTTATCAACAAGTGAAGAGCGAAAAAGTCACAAGACTTGACGGATTGAAAAAACATAAAAATCTATGGCCGCAAGGGTTTATATTTCGCAACACACTGCTTGGTGAAGCGCGGGCTATGGCAATGGAGAGCTTTTGCGGTCCTTTTGCCTAGTGTCTAACTAACCCGGTATAAAAGTCGTGATTGTATGTATGTATGTATATGTAGGTAACTCTAAGTACTTGTCTTTATGCATACTCAGAGGTACAGGCGCTAGGGGTGGGACCAAACCCGTGACCTCTTGAACTATACTCGAGTCTTTCCCCAACTCGGCTACCAGCTTTCTTTTTCAACAATAACAATATAATGGCAATGTGTCTCAATGTAATCTATCTATACATATATGTTTAATAAAACTGTAGAGATCGAATGTCTGTGCATAGAAAAAATATGCTTAAAATCAAATCAGGGGGATATAAACAGAGGGAAAATAGCAAAACAAATATATTTTATTTTTTGTTACTCTATTTGAACGGGCTAATCTCCGAAATGGCTGGACCGATTTCAATGAAATTTTTCATCGTGATACCATATATCCCTAGCAACATCTTAGATACATTTTATTCCGGATAATTAAAGGCTTTCCGGGGACGCGCGGTTAAACAACAAGTAACCGCGGCCGAAGTTGCGGGAAAATTGTTCCATTGAAAAACTACATTGTCTATGTTACTAATATTTGTTATGGGGATGAGGCTTTATGTCTGGTAGCTTCTGTGCCTACATTAAATCTATGGCCTCTTATGAGGTAAACTGTCAACTATTACTCTTCACAAAGTCTACAAGTATGGGTCCAAAGGATAGCCAAATAACATTTATAAAATGCTACTTAGTAATTAAGAACTCCTTTATATTACTTTCTCCTTTACTTATTGTGAAGAGTAAATAAATAATTTATTATTATTATTATTATTACATTATAGTTTTTTTGGCGCCATTCAACTATGGCGGACGTGATTTTTATTTCAGTGATTGTATGTATGATTGCTATGATACATTGGAATGACATCTGTTGGTAAGATACAAATCCTTACGTAAGTATGTATCCTCAGCCTATATACGTCCCACTGCTGGGCACAGGCCTTCCTTATGGAGAAACACATGAGGACTATGGGCCGTAACACCACCACGCTGGCCCAATGCGGGTTGGTGGGTAGAAACAGTTGCAATACCGACCGGGACCAACGGCTTAACGTGCCTGCCGAAGCAAGGAGGAGCTGCGAGATCACAAAGTTTTAGTCACCCGTCCACGGCCTGACCATGGCGAAGGTAGCTTTGTTTTTAATCGAAAGCCAATGCACAATTACAGAGTGGTTATGGATTTATAGTGCCCGGTAAAACAATAGCCCAACAAAATTACTGGCAAATTGTGGGTGTAATTGTAATGCACCTCTACCTGCCTCTACCCCTTTATTCCCGGTCGTCCCCACTGGGTACGAGTGGGAAAAAAAGTTTCGTTCGTCCCCAGTGGTGACGATTGGATTTTTAAATAACACAATAATTCTTGTGTTATCTTGTGTATAATTCGCCAAAAGAAAATCTTGGTAATCATTTTTACTTGTTCAACGCTTTTATTTGTATTTTTGGTAATTGCGGCAGAGTTTCGAACGAACGGCGGGACGAACGAAATTTTTTTTCCACCCGTACCCAGTGGGGACGACCGGGAATAAAGGCCTCTACCGGGATCTAAGTGTGATGATAATTACGTGTGTAGGTATAATGCGATTCACGAAAGATGACCACAAATGGCAGCCGTCTGTATGTGTTTTATTCATGAAAAAAATACCTAAGTAGGATAATATATTTTTTTAATCAGTGAAACAATTTATGACGATGCATTTAAATTGACACATTTCGCCCGCGTCTCACCCCACACCTCCAAAGGGATCTAAAAAGATGGCCGCCTTTTGTGCACATCTTTCGTGAACGAAACTAATTATATTGTCGAACTAGTCAAACTAGTTATATTGTGTCGCGATTGTAATTCGCTATTGGAGCAACTAGACAGTGAGTCTTATATTTATGGTCTATCACATGACAAATAATAATAATAATAATATAATAATAATAATAATAATCTTTATTGCACAGATAAAACACAGTTACATAATACACTGTTTTACATGTGGGTTAACAATTTGTGCACAACAGAGTTTGAAAGTTACATAAATAATCAGGGGTCCCCAAACTAGGCTTTGCCTGTATCTTGGGGAAGCCTTATAAGTTTAGTGCATTTATAGAAGAGTAACATTCTTAAACAAGCATTTCTTTACAATGTTTACATTATTTACTTTATTATAGAAATCATATAATTATACAATTGTGTTTTAGTAGTCAATCTCATAGAAGGTTTAATTAGTTATTCTTTCAGTTGGTAATGATCAGTTGACAAGCTCCTCTGTAGATGAGTAGTCAAGAGAAAGCAACCATTTGGTAAGAACTGACTTTGCTGCCGGCACAGAGCAACTTTTGATGTCACAGGAATTTACTACAGCATTGTAAATGCGTGCTCTAATGGAGTCACCGAATCTACTAGCAAAGTAAGAGTTAACTGTTGGTAATGGAATTCGGAAAACTCGTTTTTTTAAAAGTGTTTTGTAAATTTCGGTGTTTATTAGGCGTTCGTGGGTAATGATGCAGGTTTTCAAAACAAAAAGTTGTCGAACGGTTAGAACATTTGCTTCTTTATACAGGGCTGTTGTGGGATGTCGAAACGGTTTTTTAAACATAATTTTTAAAAGGGATCTGTTTGCTCGTTCCGCCTGTATTAGTGTTGTCTTGGCGGCACTGCCCCATACTGAAATGCAGTACCCGATTATCGACACACACAAAGTTTTGTAAATTGCAGTCAGTAAGTCCTTGCTTGCTACATCTCTCAGTTTTCTGAGGATGCTTGAGGTTTTTCGTACCCTTTTCGACAGACAGTGTATGTGCGTCTAAGGGCCGATTTCACCGCTAAAATTAAACGCGATCAACTCCGGCTAAACTCGGTTTACACGCTAAACTGAGTTCTACTCTCAAATTTGCGTTTCACCGGCATAAACTAAACGGCGTTCAAGCTGAACTTAGATCATTCTCTGAACGGCCGATTTTTGTCGTTTAGCGTATCTAAACGCGTTTAAAGAAATGTCATCATTTGTCATTTGATTGTAGGCAGTTGAATTGTTTTCTTTATTTTCAATTTATTATTTTTCCTTAAACAATTAATGTTCAGAAATCGATGCACGATCGAAAATAAATAAACAAAACCAGGGAGCACAGGCAGATCAAAACACTTGGAGCAACACGGATAGCACAGAGTATAAAACATCTGTGTCGGTTGTACAGAGTAAAGTATTGCTATAAATAAATGATGACACTATAATAATAGAAAGTCCCCGTAATTTAATACCAAAAATTAACATATCAGAGTACATACATATTTGATTGTTTATATCAAATCGAAAGAATAACAATGTGTTTATTAGTACCCATTATATTTACTATTTTTCATTAAAATCTATTAAAATTAATTTTTTTGCTTTTTTTGAAATCCCATTTGAGAAGGAACATTTTATTTAATGGCAGCACTTTTAACGCATCATTCATTCATTCATTCCTTGATTAAGGTAAACTACGTTTTATTAAACGAGATCAAAAAGAAGCCGGTGAAACCCGTGAGACGTAAACCGCGATCAAAACTAACATCTAAACTAGATTAATCAGAACCGAGTTTTATTAAACTCGGTTTCTGTTCACGTCGGTGAAATCGGCCCTTAAAGTTCAAATTTTCGTCGATCATAACACCTAGGTATTTTATCTCACTGGAGCGGCTGATTGATTTACATGCGCAGGAAAGAGTAGAAGAATCACAGGTATGTATTGTGAGGTTTTGTATATGATCGGGGTTAGAGGAAGCAGTTTTGTGGAAACAGATGAATTTGGTTTTTATGCAATTCAGGGTAAGTAAGTTATCTTCCAGCCATTTACAAATTAAGGCCATACCAGACTCTGCATTGAATAGTGTATCGTTCCAACTTTTACCTTTAAAAAGGACTGCAGTGTCATCGGCGTAACAGATTACTTCAGCATTTAGGGACAGGTCGTGAATGTCATTTATGTAGATCGTAAAGAGCGTAGGCCCAAGAATGCTTCCTTGGGGAACGCCGTAGGTTATTTGTAGCAAGTCACTCTGGTATAGGCCAACCTTTGTATATTGGTATCTGTCAGTAAGGTAACTCTGGAACCACTTTAACGGAAGCCCTCGTATGCCAATCTTCTCCAATTTTTGTGTGAGGATTTTAACGGACACTGTGTCAAAGGCCTTTGCCAGGTCAAGAAATACTCCCATACATTTCTGTCCTCGATCCAGGCCTTCAGCAATTTGCTCAGTCAAAAGCGAAACCGCATGCTCTGTTGCTTTATTACACCTGAATCCAAACTGCCTCGGGGACAGCAAATTGTTTAGTTCGATATAGTTTGTCAGTCTTCTGTTAACGACTTTTTCTAATATTTTAGAAAAAACATTTAGCAGTGATATCGGTCTGTAATTCCCAGGTTGGTTTTTGGACCCGTCCTTGTGTATTGGAATTACTGAGGCAATCTTCCAAGCCTTGGGAAAGCAACCAGTAGCAAGACTTAGGTTACAGATGTAAGCTAGTGGTTGGGATAATAGATATCTAGCATATTTAACAAAAGTCGTACAGATACCGTCAGGACCAGGCGCACTGTCCGACTTTAATTGACTGATGATGTCACAAACTTCTTCCTCATCAGTTGGCTTCATAAAAAACGAGTGCGCTACTGACTTTTGAAGTTTCACTTTTGTGGCCAACTTCTCCTCGGTTTGCTCAGTTTGTGAGAGTATTACATTTGCAAAGTCTCGACCGACTGTGGCAAAGTAGGTATTACAGTTATTAAGGGAGTCTTTGGGAGTAATAGCAGCTGATAGCAGTTCAGAGGCCTGTTTGTTTGGGGGGTTTCTGTTTGAGATTTTGTTTATTGTTTTCCAGAGCTGTTTATTATTTTTGCAATTATTTTTAAGTTCGTCTCTTTCGTACGATTGCTTTACTTTTTTGACAATGTTATAGTAGAAATTTCTATATCGTTTATATATAATTTTACTAGATTCATCATCTGGATTTCTCTTCAGCTTTGCGTGCAGTCTGTCCTTATGTCTTGAGCATCTTAGCAAGCCTGGTGTCATCCAGGGACGTATAATAAATTTTGATCTTCCTGTTTTGACCTGTTTTGAGTTAAGAGAGATGGCCTCGTTCAAGGCAGATATGAAAACATCAACCGCCTCGTCGGCCCAGGTAGTACTTGTGAGGGCAGTCCAATCCCTCTTTTCTAGCTCCTTGCAGACCTCACCATAATCCACAATAGTTTTGTACATAGTGCTATTTCTCTTAGAAGTATGTTTGGTTATCATGGACAGCCCAGCGGCTGCAATTTTATGGTCTGTGATGTCTGCATCGAGGACAATTCCAATAGCATCAAGTTTTGATTTAATGAATATGTGATCTAAGCAGGCTTTAGAGCGAGTTGGTTTGTTAATAGCGGGTTCGAGACCGTGCTCCAAGTTCAAGCATAGGTAATCATTTGAATCAGAGTCAAGTATATTGATATTTATATCGCCAGCAGTAATAAGAAATTTTCTGTCAGATAGATTACTAAGAGCCTGATCGAGTGAGAGAAAAAAATTGGTCGTGTTTTTGAAAGAAGGAGATCTGTAAATGCCCAGGATTGAAATTTGTTTATCAATGTTTATTAATAAACAACAAGCATCGTTAATAATCGGTTCATTTACTTCAACTGTTAATGACGATTTGATATACGCAACTACACCGCCATTTTGGTTAATGTTTCGTTTGGTAGAGTATGAATCGTAACCCGGTATTTCTTCAACTATTGTGGTTTCATTTATTCTACATTCTGTTAATATTAGTACGTCAAACTCTATTTTCAATCTGTGAAAGTAGACTAAAAATGAATCGAAATTCTTATTTATGCTTCTGATGTTGAAAGTCAGAATGGTAAAATTATAATCGGGTGTAAGTATACTATTGCACAAATCCGGATCCGATAGTTCATGACAAGTGATGTCAGGCATTGAATCTATATCAGTCATGAGATCTAAACTACCCATTGTGTAAAGGTTTTTCATATTGAGCCGAGTTCAAGAACGCGAAAATTAGGAAAACAACAAAAAGTCGCACGTGCAGACAACAGATTACACTCCTAGCCTGAGCCTTTGGCTTGTTTTCAGTTGCATTAAAAACACAGTATAGAGTTGCTTGTACTATTAGAGCATCAAAACAATTATTTGACAAACACTTATAAGTAATGGAGGTAAGTATGAGATTATTACGAATATAATATTTGCAAAAGTAAGTTAAGATTTTACAAAATATTCTTATAACTAATAGAGACGATAACGATGAGATCCAAGTCCATAAAAATTTCCACCTACTGCAAGTAAGAGGGGCAAGGTATTTTAAAAATGCCAAGTAAAACAATACACTCAAAAAAAGATTCGTAACCGTAACAAAAAACAAAACATGAACTACTACGTAAGTTGGGGTTTTACATAATAATGTTCTTAAAAATGATAAATGAATTTTTAAAGATAAATAGCGAGATCCAAAAGATTTCCACCCTCCATTGCCATGAGACACAAGATATTTAAATAGTGAAAAATAAAACAATTCCGTTAAAAAAAGAATCATACCAGAGAATAAGACATGAACTAGTACACTCGTGTTAGGAGCAGTTTTGCGTGATATGTGGGGAAATCGTGGGATTGCGCTGGGCCTCCAGCTTGTCCAGGATTGCTTGAGATGTGACATGTAGAACGGAGCTGGTCTCTGTACGTCGCATGAATACATTCCCATTTGACGTCCATACAAACTTAAAGTGTAGATCGGTACCAAGCTTCCTAGCTTTGCTAAAAAGGACTCTATTTTCTTTTGTTAGATGTTCGTTCAGGTAGACCCGACGAGAGTTTCCTGGCAGGTTAAGCTTGTCAGTGGTGAGACCTCGGCGCACTCACGCAGCGCGCAGCAGCTGGTCGCGGGGAGCTCGACGCGTCAACGTCACGACTATGGGTCGGGGCCGCTCAAGCGCACCCGCGCCGCCTCGGGCTCCGACGCGCCTCACGTCATCGACGTCGCGAGGGTCAATCTCCGCACCCAGAGCAGACGATATCACGCCCACAAGCTGAGTAAGATTTTCCGAGTTGTTTTCGGAAATTCCTGTAATCTCCACATCTTTTAGAAAGCGTCTCTGCTCTTGGGCGGCCATGCCTCGGCGAAGATCTGCAACCTCAGCACGCAGCTCGATCACTTCCGCTTTGTACCTGTCAAATTCCTTCACTTGATCCTTCATGCTATCGAGTTCTTGTCTGAAACTTGCAATGTCCTCAGTAGTAGCGTTGAGCGACCTAGTAAAATCTGACATTTCATTTTTCATTGTATTAAAAGTGTGTTGCAGGTCAGCCACCACCTTCGCAAAAGCTTCCAAAGATTGTGCTGACAAGTTCAGGTCTGGTAGAGGCTGGACAGGCACCGGGTGGTCGGGACCCTCATCCGACTTGAGTGTCTTTGCTCTTACCGGAGTATTGTCGGAGTTGCTATTTTTAGTTTTTAATTTACAAGAGGGGCAGGTGTATTGGTTTTGTTTTGTCCTAACAACCTGTGTTCATTGCGTGAAATATTCAGGCACATGGTGTGGTAAGTGGTGGAACATTTGGAGCAAGTAATTCCAGGTACAGCGTCATCCATGCCATCTTTTCCCTTAAAAGATTTTTTACAAGCGCCACAAATCATTATTGCTAAGACTGCCCTCTAGTGCGCTTTGGAGGAAGTTGTGAACACAGATATGAACCCTAGCAGGTTTTTAGCACCCCAAATGCAGGCAAAAGCACAAGTGGGAAATGATAAGTGGTTGGCAAGCTCCCCAATAGGTGGCAGCAGAAGTATTAAATTTGAGTAGAGTGTAAGCGCTAACCTTTTTTATGTCAAACAGTGAGGTTAGTTTGCAATCCGAAAAACATGAGAACCTGAATCACGTTGTTTTTAATTAAGCAGCACTATGCGTTAGCAGCAGTAGGAGTTTTACATTTCACTTTGTTCCAGAACAGCACTTAAAAAACCGCGAAGCAGATATTTTTTATACAAAGATATTTTCGTCGTTTTGGCTTCTTCTTTACAGTTATTTGCTAGTGATAACACTTCCCAGATATTGCAGTTTAAAGGTGAGTCACTGTAACGTAACGGTACTTGAGAATTTACACGAATTAAATTATTATTGAATTAAAATATGCACAGACTAATGTTATGATGTTTACGCAGCAAGCGCCACCTAGCGAAAAAAATGGAAATCTATATTGCACAAAGTAATGTATACTTGGTTATATTTCATTTTGTGTTTATTTTATTTTTTATTTATATTTAAATATGTGTACTGTTTATTTTCCTCCCTATATGTATATTTATATGATTTGTAGAAATTAAAAAAAAATTTTTTTTTTGGATCTAGATATTCATAGTAAATTAATGTTAATACCGCTTTTGTAATAACTTGCATAATGCTTATCACGCTGTGTACACATGTCCGTGGAGTTACAGCCGAACACTTTATGTATTACACGTATTTTTTGTCAACTTTAATATGTTGTAAGTAATTCTGTTTTGTGTACCAAAAAGAAAGGGGAGTTTGGCGGCATTTGACTAATGGCGGACGTGATTTTTATTTCGATGATTGTAATATTGTACGGAGTGGATATTGTTACATAAAATCAGTGTAGTTTTGTGTAATTAGTGTCCGTGGCGATGTGCAATGTGGAGGATTATCGAAATAAGCGTCAAGTGGTGTGAAAAGCGATGAGTTTTTTATCGTGGTAATCCACCTCATCCAAGTAGCACCACAGTGTCTGCCATCGATCGTTTGACGTCAAACTCTCCCAAGATGCATTGAAATGCATTACACTAGCATTTCAATGCAAACTGAAGAAATAAAATACTGAAGACTTGGCTGTATGGGCTTCGTTCCCTTTGCCTTCCCTAAATGGGAGAATTTTACAACAACAAAAAAAAATGTGGTTCTTTATACCTTCATAGATATAGTAGAATGGTTTGCATCCGCACAGCTTCAGGGCGAGCCTGCTCCTGCACGAGAGGCGGCAAGTGTTCGTGCTGTACACCTGCAAATTATGGTATACATCTTCAAATGTTCACATTGTTACATTTCTTCTGTATCTTGTATACGGCAAGTGATGAAGATACCTATTGGATGTATGACTTTTGTGTATAAGTACTACTTTTTCAATTTTCTTTAATTAATCAACGGAACCTTAATTTCATTTTCTCTATGTAATATTAGGTCCTTACCTAGGAAATTGGTGTTTTGTATGGAGATTTTGGGGATGTCTGCATTTTACATACTAACATTTTATCAGTTTTATTCACAACGACAAATCCAGAGATAATAATATTTGGCATGTATTATAGATAAGCTTTAGAAATATGTGTGTGAACACGCTTGATAAAAATTATTCATCGTTTTTATGTTAATGCAAATCAAATGATGTATTCGGGAGGCAGTTAAAAATAATTGTCTTTGTGTCTAATTTTAACACAATTAAACTTACAAAAAAATATCAAATTAAATAATACTAGCTCAAATATATGGTCTATTTTTAGAAGGGGCAATTATTTTATAAGAATGTTCTGAAACTTAATAGTTACGGACAAATTGCTAAGACAGAATAAAAACACCAATTTCATAGGTAAGGACCCAATATTTTAGACTACATATATTTGTAATGGAAAATGTAGTAAACTGCATAATATATAGCTCAGATATTTATTTATTTTTTCTTCTAAAACTTCAATGACGTTTAAGTTTCTGACATTTAAAAAAACAATGTAAAGGGAGGGTAGAAACTTGCTGAGTTTCTTGCCCGTTCTTCTCAGAACAAGGCCTCCAGGTAGTTTTGTGAACGGATGGCGTTGTTTATCGCTAAAACGAAAATTTTCAAAATGCTTTTGACGTTTATAAGGATGTGCTAAGACGCATCTAAATTGAATAAACGATATTCACCCAGTTCCAGAAACGCACTTTAAAATTTTATGTCAGCATTATCGCTAATGCTCCATTACATTTATTTATTGAAGCGTCAAAAGAACACCTTAGTTTTACGTTGCACAAAACGACATTAGTAGCCTGTCAATGCTAAAGATACATTTGCTATATTCTATCCATTTTGATCTGAGACAAAATGTAAACAAACTATAAAAAGGGTTCTTTAAGATGTCGTTATTCATTGTCGAAAAGTTTTATTAAAAACATTCGATTATTTAATATTTTATTATTACAAACCTTTTAAATGATGTAAATTAAGTAATTACTTGTCACCTTCAATCATTTTTAACGTAATTTTAGAAATTAATAATCGACTAAATTAATCGTTGCTACTAAAAAAGTCCTAAAACGAATAGAATTCTCAAACTTTTATTATGAGTATAGAATACTTCCAAAAGAAGATGAACAATCATAACATGTTCATGACACCTTGAATCTACTTTTAATTTAATTGATATATTTAATATTTAGTATCATTTGGATGATAGCAATGATAGCTTGTTTTTTAAATACACTTAACAAACCTAATACTCATAAAACATTACTTCATAACACAAATAAATAATGTGTATATTCAATAACAATATTGGTATATTAAGTACTGCTACTCCTATTCTATTTTATTAAAAAAAAAATTGAGTCCATTTTATTTCGTCCCAGAATTGGATAAAAAGTTTGAGAACCACAAATTCTTTGTTTACCTCTTGTCTCAGATCAAAATGGATAGAATATAGAACTGTTTTGTGTAACAACCTTAACTTTATTGAACTTTAAAGTTTTAATGTTTCATTAACAAAAGTCGTCCTTAAAAAATCTTTCTGCAACCGAGTGGTTGAATTTTGAATGTTTTCATTGTGTTGGGCTCTGTGTCTTGGGGTCCATCTGTGTGTACTCTTTAGGTAACGTATCATAGGCACAGCGGCAGGGCTGGCCAACAACGTAGGTGAGATTTCCGTACATCTTAAACTCTTTATTGCACCAATAAACAAAATTACAGTAAATAAAAAAGTATGCAAAGGAGGACTTATCTCTAATAGAGATCTCTGCCAGCCAACCCATCACAGGTGTGTGAGATTTAGTAAGGAGAGGGAGGAGACACCAGTGCAAAAGAGAAAAAAATATAAAGATAATAAAAACTATAATTCAAATACAATAATATAATAAAATAAAAATAAATAGATAAAATATAATATATATTTATAGAATACATATGTCTATATAAAATTAACAGAAGAAAAATATATATATATATAAAATATATGATACATACTATATACACTATGTCTGTATTGAAAGAAGAGAAACGAGGAAATGTATAGATACTATTATATTTTAGGAAGAAAGCGCTAGAAAATGCTTCTTGAGTTTGGTCTTAAAAGAAGAAACTCATCAGATCACTCATCTCTCTCATTTTGACTCGGGTATAGCGCGCGCGTTAGTGTCGCTTGGCCGGTTTATAATATTAGTATTGATTGTTGTTTGTTTATTTTTTTAAAACTATCACACCTATCAACTAGCCCCATTTTAAGCAACTATATAACAAATATCCTAAATATATATAAACATCCAAGACTGGAGAACAAATGCCTGAAAATTCATCACCCATACATTTGCCCCCACCGGGGATCGAACCCAGAACCTCTCGAGATGGCGACGCCTTGAGACCGGCATTCAGACCACTCGACCACGGAGGTATATTTGTATATTTTTTTGGTATTGTATATTTTCTAAGTATATGTATTTATCTATTAAATTAATTTATCCGTTATCTAGTATCCGTATCACTAGCAGCATTAGTTGCTGATACCTAGGTGTGAATGTCTGGAGATATTTATTTATATTATTTTTTAATCTGAAGTGGAATGGTGTGCTCGGGTGTAGATGACCTTTCCCCCTCCGCACCTTCCTCCCCTCAGTGACGGGCTCGTCGGTGTACAAGCAGCCGCGGCGCTCGGGCAACAGGTCCCGCACGTCTGGCCCGCAGCCGGTCGCGATCACGCTCAGCTCCGTCACCCGGTTCAGGGTCGAGAACACGAACGACCTGTGGCCCGTCACATCCACCACGTCGTAGGGGGAGTGCACGTAGAACTGCGAGATACAGATAAAAACTTTGAAGCAGTTTGAAGTAGTTCCACAGATTTTATAAATGATTTTATTTAACGAACATTATGATTTTTAGTTGAACATTAATGTGTCTAGTAAGGAGGAGTGTTGTGTGTTTCTTTTTCATTAATTTATGTTAAGCGATAATCTAATGTTATCAGATTAAAAATCGAGGAGGAGTGTTGGATTAAAATAGTTCTGTTAAGTTGTAATAGTTGTCTATGATGTATAGAAAAATAATATTAACTTGTCCGCTTTGACGACTGTCATGGTGTGTAGCAAAAAAAAATGTACTGATAGAATAAGGTTTCCTACCTGTTGGCTGTATGGAACTAACCCTGTTATCATGGATAGTCGTCTGGGGACCACTAGAAATTACCAGCAGCTTCGACTTATGCCCTCTAGGATTTAATAACTGATTTTCAATTTTTTGTAAGAATATGCTAGCATTGTTAATATTGAATAAACATATTTAATTAATATCAATTTAGACTTCTTATTATACCTAACACTATCGATTATGTAATGGTGTGTACGAACTAATGCAAAGTAACATGTCAAAGTCAAATAATTTAGGGTGGTTTCATAGGCGCGGCCTATGAAACCACCCTAAATTAAAAACCACGAGCGCACGCTTTCAAATACACGGGAGCAGCATCTTTAATGAAAGGAAGATCATGAAATTAAAAAAAAATCCTTATGATTAACCCTTTCGACGGTTATCATAAAATACATGGTTCTTTTTTCACATTTCGCGAGTTGGATTCCCGGTAGAGGCAGTCGATTTAAAAAAATCTGTGAATGCACTTATTTTAAAAAATAAAATGATGTCTTCTTTCAGTAAAACATCCTGCCTTCAATATTTAATATACTTTTCCTCCATATGCCATGGCCGTGGGACAACCTGTATAGGATGATGATGACGGCTACCAACAATGCTTACAGTTACGTTCTTGGGTGTCTCCAGGATGACGTAGCAGCTCAAAGAGGAATACTTGCAAGTAATTGGGAAAATCCTCGTGTCGTTAATAGATGGAGTTCTGGAAAGAAATAGAACAGAAAATTAATGATTTGACTCACAATTAATAGAAATGAATAGTTCATAATTTCGATATCGAAAACATAGCTACATTCGCCATGGTTAGGCCCTAGATGGGTGACCACAATTTTGTGATCTCGTGCTTCGGAAGGCACGTTAAGCCGTTGGTCCCGGTCGCTATTGCAATCGTTTCTACCCACCAACCCGCATTGAGTCAGCGTGGTGGTGTTAAGGACCATACTCCTCATGTACTTTCTCCATGAGGAAGGTCTGTGCCCAGCAGTGGGACTAATATCCTGAAGAGAGTTTCATAAACACAAGGCTGGCATATAGACTGGTGACTGTGACGGAAACGTAGGTAAGGTACAGTCGAGTACAAAAACATGTATACACAGTTTAGATGTGGCAATCTTTATGTCCTTCTTATAAGAGTCATTTACTGTAAACTGTGGTTACATGTTTTTGGAGTCGACTGTACAACTGTTTGTATTCATCACACACTAAAACATCAGCCCCTATCTTCTTCTTTGTGCGGGCGGTTTCGCAACTCGACGACTTAGCGCCTATTTTGTGTCTGAGGGTGAAGGCTGACTACTCCATCCAGCCCAGCTTCGCCAGGAAGTCGCCCAGCGCCTTCACGTCGAGGACAACCTCGCGGAGGTTACCCGGGTTGCCCAGGTACTTTGCCCGGTAGTTAGCTACTCCAGTGCATTCCAGCAGCACGTGGGCGGCTGTTTCTTCTGCCCCCATGCATGCTCTGCATAGGGGATCAGCCCCTATTCTAAACTATCGGAAAACAAAAGAATAATGGAACCTCTTTACCTGGCACTTTGACTTTAACAGGACGTGACCTTTCATATAGAATCGAACTTACAGTTGAGAGTTTATTTATTTATTTAAGTTAGGTGTTACGCTTATATTCCTCAAGTGTTTCTCCATGAGAATGGCCTGTGCCTAGCAGAGGGACGCTATAGGCCGACGACGTTAGTGGGTTGAACCTCAGAGATGATCTTGGTAAGCCAAAGGGTGTTGGTTGTGTTGGTGGAGGTCTGGGATGCAGTATGTCATCATCAGTCGCAAAGTATTAATTACCTACCCATAAATTAATAGCCATTTTTTCAATTGTTCAGGAATACAGGTAAATCGCACTTCCTCCTGCAGCCTCATCATCACTTACCATAAAGTGAGATGAGAGCCTAGAGCCTTGCCTGTCTTGTGTAAAATAACTTAAACTACTTAATCCAAGTTGAAATACTTATTATTGAAATTGTCGTCTGTCCGAAGTAAGGCCACCGCTTAGAGTGGGAGAGACCTGCGCTTCGTTGCCATATGCGTGAGAAAAGAAACCAGATTGGCGCCGTCGCACGTTACGTAACGATGCAATTCATCCTCCCATAATTTAAAAATAATGGCGTCTCCAATACGACCTACAAACAATGTCGTCTAAATAAATTGGCAACAGAGTTGGTGACGTAGCAAGCCGTCAGCGTCAGTGATAGTAGGGATCCATCGATGTTCAGTCTGTGCGACCAGGTCGCTGGAACTACGACGTCCTTCACCTGCACCTCCTCGAACCAACCTACAATGTCATCGACATACCCGTGCTCACGTGATAGCTACAACAGCAACGGTAGCAGAGTTGATGACATAGCAGGCCCCACCTCGGCGATCGTAAGAGTCCACTCGACGTGCAGCTCGTGCGATCAGAAGGCCTAGCATAGGCCGGAGAGAAAAAGTCCCCAGAGACAAAAATCGTCATTGCCTCTCGTTTCTTCGTTCGCGCGTAAGCGAGAGGTAATGAGTAATTTTGTCTCAAGGGAGTTTTTCTCCCCAGCCCGTGCTAGGCCTACAGGTAGCCTTAAGAAACCCCATGTCCTTTTACTTGTGCCTCCTCAAATCTGACCTACAAGCAATATCGTCGACACACTCGTACTCACGTGATAGCTACATCAGTAATGGCGACGGAGTTGGTGACGTAACAAGCTCCCGCTTCAGTAATGACGGGGATCCACTTGACTTGCAGCCCGTGTGACCAGGTAGCTTTGATTTGGAACTCTGTCATCACCTGTTAAACAGAAAAGATTTAGAGCTGCTACTTCTGCTACGGCTTGCAGACTTCTTGATATTAAAAGTACATTACCTACGTGCCTTGGCCTACGAGTTCCTCTATTCTCCTAAGGGCAATTTAAGCTGTTGGACCTCGTCGCTGTTGCAAGCGTTCCAACAAATGTGTATTGGGCCAGCAGAGCCAGCGTACTGGTGTTACGGCCCAGACTCCTCCTGTGTTTCTCCCTACAGCTATGTCTGGGCTATGTCGGAGACCTTAGTTCTGCTGCGGATGTTCTCATTTACGATTCGATCACGCAGGGAAGTTCCAAGGATAGCCCTTTCCATTGCCCTTTGAGTTAACTTGAGCCTTCTAAGAAGCCTATTGCATGCGGCCACGTCTCAGTGCCGAATATCATCACTGGCAACACGCACTTATTTGTAGATGATTATTAATGATACATTTCAAGCTACTTACCTCAACCACCAGCTTATACAAGTCTACATCCAGGCTGCTATCATCTATAAACTCCTCGTATCCCTTCAGATGAAAGAGGTCTGAGTTGGCCACAGTGTTGACGAACTTCTCGTAGTAAGCGTATTTCTCATCACCTGGCTTGACCCCCCAACGGGAGGCAATGGCTGCTGGCAGCTTGGAAGGCGTCACACGGTTCTGGGAGAAGTTTACACGACCGTAAATAAGTCTTCTGATACAGCTACCTATCAATCAAGTTGTCCAAAGTACTTGTATTATGGATACTAGGTGACGGTTTTAGTTGTTTTTGTTGGTTTCGCAATTGTTTTTGGGAATTAAACATCATACTCGTATTTTCCTTCTTTTTTTAATAGGTAGGAGCACCAAAAGATGAACGACCCCCAATAAATGAACATTATTCTGAAATAATAAAAAAATAAGAAATTTGTTGCAAATTTTTGGGTAAAATTTTATCCTATAATAATAGCAACAGTTTTCCGGTCAGACACCATTGAAATATTGACACAACATCACAGACGCGCTTACAGTCGGCTGCCGCGCAAGCCGTTCCCGCCAAAAACTATTTTTATATGAATCCTTCTTAAGCTAAGTAGTCTCCAAATTTAAGCTTAAATTACTTCAAACACATAATTAGACATGTATTTCAATGGTTTTGGTCATAATAAAGTCTTGATATATTTAATTTGTATTTTGTTGCACTAGATTTACATAATTGACTATATTTTTATAGAAATATACTGTTCAAGTAATGGATTAAATTTTCTACGTTGGATCCAATAAATGAACGGCGTTTAACTAATGGAAAAAATGAAAATATTAATAGACACCAAGATTAAATAATATCATTTTTAATGTCAAGCCAAAACCCGTCAAAATTGTATTAAAATATATTATGAAGTTAATAATCAAAAGTTGAACATGATTTATAAAGCGATTTGTTTATTTTTTAGTTTTTATTTTTATCATTTTAGTATGAAACCGTTTATTGTTCAACCTTAAGATTCGTACCCAAAGCTTGAACCAATTATTTACGTGAAAATTCTTTCTTCTTGGTTTAATAGATGAACGCATAGATGTAGAAAATACAGTATGAAAAAATTTAACTGGATTGTAAATCACAGGAAGCTATGTAAATCCAGTTTTATTTTTTCAGATGTCATCTACGCAAAGAAAAAAAGGAAAAGATTTTCTCCGGACACAAGTGTTTTTACACATAAAGGAGACATCACCCTCAAAATTATTGTAAATCAAAATGTTTCCAAAATAAATAATTTTTTCATTTTCATTTTCAGAATTATGAACAAAGCTCTCTCGAAGAAGCTGTACTAATGATATGATGAGGTCAACAAACATCATTATCGAAAGCCAGTGCTCATTTTCATTTCAACATTCCAAAATAAAAATTTTGTATCAGTCTAATCTGTGATTTTGATTAGTTTATACTCGTTAAATGTAAACGATGTTGAATGTTATCTAAGAAAATTAAAAGTTTTAAAGGTAGAACTGGTACCAATAATAATTGCTTTATTAGTCATATCTGTGATTTTTGAATTGTGACACTTAATGAATAAAAGAACTTGATAACCAACATCCTATATCTATTCCCATTCAAATGTTAGTTAGTTCAACTGTTGGGTTCACAACGTTCAGAATTAGGACACACTGTTCAATTATAAGGGTAAAACCATAAATTTGATAAAAAAAAATTATCAAATACTGGTAGACATTATCAATAATTTTCTTTGAGTATTTTAATTTTGAGAATAATTCGGAAACAAAAATTTTTAGAAAACGCCAATAGCTCAAAAACGTCGCGAAAATGATACTCAAAGTTGCCAAGAATCCTTAATTGTTCATTTATTGGTGCCTCTACCTACATAGATGATTCAACAACGAGTGAAATGAGTTATTTATCGTTTAAATCATGGCTGGAAAATGAAAGGACTTTAGCAGATTTTCACATGAGTTTGATTCTGTAATCAAGTCCTCAGTCTGCGTCCCACTGCTGGGCCCAGGCCTTCCTCGTGAAGAAATACATGAGGAGTATGGGCCATAATAACCACGCTGGCCTAATGTGGGTTGGTGGGTATAAACAGTCGCAATAGCGACCGGGACCAACGGCCGGGTCTTCCGAAGTACGGAGCTCAAGATTACAAAGTTTTCGTCACCCATTCACGGCCTGACCATGGCAAAGGTAGCTTTGTTTTCGATCGAAAACCACTAAGTACTGACCACTATCTACGCCATTAACTCCTCCTACTGATTATGCAATAAGGGCCTTAAATGGCCAATACTTACAGCATAGCAGGTGGTGATGGCTGGTAGGTTGTAGAGCCAGGTCCTGAAGTCTTTCTCCAAGGTGATGACTGTGGGGTTCTCCTGGTACCGCTGCCATTGGCCTAGGGACACCTCTGCCGCTCCCCATATCGCTGCTGCCGTTATGGCAGCCCAGAGTACCCTGTACGTTTGTTTTTTAGCGAGTTGTTGATAGTAAATAAAGAAGTCCAGATCTACTCACTAATTTATATTGTAAAAATATACTCACAAAAGGTTTATAGACACACGAAAACAAAAACACAATACAATACATAAATAACGTAAAAAGTTTGTAAAATTAAATCGGTTTTATGCCAGCAGTAAAAGTTCGAAATTTACACACACAATGTTAGGTAAAAGCGCTAAGGATATGCAAGCAAGGTTGCAAATGAATCGGAGAAAGTAAACTCTATGTACATATAAACACAACATCCAAAGTTGGAGAACAAATGCCTTTTCATCATACCAACGTTTGCACCCACTGGGTGTCGAACCCAGAACCAGTAATTATGTCGATATACACCAAGTGGTCACGTGATCCAACAGTCATACGGAATTCCCAAAAAATCGAAACGTTCGGTTGGTCACCGAGTACTGTGGATAGCCGATATCGGTTGATCACTGCTGTCATCAAAATTAGACAATAAGCTAGCAGATTAGATTCTCTCTCTCTCTTCATATTGCGTCGCCTTAAAACCGTGGTACGGGTTAATGTAGTATTATGTATTATAATTATAATTAATGTAGATGTAGTATCCTTGGCTTACCAGGAATTACTTAGTATTCCCCAAACCTTAGGTAAAGCTTAAATTCAAACAAGCAAGCCTTGGCCTTCATCTCACCTGATGGTAAGTCATAAGGCCGGGTGTAAGCGAGTTTCACCTGTAACCCTCAACAACTGAGGAACTGGCTATCTTACCTCTGATTGCCGGAATAATAACAATGCTATAACATTGTTATTATGGGGACAGATTTAGGTAAGATGGTGGTAGCCAACCAGGCTCAGAAGCCCTACCATCAACTTTAATTATAATAAATTTTATATTTACCCATACTCACCTAGGTCTACCCAACTCTGGCTGGGTAATGTTAGATGTCGCTGTTCGAAAAAAAGCGTTTACGAGAACATGTAATGAACAGTCACGATTAAAAGGTTTTTGTCTTGTTTTTGTAATATATTTCTTTATTTACGAGTAGGTCATTAGTATATTAGTAAACAAATGGACAATCTACTTACTTATATACATTTGCAAGTTCTGGTATGTTCTTTTGGATAATGATGCGACACGTAACATTACCCTAACAGAGTTGGGTAGACCTAGGTGAGTATTCCGAATTAAAACTTATTTCCCATAAGTATTGGAACTTTTCCCAAGACGTTTGGGTCATACTAAGTGAACCTGGTTAAATTTAGGATTACTACATCTTTTAGCATTACCCGTAACATATATACCAGTCGACCATTGGTTTAATCTTTGTTCATTCATTGTTCGACTTATCGTATTTTTTTCTTGTGCCACAAACAACAACAATTTTCCTTAAGCCTTAGAATGACAAAGTACTAGATGGTAAAATGGTAAAATATTAGGTCCTTACCTATGAAATTGGTGTTTTGTATGGAGATTTTGGGGAATTCTGCATTTTCCATCCTAAAATTTTTTCCGTTTTCTTCACAACGACAAATCCAAAGATAATAACATTTGGCATCTATCATTAGACAAGCTTTAGTAATATGTGTTATATCACAATTCATAAAAAATAATTATTGTTTTTGAGTGAATGCAAATAAAATGATGTATTCGGGAGGCACTTAAAAAGAGTTGTCTCCGTGTCCAATTTTAACACAAATAAACTTACAACAAATTATCAAAACAAATCAAAAGAGCTCAAAAATATAGTCTATTTTTAGACGAGGTAATAATTTTTTAGGAATACTCTGAATCTTAATAGTTACAGACACAATACTAAGAGAAAAAAAAAACACCAATTTCATAGGTAAGGACCCAATATATACTCGTGACTGTTCTGTTGAACCAAAGTAGAGCAAAATGTCCATGAATGTCCACCTCTCTATCCAATGTCGCTTATTAGCTGCAATGTGGTTGAAGCCATGCATGCTTGTCTCCATACAGAAGTCCTGGCCGCATCTAAAACAATATTATATTTAACACTACTTATTATAAAACTAGCTGTTGCCCGCGACTTTGTCCGTGGTTACTATGGTTTTTTAACTATCCCACTGGAACCATTTAATTGTCCGGAATGAAAAGTATCTAAGATGATGACCAGGGATATAAGGTGTCACCATGCAAAATTTCATTGAAATCGGTCCAGCCATTTCGGAGATTAGCCCGTAAAAACAGACACAGAAAAAAATATTTAAAAAAAAAATTTTTGTTTATTTTCCCACTTGATCCTCCCCCCTGACTTGGTTTTAAGCACTTTTTCCATGTACAGAAATTCGACCTCAACAGTTTTATTATATGTATAGATATCCATACAATATACCATTGTAAGCATGATTGAAATGTAGTATCTGTTTGATTTATCATCATACACTTAGATGAATGCCAGTAGCCGTGTCAACCAATGCAAAACACGCACACAAAGATTAGCCCGTGGAAACAGATAAAAAAAAGAAACAAAAAAAAACATAAAAACAAAAACAAATTAAAAAAAACATTTTTGGAAACAAAAAAAATAAAAAATAAAAATTTTGGAAACAAAAAAAAAAAAATTTTTTTTGGTGTTTTCCATTTTTATACATC
Source organism: Parapoynx stratiotata (assembly GCA_910589355.1). Lineage (NCBI taxonomy): Eukaryota > Metazoa > Arthropoda > Insecta > Lepidoptera > Crambidae > Parapoynx > Parapoynx stratiotata. The sequence continues at coordinate 6,371,599 of OU342485.1, read as the reverse complement.
CCCCTAACTTGGTTTTAATGAGCCGCTACCACACGGCAAAACTCGAATACCACACCTGAATAGTGATTTAAAAGTAATCCTCCCGTACTTATAATAAGTTGAAGGCCTCCTTTTTTTATAATAACCAAACTGATCCCGGTGCATGTTTAAACTGACTAAAGCGTAATTTACAAGAATCTATTAGTGTAATTGTTTGTGACATCGCATGTTAGATAAGTTAACTATTGCACGTTTTTATAAAACTAAAAACATGTATTCAGTGCCAAGGATATTGGATTATCTATTAAGTATAATGGCGTTAATTTGCCAGGTATGATGTGTAAATAAATTGTATCATCCGTTGGTATTTTTCAGTACCGACTCCGGCGGCTAAGGGATTTAATACTGGCTTCCCGCGGTTTCACCCGCGTGGTGTCGAGGACGATTTCTCCCAACTATTATAGTGAGTGAGCTGGTAACTCAGAGTAAACAGAACTGGAGTAGCCTTTGTCTAACATTCCCCTCTGCCAAATGCACAAGCATCGGATGCTTGCACGTTTAATAAAACTAGTTGAGCCGCCATTTTGACAGCCATAACATTGTAAACGTTGCGGCGAACAGAGCTCCCGCAAAAATGCCTGCCTGTGCTGTTTTTTGTTGTAAAAATAAATAGAAAACATCGAGTATGCTAAAGGATGGTGTCACCTTTTATTTGTAATTATAATTTTTAAGATTTCATGATTATTTACTTCATTATTTCATGTTTTAGAATTTTACGATTTCAAATTTCGAGCGCTAGTCTCGTGGGGAGTGCGGCTGTGACGTTGTCAAAACGCACACCCCACGTGATTATTTTAAGCGTGTGTGTGCGTGAAATTTAAATTTGTGTGTCGAATTATGCATGTGTGCATTTGTAAAAACGTTGTGCGTTGTGCTGGCTTTGAGTGTAGAGGTAACCTCACCCCCCGCAAGAAATGGCAGAATAAAATGTTTGAGAAATTGACTAATGGCTACTCCAGTTCTGTTTTCTCTGAGGCTGGTAATAACGTTCGTTGGTTTAGTGGGTCTATAGTGAGACAAACGAACGTTATTACCAGCTCACTCACTATAATATTGGGAGAAATCGTCCTTGCCACAACTTATCTCTGTCACAACTCTATATAGTCAATTTTTTAATCAGCCAACGTGATTTGACAATTTGAAATGTCATAATTGAAATATCTAAGACTAAATTATATTTAAAACAGAACATTACCTTTGAATCTAATTTAAAAAAATAATTAATTTTAGATTTTAATAATAATGGCATATTTAACTTAAGATATATATTTTTTTTCACATATAACAGGTAAGCTCTTGGCCTTATTCTCACCTGATGGCAAGTGACGATAACCCCGAAGGTAGAAGCGAGCTTCACCTGTAATCCTCAACAAGTGAGGAACTGGCTATTTTACATCTGATTGCCGGAACACAACTGTTGGAGTAATACTGCGCCAAATCTAATTTTAATGCTTACAACATTGTTATTATGGCGACAAATTTAGGTAAGACTGTGTTATCTTTCCAGGCGGGCTTAGAAGCCCTACCACCAACCAAACCGAGCAGAAAAACTTGCCCCCCTTGGGGAATCGAACCCGGACCTACCAATCAAAATCCGGTGGTGTGAACCACTAGATCAGAGAGGCGGTATTACAAAATTACTGACGTTAAAATACATTTCAAACTGTCAAATCATTTTGACTAATTAAAAAATGGACTATAGGCCTCCCCTAGTGACGTCTTTTTCAACCCAACTCGTCTATCGCTGCCTACAAACATACAATAATGATAAAATACGTACTTATTTACCCACGACCCCGCATTGGGCCAGCGTAGTGGTGTTACGGCCCAATACTCCGCGTGTGTTTATTTATGAGGAGGGACTGTGCCCAGCTGTGGGACGTATACAGGTTGAGGACGGACGGACGACGTACTTAATTTATTATTAGTTTTGTTTTAATGATAGGAATTAATTGGCAGAATTACCATTTAAATTAACTACTTAGTTAAGTATGTTACAAAATTGTGCAATAACTATTTTGACTTTGACATTAAAATTAAACGATATTAATATCGTATATTCTTCCACCTTATCTTTAAAAGCCGGTAATATTATGTATATTTGCCAAGTTTGGGTTATTTTTATTGTAGCCGTTGCAGCGTATCTTTATCAAAGATAAATTGAATTCTAAGTAGGGTGCGTAAATGTGTATTCGATGGAGATAAGCGGCTATCAGAGCTCTAGGTAACAGATATTCAGAAGACAAAGTAAATGATTCAGCATTAAAATTTATTGTCGACTTTATGTCGCAAGAAATAAGAATTAGGTGGATGGTGAGTTATTTTTGTCTATTAGATAAAAATGACATTGGTTCAAGAAATATTATTCAGTTTTGCAGAATGCCGTGGAGTAATAGTTTGATTCATTGATTTCTTTGTTTTAGAGGATGTCCGGATTTGGCGATGATCGTTCATTTAGTCATAGACTGGGTGACATCAAATATATTATGAATACGATGGAGGGTGTAACATTGCAATTTTTTATATAAAATGTACTTAATATCATAATAAAAATAAAATATATCGTTTCAAATTACTTAAATAGTTAATATTTTAAAGTAAATTCAACCTCTTTTACTCGTACACAGCTCATTTCTCTCATTTCGAAGCTTAAACATACTCGTGATAAATAAAAAAGAAGAGCGATCGGCGCGGCCAGGCGCGGCCTACGAGACGAGAGAAAGATCGAGTTGGTCATGCAAATTTTTAGAAGGAATTCAGACAATGTGTATATCAGTTAAAACACGTAATACTTATATATTTTTTGGAATACAATGAAATGACCTAAAATTTAAACATAGGAACGAGAACGGGACGGAGAACGGGTAGGTATTTTTAATTACAAAACAATTCTTGTTACAATGTTTTGTTGCGCTAAATTCTTTATTAATTATCTAAGTAAATTTCTGATATATGTTTGGGTGTTTTGCCCACAGGAGGGTTGCGATAGTCTTTTCTTTTTTTGTTTTCTCGTTCATGTAAGTTCTTTTGGACAAACTTTAATAAATGGTGCGTTGAAATAACGCTTATCTTGTTACCCTTATACCTAACTTTGGTTAGGAATGCAAAAGGCAGTTTAAATAAACCTAATGTTTAGCCTGTCTGCTTCTCTTGCGAAGACTGGATCGATGCTGGTTTCGTGAGGACATTGTTTCGTTTCACTACCGTATTTGTATGTAAGTTACTTTTAAGTCATAGATAATATTAGGTCCTTACCTATGACATTGGTGTTTCGTATGGAGATTTTGGGGATGTCTGCATTTTACATACTAACATTTTATCAGTTTTCTTCACATCGACAAATCCAAAGATAATAATATTTGGCATCTATCATTAGACAAGCTTTAGTAATATGTGTAATATCACACTTCATAAAAATTATTTATCGTTTTTAAGTGAATGGAAATAAAATGATGTATTCGGGAGGCACTTAAAAAGAGTCATCTCCGTGTCCAATTTTAACACAATTAAACTTACAACAAATTATCAAAACAAATCAAAAGAGCTCAAAAATATAGTCTATTTTTAGACGAGGTAATTATTTTTTAGGAATACTCTGAATCTTAATAGTTACAGACAAAATACTAAGACAGAATAAAAATACCAATTTCATAGGTAAGGACCCAATATATTATACTGGAGAGTACAAACCGTGGAGAGTGCAAATAGTAATGTATTAGGAACTCGTTTTTTTCTCTACCGACAAACTTGTTGATAACAAAATTTAGTTCTTAAAATAAATTGTCATTAAATAATATTTCATTTGTTTTAATTGAACATATATTTCTGCTCTCAACGCTTTCCTGTCTCAGCCGGGCCAGGGAGCGCTGTGACATAGGAGAACCCATAGGAGATTCCTTCTTTCCACTTGCTACGGTCTTTTGACAATTTCTTTCGCTTTATTTGCTTTCATTACAGTCTCGTACATGCTTGGCGATTCAAGGTACTTATAATCTGCCCCCTTATTCTAAGCTGTCGGAAACTAATCGATTCACGGAATCTCTATTCCTATCACTTTTTATTGCCGCGAATTAGAGCGAGACGGGACGTGACATTCCGAGTCGAATCCGTGAACCGACAGTTTAAATAAGGGGCTGGGCCCCGATCGCGATTTAAATAAGAACGTATTTAGCACAAGCAAATTAATATATGTTTTGATGACACAAATATCGTTTTTAAGGGTCTTAAAAAAGCCTTAACCTAACCATCTATCAGAGTACATTTCCTAGGAATTGATCCTTGATCATTTATTGATTCTTTTCCCAGATTTTATACATTTCCGGTAACATATATAATGCTGTCAAAATAATTATTTTGCTGCTCAAAAAAATATTTTTCTGCCTAAATAATTATTTTGCTGACAAAATATTCGTTTGCTGCCCAAATGATTTCTAATTAGCTTTTTGTTTCCTGACCAAATAATTAAATGGCAGCCCAAATAATTACTTTCCTCATTTATCTATGCTATTAATAGTCTTGTACTTTACTTAATATTATATTATAATAATTTTATCAGTACCAAAGTAGAACGATGAGTTACGATTTTCAGGTAATAAAGACATTGTGACTCATACCAAGATACAGACAAACCTTGTTACGACGAGTAAAGGAATGGTCTTCTGTGACTAAGGCCCGGCACAAAAGAGACCTATCTAATTGTTTTCATTACGTTCAGTGTAACATAAATATGTTATTTTTATGTCGAATGTCCACAGCCTATATACGTCCCACTGCTGGGCACAGGCCTTCCTTATGTAGAAACACATGAGGAGTATGGGCCGTAACACGACCACGCTGGCCCAATGCGGGTTGGTGGGTAGAAACAGTCGCAATAGCGACCGGGACCAATGACTTAATGTGCCTTTCGAAGCACGGCGGAGCTCGAGATAATAAAGTTTTGGACACCCATCCACGGCCTGACTATGGCGAAGGTAGCTTTGTTTTCAATCGAAAGCCAAAGCGTACTATCCACTTAGTTCTTCTTATATCGAATATTAGTGGCTATTTTTTCTAGACTATCTCAAGTCTGGATGTTTTGGAATGATGCCGCCAATTAGAATTTTTTTTCTTTTTTTAAGGACTTTTGTCTTTACAGATATGTCAATCCTATACAGAGTTAGTATAAAATAACACAACAATTGATGTAAACTATGCTAGGCATCTATTAATATCGTCGCGGTGGGCACATAAAGTCATACAACATTTTGGCGTCCCCAGATGTTGGATGAGCCAAAATGCTGTGAAATGCCAACTTCCATATTCACCACACCTAAATTTCCAAATAAACTCTCGCCTCTGTGCCTGGTATCAGACACACTTCACCAACAAGTGATGGACGTCCTCAATCACTCCACAAGTATCACAGTTAGGGCTATTTTTTTTCTTCATGAGGATTCCAAACTTGTTGGACATCTGGTGCTCTTAATACAGCCAAAATAAAAAAATTAGAGCAACTATTTTACCTCAGGCGCAACGTAGTATTCATAGCAGTACGAGTAATAGAAATAAGATGTTATGAGAATTTTTGTTGCTTTGGCTATAGTTTGATGATAACTTCTAACCGGGGGCATCATCCCAAATTACCCAAACTTGAGACTATTTAGAAAAAATTGTTTCCCAAACCTTTTTCATACTGCGCTTGAGGAAAAAACAAACCAACATATTTATATGAACGTCACTAGGGTACTTAAATGTACTAATAGCCGCCACTTTCTGAACGAAATCGACTTTGCTTTTCTTGCCAACTATATGAGTTGGGAAAGAAGCAATTACTTTAAAATGTACAGAATTTATTAATCTTTCTCGTAAATATTAATAATTTTTCAATATAAATATTAAAAATATTTATATTGAAAAACACCCATTTGTCCCAGTATCCAACAGATTTGTCCAAATGTCCGAGAACTCGTCAGTCAGTCCACGGAGAAAAGTCCGTCGTGTGCGCAGGCCCTAATGCTGTAGCTGACTAGATTTTTAGCTTATCTTTGTCTAGAAGAGAAATTAGCATCATCATCATCTTCAACACGTGATCGCCCACTGCTGAGCATAGGCCTCTCTCCTAATATGCCATTCACCCCGATCCTGAGCTAAACGAATCCAGGCGTAACCTGCAACTCTACGAATATCATTCAATCTCTGCCTAGTAACATGCCCCACCCAAAATTTGCATAGGTTACTATGGCGCGCTTTTGGCGCCAACGGGCTCCGATGACATTTTATTTGAATATGGCGCCATTGCATCTTCGTTAAAGATGGCGCTGTAGTCGATAAAAGTAAAAAAGGCAAAAGGAAATGCACTCTCACAGATGCTGTTTATCGTCTCTGCTCAATAATACAAATTTATTTTTATGCAAGCTTGCACTATTTTAATCGAATATACGAACAATTGGTCCTAATATAGTGCCTTGCAGTATTCCGCGCTTATCTCTTATCAGAGAGGGTTATATCACCTACCTTTACGGTGAATTTCAAAACGCAGATAAGATAGTCGATAAAACGCCTATAACACAGTTTTTAAATATATTTCACATTAGAGAATACTGTGTCGAAAGCTGTAGTCGATTCTTTAGTCGTCGGGAGTGCTTGTGGACTTTTTAATGTTGGTTTGATAGTGTAGTGCCAAAATGGGATACAGGGTGCTTATTATTTCTCTCGCGATCTTCGGCTTCGTGCAGTGTCAGCAATGTAAGTATAATATTATATCATCCACGTACTTTTTAAAGGTGTGGCCAAGTGAGTCATACTTTGCAAGAATTCTTAATTCCTTACTTATTATGTCACAGGCTTTATCTTGGTCACAATTTTATTATAGTTTTTATAATTATGGCCATTGATGGAGTTGATTTTTCTTGCATTATGGAGCGAGGTGGAAAAATGTGGCCCGCTATTATTTCGTTTGCCATCATGGCATTGACACATGGATAAAAACTGTCACTATGTAACCGCATGGTTTATTGTCAAAACGGTTTTCTGCTATTGTATAATCCGTCAGCCTATAGGCCTGTCAGCCTATTGACATCCACTGATGGACATAGGCCTCCCTCAATGACCGGTCCCGCGCCGACCGCATCCAGCGACTTCCTGCGACCTTCACCAGATCGTCGGTTCACCTCGATGGGGGTTTTTATTACGCCTCCCAGTACGTGGTGGCCACTCGAGAACATTTTCGCCCTAACAACCGTCAGTTCTACGAGCAATGTGCCCTGCCCACTGCCACATAAGGTTCGCAGTTCTGTGTGCTATGTCGGTGACCTTAGTTCTCTTGCGGATCTCCTCATTTCTGATTCGATCGCGCAGAGAAAGTCCAAGCATAGCCATCTCCATTACCCTCGAAATATAAAATTATTTTTAATGGTAGATAAGCGACGGCCAAACTATTTTTATATTATTTCTTCCATTTTGCAACTCCAATGGATATAAGATTCGGGTGTGAGTGGAGATATGGAACGAGGACGACCTAGGCAATCACTTTTCTTGTAAATTGAAACCACGAAAGAAAGGCCAGGGCAAAAGTATCTGAAATACACATGTATGAGGACTGTAATGGCAGTAGATGAAGCGAAAAAAATATTGTATGATTGTAGGAAATGGAAAGAAGGTATCACAAACATAAGATAAGTACAGCATTCAAGTGCTTACAAATAATAATAAATCTTGCTGCATTTTCAATTACAGATAGTCTTTCACTTTCAAGCTACCTACTGGATTTGCATACCCCTTAACAAGACAGTACATTATTAATCCTTAAAATTTACAGCTTTGCTAAAATCACGTAGGTCCTGGGACGCCTGGGATCTTAGTCTATTACGTGTTTGGCGATAAACGGCTTTAACACATCGCAAAATAATAAGGGATGACAAAAGTAACCATTCATTTTCCTTTGAGGGTCCTTGCTTTTTAGGTGATTATGTCATAGATACTTTGTTTATCCTCGGTTATCTTCTTATCTCACAATATAATAAAATAACGCAATGACTACTCATTTTGTATAGCACAATGTACTACACAATAATCAAATGAAAATGTCAAAGCCAAAAATATATTAAAGCTAAGCGAAGGCTGAAGAGACGCCAAAGGATGTTGAGTGTGCCAAATATGAGAACTGCATTCTGTAAATGGTTTTGAACTTAGAAAAGCTTAGAGATTATGATTCTGATTATTACCAAGACATTTCTTGGGCCATTTCTTTATTCGGTCCCATTCGGATATCGATTAAATTGGCAGTAAATCTTTAGACCTCCGTGGTCGAGTGGTCTGTATGCCGGTCTCAAGGCGTCGCCATCTTGAGAGGTTCTGGGTTCGATACCCAGTGGGGGTAAATGTTTGGGTGATGAATTTTCAGGCATTTTTTCTCCAGTCTTGGATGTTTATATATATTTCTATTATTCAGGTTATTTATATTAGCAGCATTAGTTGCTTAAAATGGGGCTAGTTGATAGGTGTGAATGTCTGACGATATTATTATTATTATATAAAAAAAAACTTAGCACTAAAGTAAATTTTATTCGGTTAAAATACCTTTTTAATAATGTAACAGACATAGCTATTGAAGATGGCACCAGGATCAACACAACACGTGTATAACTTCTATGTTTAATAAATAAAAAAATACTCTGAACGGACTAAGATTTGGAACTAGGGGCCATAGTAAATTTTCCAACAGTAATTTCAAAAATTACCTATCATTTCAAAAAAATTGCCATAATCGCTTCAAGTGTGCGTAAGTATACCAAAAACTTGAAGATTTCTAGCGATTTCTCCTGGATTCTATCGTCAGATCCTAACCTGATGAACATGGGACATGTAAAGTATACCCTACCTTTTCAATAAAAAAATATTTTCCCGACTTGGTTCAGTAATCAAGGAAAATACATAAAAAAAAGGATCCGACGAATTGAGCTCCTCCTTTTTTTGTTGAAGGCGGTTAAATACTCGAACATACACACTAATCACCCCTATATCCCCGAAGCGGTAGGCGGAGGTACACACCCACACTTTGCCAGTTGATGAAAAAAACATTTTAAAATACTCACAAGATGATTCATTTCTTGTGAGTAATTTAAAATGTTTTTTTTAATGCTTATTATTTTAAATGCCCTGAGGTAATTCAAAAACAAACTCACTGATATGATAACTACTCCTGCGCTGAATCACTTCCTTCCTCACACGGAAAATTTATAAAACTTGTCAACAATAATAAATTATAACGTGATGATGATGAACGAAATACATAGAATTGCTAATTTTTAGCGAGACTTAATATACCTTAGCGGCTTGGAGCACATAGATTATAGCTTGGAGACATAAAAAGAAACCTCCATGGTGCCAAATTTATAATTTTACAACCTTATTTAATTTGTTAAAAACACAGTTAGCGGAACCTTCTTGGTGAATTTTTTTTTTATTTCCTTTCCGCGCGCCACTTTCTTTTCATGTAATCTTGAGAATTTAGAGAATTTTGAGATTTTACCGTCGAAATTTATTTGACGCCAACCGAGAATTGATTGAAACTGTTTAATTTGTGATTATTTATTATATTATTTTCATAATTTTAACTGAGAAGATAATCAATTTTAATAAAGATAATCTTCCATAGACGTTACAGTATACAGTTTTCTTGTTAAGCGTATGGCGCAGCGCGGCGCGACACAGACATAAAATATTCTTTTCACTATTTCGGCAACTTAATGATGCGCCGAATATTCGTTTTGTATTCGGCGTATTCGGCATCATTTCCACTATATGTATTCGGCCGAATTATTCGGTTTTTGTGCCGAATATATTCTGTTGTATTTTCATAGATGACCGGATATAGAACAAACAGACAACTTCTTCTTTAAGATTTATAATACTCATGTAAACATAATGATTTCATGGGCTATTGGTAGTTTAGCTGTTAACTGTTATTTTAACATCGCCTGTAGTGATACGAAACGTACATATTGTCTAAGTTGTTTCCGTGGCTAAGCAAAGTAATTGTAAACCGAATAATTCGGCTGAATATCCGGTTCGGTAAAGGTTAAACCGAATAATATTCGGTATTCGGTTATTCGGCGAAACCACTATTCGGCGCATCTCTAGACATAACATATCATCACACTGCTTGCCCCGAAGGGGTAGGCAGGGGTGTTAACTTGACACCCAGATATGTTAAGTCCGCATGATATTTAAATTTGTGATGCAAGCGGCAATCAACAATGTGAGGCAAGCGATATTTACAGACAAGAAATAACTTCAACAGGGGCGGTAGGATCGAACCCGCGAGTCGCACGGTCTCTCGAACGAGTAGTGTCCCGTTCGAACGTTGGTAATTGTGACACCGATGTATTGGTGTTTTTCTTCTCTCTTAGTATTTTGTTCGTAACTATTAAGTTTCAGAGTATTCTTAAAAAATAATTACCTCCTCTAAAAATAGACCATATTTTCGAACTCTTTCGATTTGTTTTGATAATTCGTTGTAAGTTTTATTGTGTTAAAATTGGACACGGAGACAACTCCTTTTCAGTGACTTCCGAATACATAATTTGATTTGCATTCACATAAAAAAGATAAATAATTTTTAAGAAGTGTGATATCACACATATAACTAAAGCTTGTCTAATGATACATGCCAAATATTATTATCTTTAGATTTGTCGTTGTGAAGAAAACTGAAAAAATGTTAGTATGGAAAATGCAGAGTTCCCCAAAATCTCCATACAAATACACCTCCATACGCCAATTTCATATGTAAGGACCTAATATATTTAACCTTATGGGAGTTGAAAATTTGCTGAATTTCTATTTCACTGACTCACTATATTTGTGACGAATCAGAGCAGCAAGACTGAACGTGGCTGTACAAAACGAATAAGAACATGAGGGAATACGATGCTTGTCCCGCTAGCACGATCGACGAAACACGTTCAATAAAAGATCAAACGTTTTTCAATACGAACTGTCAAAAATACTCTGGCTAAAGCAAGTTTAGTATCCATTACCACACCCTGTATTAAGTACCCGGCCTGAGCTAGAAATGATTGATATTTATTTGGAAATTATCATTGTATTAGAATGTATACAATCTTCGCAGCTTATATTTCAAGTTTGAAGGCGCCTATGTTGTTTGATATTTATTTTATAGCCCTTTTACAGTCATTGTTAACTTAAAAATTGATTGACCTAAAAAAATGTGCTGTGTCTTACAATATTACTCATTTTTTTTCAGATAACATCTGTGTGCCAGAAACGCAGCCAAACCAATGCAGAAGCTTAGAGCTCGATGGAAGCCAAGTCGCCTGTCGGTCGTTTCAAACAAGGTAAGATCACAAGGTTTTGGTCACCCACCCTAGGACAGACCGTCGCGTAAGTAGCATATCTACCTGTCATGGTATGCTCCGTTGTAGTAGATATCCGTCTTCAGTCTATAACGTCCCACTGCTGGACACAGGCCTTTCTCATGGAAACAAACACATGAGGAGTATGGGCCGTAACACCACTACGCTAGCCCAATGCGGGTTAGTGGGTAGAAACGGTTGCAATAGCAACCGGGACTAATGGTTTAACGTGCCTTCCGAATTACGGAGGAGTTTAAGATCACAAAGATTTGGTCATCCATCCACGGCTTGACCATGGCGAAAATAGCTTTTCTTTTTCTTCTTCATGCAGGCGGTTTCCGCAACTCGACGACTTTGCGCCTATTTTGCGTCTGAGGGTGAAAGCTGGCTACTCCAGCCAGCCCAGTCGCCCAGCGCCTTCACGTTGAGTTCAACCTCGTGGAGGTTCCCCAGGTTTCAAAGTACCTAGCCCGGTAGTTAGCTACCCCAGTGCATTCGAGCAGCACGTGGGCTGTTTCTTCTGCCCCCATGCATGCTCTGCATAAGGTGCTTTCGGTGATACCTAAATTTAAAAGGTGCCTGTTAAAATAGTTGTCCTGTTGCGGCTCCCGTTACTAGACGTAAGCGAGCCTTACTTAGCTGTAAGAGTTTCTTGAGACGGGAGCCTATTCGTGGTAGCACGAGTGTAAGATTTTTTCCGATATTGAATGGCAAAGCGTACTAACCACTACGCTAATGAGTTCCTCCAGTAGGTATATAAGTAGATCCATAAGGAACGGAGGCTCTTTGACCGTTAAATACTTCATCCAGACTGTGGCATACATATTACTTTTCACACCCATATCCCCAAGGATTACACACCCACGCTTTGAAAGTAATCCCACTGATCCCACGTAATAGACGGCAGACCTATGTGTATTAGCGACTACGTCATAGCGCGCTATGATATCAAGAACCTGAGAAATGGTTGATTAGCGAAAAGTACAATAATGAAATAACATTGGAGTAAAGATAATACTAGACCTACTGTATACAACAATAAGGCGTATACAAGATTGGCGAGTCTGAATCACGATGACAGAGTTTCTAAGATAGATTAATATAGTTAAGTTTCGACGAATAACAGTCGGGCTGCGGTCCCCGAGGGTAAGGCTCGGCGGAAGATCTTCCCTTTTCTCTGAGGGTGCAGCATGCCTTTCCGCACCCTACAAATGAAAAAGCACTCTGTATTTCAAACCAAAAACAGCCAGAGAACAGATGTTATAGGTGCCAGCTCGTATGTTTAGCGCTGAACGAACCACAGGAGATAGCTACCAATAGCTGCACAATGAGGATAGCCACCAATCGGAACTGCCGATTTCTACTTGTACAATACATACCACTAAAAATCTCTGCGTGTAGCATTATTTCATATTGTATATATTTTGTTACAGACTAGACTGCGCCCTCCAATTATCAAAAGGCACAGTCAACGCTGGATACTTCACGGAAGAGGAACTTCTCCTGCTGGCACAGAGACAGCCCAATGACCACAGAGTGATTGCCACCGTCAGAGATGTTAATAGACTTGGTAAGCTTCAATCATCATTTAACCTCGCTGTCAGGCTTTTTTTTGACAAGGAGGTATTCATTTACGGGCCGGTGGCTAGCCTACCGGTGGCTTGCCAGTAGGCGTGTGTGGGACTAACCTGAAATATTGGCACTACCCATTAAAACTCCCGATATGCACGTTCCTGCCCTTCCGTGGGAGCCACCTGGGGTCTGCTGATGCTGCTACAATTCTCCGAGCCGTTCCCAGACCCTCGTCATCAACCTAGCCTCTATATACTTGACTGCTGGGCGCAGGTCTTCCTACATAGACATAAAGCTACGTCAAGATTTTTCTTAATTACAAACAAGCTCTTGGCCTTCATCTCACTTGATGGTAAGCGATGATAAGTCCGAAGGTGGCAGTGAACTTCACCTATATACCTACTGTACTGGCTATCTTACCTTTATTTTATGAAAAATAAAGCTAAAACTTTTATTATGGCAACAGATTTAGGCAAGACGGTGGTAGCTAGCCAGGCGGGCTTAGAAGTCGTACCACCAAGCTAACCAAGCAGGATAACTCCCAGCTCCATGGGGAATCGAACCTTGGACCTCCCGATCAGCACAAGATGGTAACAACCACTAAACCGGGGTGGCGGTTACATTAACATATATTTATTATTTAAATACTAATTGCAATTTTATCAGAGTTCATGTAAAAGCAGGAAATTTTAGATTTTACAGCGCAAGGCTAGCACGGATCGAAGAGAAACAGTCCCCGGAGACAGAATTTCTACGAAGAACACTACGTTTCGCTTTAAATGGCTTTAATTTAAAGAAACTCCACCATTGGGATGGCTAGCTGTGTAGCTAACCTTCGTGATTTTTGCGTCATTTTCAGCCGCGCACCCTATACTATGGAACCAGATGTTACCAGCGGTATTTGCGGACCGTTACGACATCCTTTCTAAAGCGAGGGCAATGCATTTGTGACCCCTACAGTGTTGCATTATTTATGGGCGGCGTTAATCACTTCCCATCAGTTAACCCATCTTCTCGTTAGTCCACCTGTTTATTTAAAAAAACATTTTTGTTTGCTTGCAGAGCCTTACGCTTTTGAAGGCGTGGTGGTGATCCCGAACAGCCACTCGGGCGGCTTCGAGGGCCTGAAGGGGGGCAAGTACTGCCACCCTGGTTTCGATGCCAGCGACATTCGCTGGTCTCCTAGAGTTCTTAAGGCTTTGGAAGCTCTGGTAAGGGGAAATATTCATTATTATTGCGTGTTATTTAAACGTTTAAGCAAAATATTGAAATTTTGGTCAGCAAAAAAATACCATTTTGTTGCTGACCCAATAGTCAAATGGCTGGCAAATTAATTACTTACCATTGCAAAAACGTTAATTGACCACAAATTATACAACAACAAGGAGAAAAAAGGGAGGCATATAATACATAAAAATATAAGCATTAGGATAATTGAAAAGCGTAATGATATGTTATATCCATACATGTTGTATTATTATTTATTTATTTATTAAGCAAACATAGGTTTAAAAAATAAATACAAACGTCCCACAAAACTATTTACACAGTTTGTCTGTGGGATCAAGAATCTCTAGCTTACATAAATAGAAAAATAACCACTCAAAAGCTAAGTTAGCTAAATATTACTTTTTAAGATTTTTCTTAAATACATTTTATTTCTTGTTCCCGGCGTATGTCCTCGGGCAAACTATGAGTTATCATGAGTTATTTTTTAACAGGCAACCCGAGGTGAACGCTGCCCAACAGAAGTCAAAGACAAGACAGCCGAGGAGGTGGAGGTAGAGACCCTCAGTAACTTCTTCTCCGAGGCTTGCAGACCAGGACCTTGGAGCTGGAACAGCACCCTCGATGCTGCGCTTAGTGAGTCATCATTAACCTATACCAAACAAATCGTCACCAGCTTACATGTCCCACCGCCGGGCAAATTCCATTGCCATTCTGTTACATAATTCGTCTGATATGCTAACTGATCCGATCTGATATGATTGGTCCCGTATTGGTCCGGGACACAAAAAGAATGTACCAACTGCTTTTCTTGCCTGGCATGTCGTAAAAGGCGACTAAGGGCGTATTGGGTACTGGGTCTGTGATTGTGTAGGCGATGAGCTAGCCACTTGTTACTACTCTTTCACGATTTTTCATCTGACCAAACCCATTTTTTGTATGGCTAGATGTGGTTTTAAGGAACACAGTGCTCTTGGACTCTGCCTACCCCTTCGGGGATTACTGGCGTGATTTTATGTATGTATGTGATATGCTCACGCATGCTACGGATTTCGAAGCTTCCTTAGCATGGTCAGGCCGTGGATGGTGGATGGATGGTCCCCGTTTCTGCCCACTAGCCCGTATAGGACCAGCGTGATGGCCTATACCTATACTCCTTTGTGTTTCTCCCCACGAGGAAGGCCTGTACCCAGCAGTGTTGGACGGACGGCACTACTCGTTCGAGAGGCCGCGGGAAACGCGGGCTCGATCCTACCGCCTGTACCACTGAGTTTGAATAAAACTTATGTACAGTTAATATCGCTTGCCTCACATTGTGCCCGGTGCATGGCAACAGGTTCGCCACCCGTTCCATGAGGACTTAACATATCTGGCGAAATGTGGATGGTAACACCTCTGCCTACCCCTTCGGGTTACGCACTCGTTATGCGGTTTTTTTTATGACCCTTAAAAACAATACTATTAAGGGTCATAAAAAATTACCTTAACCTAAAATTTTCAGTTAAAAGATTTTTGTCTGATTTTGCTAGTCAAATGTACTTTTGACTGGTTAAAGAGTAGTGACTGCAACATATATAGGTACGTCTTCCTACTGAGCATAAGCCTGGAAAAACACATGAAGAGTGCGGACCGTAGCTGCACCATGCTGACCTGGTATCCATTTACCGATAGAAAAAGCTAAAGAACACAACATAGCATATCATCACGCCTCTTCCCCCGAAGGGGTAGGCAGAGGTGTTAAACACCCAGCTAAAGAAGCGTTATTTAAATTAAAAAAGCTTGTGCAGTATAGATACTTAGTAATCTAATCACTTACTTAATTTTTTAATATTAGGTCCTTACCTATGAAATTGGTGTTTTTATTCTGTCTTAGTATTTTGTCTGTAACTATTAAGATTCAGAGTATTCCTAAAAAATAATTACGTCGTCTAAAAATA
This sequence comes from Parapoynx stratiotata, assembly GCA_910589355.1. NCBI lineage: Eukaryota > Metazoa > Arthropoda > Insecta > Lepidoptera > Crambidae > Parapoynx > Parapoynx stratiotata. Next base: position 6,355,470 of record OU342485.1, on the reverse strand, counting down.
GACTATATTTTTGAGCTCTTTTGATTAATTTTAATAATTTGTTGTAAGTTTAATTGTGTTAAATTGGACACGGAGACAACTTTTTTTAAGTGCCTCCCGAATACATCATTTTATTTGCATTCACTTAAAAACGATAAATATTTTTTATGAAGTGTGATATTACACATATTACTAAAGCTTGTCTAATGATACATGCCAAATATTATTATCTCTGGATTTGTCGTTGTGAAGAAAACTGATAAAATTTTAGTATGGAAAATGCAGAATTTCCCAAAATCTCCATACAAAACACCAATTTCATAGGTAAGGAACTAATAAGATATTTATTCCTTACCTCGCTTACCCACAGAGAGCCGCTACCCTAACCTTTGCGCGATGTGCACGCTGCCCGGCGTCTGCGCCGGCTACAGCACCGCCGAGAGCATCAACATCGCTGGCGTCTCCAACAACAACAACCACATCCAGGCTCTTGACTGTCTAGTCAGGAACGGCTCTGTCGCCTTCGCTGCCTGGACGCACGTTCGGCAGTTCTTCCAAGTAAGTTTACTTTAGAACTAGAACAGATACAGTCTTCAACGTAAGGGAAAGTATGATTCCCTTGCCTTGACCACCATTTAGTTGAAAACTTAGTCACAAATAGTGCCTTGACAAAGTTATTTAAGGTACTTTCGAAATTTATTGTACGATACTCCACAAATTCCTTTAGGTTAATCATAACAAAACTTCTTCTTCTTCTACTTCTTCTTCTTCTTCTACTTCTTTTTTAACAATATTATGATAATGCATGCTGTAATTGCCTATAATTGTAAGAACAGTTAGTATTAAGCTTTTTTGTTGTGTTTTAACTTTACTTTACACTATATCTTATGTTGGTAATTCTATATAAATAAATAAATAACAACTTAGTTATTTATATAGTATATGATATATAGTATAAATATATATATATTTGTATATGATATAGTTTACGTATTTATATTATCAATTAGTTATGAAAATTGGAGACCAAAACATTGACATAAAACAGACAGATGGTTAGTTTGAAAAGGTTTGAAAAAACAGTAACAAAGAGGAAATGGCCAGAGAAGAGCGCAATAACAGCAAAGGGTCGCTAATACTGATATAGCGCCTCGTTACAAACCTAATTCTTCTTCTTCTTTTATATGATAATATGGCAATGTGTCATCTCCACATTCAGTAACAATTTTGCCAGCACGTAATTCACCTGTCGTATTCACCTTGTCAAGTGCCCTGCCCACTGTCACTTAAGTCTCACGATGCGCTTGCCAATATCCTGGACGTTGGTCCTTCGGTTCTGTAAGTTAGGCACGCGATTGATTAACTTGATGCCTAGCATGGTACGCTCCATTTTTCTTTGAGGTATTCGGAGCTTCCTTTGGTAAGCGTCCACGTTTCAACATGTAATTCATAGTTGGCAGGACACACTGGTTTGCATAGCTGCGCCTTAAGACTTTGCAGCATTCTAGTTTCATAGTTATGATTTGTTTTATTAATTAGGATACAAATTTCAAGGAACTCCCAGACTTCTTATTTGCTATACATCTTAACTAAGGGTTCTGAAGCTAAAGTAGCACTTCACAGAATGTCTGTTGCTATCACTAAGTCACCAACATTCTTGCCACCAGCTCCGCAACCCCCAAAGTGTGGGCCTGTACTCGCTGCTGTGCGAGGACGGCGTACGCGCACCTCTCACCGAAGAGCTGCTCGCTTCGAACACCTCTCCTTGCGCCATCGTCAGGCAGCCCTGGGGCGCTATTGTGGCGAACACGTAAGTAGCAATACGTTAAATACAAATACGAGTGAAAAATAGGGTTGTAAAAACAGCAGCAGTTGGGAAAAACGGATCGTTGTCGAAATCCATAGATAAGGAGAAATGCTCCCCAGATCATGCGAAATCCCCAGATTATGGATTTATCACATTTCGCCACATATGTTTAAGTCCCCATGTAACAGGTGGCGAGCCTGTTGCCATGCACCGGGCACAATGTGAGGTAAGATATTTCAAATCAACTGTACTTAAGTGTTTATTCAAACTTAGGCCTGTATTCCAGAACCAAAATCAAGCGAAGACCTCTGCTTGAGTACCGTTAGAAAGAAATGACGCTATTAATCACCACATAACGCCATCCCGTTCTAGCTGTGGTTAAGCATATATACTTAGATCTCTGCTGAACCAGTCAAAAGTACTTTGACTAGCAAATCGTTCATAAGTACTTTTGTCTGAACAGATTGGTCAAAAGTGGTTTAAACTGAAAATTAATGGTTAGGAACGCAGTTACGCACGCGTTATGCATAAATGACTGTATTCAAAATTTAGCTTTAGGTTAAAAAATTATAAAAAGAAATTACCTTAACCTAACATTTTAAGTATATATACTTAGATCTCTGCTGAACCAGTCAAAAGTACTTTTGACTAGCAAATCGTTCATAAGTACTTTTGACTGAACTTGCTAGTCAAAAGTACTTTTGACTGGTTAAAGAGTTTTGACTGCAGCATATAATAATATACGCTCGGGATTGATTCTTACGGGCCATAGTGTTACAGGCTGTGGGATTGAACGAGTAGTGCCGTCTTTCGCATCTCGGCTAATACATATTGTAACATATTATTTTATTATCTATGACAGGCACTGGCTTCCGGTTTGTTAGGGGAACCGGATGGAGCCATTGTGACATAAGACAGTGATTTGTTAGTAGCATGGTTACCAATTAGTCCTAAAATGTTTATAAGATTTTATCCATAATAAAGAAACGTCTAGGGTTATTTGAAAGCGGTGGTTTTACTTTAAACACATATAATAGATCTTGTCTTTACCTATGAAATTGCCGTTTTTTTCTCTCTTAGTATTTTGTCTGTAACTAATAACTTTCAGAACATTCTTATAAAATAATTACCTCCTCTAAAAAAAGACCTTATTTTTGAGCTCTTTTGATTTATTTTGATAATTTGTTGTAAGTTTAATTGTGTTAAAATTAGAAACGATGACAACTCTTTATTAACAGCACCCGAATACATCATTTGATTTGCATTCACTTGAAAACAATAAATAATTTTTATAAAGAGTGATATCACACATATAGCTAAAGCTTGTCTAATGATACATGCCAAAAATTATTACCTCTGGATTTGTCGTTGTGGAGAGCATTGAAAAAATTTTAGTATGGAACAGACTTCCCCAAATTTTCCATACAAAACGGCAATTTCATAAGTAAAGACCTATTATTTTGGTACCAGGGCCTCAGCAGATAACCTGCTGGCCAGCCTTCGCTCCTGGTGGCCTGACGGCACCCCCGGCACCGTCTCCTGGCAGACCGCTCTGTACAACGTTCTGGCTCCCGGCAGCTCCTCACGGGTGGTCTTCCAGGAAACCACCGTGTCTCCGCTCAACTACACCTCCAGCAGTAAGTCTTGACATTTACCAATTGGTCTTAACAATTATTGCACTTGAAAACATTTTATATTTATCACCATCAGAAAATAAATATAGCGAATATAAAAAAAAACTTTAATCACAGATGCATCCTCAGCCTATATATATGTCCCGCTGCTGGGCACAGGCCTTCCTCATGTAGAAAGACATGAGGAGTATGGGCCGTAACACTACCACACTGGCCCAATGCGGGCTGGTATTGTTTGGTAGAATCAACAGCTTAACATCCTTCCGAAGCACGGGGGATTTCGAGAGTACAAACTTTTGGACACTCATCAAAAGTCTGACCATGGCGCAGGTAGCTTTGTTTTCAATATCGAAAGCCAAAGCGTACTAGGCACTACACCACCGAGCTCCTCACACTTTATAAGAAGATATTGGAGACCCACAAAAATTATAAATTGCCAATAGTGAAAAGAAATATGCACTTCTTCTTTGTAGTGCCCAGCTACCCAACTCTAGAACGCAATACCGATCGATCGACATTGAGACTGTGATTTGTTACTCTTGTTGTAGGGCCCCGATCGCGCAAAATACGGACGTATTTACCACAACTAAATCTCAGTCGAAAACGTTACACCCCAGCCACACTGACACGAAGAAACGCGAGTACGAAAGACGTATGAAATGTGGTTGGGCCGACTTAGACTTGGTTGTAGTATTTAGCGCGATCTGTGACCACAAGGGCCTTAAATGGATTCAAATTGTGCGGATTTAAGTGAGTTTAATGAAAACAGTCACAAATGAGCCGTGTGGTAGCGGCTCATTAAAAGAATACTACCAACCCATCTCTTCCCTTGGGTGTCGTAGTAGTCGTACTAATGGACTTAGAACTGCACAACCATCCAATAGCTTATAGCGGATACAGTATCACCACCTGTCACGCTGAGTGCAGTCACTGCTTGGTGAAGCGCAGACTTTATGGTTGATGGTAGAGCTTCTAAGTCCGCCTGGCTAGCTACCACCGTCTTACCTAAATTTGTCGCCATAATAACGATGTTTTAAGCATCGTTGTGTTCCGGCAATCAGAGGTAAGACAGCCAGTTCCTCAGTTGTTGAGGATTACTGGTAAAGCTCGCTTCCACCTTCGGCCTTATCGTCACTTACCATCAGGTGAGATGAAGGTCAAGAGCTTACCTGTCATATGTAGAAAAAAAAGACTATGGAAGTGGAATGCTTTTGCGGTGCTTTTGCCTAGTCTCTGACTAACCCTGAGATATGATAGTCGTGATTATATGTATGTATGTATGTCAAATGACATTGAGTTTTGCTAAAATCGGTACTCTCGTACCGCCTCTCTCGTCTTGGTGAATCATGATACTGTGTTGGATTTGGATTGGGTTCAAGAGTAAGCTAGTAGTTCCAAATTTAGGAGAGAGTGGAAAAGCAACACGCCAGACACTTTCTTTCTCATCATATATCTTGGACTTCCCTACACACCCATTCACTTTTATTTCCAGAACTGGTGAGCTGATTATTCTCTGCCCATAATGCTATCTTATAAATAAAAATACCATTTAGTAAACTTTCCAGTTTTTATAATTTTAATTATTGTTTTCCAGTCAGAAGAATTCCCGATATAGACTCTGTGAGCAGCTGCCTGCCCGCCCACCGCTGGTGCACCGTCTCTGCGCAGGAGCAGGACAAATGCAACTGGGTCAGATCCGCGGCGTACTCCCTCGGCCTCCAACCCGTCATCTCTTGCCAGCAACGCGAGAACGTCTTCCAGTGTCTCGCTGACATCTCTTCTGAACGCGCCGATTTCTTCGCTGTGGACTCTCATTACGGATATCTGGCGAGACAGTGAGTAAATTTTGTTGAATCATCATTACATACATGTTAATCGCCTCTCTAGTCTAGTGGTTGACACCACCGATTGTAGATCGGGAGGTCCGGGGTTCGATTCCTCACGGGAGAAGGGGTTTTTCTGCTCGGTTTGGTTGGTGGTAGGGCTTCTAAACCCGCCTGGCTAGCTACCACCGTCTTACCTAAATTTGTCGTCATAATAACAATGTTAGAAGCATTGTTGTGTTCCGGCAATCAGAGGTAAGATAGCCTGTTCCCCAATTGTTGAGGATTACAGATGAAGCTCGCTTCCACCTTCGGCCTTATCGTCACATACCATCAGGTGAGATAAAGGCCAAGAGCTACCTGTCATATTTAAAAAAGATATGTATAATCACGGCTATTACCCTCTAAGTGTTAGTCAGAGACTAGGCATAAGCACCACAAAAACAGTCCGCTGCTATAGTCCGCGCTTCTCCAAGCAGTGACTGCACTCAGCGTGACAGGTGATGAGCCCGTCACCGCTTTGAGCAAACCATCATAAGTATTAAGATCTAGAGTGGAGACCGGGACTTAAAAAAACGTGGAACGTGGGACAGTATACGTAGGAAGGCTGGATGAGGATGGTCGAAGATCGTTTGACAGCATTTGGGGAGACCTACGTCTAGCAGTAGACAAAGGGGTCGATGATGATTAGCATTCTGCGTCTGTGAATCGTCGCTGTGCATTGGACCTAGTCTATTTTCGTCTGTCTAGGATAAATACTTGTTCTAGGTACGACAAAAGTTTTGTTTTGTTACCATACATACATACATACGTACAATCACGCCTGCAATCCCCCTGCAGTCCAAGGAGCGCTGTGTTCGTTAAGACCACATTAAGCCATACACAAATTGGGTTTGGTCAGATGAAAAATCGTGAAAGAGTAGTAACAAGTGGTTAGCTCATCGCCTACACAATCACAGACCCAGTACCCAATACGCCCTTATTCGCCTTTTACGACATGCTAGGCTAACACGGGACAAGTCACAATATACTTATAACAAGCCAATTTTCCATGATCTTCAATAAAGCACTGGTAGCCGAGTTGGGACGGACGGGGCACTATTCATTTGAGAGGTCGCGGGAATCGCGGGTTCGATCCAACCGCCTGTACAACTGAGTTTGAATAAAACTTATGAACAGTTCATTGTGAATATCGCTTGCCTCAGTACCCGGTGCATGGCAACAGGCTCGCCACCTGATACATGGGGACTGAACATATCTGGCGAAATGTGGGTGGTATCACCTCTGCCTACCTTGAAGAAAGTCGTGATGGTATGTTATAGGTTGTGCTCAATATTTGTTTATATAAGACCTAACAGTGATTTCCACCTGCAGACACTACCGCCTCTCTCCAGTGAAGCTGGTCCAGAACAGCCACCTGGCGTCTTCCCGCGTGGCCGTCCTCATCAAGGACTCGGCGGCGAACAACATCTCCCGCTTCGAGAACCTGCGAGACAAGGTCGCTTGCTTCCCAGAGTTCGGAGGAATCGGTGAGTGGTTTATTAATAAGTTATTTTTCTCAGAAGACTTTCAGAATTTGTCCTCAGTTTATACACGTCCCTCCCACAGCTGAACACAGGCCTTCCTCGTGGAGTAACATATGAGGAGTATGGACCGTAACACCACCACGCTGGCCCAATTCAGGTTGGTGGGTAGAAACAGTCGCAATAGCGACCGGGACCAACGGCTTAACGACTTCCGAAGCACGGAGGAGCTCGAGCTCACAAAGTTTTGGTCACCCATCCACGGCCTGACCATGGCGAAGGTAAACTTGTTTTCAATCGAAAGCCAAAGCGTACTAACCACTACGCCACCGAGCTCTTCAGAGTTTACCAGCATTATCAGCCTATTATACGTTCAACTGCTGGGCACTGGCCTTCCTCATGGAGAAACATATGAGTAGTATGGGCCGTAACACCACCACGCTGGCCCAATGCGTGTTGGCATTGACCTAATGTACCTTATAATACCTTACATTGCATTTATAACACATCAAGCTTACCAATCAGGTCATCATTAACCAAACACATCATCAAGACCTTATCCCCAAAGGGGTAGACAGAAATGTTAACACTAAATGTCTTACGATATTATATCATTATCACTGATCGGACTAGGTAAAGCTATTTAAGTTCATTGACCGCAAACATTGTTATTAATATGGATATTCCGGGATTCGATTATTCTAATTCTTTTTGTCAAGTAGTTTAAATTTTTTTTTTTTTGTTCCGTAAGTAAATTATCTTTTAAACGTGTTGATGGTTTTGTTAAAGGTTATAAAGTAGTTCTAGTAGTAGAAGTAAAAGCTCTTGCTTAAATTATAAGAAATTGTTTCTTATCCATATTTGTCTATCATATGGCAAATAGATAAAATAGCTACCTACTCCGATCACTGGTCAATAATATATAATAATAAGTATATTAATTTTCATAAACATTTTAACGACCTCCGTGGTCGAGTGGTCTGTACGCCGGTACCAAGGCGTCGCCATCTCGAGAGGTCCTGGGTTCGATCAGCAGTGGAGACTGAAGTGTTTGAGTGATGAATTTTCAGACATTTGTTCTCCAGTCTTGGATGTTTATATATATTCAGTATATATGCATTTATCTATTAAATATATATGTCCGTCATCTAATGTCCGTAACACAAGCAGCATTAGTTGCTTAAAATGGGACTAGTTGATAGGTGTGAATGTCTGAGGTTATTTATTTATTTATTTTCGTTATTGCTTGTTTCAGCATACGTGGCCTTCCTCCGCATCGCCCAGCAGCGTGGAGTGATCAGCGAGACCGAATGCGACTACGCCAAGGCAGTCGGGGAGTTCTTCAGCAGCGCCTGCGCACCCGGCGCCCTCGACGCTTCCCACGCCATCTCTGAAGGCTCTGTAAGTCATCCGCTGTTTTCGACTGTTGGGATGCGCGATTAAGACCTTCGATACGATTTCCTGCATCGCCTGCATCGCAATAGATCGTAGTACCACGATCAACTAACTCAGTCGTTTTAGGGATTTCGATTTTAGGGACTTTGATTATAGGTGTTTTGATCTTAGGGATTTTAATACGTAGCCGTGATGTCACAGCCCTAACTGGGATGCGAGATCCAAACTTCGGGACGACCTCCGTGGTCGAGTGGTCTTGCCGGTCTCAAGGCGTCGCCATCTCGAGGGGTTCTGGGTTCGATCTCCGGTGGGGGCAAATGTTTGCGTGATGAATTTTCAGGCATTTGTTCCCCAGTCTTGCTTGTTCATATTTATTTATATTCAGGATATTTATATGTGTTTATCCGTCATCTAGTGTCCGTAACACAAACAGCATTAGTTGCTTAAAATGGGGCTAGTTGATAGGTGCGAATGTTTGAGGGATATTTATTTATTTAAACTGATAAAAATATGCCAATGGCGCCAATGCCCATGTCAATTATTAAACAACGAGTCATTTCTTTAAGTTTCTGCAGTTACTCGGACGCTCAGACTTCCACCCCGACGTTTGGTCGGGGTTTTCAGACACGTGCTGGCAAAATCAAAATCAAAATAATTTTATTTCATAGGCCAAGTTTGGCACTTAAAATCGTCAACATTTTACATAATATGCATTTTACAAAATAAATAGCTTATTATAAATTATTTTAAAATTAAAGTATTTAACCATGTATTTATGTTCATAACCGCGAGCGCTTGTAGCAATCCACAGCACAGTACAAGTACATCTTTGACTGTGGTTGTAATCTGTGCAAGCACGTGCGTCATCTATGTAATCAGTAACTGTATATCTGTGCTTATCCTCTAGGAGTTTTTGGCGGCATCCAACTATGGCGGACGTGATTTTTATTTCAGTGATTGTAATATTGTTTCGGAGTTGATCTTGTTGCGTTAAAATGTAATACACACTTGCATTTCAATGCAATTGGCTGTATGGGCTTCATTCCCTTAGCCTTCCCTACGGGAGAATTTTATAACGAAAGAGTTTGGCGGCATTCGACTAATGGCGGACGTGATTTTTATTTCGATAATTGTAATATTGTTTCGGAGTTGATCTTGTTGCGTAAAATCAGTGTAGTTTTGTGTAGTAAGTGTCAATAATGATGAGCAATATGGAGAATCATTGAAATAATCGTCAAGTGGTGTGAAAAACTATGGGATTTTATCGTGGTAATCCACCTCATCGAAGTAGCACCACAGTGTCTACCATCGATCGTTTGACGCCAAACTCTCCCAAGATGCATTGAAATGCATTACACTAGCATTTCAATGCAAACTACTAAAAAAAGTATTCTACTGTTAACGTGTGGCTCATAAGGTCCGTAAACCGGTCAACCAGAGCCGTAAAACTGAATATTATTTATTTATTTATTTGGTTCGCCAACATTTTTACAATATACATAAGTACAAAACCAAAAAAAAAGCTAAAGCTCAGCTAGTTTATTAAATAATAAATAAGCTTATCCTCTAGTGGTATCACGCTTGAAGACACAGATTATTGTCTGATATTGTGAAGGATTCATATTATGGCCAAGGGCAGGTCCTATCGGGAATACTTCTATTTAAATAACATCATAAAGTTGTTTCTTTAAGGCAGTAGCCGAGTTAGGACGGGGCACTTCTAGTTCAGAACGGGAAGCGCGGGTTCGATCCCACCGCCGCGCCTGTACCACTGACTTTGAATAAAACTTATGTACAGTTCATTGTGAATATCGCTTGCCTCAGTACCCGGTGCATGGCAACAGGCTCGCCACCTGTTACATGGGGACCAGACGTATCTGGCGAAATGTGGGTGTTTAACACCTCTGCCTACCCCTTCGGGGAAGTGGCAAAGGGAAGGAACGTGATGATATGTTGTTGTTTTTCCTTTCAGACTTACAACTCTACCTCGCTCTGCAATGCCTGCAGAACTACGAATGCTTCTGAATGTAAGAATTACTACAACTTTTTTTAAATGCTAATACAATTTAAGATGATGATGATTGATGAGGAGCTCGGTAGCGTAGTGGTTAGTACGCTTTGGCTTTCGATTGAAAACAAAGCTACACTCACCATGGTCAGGCCGTGGATGGGTGACCAAAATATGTGATCTCGAGCTCCTCCGTGCTTCGGAAGGCACGTTAAGCCGTTGGTCCCGGTCGCTATTGCGGCTGTTTCTACCCACCAACCCGCATTGGGCTAGCGTGGTGGGTTACGGCCCATACTCCTCATGGGTTTCTCCATGAGGAAGGCCTGTCCCAGAAGTGGGACGTATATAGGCTGAGGACTATTTAAGATATCGGTCACCAGACAAACCGTATCAGTTAGTCTTGATGTCTTGTCTTTAATTTACGAACACCGCTGAGCACCGCAACAAACTTGCCCCTTTTACATGGGGATATAACATATCAGGCGATATGTGATGTCAACACCTGTGCTTACCCCTTCGGGGATAAAGTCGTGATGTTGTTTTATTATTAGGTCCTTACCTATGAAATTGGTGTTTTGTATGGAGATTTTGAGGATGTCTGCATTTTATATACTAACATTTTATCAGTTTTCTTCACAACGACAAATTCAGAGATAATAATATTTGGCATCTAACATTAGACAAGCTTTAGTAATATGTGTAATATCACACTTCATAAAAATTATTTATCGTTTTTAAGTGAATGCAAATTAAATGATGTATTCAATTAAACTTACGACAAATTATCAAAAAAAATCAAAAGAGCTCAAAAATATAGTCTATTTTTTAGACGAGTTAATTATTTTTTAAGAATACTCTGAATCTTAATAGTTACAGACAAAATACTAAGAGAGAATAAAAACACCAATTTCATAGGTAAGGACCCAATATTAGGTGATTAGAACATTGTTTTAGGTAGGTACATAATATTTATTGGCCACGATACCTAACGCCAGCGAGACCAGATAAAGAATATAAACAATCGTACAAAATAAAGAGGCCCGTTTTGACATCGTCATCAGCCTATATACGTCCCACTGCTGGGACAGGACTTCCTCGTGGAGAAACACATGAGGAGTAAGGGCCGTAACACCACCACGCTGGCCCAATGCGGGTTGGTGGGTAAAAACGGTCACAAATGCGACCGGGACCAACGGCTTAACGTGCCTTCCGAAGCACGGAGGAGCTCGAGATCACAAAGTCTTGGTCACCCATCCACGGCCTGACCATGGCGAAGGTAGCTTTGTTTTCGACCGAAGCCAAAGCGCACTGACCACTACGCCACCGAGCTTCAGATCACGTCCATAAAGTTCTTTATTTTTTACCTCTGGAAATGTTCCACAGTAATTGCATTTTTCATGGACGGGTACCGCCCCCTCGGCCAAGTGATGTGCATAACGATTTTTTCATAATGCCTATAGATTATTCATTATCGATTGAGGGAAAATAAGTATTTTTTAAGGTCGACTCACATGTTAGAATATACTTTTTTTATTACATATTTCACGTTATTAGACACTTAAGGAACATCAGGGACATGTTTCGTACGTTTCTTTTTTAATCAGAGCTTGTTGAAAAATTTACTTATTAAAAAAGTATTCATAGTGTGGCATTAACAAGAAAAAACCTGGAGGAGGTTTTTAATTTTCCTGGTCAGGCTATACAATATATATTCAAATCGATTAAATACTCATACAAACTTTAATCGACTTTTCGTGAGAATCGAGTACAGAGTCGTACGTTACATGACTAGTTACGTCATGAAGTCAAATGTCAAAACAGGCCTCTTATTTTGTGTTGACTTTAATCACGACTATTATCCCCTAAGGGTTAGTCAGAGATCAGGCAAAAGCACCGCAAAATCAGTCCACTACCATAGTCTGCGCTTCACCAAGCAGTGACTGCACTCAGCGTGACAGGTGGTGAGCCCGTCGACGCCATAAGCTATTGGATGTTAAACTCTTTATTGCACCAATAAACAAAATTATCTGTAATAGAGATCTCTGCCAGCCAACCTATCACAGGTGTGTGAGATTTAGTAAAGATGTTGTGCAGTTCTAAGTCCATTAGTTGCCTTTTACGACACCTAAGGGAAGTAAGTATATGCCCTATTATTTGCAGTTACGTGCGCTTGGGACAGCAGCAACTTATACTACAGCAATCGCGGCGCGCTTCGCTGCCTCAGCGATCCCGACACTGATGTAGCTATACTCGAGACTCAGAACCTTACTGGTGAGTACATAGCTTTGGCTTCATGACCGAAGGAAGTACTAATTAGTACTGACTAGTACCAATCTGTACTGACTAGAAATAATTAGTACTGACTAGTACCAATCAGTACTGACTAGAAATAATTAGTACTGACTAGTACCAATCAGTACTGACTAGAACAAATTAGTACTGACTAGTACCAATTAGAACTGAAAATGTGGGTTGCGACTTCGTTAAATGTCTCTCTGTCATACTTACAGGCATAATAGAGACGCTCTCAGCACCATCTTGTCATTAATATGGATAGTTCTAAAAATATTAAATAGTATTCTACTGATTTGATTCAGTACTAACTAGTACTATTATTTTTAATTTTGTACTACAGTACTAGTTAATTTTGAGCTAACAAAATTTGAGAGTACTGACTCATAATGGTTCAAAATTTTAAGGTGTATATTTTATTATTGTTAATAAAACTAGATAAAAAATTAAGAGACACGTATTTTCTGATTTTTCAAATTATCGACTTTTTCATTCATCTTTTTTAAATTTAAAGATCAGCCCATTCTAAAATGTGTTATGCGCCAAATGACGTAATTCGTACGGAGGAATAGCGTTTTGCTTTTGCCTATGTTTAAAAAATAGTTACTGACGTTGACGTTTGACTTTTAAACGTCAAAATTATTTAGAACTTTGTGTGAAACTTATCAATTTGCTGGAGAATATAGTTCATTTTACTTTGAGATTTTTGTTACACCATGAAAGTGTGCGCAGAATTTCAATCCGCTGATTTCAATCAAATTTGTTGACATGGCCACAGATTATATAGAAATAACAAGGCCATGACAATTACTTTTCTTCCTGTTTCGAATTTGGCAAGGGGGAATCATTATTCCTCCGTATGTATGACGTCACGCGTACGATTGTAGTTTTTTCAGTTTTTCTCGAAAAATATACAACAAAAAAAAATATTTCATTGTTTTCGGGGTTTATATAGAAAAATGTAGAAATGTTTACTTTATTTTATGATGTATTAAAAAATGAAATGTTCTCAATTGGCGCATATAGTGGTTGTGCGATTGTTTATCCGACAATTAAGAATGTGTGGGCTGCTGAACAAGAAAAATAACTCTTTGTGTATAATTACACCGTGTGTCCCCAGCGCAATTCCAAGCTCTGAACCTGCTACCCGCGAACTACCGTGCTCTTTGCGCTAACAACTCGCTGTCGACGTCCACCGGTGTCGACATACCTGACAATTGCCTCATCGCTAACGTTGTGGATGCTGAAGTGTTGGTCAAGAGGTAATTTTTAATTGAATATACTTCAGTTCCGATAAAATTTTAATTGACCTGGAGGTATAGAGGAATATTTCCTCGCACATAAGTTTGTGTGCGAAGACCACCGGCGCGCTACCGCTCGCCTTGAACTAAATCCTTTTTATAAATTTTACTTTTCTTTTTATTTGATGTAATTTTCTTTTCTTATTTTTGCTGTCAGATTGTTTTTAGTTGCTCTAAAAGGTCAATGTATGTATTGTCGTGCATAGCAGTGCCTCTTCATATTAGGCCCTTACCTATGAAATTGGTGTTTTGTATGGAGATTTCGGGGAATTCTGCATTTTTCATACTAAATTTTTTTCAGTTTTCTTCACAAGGACAAATCCAAAGATAATAATATTTGGCATCTATCATTAGACAAGCTTTAGTAATATGTGTAATAAATATCACACTTCATAAAAATTATTTATCGTTTTTAAGTGAATGCAAATAAAATGATGTATTCGGGAGGCACTTAAAAAGAGTTGTCTCCGTGTCCAATTTTAACACAATTAAACTTACAACATATTATCAAAACAAACCAAAAGAGCTCATAAATATAGTCTATTTTTAGACGAGGTAATTATTTTTTAGGAATACTCTGAATCTGAATAGTTACAGACAAAATACTAAGAGAGAAAAAAAAACACCAATTTCATAGGTAAGGACCCAATATTTTATCTGGGCTTCTACGGAAGATCAGTGTTGTGAGGACATTATGTTTTCGCAACAATATACTGAGTAGGAGCCTTTTCTGTGGCACATTTTTATTGTATTATGTGTACCTAGATTTTAAGTTAAGTTAAGTTAGAATAAATACGTTTTCTTTCTTTCTTTTGTAAAAGTTATTTATAATTTTATCCGCAATATAGTTCTATTTACACAATTTCCTAGGAAGATTCATTCCAAATATCAGCGACCATGCTAGAGAGGTTTATTTTTTGTGTTGCATCAGAACTTATTAGTTTATGAACCGATTTGTCTAATTTTACTTTTACTTAATTATTTTTATATACATATATCTTTTTTACAGGAACTCTCCTATTGCGAGAAGTCTGGACACCCTCTTAGATGGCTTAGAAAACTTGTTCGGGTATAGCTCCGGTCCACTACAGTTGATCAATCTCCATCTCTTCTCTCCATTCGACGGAACCAATGATTTACTCTTCAAAGACTCCACCATTGGCCTTACACAGCCAACCGTAGAAAATAATAACCAACCAGCCAAAAATTATATTGAGATGTTCAGCCATCTTGAGGAATGCACCAATAAAGCAGCAGATGACGCTCCTGGCCGAGCGTCCAGGTTCATATTCTCCGTCACAGTACTATTTTTCTCAGCGCTATTCACGCGCTTCGTCGCGTACTAAGTTCGCGCGCCATTTTGTGACGGTATTGTCAATTCTCTCTAGTAAAATCGTAAAAAATCTTTACAATCATAGATTGTGCCGAGAGATGTGTTAGGTTTAAGAGTGTACGTAATTTAATGGATTTGTAATTATTTAATATTTTTGTCAAAAAATACAGTTTACAATGAATAATGTCCGTTTTTTTAAGTTAATACATTACTACTTAAGATAAGTGTGCCAGTTCCCCGTGTTACCTTGTGGACTTTTACCTACAGGATCAATAAATTGTACCAACTGCTGTTTTTCAATAAAAAATAAACTTATAACATGTCTATTATTTTGACTTACCCCAATAACACAGCAGGCTGTTTAAGCATTTGTAGGTATGCTTGCTAGCCAGCCGCCCATATCCCATAATCTATAAAAATACCTAACATTATTATCCAATAGAACCTCCGATCTGAACTCTGTTACAGCTTTTTACAATAATTTATGGTGATCAATAAAAATTGGTAAATAGTAGATTATTAACCAAGGGGATAGTGGGGATAAAGCAGTGTCTTTTGTCGCGGGTGACGATTTAAATCCCGAGCGTAATGAGGGACTCGAGGCTTACCCCCGAGCGTAGCGAGGGTGTTAAAAACTTAAATCACGAGCGAAGCGACTTGCTCAAAAAAGTGACATTCTATGCCACAAAAAGCGAACATAACAATAGTCATTTTTAATCTGTTAAATACAGGGAAAGAAAATTGAACTGAATTTCATTTAGCCTCTAGGGGGAGAATGTGATTTAAATTTGGAATACTTACCGAAATTTACTTCTGTGTTTACACCATTGAGTTTGTATGTAAAGCATTATACATCTTTTTGAAAAAGGAATACGCATTTATTGTGCAGTTATAGTTATCATTATTAAATAAAATTACGAAAACCGACGAGGCCGTATGAGCTTGATGCCTTTGCTTTTCCGACAAAAAAATATTAGTCTAGGAATTTGCCGCGTTTTTTATTCTTCAAATACATAAACGTTAAGTTTATTTAAATTTGTTTTTATAAATAAGTTAATGTTCTAAAATACGTTACTATGTTAAATGAAAGCGACATTGACAGGAATTGTCGGTATACTATCTACAATGAAACGCAAGTTCCTCAGACGCAAGAACAGAGAAATACTCAAATCAACTCATCAACAATAAATGTACCAAACAAAAACTATCTCTATCAATAATTGGACCAATTTTGTATGCTTATCTCATATTATTATTATTGTGTTATTTTTTTCGCAAATGGTACGAAAAGTAGAGTATTTTCCTCGGTGATTAAGCTGTCTTAGTCTTGGGTGAACTTAAATCCCTCGCTACACTCAGGACTCGTCTTAAATCCCTCGCTTCGCTCGTGATTTAAGTTTTTAACACCCTCGCTACGCTTGGGAGTAAACCTCGAGTCCTTTGTTACGCTATTTAAATCGTCACCCGCGACAGAAGACACTGCTTTATCCCCTTGGTTAATAATTACTATTCTTGTCAGTGAGATCTGAATAATTGCTGTCATAGTGATAAATCTTTGTTGTCGTGTCATTATTTTACAATCCCGCGAAATTGGTTGAGGAGTACAAGTAAAGCGCGCTTCCACCTTCTGCTTATCGTCACTTACCAGCCATCAGGTGACATCAAGGCCATGAACTTGCCTGTCATAGGTATGTACGTAAAGAAAAATCCAGGGCTAGCAAAGCGGAGTTGGCTAGGCGTACCTGCAATAGCTTTCTTCACATAGAGACTTATCTACTGTTAACCATCAGGTGTTGAGTCATCTTCACCCATTTATCCCTAGTGATAAGCAGAGGTTATAAAGAGGCGCTTTGCGGAAAGCCATTTCAGTTCACCACGGAGCGGTGACAAACTCATACGCATAAGTGCGATAAATAAAAGTTATGACAATATATCATCAGGACTTTTTCAGTGTATGACAGTTTCTTTTTTAATTCACTCTTTTCACTATGGCTACGAAAATGCTCTGTGTAAAGGTGATTTTAATGTTAACTTTCTTAAATTCGGTTTTATCACAAGGATCGGGAAATGAAAAACGTAAGTTTAATATTAGAATTTTATTTAAAACTTTAAAATTAAGTTTATATTTATTAATTTATTTAGAATTTTAAAAAATAAGTATAATTTACTTAATAACTTGCTGAGTTTTTTTGCCCGTTCTTCTCAGTATAAGGCCTCCTGGTAGTTTTTGTGAACGGATGGCGTAGTTTTTCTTTTTCACGAAATATTGTAAAATGTTTATGACATTCATAAGCATGCGCTAAGACCTCAGAGTAAACAGAACTGGAGTAGCCATTAGTCAATTTCTCAAACATTATTTTTTCTGCCATTTCTTGCGGGGGGTGAGGTTATCACTACACTCAAAGCCAGCCGTTTTTACAAATGCACACATGCATAATTCGACACACAAATTTAAATTTCACGCACACACACGCTTAAAATAGTCACGTGGGGTGTGCGTTTTGACAACGTCACAGCCGCACTCCCCACGAGACTAGCGTTCGAAATTTGAAATCGTAAAATTCTAAAACATGAAATAATTAAGTAAATAATCATAAAATCTTAAAAATTATAATTACAAATAAAAGGTGACACCATCTTTTAGCATACTCGATGTTTTCTATTTATTTTTACAACAAAAAACAGCACAGGCAGGCATTTTTGCGGAGCTCTGTTCGCCGCAACGTTTACAATGTTATGGCTGTCAAAATGGCGGCTCAACTAGTTTTATTAAACGTGCAAGCATCCGATGCTTGTGCATTTGGCAGAAGGGAATGTTAGACAAAGGCTACTCCAGTTCTGTTTACTCTGAGGCTAAGACGCATCTAAACTGAATAAATTCTTTCGATTTTGATATATTTTTAAATTATTTTATCTATGGGATAGGAGTAAAGGCCGTAATTCCGATAAATCTACAATAAATTATTGATATAATTTATCTTGAATACTTAATAACATTTTCGGTAACTGCTCAAAGCGATTTATTTATTTAATTATAAAACCACTGCGCTTACAAAGGATGTTACTTAAACGAGTAGCAAGTATTTGTTTTTTTGGTTAACAAAAAAAAAGTTATCAATTAAAATAGCAAACTGGGCAACAACTTATGGTCATCAAATATTTCTAAATTATTAATAATAATATCAATATTATTAATAATTATTATTATTTCTATATTATTCTGAACAGTAGTAAGTAATTTTTTTCTCATTGATTTCATGCATAGCTTCTTCGTTATGGTATCTCCCGAAACAACGTTCACTGATTAATCATGAAGTCTCTGGTACTATAACACCACAACACCTACAAACTTGAATTTTGGAAAGGACCCCACACACAGTATATGGGATTAGGTCTTTCAGTCAATTTTGATAAAAATGGTCTCAAACGATTCCGTTTTTCACCAGTGGTGATTTGCAAAAATCCGTTTGTTAAGATAATGGCCAGTTTACCGCAAATCGGAGAAATGTAAGTGCGCATCGGTAGGGCAAGGGGGTAGTGGAAGCGGGGAGCGGGTCGCCTCTGGCGCGGCCGCTACCGCTTCAGCCCTACGAGCATAGAACATTCGAGAAGCCCAATTTGACGTCTAAGATCGACAATTGTCGATAAATTCGATAAATTTTACAGATAACCCAAAGGAGTGAAAAGGACGAATGCTTTTGTCGATCAAATATGGCGGCTATCTAAGTTCTATACTCGCACTGCAGATGAGAGGGGCTTAATAGTTTCTTGGCAAGTACGTTTGTACCTTCTTACATTTCCGCGATCAGCGGAAAAACTGGCCATTATCTTAACAAACGGATTTTTGGAAATCAACACTGGCGAAAAGCGGAATTGTTTGAGACCAATTTCATCAAAATTTACCGAGAGACTTAATTCCATATATTGTGTGCGGGGTCCTTTGGCAGATAGGTACATTTATGCACTAAAAACGGATTTTACGAAACTCCATCAAAGGGGATTAAACGAAGGTAGCCCGTCGCTTTTTTTCTGATTATATGGCAAACCCCAGTGGCGAACTATACTAGCGGCATATAACTTTAGCGCTGAGCGTTAGCCAATCGGCGCTCAGCATCTCATTTCATCCGTAATCGGCGACCACCTATTGGCTCTCCAGTCGTAGTCCGTCTTCCTCGCCACGTCAGTACCCCATTCTCAGCTATTGGCAGTCATTACCTCAACGTAACAGTCACGCCCAATCAACACCAAAGATACATAAAAAATCTGATTTGAAATAGTATGCCATGGCGATATACCTAGCCCGAGCCGTAGGTGAGGGCTATAAGAAGGCAGGGGCTGTAATTATCAAACCGCACGTATGTCAAACGACGTTTTATAATACATTTGCGAGGAAAAAAATTTTACTCAGACATTCTTAGGCCCGATTTTTCAATCCTCAGATAAAACTATTTGTCAGTCAAATTTTAGCTCTGTCCCTTTTCTTTTTATGACTTTAGAAGGTGACAGTGATAGTTTTAAATGGCGGATAATTTTATCTGAGGATTAAAAAATCGGGCCTTAAACTAATAAATCTTTAATCACTTGTTAAACCAGTTATAAAAATTTGAACAATTTGTAAAAGAATTAAATGTTTATTTATTATATTTCATCTCCCAAAGATTATTTTATTAAGAAAATGTTGACTACCTTTCTGACATAAAAACTCTGTGCTAAGATTTAAAAAAGAATCGTTCGTTTTTAGACGGAACATCATAAACTGTGCGTTTTACTTTACATTATCGCACAAGTACGTAATGTGACTGATTATGATATTGAAATTGGTGAAATAAGAGACCCTTTACGAGCAAATGTGTTATAAATCGAATAATTATAACACCAGATTTTTCAAAATTTCAGAGCATTTAGTTCGAATAGGGATAAGAATATCGAATTTTTAAAGAATCCTAGCTGTGCCCGCGACGTTGCTCGCGTGGCTATTGATTTAACGCCGATTAAAGTTTTCAAAAAGTTAGTGTGGGTTTTTTAACACTGCATTGTTTTTATTAGCAAAATGTTGATTGTTAATCGTTGAACTAAAACCTCTTATTTAGCAAATTAATGAAAATAACATTTTGTTCTTGTCAGTGTCATCTGATTAATTGTTGCCATGGTGATAAATCTCTATTGTCGTGTCATTGGCAACAACAGAAAAAGCCGAGAAATTTTAAAATTTGAAATGAAATTACATTTTGACGGCATTTGTCACATAATACTCGGTCGAGCATTGATAACCACATTTACACCCGCGCGGTTCCCGTTCCCATGGGAATATCGAGATAAAAAGTTAGGCTACTCTGTGTACCCAATTGAATTGGTTCAGTAGTTTTGACGTGAAAGCAAGACAGACAGAAAGAGTTACTTTCGCATTTATAATATTAGTATGGATTTATGTTTTCATTTATCATGAAACATGCTGTATATGAATGATTTGCAAAAAATCTCGCGATGCGAATGATAATGCCTTAACTAGCTCGATGGTTCGTAGCGTCATAAATGTACTTGTTGTTAAAACACATTTGTAATTTTGCGTGTGAACATTGAGCGATCAAACTTTTAAGTTTATTTTAGGTCTGTAACTTATTTCAATAAGCTAAAAGCTTATTGAAATAAGTTACTGACCATTATCACGAAGGTTTGCTGAACAAGAATTGCAGACTCAAATTTTGATATCTGACAAAATCTTTTTGTTCTGCCCAAATGTTTTATGCTAATAAAATTTGTTATTGTATTTAAGAATTTCTTAAATTAGTATATCACTGATCTATTAAGCTATTAAAGCTCAACCTGAGCGTAATGATTAGGACTTTCAGACACCTTTACAACATGAAGCTAAAGGATACTGACATTTGCAGATTCTGCGAACAAGAGCGTGAAACACCAATGCACCTCTTGTGCTACTATGAATCGCTGATTCACAAAAGTAGTAGACACGAGGAAACACACCCTTGACCTACTTAGATGAAATAAATACAATCTAAACTGGGAACATCTTTTCTTTCTTAGACAGTGCCCAGTTGATGGAGCTACTGTAGGGCCTAAATAGAACTTACATAGGAGGCTGCTCACAATAGATCTTATTAGGTCGCAGTGATACGAAACAGCCCCGACTAACACAAATAAGTAAATAAATAATATCACTGATCTCCTGAGCCACCAATTTCCTTTAGTATTTCATCCATAATTAACCTCCACGATTTCCTTATTATTTAAATCACATTTTCGTCTTTTACCTGATGAACTAAATTTACCGTTGTCCCTCTATAATTTATAAGGAAAAGACCTGGCTGGGTTAATTACTTGTTGATCGAATTCTAATTAAAACATAAAATTATCATGACTATTATAGTCTCACCTCTAAATCCCCGATGATAGGGTATAGTATGACATAAATATAAGGTTCCTTCAAAAGAGGCGTGAAAAAGCATTTTTTGGGCCGGCAAGGTGAGGGTGGCTAGGGCAGTATGTAAGTATGCTGCTCTAGCTATCTTCACATATGGACTCCTCTACTGCTTATCATCAGGTAGTGTGGAGTCATTTTTTGAGCTTTTTATAAAAAAAAAACAGAAGAAAAAATAAGCAATCATGAAAAAAATGGCGCGACGGGCTCAATGCA
Source organism: Parapoynx stratiotata (assembly GCA_910589355.1). Taxonomy (NCBI): domain Eukaryota; kingdom Metazoa; phylum Arthropoda; class Insecta; order Lepidoptera; family Crambidae; genus Parapoynx; species Parapoynx stratiotata. The sequence goes on along the minus strand of OU342485.1, from coordinate 6,333,723 downwards.
AAATAAGGAAAAGAAACCAAGAAGGATCCAAATCTGAATGTTTAAACAATAAAAAAATTCATAAACTTATTGTGTGCTCTTGCTGCTCAAGAGGATAATAAAGGCTTTTCCACTCAGATTTCAGATTAATTTGCTCAGGTCCCAAAAAAAATGCCCATAATTCTATTTTTTCATGTTTATGAGGGTCAGAATTTATAGAAAGGGTACAATCTAGCCTTTTTCCCGATAGAGCCTGGCAGGGATTACAGGACCCAGTGTAAGTTTTCATTTTAAAAACTTCTCAGTATGAGTTGCGTTATGAAATGTCAAGAATGAGAATCTCTACTTGCTATGTTCCAGCATAAAAGAAGTTCCAGACACACGTCTTTGGCTAAAGACGATGATTTAAAGTTGCAGTGCGATATTAAATAAATTTCAATAAAATTAAATATTTCTATACACACTATCAACATTATTTATTTAGTAGGTAATCAAACGTACCTTCCAAATAATAAGAGGAAATAATAAGTGATTAACAGAGGTTTAATTAATGATTTCGTTGTTATTTATAGCGTAAATACCTAGACTTATTTTTATTATTATTAGTTGATAGGCTGGCAGTTGAAACAACTAAAGGTCGCATATCCTATTATTCTTTTGCGATGTGTTTATCTAGTCTGTTCTTTGATTTGTAGACAGTTTCTGATGATGTTATTTCTGCTTGCAATTTATTCCATGCGTCGACAACTCGATTGCCAAAAAAGTGCCTAAAAGCCATTACAGAATCAGCTCACATTATTGAAGATAAATCAACACTAACAAAAACTACATACGTACGTATGTGGTTAGTCCATAGATAAACAAGGGGTCTTTTGGGTTTAACTTTAGTACCACAGATAGTCCAAGGTTTAGCGTTAAACTTCATTTTGTAATAAGGTTTTCTTTAGTCAAAACGTTGAATAACTTTAATTAATGTCCTCTTAAATTATTGTCCTCTTATTTATGTCCTCATAATTATTATTATTTAGTTACTTAGATTGAAAAAATACCGTTAATTACGTTAACATGCGTGAGGAAAATGTATGCGGGGTAATATTTGATACATCAACATATCGCATGACTAGATACCTAGCTAACATCATAAACAACATCTACTTATATAATATAATAACTCAATAATGATGTGCTGTGAATATTCAGGAATAAAATTAAATTGATATTATTTTTTGCATGACAGTAAAATGCGTTAAATAACAAAAGTTGTAAAACTTGGTATTTATAATGTCTTGCGAGGTTGAATTTCGTCTAAACCTACACACATACATACAAACACGCCTTTAATCCCCGAAGGGGTGGGCAGAGTCCAAGGAGCACTGTGTTCCTTATGACCACATTTAGCTATACGAAAATTGTGTTTGGTCAGATGAAAAATCGGGAAAGAGTAGTAACAATTGGCTAGCTCATCGCCTACACAATCACAGACCCAGTACCCAATACGCCCTTAGTCGCCTTTTATGTCATGCTAGGCAAGAAAAGCAGTTGGTACATATTATTTTTGTGCATCGGACCAACACGGGACCTAAACCCGAGGGACATGAGTCTTCGACCCACTTCGGCTTTGCACGGGTTATCCTCTTAGGGGTGGATGTTCGTAAAATCCGTTCTTAGCGGATATCTACACCTTGTAAGGATTCAAATTTCAAGTTTGTAGTGTTATAATTTCCAAGATTTCTTGATTAATCAGTGAGTGGTATTTCGTTTTTGTTCTCCTCAAAGACACCAACAGAACCGATTTGAAAAATCCTTTTTTTTTCAAAGGGTATACTTTACAGGTGGTCCCATATTTATAGGATCTGACGATGAATTTCAGGAGAAATCGAGGAAACTACAAATTTTATCAGCACACTTGAAGCGATTTGTGGCTCATACTGTATTTGCTTTTCGAAAGCATATTGGGCGAAGCCAGGAAGGAAGTTTCTTCTTTCAATTTAAAGTTGTATAAATAGACATTTCTTTTATTCCCAGTCCGCCTGTGCCTGGCGAAGGGTCACAGCCGGGTCAACAAGCCAGCCCGGTACTGTCCCGTCCTGGACGCAGAGAACTCTGGCGTGGAGTGTGTGTTGGGCGCTGACAGGTAAGACAATTACTGGAAAGAAAGTAATAATAATGCCTTAATTTCATATGTCGTATCCGCTGTAATGACCAGTGATCGGAGTAGGTATATTGAATTAAGGTAACATTGATAATAATATTTTTCCCGGAATTTTTCTAAGTGTAAATATGACCGATTGAATATTGTCTTGAATGGCAATAAATTTTCAGAGGACCTGTTTAACTATGGCGGCTATTAAACATTACAATATAAATTTAAAAGTTATAAAGTTATATCTCAAGTTAAATAAAAGCCTTTAAAATTAGTTGATTGTTTAAATATCGCCTTTTTAATTTCGAATTTAAATGTAGGAGAGGTTGTGTACAATATTTTAGTGAGTTCCGGAACAATGTTCCGGAGAAATGGCGTATCCATGTTAGTATTTCTATGAACATTTCCTACGCAAGTAGCAACATCAATATACCTACTCCGATTACTGGTAATGACGGAGTCCAGCGTACTCGAATTTGTATTTTTTTTTTTCGAATTCGCCCTTAAATAAATAAAAAACCGCATCAAATTCCGTTTCGTCGTTTTAAAGCGCATACAGGGACAACGGCAAGCGACTTATTATTATTATCATAAAGTGTTTATTATTATTATAACTTTGTTTTATACTATGACACTCCGTGGACCTCCGTGGTCGAGTGGTTTGTACGCCGGTCTTAAGGCGTCGCCATCTCGAGAGGTTCTGGGTTCGAACCCCGGTGGGGACAGATGATATGTGATGAATACAGTCATTTGTTCACCAGTCTTGTATGTTTATTTATGTATTGTATATTTTCTGAATATTTATATGTATAAAATATATTCATCCGTCATCTGGTATCCGTAACACAAGTAACATTAGACGTTTAAAATGGAGCTAGTTGATAGGTGTGAATGTCAGAGGATATTTATTTATGACACTGTTCCAGGTTGGATTGCCTCAGACGCATCGGGAAAGGAACGGTAGACTTTGGCGTGTTCTACCCCGAGGACCTGGTGGCGGCGCTGTGGGCCGGCATCGACGTGCTCGTCACCAACGAACTGCGCGGGAGAAGTAGTCAGTACTACTAAATACGTTTCTTGCTACCAAACACGTTGCTGCTGCAACGAAGAGAGACCCCAACAAGGTGGACCAACCAGCTCTGGTCTAGTGGTACACACCACCGGGTGTTCATCGGGAGGTCCGGGTTCAATTCCCCATGGTGGCAGAAGGTTTTCTGCTCGATTTAGTTAGTGGTAGAGCTTCTTAACCCGCCTGGCTAGCTACCACCTTCTTACCTAATTTGTCGCCATAATAACAATGTTGTAAGCATTGTTGTGTTCCGGCAATCAGAGGTAAGATAGTCAGTTCCTCAGTTGTTGAGGATTACAGGTGAAGCACGCTTCCACCTCGGCCTTGTCGTCACTAACCATCAGGTGAGATGAAGGCCAAGAGCTTACCTGTCATGTGTAAAAAAAAAGATCTGGCGAAGTTTGCAGGAAGTCGCTGGATGCGGGCAGCACAGGACCGGTCGTTGTGATGATCACTGAATTTGGAGAAGACTATGTCCAGCAGTGGACGTCCCTGATGATGGATGGATACTGACTTACTTGACTTAAGGTCGTTTGTCCCTTAAATGGGGCAGAGGGTCCACGGTAAGGCATCATAGCGGTCGGTCATGAGCTTGGCCATACGTACATATTAACATATATCCCCGAAGGGGTAGGCACACAGATCACTAAGAGCCGCTTCGCTCATTTATTCTATGGGTAGGCATTACACAGGTGCATTATACGCACACATTTCCAATAATTTATTATGGTGATTTAAATCTTTTAGGCCCGATTTTTCAATCCCCAGATAAAATTATCCGCCATTTAAAACTATCACTGTCACTTTCTAAAGTCATAAAAAGAAAAGGGATAGAGCTAACATTTGACTGACAGATAGTTTTATCTGAGGATTGAAAAATCGGGCCCTAGTGTAATATTGTATTGTAGTGGGGGAGCTAGGTGGCGTAGTAGACAGAGTCCAAGAAGCAATGTGCTCCTTAAGACCACATTTAGCCATACGAAAATTGGGATTGGTTTAGGGTGGTACTGTAATATTATTAGTGTATATTTCATAGTATTCTATTTATGTTGTTTTTTTTACTTTTATTACAGCGTCGTTTTAGTTCTCCTCACTCCGCTCCGGTTCAATGGTAGAGAATGCCTCAAAGGCGTTAAGTCCGTCGTGCGTTGTGCAAAAAAATGCATCAATAAATAATTTTGTAGGCCCCACGTAAATGGGGCAAATCAATTGTCTTTACCGGGTAGAAAATCTGTACAACTCTGTACTTCAAGCAAGAAAAGCAGTTGGTATCGAGTTCAAAAATATATATGCACGTTTGACAGTAAATGACTCTATTGGTATAAAGACTTTTTTTTTACATATGACAGGTAAGCTCTTGGCCTTTATCTCACCTGATGGTAAGTGACGATAAGGCCGAAGGTGGAAGCGAGCTTTACCAGTAATCCTCAGCAACTGAGGATCTGGCTATCTAACCTTTGATTGCCGGGACACCACAATGCTTAAATCATCGTTATTATCGCCACAAATTTAGGTAAGACGGTGGTAGCTAGCCAGGCGGGCTTAGAAGCCCACCACCAACCAAAACGAGTAGAAAAACTTCTGCCCCCATGGGGAATCGAACCAACCCGATCAACCTGTCAAATGTGCATATATATTTCTGATCTCGACTGTACATTCTTTTTGGTGTCCCGGACCAACACGGGACGGGACGGGTCGGCCATGCTTCTGGCATTTTAAGTTTTGTTCTTATTTCCTTAGGGCCGTACGAGCGGTCCGTGGTGGCGGTGGCGAACAAGCGCGTCCAGGCGGAGGGCGCGTCGACCCTGCACGCCGTGCTGCGCAACACCACCCTCTGCCACCCCGGGGTCGGCGTCGAGGACATCCGGCCATTGAGCGACAACATTCAGAGGGTAAAATTGATTTCCTTCTTTGTGGGCCACTTGCAGGGAATTTTAAACTTAGTATAAATGTTGATTTTGACAATTTTCGACATAAGAGCCATAATAGTAAAATTGTCGAAATATGACAAAATCGAGTTTTTAAGCCTCGGTTTCAATCTCCTGCAAGTGGCCCTAAATAATAAACATATTCGGTGCGCCCATAGAACTTGGGCAGCAGCCATATTTAATCGACAAATGCGTCCGTGCTTTTCACTTCTATGGTTATTAAGTATTTGGTTATTAACGAAACCGAGTTTTGTCGAATTTGTCAATCATAGACGTCACATTTTGCATCGTAACCAGGTTTAGAAGACAGAGGGGAAAAATCCTCGCGCGGACTCGAGTCCTTTATGGCCTTTCGAGAGCAAAAATGATGGAATGCAAGCAAGAATACATCCCAACCGAAGGAATTTAATGACATGCCCCCAACTAGAATAATAACGGTCATGATCTTTGATGATGCCAGGGAGGGGAAGCACAAAAGATCCCAAAGAAGCGAAGTGCTCTGTGGTGTCTAAGCTCTATCAAGAAATAAAGATATCTATTCTATTGCAGCGAACTGGAGGTTATATCCCTGTTTATTTGTTTTTCCAGTATTTGGAGAACCTGGAGATCCCTCGATCGTGCGACCCAAGCCTGTCGCTGGCTGAGAACAGGATCAAGGCAATGGCCGACTTTTTCGGCCGCTCCTGCAAGGCCGGGCCCTGGGTCTTGGACGCGCATAGAGATGCCCAGCTTAGTAAGACCTGATTATTATTTACTTTATTGTTGTTGTCATCAATAATGGCGCTTGGCAAGGGAGCGGTAGACTACGGGTGTTTTTCAAAGAGAACGAGGTAGTAAATAGGTAACACTATATTATTGGTCTATTTTTCACGCACACTGCCAAACTAGCTCGCGTAGCTCTGGCGAAAGACCGCTTTTTGTGGGCTGATGATGATGAGCAACCCGCATTGGGCCAGTGTGGTAGTTTTACAGCCCATACTCCTCATATGTTTCTCCATGAGGACGGCCTGTGCCCAGCAGTGAGTATATAGGTTGAGGACGACGATCATTTTGTCCAACCGTCGCCCCACGTTGGGCGCCAGTAGAAAGAATGGTCACAGATGACGCCTGATATTATGAATTGTCTTTTCGTTTTCGTAAATGGTAGCTGTTAACTCACTCACAATACCTTTATGCGATGTTGCGTTGTTCACAGAGACCAAGTACCATTCTCTTTGCTCCGCGTGCATGTCTCCCAAGTGCAGCCAGGATGACGCCTACTGGGGAGATATTGGAGCTCTGGACTGTCTACTGTCCCGCGGAGACGTGGCCTGGGCGGACCTCGATGATGTCATCGCATACTTTGGGGTGAGGTTTACGTCACTTCATCACATCGTCTCTCAAATGCAGCATCGACCCGTTATTCGGGGACCCTGCCCTCCAACTATCGATAAGCAAACAAAACGAGGGCGCGTTCCCACCAGAGCTATGGGAGGAAAAGACTATTTACTTACTATTTATTATTATTATTATTACTTCGTGTCACGTGACTAGGAAAATGGTGCCAAAATGGTAACATCCTCTTACTCTGTTTTTCCTCGGACACAGCATAACAACAAGCATAGATCTGGGGGAAATGTGGCACCCCTATACCAGCCACTTTCTACTGTGGGGAAATAGCTTAGAAACAAGTCCTTCGTGGAATCTTCCCTCAAAGACTCAGGAATAAATTACGTAAATTAAAAAAAAGTGCATGCCAGTTGGTGGATTATATTTATTAGTTAGAATCAGCGCTGCACAACCATCCAATTGCTCATAGCGGCGACGGGTTCACCACCTGTCACGCTGAGTGCAGTCACTGCTGGTGAAGCGCGGACTATGGCAGTGGACTGCTTTTGCAGTGCTTATGCCTAGTCTCTGACTAACCCTTAGGGGATAATAGTCGTGATTATATGTATGTTAGAAGCAGGTACTTGCAAAATAACGTAGGCTATCCTTCCCAATGTTTCCTTCCCTACCCGCAATGCACACTGAAGAGCTAATATACGCGCGCACGACGCGCCCGGCCAGTTGCCCGTCAGATCCTGCCGTGATTACTTAATGCCATACGTCTATACCGAGAGCACTTATAACGGTCAAAGCTTAAGTCGTGGTGATAGATTTTCTCTCATCACCGCCGTTTGCACCGCCCCTCATCATCAGTGAAGCGAGCCTGAACCACCGTCGGACAATAGCTAGTGCGTCCGCAGGAGCTGCCGCCAGAAAAGCAAGTATGTGTGCATTTGCTCCTATCCTTAGAGAGCTGTGACATCTTCTTTTCTGTCCTTTAGCTCTTATAATATCCTAAATATAGGTCGCGTTATTGCAAGCACTTAAAACGCACTGAAACAATTAACAAAAAGGTTAATTTCACAAATCACTGAACATAAAACTTTAATTGTTATAAAAGGCTACTTACACTAGTGCCTTGTCAAAGTTATTTAAGTTGTTTTAAAATGTTTCGTTATAGTTTATTAACCATAATATAAATTATAATTTTTATTACCAACACTTTATTTTATAATTTATTAGCCTCGAGACAACAACTCCAGACGCTGACTCTGATACGAATAAAATTGGAAACCAAAAACAATGAAAAAAGAGACAGATGGTAACTTGAAAAACAGAAACAAAGAGAAAATGGCTAGAGAAGAGCGCAATAACAGCAAAGATTCGCTAATACTGATATAGCGACTCGTTGCAACCGACCTTTCAAGCCTTATAGGTGTTATAGTTTCCAAGATTTCGTGAAAATCAACCAGCGGTTTCACCTTTATATACAAGAAGACAACATCAATGATCAACCAAGTCAAATCATCAGCCCTTGAACTTTAAATTTAATCTAAAATTAAATTAAAAATAACAATTACCCAAATCCCCACAGCTAAAAACCGACGAGCCTCTGGCCGACGCGGACAACTTCCAGTTCCTGTGCCGCGACGCGAGCACCAAGCCGCTGGACACAGATACGCCCTGCGTGTGGCTGCAGCGGCCGTGGCCCGTCATCGTGGCTACCAGGTCAGATAACTCTCAGCATCTTTGCTTAGCTAGCAACCTATAGTGCAGCGCAGACGACACTTTTTGTGCGATCGAGTCTGCGGCACACAAAATGTCTGTATAGCGCGCAAAAAATCCGCGAAGGATCTTTTGCTTAGAGGCTGTGCGGCTTAGTCTGTGCGATTTCAACTGACTTTTTTGTGCGGCGGACTTTTTGCACGTCATGTGCGTTACTGCATATAGTTCAATATGTTCTATTTTCACAGACTAAAAAGTCTGTCACGGATAGTCTGCACCTTAATGTATGGCATACAGTACAACCACTGTTTCTTTCATGGTAAATGCTCAGGGCAAATGCCAATACTACGCACGAGTATTAAACAAAGAGCTTTTAACTTCATACAAAATTTCATGACCCTATATCTCAAACTAGAACCTTCGTAAGCGCGATGTAAAATCGTGCAGCGCCATCTCTTGGCACCACGCGGAACTAAGTGTACGTACATAAAACAGTGTTATACAGTCGTATAAAATATGTTTGTATTGGTTTTATTTATTTATTGCATCATAATGTACATACAATAGGTCTTATCAGGTAAATTTTCACAACATTATGAACCCTGTCGGGCACTGCAAAATTAACAAATGAAATGAGAGGAGGATACTCTCCATTGATAATACTATTTTAACATTTATAATTGGTAGGACTAAATAGAATTTGCATATTTATTATTTGTACATTCAAATTATTTAAACTTACTATCTTGAAGTATACTAATATTATTTTAAATTTATTTAATAAGGTTTATTTTTAATGAAATTATTTGTGTGTTAAAATGAAATTAATTTGAAAATATAAAATTAATTGTGTCTGGTCTTCTGACCATTGTGATGTTAAAGAAGAACGCCCCTCCAGGAAATCGGCGGAAGCCGTGGCGAGCATAGCGGAGTCGCTGACGAACGGGTCGGTGGTGGTGGACCGGCACTGGCGCGGCGCGCTCGCCAACCTGCTGGAGGCGCACGGCGCGCAGCCCGCGCCGCTGCGGCCGCCACTTCCGCCGCAAGGCTACTTAGCCAGCGCGCAGGGCTTCAAGGACGCATATGCCCAGAAGGAGTGCAGCCCGCCGAGGTAAGCAGTGTGATATATTCGAGGTAGCGAGGAGAGAATTGAAACGACACCCGTTCGTGTTAACAATTTATTCAATACTAAACCCATTTCAACATACCCTCCACCATTTTATATTTGTTCATAGACATATACCTTACAAGCAGGAGAATAAATTTATACATACATATAATCACCGTCCCGTCATATAATCATGTTGATCCGGGACACAAAAAGAATGTACCAACTGCTTTTCCTGCCTAGCATGTCGTAAAAGGCGACTAAGGGCGTATTGGGTACTGGGTCTGTGATTGTGTAGGCGATGAGCTAGCCACTTGTTACTACTCTTTCACGATTTTTCATCTGACCAAACCCAATTTTTGTATGGCTAAATGTGGTCTTAAGGAACACAGTGCTCCTTGAACTCTGCCTACCCCTTCGGGGATTACAGGCGTGATTGTATGTATGTATGTATGTGTATATAATCACGACTATTATCCCCTAAGGGTTGCCATAGCCCGCGCTTCACCAAGCAGTGACTGAACATGAGCTCAGCGTGGCAGGTGGTGCAGGTTTTGCAGTTCTAAGTCCATTAGTCGCCTTTTACGACACCCAAGGGAAGAGATGGGTTGTTAGTATTATTTTAATGAGCCGCTTACATCGTCACCAACCTATAATCGTCCCACGGCTGGGCGCTGACAGACCTTCCTACTTGAAAAGCACATGAAGAGTTAGGGCCTACAAAACAACCACGTTGACAAAATGCTGATTTATGGGTAGGAATTTTAACATAACATATTTTATAATCCTGCCTTAAAATCTATTCTTTGTATCTGTATATATTTCTATTGTATGTACTACATAGCAGTTGGCATCCTCTGTCAGACCTAACGGGTGCCTATTGAAAATCAGCGTCAGATCATTTTGTTCTCGCGTAATGCTGAATTGGGTCTCTCATTACATGCGGTTGTAAGACTTTTTTTTAATGTTCACTAAGTTTATGTACTTTTGTTCTACCTTAGTTTCGCAATCTGATGGAAATAAATATATTTTCTTTCTTCTTCTTCTCTCTACCCGCTTGTGTGTCAAGAAGCCTCCTGGAGATTCTGTCATTTTTTCCCGTGTGTGTCAAAAACCTCCTGAAGGCCTCGGTTCCCCATTTTTTTTTTTTTTTTAATATCCACAGACATTCACACCTATCAACTAGCCCCATTTTAAGCAACTAATGCTGCTTGTGTTACGGATACTAGATGACGGATAAATATATTTAATAGATAAATACATATAAATAACCTGAATATATATAAATATATATAAACATCCAAGACTGGAGAACAAATGCCTGAAAATTTATCACCCAAACATTTGCCCCCACTGGGGATCGAACCCAGAACCTCTCGAGATGGCGACGCATTGAGACCGGCATACAGACCACTCGGCCACGGAGGTCGTCAATTTCATAACCGAAATTCAGTTTCATAACCGAAATTTGGCCCTTTAAGCTATTTCTATCTCTTTTATACTTTGCCTTATTATTAAAGTGGGACAAAGACGCAACTATAACGCTACAAAAGTGAAGCATTTAGTTTTTAAATCGTTCACTCTGTTACAACCACTGAACATTTTGGGCGCTAATTCACAGTGGAAAGTTAGAGATTAATTCTCTGTGTTTAATATTGTCAAAAATGTATTTCTGTATGTACATTTATCAAAAAATCGTGTTCTGGACGCTTTTATTTATAATTATTACACTAAGGCCCAATTGCACGATCGAGAGTTAGCGCCTAACCCAGGGTTTGCCCATATATTTGCCCCAGGGTTAGGTGCTAACTCTTGAACGCGCAATTGGGCCTAAATGTAGAAAAAATGATAAAAGTACTTTCTCTTACTTTCACCTTTAATTGCCAATTTGATGTAGCATAAAACTATACTCTATTATACATATCCGGATAGCTTATTTAATAAAAATTTTAATGATTTAAGTTTCATATATAGTCTTCATACAAAATTTCATGAAAATCTTAATTTTACCGGAAGCCGGAAGTAAACCGGAACTAGTACGGAGTAACTGACACATGCGCATTTAATGGCCAAGATGGCCGCCGGCATACGATTGGCTATACTTCCCTAAGGAACGGGCAGAGGTGTTAACACTCACATATCGCCAGATATGTGAAGTCCCTGTGTCACAGGTGGCTAGTGTTGCCATGCACCGGGCGCAATATTAGATATTCTCCATAAACTGATTCGTTCTCTTTCTTTGTTGCTTTCAAAGTCAATGGCGCAGACTTGAGACAGAATGGGTCGATTCGATGACCTCTTGCACATACTATCCATAGGTTATCATGCCCTGGTTGATTGTTAGCTATCATAAAAAATAATATAATTTTTTTGAGGCCTACGAGTCGTCATCAGCCTTTATACGTCCCACTGCTGGGACAGGCCTTCCCCATGGAGAAACACATGAGGAGTATGGGCCGTAACACCACCACGCTGGCCCAATGCGGGTTGGTTGGTAGAAACGGTCACAAATGCGACCGGGGCTTAACGTGCCTTCCGAAGCATGGAGGAGCTCGAGATCACAAAGTCATGGACACCCAACCACGGCGAAGGTAGCTTTGTTTTCGATAGAAGCCAAAGCGCACTGACCACTACGCCACCGAGCTCCCCTACGAGGCTTACGAGTATCACAATAAATTTTAAATTACATTTTTGCTTAACTGTCAAAAACGCTTTCGGTCATGATGTTCTATGAATTATCCTGTACCGTAAAGTCACGATTTTGGTAAACAATTCAATACGCATGCGTGGCACAGGCTGACACAGCCGACAGATATGCTTGATTGGTAGCGAGTGGCGTTTGACGGATGTTGACCATGCGTAGTAATTGTTCACATGACGCGTTACTTCACTAATTTCACGAACATGGCGGATAGCGTTTTTGGCAGATGAAGAAAAAGTAAAAATAAAACATATTGAAAATTTAATCTATTCATTAAATGCCCTAATAAAGGAAAGTCTATTGCCATTACCGGGTTTTTTTTTATTCATGACAGGTAAGCTCTTGGCCTTCATCTCACCTGATGGTAAGTGACGATAAGGACGAAGGTGGAAGCGAGCTTTACCTGTAATCCTCAACAACTGAGGAACTGGCTATCTTACCTCTGATTGCCGGAACACAACAATGCTTACAACATTGTTATTATGGGGACAAATTTAGGTAAGACGGTGGTAGCTAGCCAGGCGGGTTTAGAAGCCCTACCACCAACCAAACCGAGCAGAAAACCTTCTGCCCCCATGGGGAATCGAACCCGGACCTCCCGATCAACACCCGGTGGTGTGACCAGAGAGGCGGTTATCATTACTATTCTTATCGGTACTATGGAAAATCAATAACTCCACTACTTATATCGCTCATCCAAAAGAATATTGACATAATTACCAAATAGTCGAAAATGAGTTTTTGAAGCCATAACTTCATGTTTTACACGTTTTATCCATGGTTAAAACGACAGAATTGTTGTTCCATTATTTTCCGACAGAGAGAGTCACTGCCGTCATGGTTTTGGCCTATACTTCGAAAGGATACGCGGAAACATCGACTAAGTTTATAAAATGTAGACAGATTTATAAAAATAAAACTAAAATTGAATATAATGTTGTTTAAATTCATGATTTATTCCCATATCCAAACTTTATTGTCATAATTGTATTATTTGATGTATAAAATGTCATAAATGTACGTCTGGTTTGTTTTATTTCGTTTTTTCAAATAGTTATCTTGAGTTTTCTCGCAAACTTTTTATGTAATATTATTGGTAGAAAAGTAACATAACATTACTATTAAAATATATCAATAGAATGATTGGAAATACACAATATTTTCGATGTCAAACTTTTAAGACGCTCTCCTGAAAAATCGCAAAAACGTAATTATGTCAATATTCTTTTGAATGAGCGATATGTAGGTATTATAGGTATATAATAATAATAATAATAATATCCTCAGACATTCACACCTATCAACTAGCCCCATTTGAAGCAACTAAAGCTGCTTGTGTTACGGACACTAGATGACGGATAAATATATTTAATAGATAAATACATATAAATAACCAGAATATATATAAATATATTTTCAACACACTTCCTTATAAAGTGGCTCTAATCCCATGGCAATTAGGCACATAATGACACCTATAATCAAACTGTGACTTTTTCATTACTATTATTCACAAGTGAGTAATAGTTTTTTTTTAATATTATTGGTTGAGTTACGGTTACATTTGCGCTAAAAAGCTATCCGCGAAAAGCCCAAAAAAAAGAAACCTCATTTTTTAGTCTATGGCCGATGCGCGCGCATAGGAAAACTGATTAATTTTTCCCGCCATTACGAAACATTTTTCACAACTCGTCTCGTTTTCTCTTTTGAAGTTATTTAGTTAGTTATTAATTAAGATGTCTGCAAATACAATTTATGAAGAAAATGATTTATGTTGTACACCGCCCGATATAAGATGTGAAGCCCAGAACGTTATGGAAAGTTTACTACCAGAAAACTCAAAGGAAAAATATCTATTATTTAGAAGTGTGTTGAAAAACGTTGTATGATACACGTGTGTATTGATGATTACCGTCCTCGGCTCCTTAAGACCCTCGCCTGACGGCTCGGGCCTCAATGCGCCTCAGCGGTAATCACCAACATTACACACTTGTACCATAATGTACTAATAAACATCCAAGACTGGAGAACAAATGCCTGAAAATTCATCACCCAAACATTTGCGCCCACTGGGGATCGAACCCAGAACCTCTCGAGATGGCGACGCCTTGAGACCAGCGTGCAGACCACTCGACCACGGAGGTCGTCAAATATATAATAATAATAATGCTTTTATTTTTAGACACGTATACATATGCACCACATCGAACCTGGAGCTTAATAAGTGCGCATGGCTGAGCGAGGCTGCCGCCGTGTACGGCATCGCGCCGCGACTGCAATGCGTCATCAAACCTGATATCAAGGTACATAAAATGACATTAAGAACACAATAATGGTATTACAATAAGAGACACGTCATCATTATCCTGCCCTTTTCCCAATTTCATTTGCGGTCGGCGCAACGAGTCTTTCTCCTCCACTCTCCCCTATCACACGCCATATCAACATTCACTCCCATTCTAGCCATGTCCTCATTCACAAAATCTATCCATCTCTTCTTCGGTCTTCCTCTCGAACAAACACCTAAACTCGAACCGAGAAACTGAGAGATGACGAGAGAAGTCGTTATAATTAAACATAAAAAACATTAGATTCTCTTGCTGAAGTTTACATCTCATTATGAGCATTATTAAAATCAATCACTGTGTTTCCAGTCGTGTATGGAAGCTTCGGAAAAAGACGAAGCAGTGGTCTTAGCAGACAGCAACTGGCTGGTCAAAGGAATAAGGTACTGTAATATATATTTTTTTATTTTTTTTTTGTAAAATTCTCCCGTAGGGAAGGCAAAGGGAACAAAGCCCATACAGCCATGTCTGCAATATATATATCTTCAATAGTTTGCATTGAAATGCTAGTGTAATGCATTTCAATGCATCTTGGGAGAGTTTGGCGTCAAACGATCGATGGCAGACACTGTGGTGCTACTTGGATGAGGTGGATTACCACGATAAAAAACTCATCACTTTTCACACCACTTGACGTTTATTTCGATAATCCTCCACATTGCACATCATCACAGACACTTATTACACAAAACTACACTGATTTTACGTAACAATATCCACTCCGTACAATATTGCAATCATCGAAATAAAAATCACGTCCGCCATAGTTGAATGCCGCCAAAACTCCCATTTTTTTTTTATTTATTTATTTATTAGGTCTACCAACGTTTATACACACTGTTGCCTAATTACAAACATGACTTAACTTAAACTTTAAGTGTGATAACCAATCAAAGGTAAACACCACATGTAAGAAATTTATATAAAACTAATCAAATTATAAAATCTGAAGCAGTAATTGAAATTAAAATTAAATGTAATATATGTAATATAAAATGATTAAAGTATTTTTGGCTGTGCCTCACGAACAAAAACGAACCTTAAATATGACACCGGATCGGATCATTAGGTTAAATAAAATAACATTAGTGCTGTGTAACTTACACTTTATTACCATACTATAACGTGTACTTTTGTTTGTTTCAACATTAATGACAGAAAGGGGTAAAAAAATAGAAAATAATTTTAAAATTAATTTTCATTTTACTGACTATTCCTTATAAATTCAACTCTATTATGTGAGAAATAAGATAAGTAATTAATTGGAAACAAATTTCCAAAGTATTTAAATTTAGAATCTCATGACTCGCCCAACTTATGGAGAAGCATTGGCCAATGTTGGCGCGTACATTGGAATCAAAATCGTAGAAGTGTAATTTTATTAAAATTTTGTTAAATAAATGTATTGAGTTATGGTAAAAACCGTAGAACAAATGTTGTTATTTACGATGTTAGCTACATATTTTTGCGAGGTTCTTGATTTATTAAAAATAACCCAGTTTAAGGATTATGTGTTTTTATTATATATTTTTTCTTAAACATGCGTGGAACTATTATCATTACTTTTGAATAAAGAACACGCGAAGTATAATATTTACGTAGACTGACAAACAAAAATCACTTCCCGGCGCGTTCTTTGAATATGGAACGAAGAGCGCACCGGCAATGTTGTATGAAACGGTGTGCTGTTTGAATTTAGAACTCTTTCATCTATCGTACAAATTGCGTTCTCGTGGCTGTATATCCACAGATGCGTTTACCTTTCGGCACAAACTGTAAAATTAAAATAAAAAGGAGAGTTTGGGGGCATTTGGCTAATGGCGGACGTGATTTTTATTTCGATGATTGTAATATTGTACGGATTGGATGTTGTTACGTAAAATCAGTGTAGTTTTGTGTAATAAGTGTCTGTGATGATGTGCAATATGGAGGATTATCGAAATAAACGTCAAGTGTTATGAAAAACAATGAGATTTTTATCGTGGTAATCCACCTCATCGAAGTAACACCACGGTGTCTACCATCGATCGTTTGACGCCAAACTGTCCCAAGATGCATTGAAATGCATAAAACTAGCGTTTCAATGCAAACTACTGAAGAAAAGTATTCTACTGTTACGTGTGGCTCAAAAGGTCACGCAACACTGAATATAAAACTGAATATAAAAAAAGAGAATTTAAGAAAAAATAATTGGCGGTAAAGCGGAGTTCGTTGTTATTTTGTTAATAAAATTAAATGTATTATCTTAAAGGCCCTTTAAAGGCCTTTTTTATTTCCTTGCACTTTTTAAAAAAAAGTCTCGTATCATTGAAGTCCTCGCCTGCGGCTCGGCCTTCAAACTCATACTCGACCTGCAATTGCCTGTTTCGCTGCTTCTACAATAATGTACTATTATTTCCAGAGATTACCACCTCCAAGCGTTACTGCACGAAGTAACACCAGACGTGGAGCAGACGCACACGGTGGTGGCGTACGTGCGCGCCGACGCCGGCATCAGCAAGATGGCGGACCTGCGCGGGAAGCGCGCGGCCTTCCCGGAGTACGACGGGCTGGCGTGGCACGCGGTCCTACGATACATTCAATCTGCCTTCGAGCTCAAGTGTAAAGGTAAATATTAGGTCCTTACCTATGAAATTTGTGTTTTGTATGGAGATTTTGGGGATGTCTGCATTTTACATACTAACATTTTATCAGTTTTCTTCACAACGACAAATCCAGAGATAATAATATTTGGCATGTATCATTAGACAAGCTTTAGCAATATGTGTGTGAACACGCTTGATAAAAATTATTGATCGTTTTTATGTTAATGCAAATCAAATTATGTATTCGGGAGGCAGTTAAAAATAATTGTCTTTGTGTCTAATTTTAATACAATTAAACATACAAAAATTATCAAATTAAATAATACGAGCTCAAATATATGGTCTATTTTTAGAAGAGGCAATTATTTTATATAAGAATGTTCTGAGACTTAACAGTTACGGACAAATTGCTAAGACAGAATAAAAACACCAATTTCATAGGTAAGGACCCAATAATAAATATAATTATATCATCAGCACAGACCCCTAGTGTAAAATATCACTGCAAAAAACTATTTTTTTTTAGAGGAAGTAATTATTTGGGCAGCGAACAAATATTTTGACAGTATTATTTTAAGTAAATTCTATTAGAGCATAAGCGTTTTATATAAAGTTTAATACCATTTACAGGAATCAACCATTTCTTCAGTCAAATTTGCGCCCCGGGGTTCGAGATGGTCAATGGCGCAGCTGTCAACTTGACAGCTGCGTGCTATAGAGAGAACGGAATCATCGTCAGCGGGGAGATACAAGCTCTGCGGGCGTTAGTGGAAGGCAAGACCGATGTCGCGTTCATTAGCCAGAAGACGTTTAATATGTATACAGGTTAGTTACATACATACTAATATTATTAATGTGAAAGTAACTCTGTCTGTCGGTCTGTCTCGCTTTCTCGTCAAAACTACTGAACCAATTTAACTGAAATTTGGTACACAGGTAGTGTAGAGCCTGAGAAAGGACATAGGCTACCTTTTATCCCGATATTCTCATGGGACGGGTGCCATTTGGGTAAATGTTTAAAAGTTTTAATAATGACTCCCAGTAAAATGAAGGACTTTACGCCGGTACGAACATTTTCTTTTAATAATAGAGTAGGAGTACATTTTCAATTCCACTAATTGAGGTTACAGTTCCAATTTGAATATAATCTTTCAGTGTTGAATAGCCTATTAATTGAGGAAGGCTGCTACATACCATCACACTATCTCAAAGTAACAATTCTACGCGAAGTCGCGGGCAAAAGCTAGTAATAAATAGAATATAAAAGCATAGCTCTGGTGGAAAGGCGCTTTTAAGGCTCTTATGATATTTAATTAATAATTAACGTTTTTTACAGCAAACGCCTTTTCCAATAGCGACTGGGCAAGGACAGCGGTGAGCATAAAGCCAGTGTGTCCCGAAGAGAACTCGGAATACTGCTTCATCAGCTGGGCAAACATCGGCCACGCCTTCGCGGCGAAAAACATGTCCGCCATGCGCAAACAAGAAATAATTAACGTTTTCTTAAAACTAGACAAATACTTCGGCAAACGGAACCCATTCCATACACCCATGTTTTCGTTATACGGCTCCTTCGACGGGACAATGGACGTTATCTTCCACAACAACACAGGTATTCTCGCTACGGAGGATCAGCTCAGCACGCATCCGTTCAACAAGATCCCGCTGAGTTTCGAACGCAGTCTGTCAAACTCGAGTGACAGCTGTCAGGCGGTAGAATAGGTACTGACTTGGTACTGACCATCGAAATATTATGTATGTACAGCCACATTCAGAAGTCCATTAATACCTCAGAGTTAACAGAACTGGAGTAGCCATTAGTCAATTTTAAAAACATTTTTTTCTGCCATTTCTTGCGGGGGGTGAGGTTACCACTACACTCAAAGCCAGCACACATAAACAATAACTTTAACCGTTTTACAAATGCACACATGCATAATTCGACACACAAATTTAAATTTCACGCACACACACGCTTAAAATAGTCTCGTGGGGTGTGCGTTTTGACAACGTCACAGCCGCACTCCCCACGAGACTAGCGTTCGAAATTTGAAATCGTAGAATTCTAAAACATGAAATAATGAAGTAAATAATCATGAAATCTTAAAAATTATAATTACAAATAAATGGTGACACCATCTTTTAGCATACTCGATGTTTTCTATTTATTTTTACAACAAAAAAAAGCACAGGCAGGCATTTTTGAGGGAGCTCTGTTCGCCGCAACGTTTACAATGTTATGGCTGTCAAAATGGCGGCTCAACTAGTTTTTTTAAACGTGCAAGCATCCGATGCTTGTGCATTTGGCAGAGGGGAATGTTAGACAAAGGCTACTCCAGTTCTGCTTCTGTTTACTCCGAGATTAATACCTTAAGAACTACAATAGCTCACGGAAATCACACACACATTGACATAGCTGCCTCAAATAAATTTCAACTTTAATTCATCGTTATTAAGACTCAACGCATTTGTTTAATGTTTCGGACGCTCCGTTAATAATATTTCACAAAACATTGACACACTATTGTCAGTCGTTATTTTGGTAAACTTCTATAAGTTTCTGTTGGCGTTGTGGTTTTTTTTTATGTTTAACGTGATATGTAAAAAAATACTTGCTTAAAAAAATATTTACAATAAACAATAAATATTCTTACATTACATAGAATTACAAAGACTATCAGTGGAATATTCTTTTTGCAAATTAATTATCACCAAATTAAATCTTATTATTATCATCACGCCTCTATCCGTGAAGGGAATGAAAAAAAACTTAAAAAAAAACAGATATTCTATATTGATTGTTTCGTTTTATTTATAGAATGTTAAAATGATAAAACAATCAATCAGTTTGTCATAAAATTACGAATCATAAAGTTAATTCATGATAATACTTACGCTAAGCCCAGTCTCATTCCTCAGACATTCACACCTATCAACTAGGCCCATTTTAAGCAACTAAATGCTGCTTGTGTTACGGACACTAGATGACGGACAAATTTATTTAACAGATAAATACACATAATTATTCAGAATATATATAATATTATACATTGATGAACATCCAAGACTGGAGAACAAATGTCTGAAAATTCATCACCCAAACACTTGCCTCCACTGGGGATCGAACCCAGGACCTCTCGAGATGGCGGCGCCTTGAGACCGGCGTACAGACCACTCGACCACGGAGGTCGTCCGGAGATGGAGAACAATTAAATCCCTCGTGCAATGCTATAATCGCATTCTGCTAAGCAAATGTAAAATTATTTGCTTGCATAATGACAAACGCAGAAATAATTTAATAGAGATAATTTTAACTATTTGAACTGACTACGTCGATATACGTAGTTCGTAGCATGTAGCACGTAGCAGGTAGTGCGTTACAGGTAGTTCGTAGCACGTAGCATGTTGCTCGTAGTTCGTAGCACGAACGTAGTACATAATTTTCGATGGTACGGACTTTACAAACTTCTGTGGCAAATGTTGCTTTTGGTCTTTTTAAGTCTAATTCTATCAATCTACCTAAAATTATAATTTTGTACGTAAAAGAGAAAATAAATAAATAGTACTTAATATTTTTACCTCTGTTGTTTTATTGCTCTCTCTACCACTATTTTTTCCATATTTCTTGAAAAGCATTGAAGCATTATGTACACTAGACCAAAAAAGTGGTTGACCACCATAAAATTGAAAATAATTCATTCGTCATACAACGATATGGTTGATTTTTTTTTTACATATGACAGGTAAGCTCTTGGCCTTCATCTCACCTGATGGTAAGTGATGATAAGGCCGAAGGTGGAAGCGAGCTTCACCTGTAATCCTCAACAACTGAGGAACTGGCTATCTTACCTCTGATTGCCGGAACACAACTAGGCTTATAACATTGTAATTATAGCGACAGATTTAAGTAAGACGGTGGTAGCTAGCCAGGCGCGCTTCAGAAGCCCTACCACCAACTAAACCGAGCAGAAAAACTTCTGCCCTCATGGGGAATCGAACCCGGACCTCCCGATCAACACCCGGTGGTATGAACCACTAGACCAGAGAGGCGGTTAAAATATGTAAATATGGGAGACGTACCTGGTCGCGCGCGCCGACCGGCCTTGACCTTGTGCGTCGTGACGCACTCACGAGACGTATTCGTATATAAGCGGAGCGTGTTTGCAGACTGGGTCAGTATTGGAATACGATACAGTGAGTGAACATCAAGCTATAAGAGTGAACTAGAAGTGATATCAGTGCGATCAGTTTATTAAAATTATTTAATAATTAATAAGTGTGTTTTTGGTGGAAACGCCACTTAACAATATTATCGATACTGTCGATATTATCAATACTGGATAGGGTACATGATTTTCTAGTTTTAATATCGATAATTCGGCAACAGTAGGCTCTGGCTATTCCCCCAACCCGTATTGGACTAACACGAGATAAATTTGTCGTTAATACCCGTCAGGATAATCTGCATCTGCATCGAGTGTCCTTTTTCCACTTTTAGTTAAAGGCGTGAAATTTTGGGAAAATAAGTAATAAATAGTAAAAACTTATAGCATTAAACAAACGTCTGGATGAAGTGTTCCGGTTTTTTGGCCCTCTTTTGGCCATACCCGATTTTACTCAAGTTTTAGACATTTTAGACTTATTGCGACTATAAGTTTTTACTATTTATTACTTATTTTCCCAAAAATTTCACGTCTTTTACTAAAAGTTGAATAAAAGGACACTCGATGCAGATGCACATGTCAAGATA
Source organism: Parapoynx stratiotata (assembly GCA_910589355.1). NCBI lineage: Eukaryota > Metazoa > Arthropoda > Insecta > Lepidoptera > Crambidae > Parapoynx > Parapoynx stratiotata. The sequence goes on along the minus strand of OU342485.1, from coordinate 6,312,082 downwards.
CAGTCTATGACCTGTTGAGCGGCTGATGTAGTTGATTTACGCGTACTGGTTTGGAGATAAGTTTCTAAATGTTTGTTCAGAAATATTTGACTTAACAACTTTTTATATATTTGGAACAATAATTGGGACATGTTTTCTTTCTTTATATAATTTTAAAAATTACATACGTTCCGTCCACTTAATACGTCCCAAAATAACAAAAACGCAGTGTTAAATGAAAAATATGAGTTACTCATTAAATCTTTTTATTCACTGAAAAATTTTGTCACAACACCTGAAACAAAAGAAACACTTTTTAATATACCTTATGGGAAGTAATTAATTGGGCTGCCATTAATTATTAGGTCAGCAACGGTCAGCAAAAAAGGTCAGCCGAAAAATTTTTCGGGCAGCAAACAAATATTTTGTCAGCAATATAATTATTAAACGGCTAAGTGAATATTTGTTCAGCAAAATAATTAGTTGGGCTGCAAAATAATTATTTAGACAGCAATGTATAGGATGAAATGTAGAATGTAGAAATGTATAAAATATAGGAAAAGGACCCATGAAGCATAAAGGATAAATTCCTGGGTAATGCATTGTGATAGATGTTAGGTTATGGTTATTTTTTTATGACCCTTAAATAGTTATTTATTATACAAGAGTGGAAAGTTCCTTTTTAACCGCGTGCTCGATTTGGATGACCGAGCAAGCGAAGGATTCTTAAGTTGAATCACGAGCGCAGCGAGTGATTCTAAATTAGAATCCTGAGCGTCAGCGAGGGAAACAAACGAGCACAAGGTGAAAAATCTTTCCACTCTAGTGCAATACGTAACTTTTCATCCCACCTCAGCGAGGAAATGACAAAATGAAAAAGAAAACAATTTATAATGACAAAATATTTTTTCACAATTTAAAAAGTTCTAATCATAAATTTGGCACCATAGAGGTTACATTAAATAGGTTTAATGACGTTTTGAATTTACAATTATATTGAGTACTCATTATATGTGATGTTCTAAATTCAAATCTACTTTGCCGCTCAAGCGAATAAAATAGAATTTTCCAGCCAGATTTCGAAGCGCAAAATTACACTTTCCGAGGTGGTGGGATGAAAACAATATTTGTGTCATCAAAACATATATTAAACAATTTCGCAGCAGAGAAAACTTTTGAGTAGCTGCCCAATTAATTTTTGCTGACCAATTTGGAAATATTTGCTGCCCTATTATTGCTGACCAATTAGTTATTTAAGCTGACCGATCGTATTTTTTGCTGACCAAAATTCGAATATTCTGTTAACCGTTTAAATACCCACCGTTTAACCGTTTAATTTGAATAACCGTTTAATTTACCCATCATACCTTATTGCAAAAAAACATGGTATAAAAATTATTTTCCGTTTTAACTCACTTTTTCACAATCTTCAAACAATCTTTGCATTTATGTTCAGATTCTAATATTGGGTCCTTACCTATGAAATTGGTGTTTTTATTCTGTCTTAGCAATTTGTCCGTAACTATTAAGTTTCAGAACATTCTTATAAAATAATTGCCTCTTCTAAAAATAGACCATATATTTGAGCTCGTATTATTTAATTTGATAATTTTTTGTAAGTTTAATTGTGTTAAAATTAGACACAAAGACAATTATTTTTAACTGCCTTCCGAATACATCATTTGATTTGCATTAACATAAAAACGATGAATAATTTTTATCAAGCGTGTTCACACACATATTGCTAAAGCTTGTCTAATGATACATGCCAAATATTATTATCTCTGGTTTTGTCGTTGTGAAGAAAATTGATAAAATGTTAGTATGTAAAATGCAGACATCCCCAAAATCTCCATACAAAACACCAATTTCATAGGTAAGGACCTAATATTACGCGAGCAAGGTAAAGACATTAAGACAACTCACCGTTCACGAACGCGATCGACGCCGATGTATTTTGTACCGGCGGTCGCAGCGGCGGCATCGCTTGAACGAGCCCGAGCGCGATCTACACCTCCACATATATCTGCGGTACGGATATTTAAATATTACTATCAGAGACATCCACAGCATCCACAGCAAGCCTAGCACGGGACGGAGACAAACTTCTCTCTCCACCGCTTATAAATAATCCACATACATACATAAAATCACGCCTGCAATCCGCCGCCGGCTAGTTCATCGCCTACACAATCACTGCCCAATACTCCCTTAGTCGACTTTACGACATGCTAGGCAAGAAAAGCAGTTGGTACATTATTTTTGTGTCCCGGACCATACTTATACAATTAATGCGAAAGTAACTCTGTCTCGCTTTCACGTCAAAACTACTGAACCAATTTAACCGAAATTTGGTACACAGATAGTCTAGAGCCTGAGAAGGGACATAGGCTACCTTTTATCCCGATATTCCCAGGCTACCTTTTATCTCGATATTCCCATGGGAACTGGTGCAATGCGGGTTAATGTAAAAAAAATGCCTCCAAAAAAATGAAGGACAAATTTACGCCACCATGAACTTTGCTTCTAATAATAAAGTAGGAGTAAATTTTAAATTCCACCAATTGAGGCTACTGTTTCAATTTGAAAAAATCTTTCGGTGTTGCATATCCTATTTATTGAGAAAGGCTACATACTATCACACTATCTCAAACTTCTACGCAGACGAAGTCGCTGGCAAAAGCTAGAAATAAATAAATATCTTTTGACATTCACACCTATTAACAGCCCCATAAGCAAATAATGCTGCTTGTGTTACGGATACTATATGACGGATAAATGTACTTAATATATATATACATATAAAGATTCAGAAAATATACAATACATATTATATAAACATCGAAGACTAGAGAACAAATGCCTGTATTCTTTACATAAACATTTGCCCCCACCGGGGATCGAACCTAAACCCCCCGAGATGGCGACGCGATAAGGCCCCGATTGTTCCATCTAGCCTTAAGTTATCTTTGTAATTTCTTTTAAAATGGAACAATAAAGGGTTATCTATCTAACAATATGGGTGTATAGCATCTCTGATTACCCCTTCAGGGATAGAGGCGTGATCATAATAATATGTTAAGTTCTGCCACGGAACTCTCTCGCGGACTGTAGATAGTTATATAATTCTTCATTGCAGTAATGAGAAAACTCGAACACAGAGCAAGGGCAGGCTGTATCTATTTACCTAGTGTGCTTCCGGCAGCACGAGCGGCGGCGACGGCGGCGGCTGCAGCGGCGGCGGCGGCACCGGCTGCCCGGGCGGACCGAGTAGCGCCGGTCGCCGGACCGGCACCGCTTGAACCGGCCGGTCCGCCTGCGGCAGCGGCTGCATCAAATCAAAAAAAACCATTACACTCACTCCTCAGTCACGAAACCGTAAGATCACGAAATTCCTGAAACTATAACCTACCTAAGTACCACCTACAAATTTTAAAGGTAAAGGGGTATTTTGTTTTGCGCTAAGTAAAAACCGCTAAAGGGATTTACACCCGCTCTCTTAAATGCTTGTACCCCTTGGAGCTAGAATTAAGTTTGTAAATATGTTATGTTATTTTATGTAGCTTTGTTTTTATTGTGCATGAGTTTATGTTTAATTTTAGTTTTTTGTTGCGCCTCGGAGGATTGTTGGGGTTGCTATGGCAACGGAAAATAACTGTTTTTGTCATTATTGAAAATTTTGTAATGTTATCAATTTTCGGGCACCATTATATTTTTATTTATCTACTAACGCTTTTTTTTTAATTAGATATCTAGTGCTCTATAGTTCGGACAATTTCGGACCATAACAATGAAACCGAGTCCTAATCAAAGAGCAAGGAGTCGCTAATAATGATATAGCGCCTCGTTACAAGTTATTTAATGTCTGAGGTCAAATGACATCGACCCAAATTAGTCATCAAGTTTAGTCTTTTGACTATAGAACCTAAAAGTTAAAAGCAAAATCTGGTCATGAGGCTCCAAAAATGAGTCCAGACTGAGTCTCGTGAATCACTAATTTTGTTAGGAGTGTTACAACTGCGACAGGTACTAACGACTACCTATTTGCTTTATATTTACTACCAAAATAGTCCGAATCCCGCTAGAGCGCTCTGGAGGCTCTCACTGGAAACGGGACCTCCTAGGGGAGATCCCTTCCAGAGAGAAATTCTCCAGTGGTGTTTCCCTACTACAGGCTTGAGGAGCAATCAAAGTTCTCGCCTTCTTTAAAAAAATCCGGTGATAGCTAAGTAGCCGTCAGAGGCAACGGCAAAGTTTAGGGCAACTCAAAAAAAAAACAAAATAATCCTGCTTTCTTAACGGTCACAATAGCGTTATGTTTTTAAGTAAAATAAAAAAAAATACGATAAAATTTGCGAAATACAAGATACTTACGTTTTGCACATTCTGAAACAAACAAAAAATAATATTATTGACGGTTAAAAACATAAAGAGTTATAACAACATACCTAACAGTACATCACGCTTATATCCCCAAAGGGGTGAGCTGCAATTGCAGCGCAGGATTACATCGCGAAATCTACTTGATCTACGAACTGAATATCGAAAAATTCCTAAATCAAAAAGCTGCATTTTGATTAGTTATTCTAATTTTAAAACAGAAGTAATTAATTGGGCACCCGTTCAATTATTTGGTCAGCTACAAAAAGGTCAGCCGAAAAATCAAAAAACAAATATTTTGTCTGCAATTATTTTAGCAGCAAAATAATTATTTGGTCTGCAGAATAATTAGTTGGGCTGCAAAATAATAAGTTGGGCCGCAAAATAATTAGTGAGCAGCAATAATTTGTTACCTGAAATTTATAAAATCTATAAAAAGCATCAATGAAAGATCCTAGGTAAGGTACCGATTTAGTAGCGAGATCTCTACTATCGCCCTTACTCGATCTTTTTACGCTCTAATACAATTTGTAGCATAACACCTAGTTAAGAAATATCGCACTATGCCCACTTTTCTATGCTTTAGCGAGTTCTATCGCAGTTTGCCATTTTTCACGATAAATCGTTTCATCATGATGCGTTTATTGGTACAGTGTTGTGAAAAAGTCCCTGGAATTATATTCATTACAGCCGGGTTAACATATAACATTATGATCATACAGGTATTGGGTCCTTACCTATGAAATTCGTGTTTTTATATATATAAAAATTGGGCTGACCAAACCCAATTTTTGTATGGCTAAATGTGGTCTTATGGAGCGCAGTGCTCCTTAGACTCTGCCTACCCGGCGTTTGCAGGCGGCGGATTGCAGGCGTGATTTTATGTTTGTATGTGGATTTGTATGGAAGCGGTGGAGAGAGATGTTTGTCTCCGTCCAGTGCTAGGCTTGCTGTGGATGCTGTGGATGTCTCTGATAGTAATATTGGGTCCTTACCTATGAAATTGGTGTTTTTTTTCTCTCTTAGTATTTTGTCTGTAACTATTATGATTCAGAGTATTCCTAAAAAATAATGACCTCGTCTAAAAATAGACTATATTTTTGAGCTCTTTTGGTTTGTTTTGATAATTTTTTGTAAGTTTAATTGTGTTAAAATTGGACACGGACACAACTCTTTTTAAGTGCCTCCCGAATATATCATTTTATTTGCATTCACTTAAAAACGATAAATAATTTTTATGAAGTGTGATATTACACATATTACTAAAGCTTGTCTAATGATAAATGCCAAATATTATTATCTTTGGATTTGTTGTTGTGAAGAAAAGTGAAAAAATGTTAGTATGGAAAATGCAGAATTCCCCAAAATCTCCATACAAAACACCAATTTCATAGGTAAGGACCAAATATTTGCAAGAAGAAAGTATACCTAAATCCTTTCTATGCAAGTAGGTTTATTATGTAATAAAAAATAAAACAAAATAAATTAATAACGTTAATGCGTCTGATGACTTCTGTCATTTTATTTCTTCTATTGGTTTTATTGAATAGTTTAAATTACTTTCCGAATAAAATGAATATTAATTATATTAACTATATCTCTAACAGTGACGTTGATCAACGAATTGAAATCGGGGTTTGCTTGATTAGGCTAAGCAAAGTTCGGTTTTATTAATAAATAAAATATAAAAAAAAACTACATAATATTAAGTACAACTGTTGACGGTGTATATAATTTAAGTATATTTTTGTATTCATCTGTAAGAAGTGTACGTCGTCGTTGGCTACATTCCCTAAAATGGTTGAGCGAAGCGATGGCTGATTCATGCGTCATGCCTGTGAACAGGTGCCACTGTCGGTATCTACTCAATTCATGCTTTCCTAACTTCTTTGATATAAATGGTTTGAACATTTATAAATTAACTTTACATCTCTCATGTTCGGTAAGTAGGTCCTTAATACCCCCAGATGCGGGTTGTAAGTGATCAATTACCGCCCTAGGTTAATAATGTAGCTAGAAACGCCCTAGGGCGGTAAGTAATGAAAAAAAAACTCTTTTAAAAAGTTCGCGTACATCTAACCATCTTACTGGCACTAGACATCATGCATTCAGCCCAATGACAAAAGAGGTCGCTTCGCTATCTTCATCAATTTTGAATATCGAACGGCGAAGCTAAATTTAGTTCTTGAAAATAAATTTATTTATTCTCGTGACAAAAGAGGTCGCTTCGCTACTTTCATCAATTTTGAATATCGAACGGCGAAGCTAAATTTAGTTCTTGAAAATAAATTTATTTATTCTTGTAATGCCTTTTTTTCCACTTACCTCACAATCGAGATGTAAAGCAGAGTAGTTAGCTCGGGTGTAAGCATCAATTGCACCCTCGAACTATAAGCGCCCTCGCTGCGCTCGTGCGCCTAAATATCTCGGGCTGCAATTGATGCCTTACAGCCCTTGGCTACTAATCTACTATTTCCTCCCACCATCTCGGAAAGAGCATCTTTGCCCTCGAGTGCAAAGATTTTTCACCAGTGCTCTTTTAATTGTCTCGCTGACGCTCAGGATTCTAATTTCTTAGTTTAGGCATGTATCGAATCCTTCGCTTGCTCGGTCATCAAATTTGAGCACGCGGTTAAAAAACCCTTTTGCACTCTTGTATAACAAATAACTATTTCATTTTAATTTGACTGGTGAATTGCAATTATGAAATTTCTAGATGTTAGGGCAAAGTTAATGTAAAGGGAGGACGAAATCTTGCTCTGTTTCTTGACCATTTTTCTCAGAACAAGGCACCCTGGTCGTTTGCGAATTTTGCGAATGGATGGCGTAGTATATTCTTGACTTTTATAAATGTATAGAGATACCTATACCTACTTAAAAAAGAATATTTTACTATGACTTTTAAGTAATGTTAAAGTATGGTGCTGTGCAGACTGGTTTATGTATGTTAATTTTTAAGTAACTAAATGATGTTTAATTTAATATAATTTTCAACAATAAACCGATATTACTTACTTAGACTTCATTTGTGTTTGATTGTGCATTTTGTAGGCAACACAAGTAACGAAAATATTAGTGTTTTTATAATAATTATTGTCTATACGCGATTTTCGGCACTTTGCGATCTGATGTACGCAAATTTAAAATTATTGGCATTATGCTCCATTTTACAAGTAAAAATTATAAAGTCTATTGAGGGCAATAGTAGGCTCGCTACTGAATCAAGGGAATTAAAGAAATCAATACTTACTTCCGTTTTCGACGACATTTTGCCATCCTGTGCCTGAAGAAAAAAAAATATTATTTCAACATCAAAATATTTACACTACAATAACTTATAAAGGGTGGCAAAGATGAACAACCAGAACCTTGGCAATGCTTCTCCACCAATAGCCTATTAACATCCCATGTTGGGCACAGGCTTTCCTATTCAAACAGGCACATGAGTATGGTCCATAAAGCCAGGTTCATATTGCTGTGTCGGGGTGTGTCGGAGCGCTCCAGAACGCGATCGCTTACATTCATTTACTATGACTAGATTCACATTAGTAGGTTGTGTTGTGTTGTGGCGCGTTCTGTCGTGGCGTCGACTGCTCGCCACCGATTGCGCCAGAGCGGTGGTGGGACTTGTCGCGCCACACCAATGTGAATCTGACATTCAACGCGATAGCAATTATTGTTCGTCTCGAATCTTTCGTCATCACTTTCTAACAAGACAGTGAAATACACCTTCAGTCTCTCTTGATCGATTTACAGGATGAACCCAATATCTCCTTTAATTTTTCTTTTTTTTAGAAGAGTCATCAATAAGAGAAATTGATTCTTCATCGAAGTCACTTTCAGACGATTCCATTTTAAACACGTATTCAGTTCACAACACATACACAAGAATGATCTAAATATGCGACATATCGCGCCACAACACAACACATTAGTATGAACTCTCCGCGACACAACAGACGGCGTCCCAACATACCCCGCCACAGCAATATGAACCTGGCTTAACACCATTCTAACCTAGAGGATGAGTAGAAACGACAATAACAGCAGGACAAACAACGTACCAAGTTCAAAGGAGCTCGAGATCATATAAGGTTTTGGAAACAAGTTGACCAGTAACCAGGACTGGGCATAAGTAAAGAATTCATGCGTAAACTAGCTGTTGCCCGCGACTTCGTCCGCGGTTACTGGTTTTCTTAACTATCCCACGGGAACCTTTTATTTTCCGGATTAAAAAATATCTTAGATGTTGACCAGGGAAATAAATTCTTAGAGAGTCCTATATTTAAGCTGAAATTAGACAGTTTATCAAAATTTATTCATTTTGCAATTAAATGCATGAGTGTGATACCGGATCTCGAAAAACAAATGGTCGAATCACATTTAATCGAATGAACGAAACACCGAATCACATTTAACCAAATGAACGAAAGATCGAATCACGCGAAAGTTCGTTTTTTGTTTCCATACTGTTTGAATAAGGCCTTTTTTTACATATGACAGGTAAGCTCTTGGCCTTCATCTCACCTGACGGTAAGTGACGATAAGGCCGAAGGTGGAAGCGAGCACACAACAAAGCTTAAAATAATGTTATTATGGCGACAATTTTAGGTAAGACGGTGGTAGCTAGCCAGGCAGGCGAAGAAGCCCTACCATCAACCAAACCAAGAAGAAAAGCTTCTGCCCCGATGGGGAATCGAACTAGGACCTCCCAATCAACACCCGGTGGTGCGAACCACTAGACCAGAGAGGAGGTTAAAAACTTAACGTTAAGAATCAGCGAGCAGGGAATTCTGATGAACTCCTGAGTTCACCAGGACCCCCTGTGGGATCACGCTACGGGAACCTTTTTTTTGATGGAGGAAAATGCATCGGTCTTTCATTCATTCGGTTTAATGTCATGCGGCCATTTGTTTTTCGAGATCCTGTATCATACTTGAATGATGAACGTTTATCTTCTAAATTGGCGTTCAGAACTCCGATGAATGTCAATTAAGAAACTTCATTTTCGGCATTTGAACGTTGATGAATAGAAGATAAAAGCATAAATTACCTGTCTAATTTCAGCTAACAATGGACGATTCCCAGCTATACAGGGGTTGTTTTTAATGAATCAACATCATTGCGAGAGTTTTTGGCGCCATTCAACTATGGCGGACGTGATTTTTATTTAAGCGAATGTAATATTGTACCGGAGTTGATCTTGTTGCGTAAAATCAGTGTAGTTTTGTGTAGTAAGTGTCAATAATGATGAGCGAAACGATGGGTTTTTTTTATTGTGGTAATCCACCTCATCGAAGTAACACCATAGTGTCTACCATCGATCGTTTGACGCCAAACTCTCCCAAGATGCTTTGAAATGCATTAAACTAGCATTACGTGTGGCTCAAAAGATCCAGACCAGAGCCGTTAAATTGAATATTAAATAATAAATTAGGGTTTTTGGCGGCATTTGACGATGGTGGACGTGATTATTATTTCAATGATTGTTATATTGTTCGGAGTGGATGTTGTTGCGTAAAATCAGTGTGGTTTTGTGTAATAAGTGTCTTTGCATTGAAATGTATTACACTTGCATTTCAATGCAAATACTGAAGAAATATATACCGAAGACTTGGCTGTATGGGCTTCGTTCCCTATGCCTTACCTAGATGGGAGAATTTTACAACATCAACATCATTGCAATAGTAGGAAAACGTAGTGATTATATTCTCTTTGATAGTAGGCAGAAACTCGAATAACAAATGCTGTTATTTAAGATGTTGGCTACCTGGTCTTGTATAGTTGTCGATTCATAAAAAATAACCATCCCGAATAATAATTATGATTATGACTAACACTAAAAAGAACTTGTGGCAAGCACATCACTAGCCGCAAGCACACCATAAACTTACAGGAATGCCGAATAGGCCCAAAAGTAAACAAGGAGAATTAAAAGAGATTTACAAGGAAATACAAAAAATCTTACCTTTATGAAAAACTGAAATTTGCTACACTCCACTGCAACATATGTGATTTAATTCAAAATTCATTGTAAAACTCTTAAAAATAAAATTAAACTTTCCAAAAATGGGTACTCGAAATATCACATCGAAAAATTACTTGAATTACTTGAATGTCAATATAAAACAAATGAGATGATATTTCAAATCATTTATTCTTTCCTTACTTCCGTTGCTGACAGAATGTAGTTTTTAATCAGCTTGTGCCCCTATGCCTACATTCTGCTAAAAAAATAACCATATCTCATAGGCTAGTTGACTCACACTGACATAGTACATGGGTCCGAAATAATACCAAGTTCAATAAATTTAATTATGGGATTGCTGTAGAAATTCAATTTAAACATGTTTTATTTTTACTTTTTCTTTCATCTGCCAAAAACGCTATCCACCATGTTCGTGACATTAGTTATGTCACAATTCATGTTTACATGAATTGTGACATTACTACGCATAATCAAATTCCGTCACGCGCCAGGCGCAACCAATCAAGCATGTCTATCGGCTTTGTCAAACTGTATCACGCATGCGTTTTGAATTGTTTACAATACTCGTGACTGTACAACATAGATAATTCATAGACCATCATGACCGAAGGCCTTTTTGACAGTTATGCCAAAACGTAATTTAAAATTTATTGTGATATAGGCTTAAAAAAATTATATTATTTTTTATGGCGATGGCTAACAGTAATGAATCATTTGGGGCCCAATAAAAAATAGGGTCAACTAGCCTATTGGGCACCTACTTCTATGCATTGGATAGGTATTAATTCTTGATCAGCGAGCGGCTAAGCGGCGTTCCACACACGCCTACCGCATATAGCAAGGCAGCAGTAGGTATCCTATTTTCTTAATAAATATTATAGTTTTTTTCATTATTTAACCCCTTGGCAGGCACCGCGAGCACCTATGTTCGCAAACAATAGATATTTCTATTTTGTTTTGTTTGGTGCCCGTTACCTAAGTAGTTATATATGGGATTTAATAAAAATTTGCTCGTGACTTATCGATAAAAAAATATATTTACTTAGCATTGTTTACAGAGATTTTCACCGGGTTCGATCCGATGTTGGAGTAAAAAAAATTTTCATTATTATAAGTCGACTATAGTTAACAGAACACATTTCGGTACTGACACATTTGAATTAATCACTCGGTAAGCAGGTATTGGGTAAATATATTCTGACAACAAAAAATATCTGTTTTCAATATTATTTAAATATATGTATTAGGATTTCATTAAAAATGTGTTTCTCGTGACTATTCTATCCTCAGCCTATATGTTCTACTGCTGGGCACAGGCCTTCCTCTTGGAGAAACACATGAGGAGGAGGAGGAGGAGGAGGAGGAGGAGGAGGAGGAGGAGGAGGAGGAGGTCGAGATCACCAAGTTTTAGTCACCCATCCACGGCCTGACCATGGCGAAGGTTGCTTTGTTTTCAATAGAAAGCCAAAGCGTACTAACCACCACGCCACCGAGCTCCTCCTACCTACACAAGAAGCGATCTACAACATACACACATAATCACGGCTAAGGGTTAGTCAGAGACTAGGCAAAAGCACCGCAAAAGCAGTCCACTGCCATAGTCCGCGCTTCACCAAGCAGAGACTGCACCTACAACAGGTGATGAGCCCGTCGCCGCTATAAGCTATTAGATGGTTGTGCAGTTCTAAGTCCATTAGTCATCTTTAACGACACCCAAGGGAAGAGATGGGTTAGGAGGCGATTTAGGGGGCTCCCCACCACTGCAGCGGAGTTGCCCGATATTGCCTCTGATTTACCTGAGTAGTAGTTTTCATTGTAAAAACTTCTCTGTACAATAAGGAGCAATACTAAAAACTCGGAATTTTAACACAAGGAAACATCTGTACACCATAGGCAATGCTGATGACCCCACATGTAGATTGTGCGGTGAAAACAATGAAAGCATGAAGCATTTACTATGTGAATGCGATGCTTTAGGAATGAAACGACTACGGATTCTAGGGGCTTATCCTAAACCTGAGGAATTTATAGGCATGCCCCCAGCCAACATTATAACGTTCATCCAAGACACTTTGGGTGATGGCAGGGAGGGATGAATAAGAAAGGGGAAGCACAAAAGATCCCATAGGGTCGAAGTGCCCTGATTTATCTCAACCCCATCACAAGAATATATTTTTAAAAACTCGGAACAGATGTCGCTCTAAACGACTGTACTTTGTTTACTTGTAGCGTCAAGTGTGAAGTTGTGATTTTATTATTATTATGCTAATAATTGTTTGAAATGTACTCCCCTAGTTTCTATGTAAACTTCAAACACAACTTCAAAAGAGATAGGCGTCAGCGGCCGAAAAAACAGCTGTAACTTAAATATTTTAGGTTATTTTTTGTTTTCGTCGACTTTTCTGTGATTTTCGGTGTAAAAATATAGTTTTTTTTTCTTTTAGGTTAGAGGCTTATGGTTAAAACATGAATATTGGATTGAGTTTTGGTATGAAAGAAGACCATTCGCATCTTTGCTGGCCTTCTGATGAATTAAAAGACATTAATGCCGATTTGATGCTTCCATAGATCGCTTACCTAAAATAATCACAACAACAAACGCAATAATTTACTTTATACAAAATATCACATTCAAATTAAAACCTTAATATATTCTTGGTTTAAACTGTACGCATCTAAGGCCTACTGTATCTACGAATCTGGGCAATACTCGACATCTTGTCATGAAGTCAGTCTGCAAGAACTGCAAGAGATGCAAGAGTTTCTAATTTTAGTTCAGTAACTCCTTCAAAGTATTTTCAAACTCTTTCTTCGATTTGGGTCCTTTGGAAATACACGGATTCTTCTAAATTTACATAATAACGCAAGCCACTCAGTAATATTTGCAATAAACAGAAATATCATGAGATGTTTACAAAATTTATTAAAAACTCCATACGATTTGACATATAATAAGACAGCTTTAGTACAGTCGTTCATACGCCATCTAGCGGGATAAAAAGGCCGTTTTCCTACCTTTCAATTTCTATAAGAAATGTGATTTCAACTAGTTTCCGCTAGGGGCACATTTCACGTTTCCCATAGAAATTAAAAATCTTAACGCAACGAAAAGTGAAAAGATTTTTACAATAAAAACTTACACCCGGAGTACTGTACTGCTGCAGCTTAATTTGGTGTGGGTTCTAATTATGTTATAATAAATACAAGCTGATTTCGTCTACAATTTATTATATACAGATTAAATTAACACTTCAATATCACATACTACTTAAGTCTTTAAAATATTCGTGCAAAACGAAAAGCACAGTTCCATAAAATTATATTCTATATGATGCTCTTACATCGGAAACATTTGCCTGAATCTAAAACGTCACATTACTTATAGAAACCGAACATAATTAATAAAAAATATCTTTAGACATTCACAGGTATCAACTAGCCCCATTTTAACCAACTAATGCTGATTGTGTTACTGATACTAGAAGACGGATAAATATATTTAATAGATAAACATATAAATGTCCTGAATATACATATACAATACATTATAAACTGAAAAACAAACGCCTGTATTCATCACACAAATATCTGTCACACTGGGGATCGAACCCAGAACCCCTCGAGATGGCGACGCCTCGAGACCGGCGTACAGACCACTCGACGAGTCATATGTTTCCCTGGCCGTATATGACTTACTGGCCGATCCAACCCACATACATACTAACCACGACTATTATCCCCTAAGGATTAGTCTCTGGACTAGGCAAAAGTACAGCAAAAGCAGTCCATTGCCATAATCCGCGCTTCACCAAGCAGTGACTGCACTCAGCGTGACAGGTGGTCAGCCGCGCCGCTACAAGCTATTGGATGGTTGTGCAGTTCTTTATCCGTTAGTCACCTTTTACGACACCCAAGGAAACAGATGGGTTGGTAGTATCCTTTTAATGATACAACGTATAATACCTTGATACAACTTGTAACGTTTCTGTTACATTACGCGCGAATGTTCCTGGTGGGGGAGCACCTTTAAACTAATATTAACATTTTCCCAATACAACTTTGGCTTGTAACCCTTTACCTAATTAATACACTTATTACAAAAAAAAAAATTGAAACTGCTTTTCGTTTTGAATAAATAATAAGTCACCTATCAACCAATGAGAACAGTCGTAAGAGAAAGAACTTGGCTAACTTGGCTTTACACATCACACCAAGTCGTTCATTGAAATATGAGTTTTATAAAATATAGCATAAAGTCGAATGTGCGACAGTTAACAAGAAATTATGATATGGACTTGTTAGGACTGAGTAATGTCAGATCAACAGTGCGAGCTTCGACAGTCGCCATATTTGATCGGCAAAAGCATCCGTCCTTTACACTCTTTAGAGTTATCTGTCAAATTTATCGAATTTTTCCACAATTGTCGATCGTCAAATTTAAATTTGGCTTATCGAAAGTCCTATGCTCGTAGCGCAAATTCGGCTTTAAAACTCAGGGAATAAAACTCATTTTTTTTCGTTCAGAGTCGATGTTACGTGAAAAATCCTATATAACAAAATTCAATAAATAATAAATACAGTTAAATTATTACATACTTGGAAATAATGAATATAGAAGAACCTTTTTTAGCGATTGTACTGGCAACTACTCTTCTGACTGACAAAATTCTACTCAGCGTTCGAAAGGATAATTATCGTAATAATAACCCATAGATAATTATCGATTGATAACAACGAAAAATCACGCTCGTGAAAGTCTACTTTTTAGTTCTAATCTGACGGAGAATGATTTTTGCTATTTTCAATAATAGTAGGTAAACTTCTTAATACCTAAAATGTCTAAACTGACAGAGACTGATTTAGACATAAAATATATAAAATTTATGAATTATTATAAAAACAAATGAATTTTACATTTATGGTAATGATACATCATCAAGCAATGTTATAATATCTTGATAATAATCAAGATTCGTAATCTTGATAATTTAAAACCCTGATTCTACAAAAAAAAAACAATCTTAAAGTTCTACTCATACAGTGCATAATTGTTTAGGAATTTCCGAAATAAATCCGTAAATCGACACTTGAGAATCCTTTCGCACGTCCTTTCACACAGACCGGCTCGGAGAGGAGACAATTTTTTTACATTTAAAATAGAGATTTGAGTTATTGCAATAAGGTTCCTTTACGTTTTATTTTTTGTTTTTGGGAATACTGAAACAAAAGTGAAACGTAAAAATAAACCTTATTACAATGAATCATAGCTCTGTTTTAAACGTGATAAAAGACGAGCCGGTCTGTGTAATAGGACAAAGGTACGGACAGACGTGCTCATTACTAGCACAAAAGCATGCTTTCATTGAACAAGTGCTCATTTGAAGCACGTGTTTCACATCATTGCTAGTAATGAGCATGTTTATCAATCAACCGACGTTCAATTTTTGAGCCTGCTAACTAAGACACGGGTAGGAGGGGGTGTGTTCACGGATTCGATTGGGAAAGTCACGTCCCTTCTCGCTCTGATTCGCCGCAATAAAAAGGGACAGGAATAGAGATTCCGTCATTCGTTTAGTCTCCGAAAGTTAAGAATAAGAGGACTGAACAGATTTCAAGATTGCTTTGAGCATGTTTATTGATGACTAGGTATGTTTCAAATAAGCATTCTTATAGCTGGGAAATATGAACAGTAGCAGAGCAGCCTTATGAGCTTGCTTGTTTGAGACCATCTGTCCGTACCTTAACGCTGCACAACAACTTTAAAGAGGTCTTCGACCGAACCAGAGATTTAGCTTACCAGAGAGTAACCGCTTGTAATTTACCACATTTATATTAAAAGTGAACAATATATGTGGACATTCTAATACTGATTTGCTACTTATTAAATTTTAGATTATATTATGTTGGCTAAGATCTACTGAAATCAGTAAAAAGTAGTACAAATAGTTCCATCTCTTTTCCTCATAAGGACATTACGATAGATACAAAAATTGATAAGTAAAAAATATTTTTGTCCAATGATAAAACTAGCCAGGCCCACCTTACCATCAGGGACATACACAATATAAAACTAGTAAGATATCCAATGGAGACTTTGCAAAACCTGACCAGAAAAATTTATGATCTCGAGATCTTCCGTGCTTCAAAGGCACGATAAGCCGCTGGTACAGGTCGCTACTAAAACCGTTTCTACTCACCAATCCGCGCTGGGCCATCGTGGTGGAGAGCTGTGTCCAATAGTGGGACGTATAGGCTGATAATGAATTACGGAAAAATGCTACTATTATTTTTACTGGCAACACTAACTGAATGTCATCTGGAAACTCAGAGTAAACAGAACTGGAGTAGCCATTAGTCAATTTCTCAAACATTTTATTCTGCCATTTCTTGCGGGGCGTCAGGTTACCACTATACTCAAAGCCAGCACAACGCACAACGTTTTTACAAATACACACATGCATAACTCGACACACAAATTTAAATTTCACGCACACACACGCTTAAAATAGTCACGTGGGGTGTGCGTTTTGACAACGTCACAGCCGCACTCCCCACGAGAATAGCGCTCGAAATTTGAAATCGTAGAATTCTAAAACATGAAATAATGAAGTAAATAATCATGAAATCTTAAAAATTATCATTACAAATAAAAGGTGACACCATCATTTAGCATACTCGATGTTTTCTATTTATTTTTACAACAAAAAACAGCACAGGCAGGCATTTTTGCGGGAGCTCTGTTCGCCGCAACGTTTACAATGTTATGGCTGTCAAAATGGCGGCTCAACTAGTTTTATTAAACGTGCAAGCATCCGATGCTTGTGCATTTGGCAGAGGGGAATGTTAGACAAAGGCTACTCCAGTTCTGTTTACTCTGAGTCTGGAAATCATATTCATGTCAGCCTGGAGACACCCATTGACAGAGGCATCTCCTAATGCTTGCCCTACACGTAGAAAGATGCGTTCGCAGATGTCGCATGTCGGTTGATTTTGACGTCTGTGGTAAGTATCTAGCGTCAGTTGATGCGTCTGGCGCAAATCTGTTTGTTGTCGGTTTTTGGGGCATGGATCAAAGGGAATCGGCGCATAATCGCGCGTTTCGTCCACACGTCTGGCGACTCGTGGGTGTTTGTTTTGAATACTTTTTGCAGTTCTCTTTTTCGTTATTTCTTTTTAATTTACTTGTAAAAATGAGAAACAAGAGTATTAATGAAATTCACATTATTTTTGGAGCTCTATCAGGTAGAAAACATTTGGAGTGCGTACGTGTTGCGTTGCATCCGCCGAGCACCAACATAAGACTGATAGGCTTTCACACGTGTGAACGTTTCCTGAAGATCCATTTGTGGATGCATCAGCCGATGTCTGCGGACGCATCTGTATACATGTAGAGGAGGCTTATAGATATTCACAAAGATCGGTCCAGCCCCCTCAAGAGCAGGCCACATTGCAAGCGGGCGGGCAGGTGAGCGGGCGAAGCAAAGCAAACAAATTGAGCGACTGTTTGGCTAACACTGTGAAAAAGTGACTTTGCTGTAATCGTTTGACGTTTCATTTGTTTCGTTTGTATCGCTTACATGGCATAGCTCTGTTCGCGGTGCGAACCACAGAACGAATAGAGGTGAATGATTGTCGTTTGAACCATAGCCCGCACGCGCGTCCTTTAAAAAATTTGGCGCTTGTCTTTTATTTTTCTGCTCAGGTTTTACACCTAAAGACGAAGCGAGCATTCCCAAAGATATTTAGAAGTACATTTACTTAGGTATAGATATTGCAATTCATGAGAGCAGTTAAATCATTCGACTTTAGCCTCTATCTTAACGTATTAAGAGCGATAGCAATCGCCGTCTTAAAATGTAACATAACATCTGTAATTATGTGGAATACATTGATTTATATCAAAATAAGTGTATGCGTGATGCTCGACGTTCCGAAAGAATTCCGACATTTATATAATACAATATAACATTTCTAACTTCTTCCTATAACGCTATCCGGCCTCGAAGGACCATCTTCTCAGTCCATTTCCCTGTTTCCTTTTGTACCATTAACAATTTATCAATCTATCACAAAATGAACACCTTTCGACATCCACACCTATCAACATAAAAGGTTTTGGCGCCATTCAAATATGCCGGACGTGATTTTTATTTTAGTGATTGTAATATTGTTTCGGAGTAAATCTTGTTGCGTAAAATCAACGTAGTTTTGTGTATATATATATATATATATATACACAAAACTACGCTGCGCTACGCTATATATATATATATATATATATATATATGTATGTATGTATGTATATAACAGACAAGACGCCATCTTTACGGCAGACACGTATTTTACGATCCCACTTCTGACACCAAGTATTGTTCTACAGTGGCATGTAAATAATAAAGACTGACTAGGATATTTCCTCGCTCTTCTGACACCAGACAGCCACGCTAGTGATGTTCCACACTC
The DNA here is from genome assembly GCA_910589355.1 of Parapoynx stratiotata. Taxonomy (NCBI): domain Eukaryota; kingdom Metazoa; phylum Arthropoda; class Insecta; order Lepidoptera; family Crambidae; genus Parapoynx; species Parapoynx stratiotata. The sequence continues at coordinate 6,293,271 of OU342485.1, read as the reverse complement.
ATAACAGATATGTGCGTGATAATATGTTTGTGATAACAAAATTCCTTACACCCACTAGATTTATTGGTAAAATAAGAAGACGACCTCCGTGATCGAGTGGTCTGTACGCCGATCTCAAAGCGTCGCCATCTCGAGGTTCTGGGTTCGATCCCCGTTGGAAGCAAATGTTTGGGCGATGAATTTCCAGGCATTTGTTCTCGAGTCTTGGATGTTCATATATATTTTTATATATTCAGGATATTTATATGTAACTGTCTCTTAAATATATTTATCCGTAACACATGCAGCATCAGTTACTTAAAATGGGGCTAGTTGATAGGTGTGCATTTCTGACGATATTTATTTATTATTATTATTAATTAATAGAACTATATTTTGGATAGATTGATTAGCTGTTAATTATACCTTGCTCAGCATAGTTCTACATGTATCATGAAAGCTCTGTGAACTTTCAGACTTACTTATACCTACTATACTTCATCCAAATCCGATGACGAATAAATGTAAACATAACCAAGTTTAGGGTCATCACAAGTTAGTTTACGAAAAAATAGCTTAATCTTGTATTTCCGACCCGATTACTGCAAATAATTTCACAATTGTTTCTATAATAATTATTTCTCAACCATATATCACTAGAAACACTCACAAAACCTCAATACTTTTGAAATAAAATAAGAAATGAAGGTAAAATCTAAATTATCTCACAGCCCTATAAGAACACAACCTTGACAAAATTCAGATCTCGTAAACATTTTTGCACTTTTAAACTAATCTTCCAATTGCAATCGACACTAACTTTCCCTCGTGTTCCTATACCTAAGTACTTTTAAAATCAGTTGCGTATTCATTATTTATTTTTACCCGACCACGAATGAAAGTACTACGTTCCGTTTTATGCTATAACGCGACACAATTATATTTTTAAAAGTTTTTCTTGTGATATTTTAGAAGCAATTATAATTAATGCTAATAAATTAAATTCATAAACAGTTACTTAATTCAAATTAAATTACTTTATTTGTTTTCTTATAATACAGTAAGATAGTAAATATTTTTTTATGTGCCTGATAGAAAAAGGTTATTAACATATGCCTGTCAGTGGTTGCTAGGCAACGCTTTGTTATTAAACATTTGTCATCGGATTTGGATGAAGTATAGTTGCAATCTCGCTGCGTTCTGGGCAAAACGTGTATAGTGCTGTGCTTGCAGTCGAATAGTGTTGTGGATAGAAATAAAAGACCTACCAACGTTTGTTCTTCAAATTAATTAGGTGATCAAGAGATGTCACTTTTTTTGCCAGCGACTTGTTTTTAACCTCTCAATTGCCACAAAACGAGACACAATATAAACATATATATTCGCTTTGCCCGGAGTTATTTTCAATCAGTCATATCCTCGAAGGGCCAGGTAGGGGTCATAACACCTATATTTCTATTGATTAAGTGACAAAGCGCGACCCAAAGTTACCATGCACTGAAAACAGCGTAAGGGAAGCGTTTTTCGTTTCAAGCTGTGCTTCAAGTATTATATGCGGTACAGGATTGAATCAGTGACTTCCATCGATTTTATGTTTGTGTTTTTTTATAATATAAAATTTTATACATCTTTTTTTTGGTGTTTAACACTTCTGCCTAGTGCCTACCCTTTCGAGGATAGAGGCGTGATAATAATATGATGTTGTTTTATAAAATTTTAATTTTGCACAAATTTACCGATATCGACTGTTGTGCATCACTACACGTAAAAGACCCATATGAGAGAGTGAGCGCGCGATATGCTTATTTCTCACTTTCACCCTCATGCAGCGAGACATTACTAGTACAACGAACAATCCAAGACCTTAACAAAATGATTCCTCAAGGTAAACCCGACAAGACTAAAGTAAATAAAACTAGAATTACTGTTTAAAATTGATTTTATATCCTTTCGAATCTGGATCTTGCTCTAAATGGAAGTTTTCGGTCGACAATCCAAACGGCTTTAGAATCATGTTGCCGAGGTCTTTTAGTTTACCAAGCATCTCCGTCTTAAGCTTTTCATTCTTCTCTTCAATGAGGGGGGGGAGCCTTGAAACTGCCTTCAGAGCTTCGGGCTGCACAGGATCTAGTTCTAGAACCTTCTTGAAGTCTGCTAAGCTCTCGTCTAGCCTTTCTAGGGCTTCATGTGACTGTGCACGCCTGCAAATTGAAATTTTAATATGAATTCCAAGTTATTTATTCATTCAGGGACTGAATAAACCATGAACCACCCAAGATACTTTACACCCAGTTGCAGAAACGAACTTTAAAATTTAATGTCGGCATTATCCCTAATGCTCCATTAAATTTATTTATTGAAGTGTCAAAAGAACACCTTAGCGTAGTTTTTACGTTGCACAAAACGACATTAGCACCCTGTCAATGCTAAAGAGACATTAGCTAGAACTATTTTGTGTTCCAATTTTAAATTTAATGAACTTTAAAGTTTTAATGTCTCATTAACAAATGTCGTCTTTAAAAAATCTTTGTGCAACTGAGTGATAATGGGGCTAATTATTCTTTAAGAAATAAAAGGCCAAATTAGGTGACAAAATGTGTGTATTTAAAATGACCCTAAAAGTATATATATCGCCTGCGAGACATCACAATAGCGAGATTCAGGTTTGTTTGCATTTTACTCTATTTATACTACGATTGTTAAAAGCGCCATCTCGTGGCGTACTCACGAACTAAACTCTACATACAAACGAGTTATACAAGGACTGTATGGTGTACTTGGCTGGGCATCGTTGCAAGCGGATTGCAGAGCAGATTTATACATCCGTTATCCGTAGTTTACGTTTTTACTGGGTTCCCTATCATTTTGCATAAAATTTTCAGGCATAATATGAATTGGCATAATGGAATCTACACTATACATATATAATATAATTTTATGCAGAACATATAATGTATACGCATAATAACAAATGGCATATCCATCTCAAGACATCACTATTCGCATAAAATTTTAGGAATAATAATCAATAAAAAATATCGATTCTGGCGCTTCGTCGGCCGCTGCTGCGGCGCGCTCGCTTTACTCGCTCGGCTCACGCGTTGTCACAGTTCTACCTAACACTCCTTCTCGCTTTGCTCGCTGTCGTATCTAATCGACATTACATTATGCCGTAAACCATTAAGTGGAATAATATTGGGTCCATACCTATGAAATTGGTGTTTTATTTTCTCTCTTAGTATTTTGTCTGTAACTATTAAGATTCAGAGTATTCCCAAAAAAATAATTACCTCGTCTAAAAATAGACTATATTTTTGAGCTCTTTTGATTTGTTTTGATAATTTGTTGTAAGTTTAATTGTGTTAAAATTGGACACGGAGACAACTCTTTTTAAGTGCCTCCCGAATACGTCATTTTATTTGCATTCACTTAAAAACGATAAATAATTTTTATGAAGTGTGATATTACACATATTACTAAAGCTTGTCTAATGATAGATGCCAAATATTATTATCTTTGGATTTCTCGTTGTGAAGAAAACTGGAAAAATTTTAGTATGGAAAATGCAGAATTCCCCAAAATCTCCATACAAAACACCAATTTCATAGGTAAGGACCTAATATTATGGATAATTATAATTAAGCGAAATAAATATTGTGCCAAAAGAAATTTATGCTTAAGTTATATTATGCCAAATTCATATGCCAAAGTATATGAGTAAAAACATTATGCCAAAAAAGGATCCCCTTTTACTGCTTACACGTTCAAACGTGTTGACATTTATTTAATACGCCATTCAATCTGCGTGCACAGTGCTCCGGTACTCGGGACTCGCACTTATGCAAGATATGAAAGTTTGAAAGAAAAGATTTGAAAGGTGATATATTAATCGTGGCTTTACAGCCTTACCCATCTCTCTCTTGGGTGTCGTAAAGGCGACTAATGGGCTTAGAACTGAACAACACAAGCTTATAGCGGCGACGGGCTCACCACCTGTCACGCGAAACACGTGCAGTCATGCTTGGTGAAGCGTGGACTATAGCAGGGGACTGCTTTTGCGGTGTTTTTGCCTTGTCTCTGACTAAACTTTATACATCGACATAGCATACGATTGGCACTTCGACCCTTTGAGATCTTCGGCTTTAGATTAGTCAGATCTCCGCGTAGTCCACTGCTGGGCACAGGCCTTACAACTTGGAGAAACCCTTGGGTGGACAGCTACCACCACGCTGGCCCAATGCGGATTGGTGGGTAGGAACGGAAGCAATAGCGACCGGGACCAATAATACCGTGCCTACCGAAGCACCGAGAAACTCGACCGACTGACCATGGCGAACAAAACTTTTGTTTTCAATCATGTTTCGATTTTTCAGATACAAATAATAATTTATATGATAATTATGTTCTTGTAATATTACGGAATGAAAATGTTATATAATTGTTGATTCTTGTATAAATATTAGGTCCTTACCTATGAAATTGGTGTTTTGTATGGAGATTTTGGGGAATTCTGCATTTTCCACACAAAAATTTTTTCAGTTTTCTTTACAACGACAAATCCAAAGATAATAATATTTGGCATTTATCATTAGACAAGTTTTAGTAATATATGTAACATCACACTTCATAAAAATTATTTATCGTTTTTAAGTGAATGCAAATAAAATGATGTATTCGGGAGGCACTTAAAAAGAGTTGTCTCCGTGTCCAATTTTAACACAATTAAACTTACAACAAATTATCAAAACAAATCAAAAGAGCTCAAAAATATAGTCTATTTTTAGACGAGGTAATTATTTTTAGGAATACTCTGAATCTTAATAGTTACAGACAAAATACTAAGAGAGAGAAAAAACACCAATTTCATAGGTAAGGACCCAATATAATTTTTTAATATCCATACTATTCTATCATATGGCAAGTACATAAAATAGCTCTACCTACTCCGATCACTGTTATGAGTATACCAGGCTTATTTTATTTCATTCTTATTTATTACATATGTTTTATTAATCAATATCTATTATGATGGTGCAAGTATATTTTGTGCAGAATGTTCGGCATTAAAACCGAATTTCGGCCGAATGACGAAGTTCGGCTTGAGCTGCCGAAATTCGGTTAAACCGAATGTTTAACGAATTTCGGCCCATCCCTAGTATTTATCTATTAAATATATTAATCCGTCATCTAGTGTCCGTAACACAAGCAGCATTAGTTGCTTGAAATGGGACTAGTTGATAGGTGTGAATGTCTGAGGATATTTATTTATTTATTATTGCGAAACTAAGGTTGAACAAAAGTACTTAAACTTAGTGAAATTAAAAAAAAGTCCCCCAACCGCATGTAATGAGAGACCCAATTCAGCATTACGCGAGAACGTGGTCGAGTAGTCTGTATGAAGGTCTCAAGACGTCGCCATCTCGAGAGGTTCTGGGTTTGATCACCGGTGGGGGCAAATGTTAGGGTGATGAATTCAGACATTTGTTGTACAGTCTTGGATTTTTATATATATTTATATATATTCAGGATATTAATTTGTCATCTAGTAACCGTAACACAAGCAGCATTAGTTGCTTAAAATGGGGCTAGTTGATGGGTGTCAATGTTTGAAGATATTTATTATTATTATTATATTATTATCAGGCAGGCAGTTGGTGCAACTGATAATGCCTGTATCTAAATATACATGATTAAATTTCTTTACTTTTATTTTTTTATGTATCTGTCCAGCCTGTTTTTAAATTGGTTGGTGTTTTATTATCTCGCTGTGTTTTTCTTTATTTATTTTCATTTAATTAATGTTCAATGCATATCACCACATATATATCACCTTATATACGCCTTCAAGTAGTGTTCATCCAACTCCAGCGCCTTGGAGCAATCCTTGACCGACTGCTTGAACTTGTCTAACTTCATCTTGGCAGCGCTGCGGTTGCAGTACAGAATAGCGCGTTGCTGCTTGAATTGGAGCGGACAGATCTTTAACCCTGGAAGTTAGAATACTGGAATTAGAATTGACTACCTCCGTGGTCAAGTGGTTTGTATGCCGGTCTCAAGGCGTCGATCAAGGCGGCGTTCGATCCCCGGTGGGGGCAAATGTTTGGGTGATGAATTCTAAGGCATTTGTTCTCCAGTCTTGGATGTATATATATTTAGGATATTTTTATGTATTCGTCATCAGCCTATATACGTCCCACTGCTGGGACAGGCCTTCCCCATGGAGAAACACATGAGGAGTATGGGCCGTAACACCACCACGCTGGCCCAATGCGGGTTGGTGGGTAGAAACGGTCACAAATGCGACCGGGACCAACGGCTTAACGTGCCTTCCGAAGCACGGAGGAGCTCGAGATCACAAAGTCTTGGTCACCCATCCACGGCCTGACCATGGCGAAGGTAGCTTTGTTTTCGATCGAAGCCAAAGCGCACTGACCACTACGCCACCAAGCTCCTATATGTATTTATCCACTACAATATATATTATTAATAATTCCGTCATCAAGTGTCCGTAACACAAGCAGCATTAGTTGCTTAAAATGGGGCTAGTTGATAGGTGTGAATGTTAGAAGGTAATATCTAGAAAAAAGAAGGATAACATTAACGCTAGCTTAATTGCTGGATGAGCTCGGTGGCGTAGTGGTTAGTATACGCTTTGGCATTCGATATCGAAAACAAAGCTACCTTCGCCAAGGTCAAGCCGTGGATGGCTGACCAAAACTTAGTAATCTCGAATTCCTCCGTGTTTCAGAAGGCACGTTATGCCGCTGGTCCTGGTCGCTCTACCCACCAACCCCCATTGAGCCAGCGTGGTGGTGATAAGGCCCATACTCCTGATGTTTTTCTCCATGAGGAAGGCCTGTGCCCAGTGGGACTTATATAGGTTACATAGGCTGATCACGATGTATGAAATAGCTATAATAACAAGAGAGTTCAAACTCACCTTCAGTATACTTCGCAACACTGCCTTCAAAATCTCCATCTTTGAATGCCTGGTTTCCAGCTACCTTCAGCTCCTCAGCCTTGGCTCTCCTCTCCTCTTTCTGGTCATCTGTGAGATCCATCTCAGCATCCTTCAGTAACGTTTCATCTATGTCATCATTGTCGTCATCATTGTTATCTTCTTCTGTCACTTCTTCTTTATCGTCATCGTCTGATTCGTCAAAATCTTTGAAGGAGTCTGGGGAGTTATCTGAAAAGAGTAAATAAGCTAAACAAATGCAACATGTATCCTACAGTTACATATACAATGGGAGCGTAAGCTGAGCTGGATCCTATTGATGAAAATCCTCAGAGTAAACAGAACTGGAGTAGCCATTAGTCAATTTCTCAAACATTTTTTTCTGCCATTTCTTGCGGGGGGTGAGGTTACCACTACACTCAAAGCCAGCACACACAAACAATAACTTTTACCGTTTTTACAAATGCACACATGCATAATTCGACACACAAATTTAAATTTCACGCGCACACGCTTAAAATAGTCACGTGGGGTGTGCGTTTTGACAACGTCACAGCCGCACTCCCCACGAGACTAGCGTTCGAAATTTGAAATCGTGGAATTCTAAAACATAAAATAATGAAGTTAATAATCATGAAATCTTAAAAATTATAATTACAAATAAAAGGTGACACCATCTTTTAGCATACTCGATGTTTTCTATTTATTTTTACAACAAAAAACAGCACAGGCAAGCATTTTTGCGGGAGCTCTGTTCGCGGCAACGTTTACAATGTTATGGCTGTCAAAATGGCGGCTCAACTAGTTTTATTAAAAGTGCAAGCATCCGATGCTTGTGCATTTGGCAGACGGGAATGTTAGACAAAGGCTACTCCAGTTCTGTTTACTCTGAGTGAAAATCCGAAATAAATATAGGACTATTATTTTTGTATATTTTTATTTATTCATGGCCTAACAACAAGAGTACTGCTATTTAATTAATGTTATTTTGTATTCCTGTGACGTCACAGTAGACATTAAAAGTTTGACACAGTAGGTTTTAATACAAATCATAATACTTGCATTTTCTATTAATTAACCTAATGGTATTTAAAATCGCAAATTTTTTTATTAATTGTATCGGAAAAATACAGTGACATTAATTTTCAAAAGGTATTCTAAAAGAGTTCGGTGCCATTCAATTATGGCAGATGTAATTTTAATTTTAGTGATTGTAATATTGTCTCAGAGTGGATCTTGTTGCAAAAATCTGTGTAGTTTTGTGTGATAAGTGTCAGTGACGATGAACAATGAGGAGGATCATGGAAATAAGTGTCAAATGGTGTGAAAAACAATGAGATATCTATTGTGGTAATCCATCATAGTAATCATAGTAACACCACAGTGTCCGCCATCAATCATTTGATGTCAAACTCTCCCAAGCTCTTTGAAATGCATTACACTATCATTTAAATGTAAATAACTGAACACATATTTACGGAAGACATGGTTGTTATGGGCTCAGTTCTCCTTGCCGTTTATTTAAAGAGAATTAAAAAAAAAGTATTCTACAAGTTTGCCTTGGATTGTTCAATCAAAGTTCAAAATTTCACAACTGCCATCTCATAAATGTATCTTAGACCTAAGTTAAAAACAATGAATATATTCATATCAATGCTGTAAAATTTACAGTACATTCTATACTATAGATTCACTAGTGACTTCCCACAAGTTGTTTATATGTATACTGTAGAATTTTTTTTTTGTGTTAATTTTTGAGAAAGCTACTCAGGGACAGTTTTTTGATCAACAGTCAGGTTGACCAGTACGTTAAAATATGGGCCAATGGTGAAAACATACGATGGCAACTAAAGTGAAATAATCATAGACAATTTAACCACAACACAATGCTGGGATTAGTAAAGTGGCGGCTGGCGGCACAGCTGATGTATATTGCTGCGAATTTTCATCATACATGACATTGGGGTAACTTTTACTGTAAATCAAAAAACTTACCCTTAGTCAATTACAATATTAAAGCCTTTTATTTAAAGAGTTTACAATTTAGTAATTACTTAACTATAAATTATAAACTTTTGGTATCCTTCCCTATGACTCCTAGGGACACAATTTAAAATAAGGCATCAGTAATCACAATAATGTGATTACTTGAAATTGATAATAAAAACAAGATAAGTACTAAATCGTTAAGTTAAAATATGCATTTTTTACTCTTATCTTATTATTATTTTACATTTGAAGATGCGCTGCCTCACGACTTTTAAAAATTAAGTCAAAGAACTCTTTTGTACAAAATCTTATTGGATTTGAACACCATACCCAAGTAGGATTTTGAATTGAAAAATTACGACTTACCAAATTTACAGGGTCCGTCACCCCCAGAGCAAGGTCCCTCTACAGTTTTTTCCACAACAAACTCTTCCAAATCTATATCTTCGTTACTTTCCAGAGCATCTTTAAGATTTTTGGTTAGATCGTCAATTATGTCTTCATTCGACGCAACATTGTCGTGCTTTTGATTTTCCGCCATAATTTATAACACTGCCGAATCAAATTACGCAAACATCAATTGAATGCAGCACATAAGGAATAATGTAACAGAATAAATTGTGACTATTCTTGAAACACAAAAACGCTCACCATCACAAAACACAAAAATTGCGACTGACAGTAGAGTTGTTAAATATATTAATTATTCGTTAAAATTAACAGATAAATAAAAATATCATTAACAGTCAATAATTGAAATCAACATTAACTGATAAAATTATCGTTATTCGATTCGGACATCCAGGCACCTTACCGCGCGCAGTTGAAAATATTAGTTAGGTATATCAACGGACCGAGCTGAGCTGAGTGAGTGAGCCGACGAGAGCCCATCCGGCGCCCGTTAGAGCGAGACGGCAGGTGACCCAGGCGCATCGATGCCTAAGCTGATCAACTGATGCGATCGAATTTGATTTCAATTGCCTTCCCATTAAGCATGTTTTTTTCAAGACGACATTAAACATTTTTGATTGCACTCGATTCTAGGTTCTGTTGCTTTTGGAATAAGTATTAAAATTAAATGGTATTGGTGATCGAATAATGATAATTAACAGTTCATTTCTTACTGATATTTTTATTCGATTGAATATTTTTATTTATTAGTTGCAAGTAGTCAGTTGAAGCGTACGTATGTGATTTCGTTGCGGAACTGTTTTGTTGGTGCTTATTTTTCATGTCTAGACGAAAGGCGGAAATTTGGACACATTTTGGAGATGAAAAATTTGCATGTTGCATGTACTGCAAAAAAATATATCGTTTAGGCACTATCAGTAATCATTTTTAATTAGCAACACGGTACTGGACAATTTAAGCCTGTAAAGTATGAAAGCAAGTTCATTGATTCATTCTACGCTTTCATATAATAATATTCATTGGCTACGTTTAAATTAAAAACCAGTTTATTTAATTATTAGATTGAAAATATGAACTAATATCTTCAACAGATAAAATTAACTGTTTAAAATATTTATCATTTAATTTTTAACAGATAATTTTTTTAAACAGTTAACACCATCTCTAACTGACAGTAATAGTCATAACAAATGTAGCCATTATTGAAAAATTGCCATGATTGGTACCTTATTGGTACATATACGTAAAATCTTCTTATATTAGGCTAGATCACAGACTAAGAAGAAATAATAACGGGTGTTACTTCGATGAGATCGATTACCACGATAAAAATCTCATCGTTTTTCACACCACTTGACGTTTATTTCAATGATCTTCCATATTGCTCATCATTATTGACACTTACTACACTACAACTTCACTGATTTAACTATAGATTTAAATATACTGACGTAGATTTAACGCAACAAGATCCACCCCGAAACAATATTCCTACTATACTCCAAAATGTCAAACTTATTTATTAAAGTGATAGAATGAGAAGGAACACCTACTGATTGAGACAAAACATTGCCTCATGCTATTGTCATATGGGAGTTTGGCATCCATCATAAAATATCATAAAGTATGAAATCTTAGTATGAAATTCTTGCAAAAACTTCCGTCTTATTTTTACTTTTTGTTGTTGTACTTAGAAAAAGGATGATATAGAATATACATACGCGTACACCCGTAAAGGATAGAAATAAAGTATGTGTCAAAACTATGTTGCTATGCTAATAAACATTTTCCCAATAATCATAATGTTAATAAATAAGCAGTAACATATTTGGAAAAATAAAACCACTTTTTTATTGTTGTTATTATATCCTTTTTTTAAGTTGTTGTAAAATTCTCCCATGTAAGGAAGGCAAAGGGAACGAAGCCCATACAGCCAAGTCTTCAGTATACATTTCTTCAGTAGTTTGCATTGAAATGCTAGTGTAATGCATTTCAATGCATCTTGGGAGAGTTAGGCGTCAAACAAAAGACACTGTGGCGCTACTTGGATGAGGTGGATTACCATGATAAAAAACTCATCACTTTTCACACCACTTGACGTTTATTTCGTTAATCCTCCATATTGCACATCATCACAGACACTTATTACACAAAACTACACTGATTTTACGTAATAACATCCACTCCGAACAATACAGTAATCATTGAAATAAAAATCACGTCCGCCATCGTCAAATGCCGCCAAAAACACCCTTTTACTTTTTGTTGTTGTAAAATTCTTCCATGTAGGGAAGGCAAAGGGAACGGAGCCCATACAGCCAAGTCTTCAGTATATATTTCTTCAGTAGTCTGCATTGAAATGCTAGTGTAATGCATTTCAATGCATCTTGGGAGAGTTTGGCGTCAAACGATCGATGGCAGACACTGTGGTGCTACTTAGATGAGGTGGATTACCACGATAAAAATCTCATCACTTTTCACACCACTTGACATTTATTTCGATAATCCTCCATATTGCACATCATCACAGACACTTATTACACAAAAGTACACTGATTTTACGTAACAATATCCACTCCGTACAATATTACAATCATCGAAATAAAAATCACGTCCGCCATAGTTGAATGCCGCCAAACTCCCCTCACCTTTTTTTAAAATTCTCACTTTCTGGTAAGGCGAAGGGAACTAAACCCGTACAGCCATGCCGTATTGTTGTTTATAATACGTTGTTTACCTAAAATAAGATGTGTGTCTCGCGAAAACCATATAATTTACTCTTAAATTCTGCGGCGAAAATACACCCCGCACTCAATTGATTGGCCAAAGATTAGTGTAGTGGTGGTCAATCGATTATAAATAAAAACGTGGAAAAATTGATTACGATTAAAAATTTGACACGTCAAGTTCTCCTGCCTGTCATTCAGTTTCCGTACATCACTAGGTATAACCTAAAAACGATTCAGTGTCAAGCTCAAGTTGTGCAAAAAATGGTAATCTTATAAATTATCATACATTTATCTATCTATAGACACTGTGATTGTGAAGTTGATAGATTTATTGGTGCACTGGAGAGATAATTTGTGAATCTGTGCTCTGGAAACCACTGAAAATGTCTTACAAAAGTTTGGTCAGAACTTTTATTAACAGTCGAAGACATTTAATTAAATATAATTGTTTAGGTGCTAGTTTTAGCAATTATAGGAGTCTCGTTCCCTTATCAACATCGGCATTAGCACAAAAGGATGAAAAGTAAGTAATATTCGGTGTTTATTTAATAAATTTCTCTTGTGTTAACTGGATTATTACAAGTGACATCGCGGGCTCTTTTTGGGCCATTCGTCGCAAGAATCCGCAATTTCGTCACGTAACACTCTCACAACCAGTTGGCTCTGAATTCTACTGCGAAAAATTAATTTTCTTAATTGCAAAACAAAAATGACGCACAATATTGCATCTTTATCGAATATTGCCTAACTGTATACATTTATTAGAAAATATCATTCGTTGTTTTTAATTAGACAAATTTTTTTAACATTGTATTATCAAGAAATTCGAATAGATAAAGATATATATTATGCAGTTTCATAAAATTTTATATCGAATATTTTATTATGCTTATGTTAAATGCAGTTCCATTCATGATTTATATTTTTAAGCTTTTTCTCGCTAGGTTTTACCTCAAAATACGAGGTGTACAGTCAAAAGCTTATCACCCTCAATATTTCTTTACTAATGTATTTGCATCTTTATGTTGAAAATATAATTATAATAACATTTTTTTGTGTATCTGACTTGAAGTTGAATACAGATTTAATGAGACAGTATACCTTGGGACTTAGAAATACACCTTGGATGCCTCAATGATTTCCTTAAACAATAAAAAAATTTCTTTTCTCAAAATTTGAGAAGGAGGAAATATTTTTTTTTAGTTCTTATATTTGTTGAGGCTTTGACGGCCAATATATGCCATATAGGAGCTAATGGGATGCCTAACCCTGCCACAGCCCCATGTAACTTAGAACAAAAAAAAATTCCCTAAATCTGATCCAGTTCAAAAGTTTAAACATTTTATAATATATTAACCTCTCAATAGAAACATAATGTATTATAATTGTTAGTGAATGCTGGCATTCAAGTGGCCCTTGAAGGTTAAATGAGTAATTTGTGTAAGATTCTGCAGTGTTGGAGAAATTTATGTAATTTTTTTAATTGATAACTTTTTTTTTTACTGACAACTGCATTATAAAAATGATTTGAGTATTTTATTGGAGGAGCTCAGTAGCATAGTGATTAGTATGCTTTGGCAAAGCTACCTTCGCCAAAGTCAGGCCAAAACTAAGATCTTGGACTCGTCACCGCTTTGGAAGGCACGTCGAGCCAACCCGGTGTAAGCTAGTCCCGGTTGCTATTGCAATCGATTCTACTTACCAGTTGGGCCAGTGTGGTTGTGTTGCAGCCCATACTCCTTATGTGTTTCTTCATAAGGAAGGCCTGTGCCCAGCAGTGGGACGTATATAGGCTGAGGACAAGTATTGTATTGAGTAAAGATAAAGATAGCGTTTATTTCTAAGAATATACATGTTAAAATTTTTAGATACTTTTATTTATTTCCAATGCCTAATCATCCCTAGCTTGTCCTCTGACATAGGCCTCCTCCAAGTTTTCCACTCTGTTCTGTTCTCTGTTATTCTTGTCCATTTTCCTCCTGCTACCTTCCTTATATCGTCTTGCCATCTATGGATCTGCCTTCCTCTATTTCGCTTTTCTCCTCTGGGGTACCAATGGGTTACCTATTGCGACCATTTAGATGGGCCTCGTGCCATGTGACCTGTCCATCACAATTTAAGTTTTTTTAAGGTTATATTTATTGGAGTTACTTTTGTTTCCCATCTTATGTCTACCAGTCTTATTTTATCAGTCTTTGTAATATTCGAAATGATATTCAAAATATATTGAGTATCTCTGAATAACTGTATTAAAAATTTTGCCTATTTCAGAGTAAAACTGACATTCAAACTACACAATGGGGAGAACTTAGTGACTGAAGCCAAAATTGGAGATTCGCTTTTGGATGTAGTGGTGAACAATGACCTGAACATTGAGGGGTTTGGTGCCTGCGAGGGCACGCTGACATGCTCCACATGCCATGTTATATTTAAGCAGAAAGACTTCGATAGGTCAGTATTGTTATTTTGCTGTAGCCTTTTTAACACGCTTTTATTAGCTTCACTTGTAACTAACTATGTATGTAAGAAAATCTTGGAATCTTAAATTGACCCACTTCCCGGACTTCGATTAGGAAAAAATTTCACGTCATTACAAATCCAATATGGCGGCCTCCCCAAGATGGCGGACTAGCTGTTTCAAATCCACCCCCATGATATGGATATCAAATGAAAGCGTTTACTGTCAGGAATACGGAAAAAATAGTCACGTAACTTAAATCTAATATGGCGGACGTTCAAGATGGCGGACAGGCTATTTGAAATGCACCCCCGTAATTTGGTTATCAAATGAAAGGGTTTGCTGTCAGGAATAGGAAAAAAGTGTTATAAATAAAAATAATAGTTTAAGAAACAAAAAACACGCTTTTAATAATAATACCCTATTAATTATGAAAGAAAGCGTGGAGAGTTTACGTTTTAAGCTGCCTTGTTTGTTGTATGGCTGTCAAACTTGGGTCTTCACAAAAAAAGCACAAAATAAAATTATCAGAACCCAGAGAGCGATGGAAAGAAGTATGCTTAAATTTAAAAAAATATATGAAATCAAGAGTGCTAAAATCAGGATGAAGACAAAAATTACAGATGCCATTGAACATGCCTTAAGAACAAAGTGGAGATGGGCCGGTCACATTGCAAGACTGACAGATAAATGATGGACATCTACTAGCACAAAGTGGAAAGGCCCATTTGGAAAAAGAAGTGTCGGCAGACCAATAAAAAAATGGGCTGATGACTTAGTACAGATTGCTGGCAGAAACTGGCACAACTTGGGGAGAGACAGAAAGTCATGGAAGAGTCCGGAGGAGGCCTTTACCCGAAAAGGATCCATATCTCCAAATCATAATAATAATTCAAATAACAACTAGCTAAGGTAAATTACTAACACATCTTTTTAAGTAAAGAGTATTTGTAAAAAGGGAGTTATGGAATAAATGGCTTTTTTTTTTTTTTTTTTATCTCCAGGTATAGATAGATAGATCAAATTCTTTATTGCAATTCTTAATAAATAATAAGAAATTAAATATAATATTAATATTAATTCTTTCTTTATTCTTTATACTCTGTTCTGTGAGGAGGTTGGTGGTTTGGCTTTCGATAACCAACTCAAAAGTACCTTCCCCATAGTCAGGCCTTGGATGGATGTCCAAAACTTTGTGGTCTCGAGCTTCTCGGTTTCCTTCTTCGGAAGGCACGTTAACCCGTTGGTTGCGGTCGCTTTTGCTACTGTTTCTACCCACCAACCCGCATTGGGCCAGCGTGTCTTCATGAGTAAGGTCTGTGCCCAAGTTGTCATATTTGGTAAGCAATCTTGGCACTATATTTGAAAAGCAATCTTCAGCCATTCTCCTACTGTCTTCGCTATTCCATGTAGTATACCTGGTAGCCTACTCTTGAACGCAATACCGATCGATCGACATTGAGATTGTTATGTTTCTCACTCTTCAGTGGGACACTAGGGCCACAAATGGGTTCAAATTATGCGGATATTGAGTGACTTAAATGACATTGAGCTTAGCTGAAAATGGTACTCTCGTACCGCCTCTCTAGTCTCAGCATTTTGAGATATTGGATTATGTTATTATTGAGTTTTAATTGAGATTGAGTTCGAGAGTAGGCTAGCTGACGTTCAAACCTTTAGAGCGAGGCCCCATTAGTTCGTTGCGTCGCGTCATCATAAATATCTTCAAACATTCACACCTATCAACTAGCCCCAATTTAAGCAACGAATGCTGCTTGTGTTACGGACTAGATGACGGATAAATATATTTAATAGATAAATATACTGAATATATATATAACTATATATAAACATCCAAGACTGGAGAACAAATGCCTGAAAATTCATCACCCAAACATTTGCCACCGAGGTTCGAACCCAGATCCGCTCGAGATGGCGACGCCTTGAGACCGGCATACAGACCACTCGACCACCGAGGTCGTCAAAAATGTTACTGTCCGGAATCTGTTTCGTGTAATATTTCCCTACGGTACATGTAATAAAGACCGTAAAATTAAATCACATACACGTTTTACATTTATTTCTGAAGATAAAAAATAACAAAAAGTGTTTCCATAGCAACTAATATAAAAATAATATGCATAAAAAAGGTTCTAACCCATAACACACTCCCAAACTCGAAGAAGAAAAAGGTATCTCATTTTTTTTGTAGCGAGGCCAATCAACACATGAACTAAAGTAAAATAAGTTATCTCCATAAACAAAAATAATATTAATAAACAGAGTTCCTTCTATCATGTCAATATGTACCGATAAGGGACTCTAATGAATAAAAAAAAATCAATTATTTCAGGCAACACAACCCCATATCATAATACACTTTTTCAGTAAAAAATATATGAAATTATATATTAAATAAATTCATATTAAAACTTAACACAAATTAAAAGCATTTCAGAATAAAATCAAAATTTATATTAATAATGCATGTATAAAATCAAATTATATTAAAATTTAAACCAAGTAAAGTTATATCAAATTAAATTAAAATTATGAATAAATCTAATTAAGTAAGCTCATTATAATATTTAAATTTAAAAATTACAATAAAATAAGATTACCTATTTGTTGTTAGTCAGAACATGAACCATACAACAATGGCGCATGTATGACAGTCAGAACGGCTTGCAAACACTCGCAAGATGCCGTTGTTGGCGGCCCGAACCCAGCGCACCAGGGATGCACCGTTTTCGCATTATGGCGAAAAAGCAATCAACCTGAGCATCGGCGAACATCCCTGACGCATTACAGAACCGGGGCAGCCCCATCAGCCTCCTGAACGCATTGTTATACTGGAAGCGTAAAGCGCTGTACTGTTTTTGCGTGTAGCTTATCCACAGGCTGCTCGTGTAAAAGTTGGGACAGTAAGCTCGAAAAAGACAGCGCCTAACTTAATATCTTGACCTTAACAAGTTTTCCTAGAAGCGTCATTAACAAGCGGAACCTTGCCAGCTATCTGTGACATGCTATCTCCAGTTTTTTCAACAAAACTACTGAGTTTTTTAACAAATCTTGGAACTCTCGTATAATTTTACGGTAAATTTCGTCGAACGGCGAACTTGAAAATCAAATAGGTAACCAAATGATTTATTCATTAGTTGTCTTATTGTTGTGCGTCGTATCCCAACACGAACTGTTTGAATGATAAAGAAGTTTTTCAGTTTTAGTTTCTACTGTGACAATTTAGATGAATTGAAGGCGAGATGTGCATTAAATGGAGAATGGTCATGGGGCAAAGAATAAAAGCCCGACAAGAAAGAGACCTACCTAAATCATATTTTGTTAAGTTCAGTGTAACTTAGACAGAGAGCAACATTAGTTCTAGACACGGCACCTAGAACAAAGCTTTCTAAAAATCTCTGGAGCGATGAGTGTGAGAGTTTACAATCAGATACCAGACGAAATAAAAAGATTTCCATTAAACAAATGCAATAGGGCCTTACGCGACTGGCTGCTATAACAGCTTCTACAGTTCAGTAGTAGTTCAGAAGTTCTACTTCTACAGTTCAGTAGTTTTGACGTGAGAGCAAGACAGACAGAGACAGAGTTACCTTCGCGTTTATAATATATAATATTAGTATGGATTGCTTCGAATTCTCATCGCAATTAGGCAATTTGTCAAGCTGACATTGAAGCTATTGTTTTAGTTTTCAACTATTGAGTTAACTGTGTAACTTAGCTATATTAGCGACTCATTGCTGTCATTGCGCTCTTCTCTGGCCTTTCGTCTCTTGGTTTCCGTTTTTAAATTTACTGTCTGTCTCTTTTTATTTGTTTTGTTCTCGAAATTCATTCTTACCAGAGTCAGCGTGTAGAGCGGTTGACTCACCGATAACAATTATTTTAATGTATTTATTATGTGCTGATCAAGTTTATAGTTTAAGATAAGCCTAACCTAAAAAGTTACATAAACCCACAAGATTCTCTAATACCAGTCCTGCTATATTACAGTCTATAAGTCTCTTTAAGGCACTATTTAAAAAAAGTTGCCCTACCTTTTATAATATATATTAGTGTTAAATGTGAAATTGTTTTGTGTGTTCAGAGAAATTGACCTTTTTTATATGATTGTTTCAATTGTGCCTTAATATATATCTATAAAATATATAAGTGACGATAAGGAAGGCCTTTTATTTATCTCCGGGTCCACCAAATCATAACTGTTACTACGGATCAAATACTCACCCCAAGAGTATTTATGATTATCTTAGTGTATCTAATTAAGAGAGAAGTGTTATAGCTAAAACCACAGACTAAAGCCTTGTTCGGGCTACGCTAGTATTTTAGTCGAGTGGCGCGTAATTTAGTATCTAAAATACTCGCCACTGCCCAAAAACCGTTCACATTGTTTTAGTACAGTAAACAAGTGAGTGGGCTAAAATACTCGCTACTGCCCAAAAATAGTTCGGAATAAACTCCTTTACTAAACTACTCGACTAATTTTTGTGTTCAGACACGTTTAGCTACTAAATTACTCGCCACTCGACTAAAAAAAATAGATTAAAATGGATTGACTCGACTAAACTCCTTACTAAACAACTCGACTACATTTTTGGAGTTCAGAGGCCTTAGTGTAAGTTTTTTAGTATAAAATACGTTACTATTTTAGTTGCGTTAAGAGCTCAATTTGTATGGGAAACTTAGTATGCGTTACGTTCCGCTAGAGGTGCTATTCACGTTTCCTATACAAATTGGACTCTTAACGCAACTACAATAGTAACGTATTTTATACTAGAAACATACACTGCAGCCTCTGACCTACTAAATTACTCGCCACTCGACTAAAATACTAGCCTAGTCCGAACAAGGCTTCAGTAGTAAAACATCCATTACAAGCTAATGACACACAACCACGTGGTCTTGCGTTTTATTGGGCGTTTTGTTTATTTAAACTTTAATGTCTATTTTGAAAGAAAGAAAGAAAGAAAGAAAATCTTTATTTGGTATCATAATACTAGCTAGTAACAATGAAGCTTAACCTAATTACAATGTACCAAAAAGGTCCCCACTCAGTACACGGCCGTGACGGCTTTTGCAGTTTGCCACGACCACTGATATTCTGTGGGGCCGAGAAGACAGTGGCAGTACATCACCAAACAAAAGGCACTTATAAAATGATGCTATTGCGATTTCATTGAAAATAGAGAAATTCGAATGGAAATATTCGAATTACTTAGGTAAAATACAATAATAAACAATTTGAGATGCTTTACTAAAACTTGTCAAATATCCTATAACAGGTTGCCGGAAGAACCGAGTGACGAAGAACGAGACATGCTGGACCTGGCGTTCGGCCTTACTGACACGTCCAGGCTTGGCTGTCAGATCATCATGACCAAGGTGTGTATTTGTTTATGGGAAGTTATCAAATGGGCAGCCATTTCATTATTTGGTCAGCCGACAAATCATTTGGCAAGCAATTAAATATGTTGTCATTATTTGGGCAGCAATATATACTAGGGAATGTTACCGGACATGTATAAACTCTAGGAAAAGGATCAGTGAAGGATCAGGGATCCATTCCTAGGAAATCTTCTTTTTCCTGCCCTGTTCCCAATTCTATTTGGGGTCGGCGCAACATGTCTTCCTCTTCCACTCTCCTCTATTACTCGTCAAGTCAACACTCACGCCCATCCTCATCACATCATCATTCACACAATCCATCCATCTTTTCTTTGGTCTCTCCCCACACGCCCATCCACTTTCAAGTCATTCAAATCAAAAGTCAAAATAAAAAATAATTTTATTTCGTAGGCACTTAAAATCGTCAACATTTTAATTATTATGCATTTTACAAATAAATAAATAATTTTAAAATTACAGTATTAAATTAAACCATTGTATTACCGCGAGCGCTTGTAGCAAGTACATCCACAGGACAGTACAAGTACTTCGTTGACTGTGGTTGTAATCGATACAAGCGGCCGGATTCCGAGAGTAAGGCTTTTCATGAGAAGAACCCGGCAAAAAACTCATGAGCCACTTTTTTAAATAGCCAATCATTACAAATTTTGTCACTTTTAAATATATTTTTACATTATTTCTTAATTCCTATAAGTCCATCAAAATAACATGCATAAGATAACAGTAGTACATACCTATTTCCACACCATTTTATCTTCTAGATAATCTTGAATTTTGTAATAGCCTTCTTTCATTAAAGTTTTTTAATATAAGGTTTAAATTTATGAAAAGGCAGTTCTGTTATATTTGGTAGGATTTTATTATAAATTCTGATATATATGTTAAGGTTTTTTTAAAACCCGTAAATACAATATTTGTGTCATCATAACATGTATAAAACAATTTGGCAGCCGAGAAAACATTTGAGTCGCTGCCCAATTAGTTATTTTAGCAAACCAATTGTATTTTATTGATGACCAAAAATCGAATATTTTGCTAACCGTTTAAATGTCACCCTTTTTAATTTGGATAACAAACAAGCATACAACCTGCCGTGGTAAGCAGTAGAAAAACAAACCTTTTTAAAGTAAAGGAATTAGAATAAATGTTAGATCATTGATTGCTGAAATGGTCCACCCAGGGGCCCGCGGGAAACTCGTATATCGTACATACTCGGACAATGAATACTGTATGTAACATCTTTCAAAATCAATTATTATTTTGTAAAGGGAGGTCACAACTTGCTGAGTTTCTTGCCCGTTCTTCTCAGAACAAGGCCTCACAGTAGCCAGTGAACGGTTGGCATAATTTGTCATTCATAAGAGTATGTAAATATTAGGTCCTTACCTATGAAATTGGTGTTTTGTATGGAGATTTTGGGGATGTCTGCATTTTACATACTAACATTTTATCAGTTTTCTTCACAACGACAAATCCAGAGATAATAATATTTGGCATGTATCATTAGACAAGCTTTAGCAATATGTGTGTGAACACGCTTGATAAAAATTATTCATCGTTTTTATGTAAATGCAAATCAAATGATGTATTCGGGAAGCAGTTCAAAATAATTGTCTTTGTGTCTAATTTTAACACAATTAAACTTACAAAAAATTATCAAATTAAATAATACGAGCTCAAATATATGGTCTATTTTTAGAAGAGGCATTTTATTCTATTTTAAGAATGTTCTAAAACTTAATAATTACGGACAAATTAATTAAACTAAGACAATAAAAACACCAATTTCATAGGTAAGGACCCAATACCTAAACTGAATAAATTATTTTAATTTGACTTCGTAGAATTAATTGGGAACCCCTATTTTATTGTTACTTTCGTCATCCTCAGATTTATTCGCCCCACTGCTATGGGGGGGGGGGGACAGGGACACAGGCCTTCTTCTTCATGCAGAAACACAAGAGTATGGGCCGCGAAAAACGCTGGCCCAATGCGGTGGGTAGAAACGGTTTCGAGAGAGTTTCGATTTCGAGATTTGGTCACCCATCCAAGGCCTGACCATGACGAAGGTTAGGCATGTAACATCTGTCCTGGCTCTTGGAATTTCGGCTTAAATTACAGAGTGGTTAAGAATTTCCTATAGTGCCTGGTACTGCCTACCCCCTCGGGGATATAGGCATGATGATATGTATGTTATTATATATTTATTTTGCAGGACTTGGACGGTCTAGAGGTGCAGGTCCCAGAGACAATCAACGACGCCAGAAGTTGATGAATTGTCTCTGCCAAGTATAAATGAACGAGCGCACTATCAGCTAAGATTATGGATCGATTCCCTAGCATGACCAAAGAATCGCGATATTATGATAAAATAATATAAAGTTTTTTTCAATCAACTGTCAGAAATTCTTCTGTTAAAGTCACAATCTTCTAATTATTTTTTAACTTTGGGAGTTCAAATTTTATCGTATCGTTTCGGTGGCCATGCTAAGCCTATTCTAATTTTGTATCGTTATTAAGTGATTTTTTGTATAAAACCTTTTTTTAATCTAATCTGTCTGTACTGAACAAACCTTTCAAATTCATGTAGTATCTGATAACCACATTTCTATTAAATATGTAGCTGAAATTAGACGGTAATTTTTTGCCTTCATTTTCGATTCATCATCGATGAAATGCCGAAAATGAAATGTCAAAATTGACATTCATCGAAATTATAAACGTCAAGTTGGAAGTTGGAAGAATGAATCAATTTTGATGAGCCGTCAAATTTCAACTTTTTAATCTATTTCTCTTGAGTAATATGTATGTATATATTATAGTATATTTTCGTTCGCTTATACTATGTATATCAAAAGCTGATAGTGTATAGTTTCATGAAGTGAATTAAATAATAATTTGGTGCTCAAATTTGTAGTGAACACAGTTTATTAAAAAAATGTCTCGTTGGCAGAGTTTTTCAACATACCATGTTAAACTCGACATTAGTAAAAATAATCATGATTTAGTTAGCAAATTAAGACATTATATAGCTATAGAAAGATTATTAGGTGAATTTTTTTAAGAATGTTTTAACTTGTCCTATTTTTGATAAACAATCCTGGCGGCTGTTTGTCCGGGACACAAAAATAATGTACCAACTGCTTTTCTTACCTAGCATGTCGTAAAGGCGACTAAGGTCGTATTGGGTACTGGGTCTGTGATTGTGTAGGCGATGAGCTAGCCAATTGTTACTTCCTTTCACGATTTGTCATCTGACCAAACCCAATTTTTGTTGGCTAGATGTGGTCTTAAGGAACACAGTGCTCCTTGGACTCTGCCGACCCCTTCGGGGATTACTGCCGTGATTTTATGTATGTATGTAATCCTGGCGCGTCTTTTTAGCGAAATTACTTATTCAAAATGGTAGTTCATGTAACTGTCACATAATTTAGATTTTAATACCGAGTTATGTGCAGTTACATAAACTACTTTATCTACATTCATTATTCAAAGCAATAAAACAAAAAAAATAATTAATTTTATTTTTAGTTGGCTGTCTGGAAAACATTTGCCATAGTTTTGTCCGTTTTTAAGAAAAATAAGTGTTGCATAATGGGTCCAACCTGTTGCATAATGGTCATTATGTTACAGTTTCCATTTTTAAATGGATAAATTATATTATTACAGTAAAAAAGTCAATTTATGACAATAAAGTGTTATTAAATTTTATTGGGAACTTTTTAAATTAAAAAATAATAATATGTTGATTTTATATGCTTAATAAAAATGTAGTTTACTAAGGACAGGTTAAAATGATTATACTTTACAATACAATATCATTCAGGGTTATTTTTAATTAATCAACCACTTCGCAATTCTAGATAGCTATCATCTTAAATAACAACATTTGTTCTACTACTTCAATAATTTAACACATTTTACTTTAAAACATACTAATATTATAAATGCGAAATTACCTCTGCCTGTCTCACTTTCACGTCATAACTACTGAACCAATTTAACCGAAATTTGGTACACTGATAGTCTACAGGTGAATTCGAAAATAATTGACAAATTTTATTGCTATTAAACATTTTATTTGTGAGAGAGAAAAAAAAATCTAAGTTGTAAAAAAAATCATAATTTTCAGTTGCTTTTACTCGAAACTGGTAAATATACATATTAAAAACATAAACTATAAAAAATTACATGTAAAGTTTATTTAAGAAAAATATTACATCAAATTCGATACACACTTTTGTTTACAAATGTACAGTGTTTCATTCAATATCACAGCGCGACCGCTGCAACTAATAATTGCGTTTAACGTTTCATTACGATTTTAATTGTTATTATACCGATTATTATAACGTTTAAAATGTCCTGTAAAATTTTGTCGGATGATTTCAATTTCACCTGTAGAGTATGAGAAAGGACATTATGCTACCTTTTATCCCGATATTCCCATAGGAACGGGTGCCATGCAGGTGAATATTAAAAAATGTTAATTACGTGTCCCATAAAAATGAAGGACAAATTTACGCCACTATGAACTTTGCTTCTAATAATAGAGTAGGAGTTTTTCAATTCCTCCAATTGAGGCTGCTGTTCCAATTTGAAAAATCTTTCAATGTTGAATAGCCTATTTATTGAGGAAGGTTATAAGCTTCATGCCATCGCACTATCTCAAAGTACTATTCTACGCGGACGAAGTCGCGGGCAAAAGCTAGTACAAAAATAAGTATACCTGGTCTTGCGAAGTTGTTGATTCATCAAAAGTAACTCTGTACCTATAGTAAAATAGGTGACGAATATCTCAAACAATTTTGAGTATTACTTTTATAGTGATAAGGTTGTAAACTATTTGAATCATAATAACAAATTTGGTCATATTTAAATTTAAAAAAGTATGTTCTATTGATTTTAAACGTTCACGGCTTGCAATAAAGTTCAATATTGATTGAGAATAGACAGTTTATGGTGCAGCTTTGTTGCATCAACCAAGATATTCAAGGCATTTTGACCTTTATTTGTACGTGAATAAAAATGAATATAAAATGACAAAGCCTTTGTTATTAGTACATATTTAAATGCAATATATTTTAGGAGCTTGTTTGGACACAATTCTGTGAGTTTATTTACGAGCAAGCGTAGTCACGTGCAGAAATATTATTATTGGGTCCTTACCTATGAAATTGGTGTTTTTATTCTGTCTTAGCAATTTGTCCGTAACTATTAAGTTTCAGAACATTCTTATAAAATAATTGCCTCTTCAAAAATAAAGCAATTAATTTGAGCTCGTATTATTTAATTTAATATTTTTTTGTAAGTTTAATTGTGTTAAAATTAGACACAATGACAATTATTTTAACTGCCTCCCGAATTCATCATTTGATTTGCATTAACATAAAAACGATGAATAATTTTTATTAAGCGTGTTCACACACATATTGCTAAAGCTTGTCTAATGATACATGCCAAATATTATTATCTCTGGATTTGTCGTTGTGAAGAAAACTGATAAAATGTTAGTATGTAAAATGCAGACATCCCCAAAATCTCCATACAAAACACCAATTTCATAGGTAAGGACCTAATATATACATTTACCAGGTGACAGTCTATTCCCTTGTATTAAGGGAGAAAAAGCAGCGGTAGAGTTGGGACGGACGGGGCACTACTCATTCGAGAGGCCGCGGGAAACGTAGGTTCGATCCCACCGCCTGTACCACTGAGTTTGAATTAAACCTATGTACAGTTCATTGTGAATATCGCTTGCCTCCTCAGAGTAAACAGAACTGGAGTAGCCTTTGTCTTACATTCCCCTCTGCCAAATGCACAAGCATCGGATGCTTGCACGTTTAATAAAACTAGTTGAGCCGCCATTTTGACAGCCATAACATTGTAAACGTTGCGGCGAACAGAGCTCCCGCAAAAATGCCTGCCTGTGCTGTTTTTTGTTGTAAAAATAAATAGAAAACATCGAGTATGCTAAAATATGGTGTCACCTTTTATTTGTAATTATAATATTTAAGATTTCATGATTATTTACTTCATTATTTCATGTTTTAGAATTCTACGATTTCAAATTTCGAACGCTAGTCTCGTGGGGAGTGCGGCTGTGACGTTGTCAAAACGCACACCGCACGAGACTGTTTTAAGCGTGTGTGTGCGTGAAATTTAAATTTGTGTGTCGAATTATGCATGTGTGCATTTGTAAGAACGGCTGGCTTTGAGTGTAGTGGTAACCTCACCCCCCGCCAGAAATGGCAGAAAAAAATGTTTGAGAAATTGACTAATGGCTACTCCAGTTCTGTTTACTCTGAGCTTGCCTCACATTGTGCCCGATCCTAGGCAACATGCTCTCCACCAATTGGGTGTTTAACACCTCTGCCTACCCCTTAGGGGAAGAGGCGTGATGATATGTTATGTATCAAAAGTCACTGTCAAAACTGTATACATGTTTTTGCACGTGATTGTACTTTGCAATTGTGAAAACTCAAAATTGTACCAATCACTGAGCCTCTTATCTTACAGGCTGATTAATCCAAATAGGTTCATCATCATCATCAGATTTATGTATATACTTAATTATATATATTATGTTATCTAGATTTTAGGCATACATTATTTCACCTTATGTGAGAGCAGGACAGATATATTCGTTTCACCTAAATTAGAAAGTGACATACTTACTCCAAATGTTTTAGGCCCGATTTTTCAATCCTCAGATAAAATTATCCGCCATTTAAAACTATCATTGTCTCTTTTTAAAGTCATAAAAAGAAAAGTGTCAGAGCTAACATTTGACTGACAGATAGTTTTATTTGAGGATTGAAAAATCGGGCCTTAGCGATTTTAACAGCAAGCAGTAGCGACGGTTTATTATAGCTTTGGTGCTGACTGTAAGCCAATCGCCGCTCAGCATCATATCTCATCCGTAGCGGCGCCGATTGGCTCTCCAGTCGCATTCCGTCTTCCTCATTGGTGGCACGTCAGTACCCCATAATAATAATAATAATAATTCTTTATTTGTCAAAACATGATTAGGTACATACAGGTGTTACAGTTTTATTGGTTCTGACATGTTTTTGCCATTTACAGCGTACAAATGTTTACATTTTTAAAAATACATTTGCCCATGCGCAGCTATTGGCAGCTATCACGTCTACGTAAAGGTCTCTGCCCACTACACAGTATCATACTATCACCGTGCTATGAACGTGTCAGGCAAAAAAACATTCTCTGTATTAAAAATTATGAGACCATGCCTCAGAGTAAACAGAACTGGAGTAGCCATTAGTCAATTTCTCAAACATTTTATTCTGCCATTTCTTGCGGGGGGTGAGGTTACTACTACACTCAAAGCCAGCACAACGCACAAAGTTTTTACAAATGCACACATGCATAATTCGACACACAAATTTAAATTTCACGCACACACACGCTTAAAATAGTCACGTGGGGTGTGCGTTTTGACAACGTCACAGCCGCACTCCCCACGAGACTAGCGCTCGAAATTTGAAATCGTAGAATTCTAAAACATGAAATAATGAAGTAAACAATCATGAAATCTTAAAAATTATAATTACAAATAAAAGGTGACACCATCATTTAGCATACTCGATGTTTTCTATTTATTTATACAACAAAATACAGCACAGGCAGGCATTTTTGCGGGAGCTCTGTTCGCCGCAACGTTTACAATGTTATGGCTGTCAAAATGGCGGCTCAACTAGTTTTATTAAACGTGCAAGCATCCGATGCTTGTGCATTTGGCAGAGGGGAATGTTAGACAAAGGCTACTCCAGTTCTGTTTACTCTGAGGACCATGCCCACTAGCCCGTTCCGTTACCGATTACCACCGTTGCGTGCCACGCACGAACCGGCAAGTATTGTCGGCGAGAATATTTTGCCGGTGGCGATACGCTCCGAGCATGACACGCGACGTTGTCACACCGGTGCGCGCAAGCGGCGGAATTTTTGGCGGCATTAAATTATGGCGGACGTGATTTTTATTTCGATGATTGTAATATTGTACGGAGTGGATATTGTTACGTAAAATCAGTGTAGTTTTGTGTAATAAGTGTCTGTGATGATGTGCAATGTCGAGGATTATCGAAATAAGCGTCAAATGGTGTGAAAAGTGATGAGTTTTTTATCGTGGTAATCCACCTCATCCACGTAGCACCACAGTATCTGCTATAGACTGTTTAACGCCAAACTCTCCCAAGACGCATTGAAATGTATTACACTTGCATTTCAATGCAAATGAAGACTTAATACTAATAAAGACTAGACCACACACAATGTATACGACTGAAGGACTCTGTATCCATGGTCATGAACAATAAAAAAAATGCGCGCAGGCGGCGAAACGGTGAGCACCCGCGTTATTACCGCGTAAGATGGCCGTTATAAACGCGTCAGCCTCACACGGAATCAGGTGATTACTACAAAGGCGACAACAGTGCACAGGGACCGCTCAGATATGGCGCTCGGATGATACGGAGATGATACGCGGTGCCCGTCACTAAAATCGTTACGCACGGGTATGTCACGCGGATGATAATGAGATGGTATGCTGACGCTCCGGTCTTGATACGCTAGGAGTCATAGTAGAGCGTATCGTGTTGCTTGACGTGTCTGATACGTTTAACCGCCTCTCTGGTCTAGTGGTTCACACCACCGGGTGTTGACCGGGAGGTCCGGGTTCGATTCCCCAAGGGGGCAGAAGTTTTTCTGCTCGGTTTGGTTGGTGGTAGGGCTTCTAAGCCCGCCTGGCTAGCTACCACCGTCTTACCTAAATTTGTCGCCATAATAACGATGTTTTAAGCATTTTTGTGTTCCGGCAATCAGAGGTAAGATAGCCAGTTTCTCAGTTGTTGAGGATTACAGGTGAAGCTCGCTTCCACCTTCGGCCTTATCGGCACTTACCATCAGGTGAGATGAAGGTTAAGAGCTTACCTGTCAAATGTAAAAAAAAAAAAAAAAAAAGAATAGCACGGCCATGGTATGATACGTTGTAGTGGGTAGAGACCTTAATGGTTACCACCAAAGTTATATGCGCTACTGCAAGAATCATCCTCAATGAAAAGACATAATCGTAATGTTTACTATGTGTTAGATAGTTTATATGAATTTATTATGGAAATATACAAAATATTGAGCTATAAAATATGTTTTATTCTAATATCATCGTGATGTTTTCCACTTTCGTAAGGTAGTCGCGTGAAAAATATGTACCCTTTGAAGCCTCCCAATCCCAATAATAAAAATAAAAAAATATCCTCAAACATCCACACCTATCAACTAGTCCCATTTTAAGCAACTAAATGCTGCTTGTGGTACGGATACTAGATGACGGACAAATATATTTAATGGATAAATACACATACATCTATGAAAATATTGTATTTTATAAACTAAACCACACATTTAAGAGAAATAACGAGTGTCATAATTTTACAGGCAGTAAATTGGGCAGCCATTTAATTAATCTGTCAGCAAAAAAAAATCAGCCGGAAAATCATTTGGGCAGCATCAAATACTTTGTCAGAAATATAATTATTTTGCCGGCAAAATAATTATTTGCCCACTCCTTCGGGGAAAAAATGTAATGTAACGTAATTATACTTTGCGCAGGTAAGTGAGTAGGTTCTTCGGCAATGCTTTCACGTCATAAATAATACAAGCGTGCCATATTTCGTCATTATAAGATTGGATTTTAAATTAAATTAGGTAATTATCGATATCCAATCATAAAAATTTTACGCCCAGAATCGCAATAAAATCGCTTTTTATTGTATTCTAATGTATTTACCTAACACGCGTATTGAAAATCCATTTGAAGTTATAAGTTTCATAGAAATGCCGAGGGAATTCAAATTATTAGTGATTATGTTCGCGTTTTTATGTAAGTAAATTCAATGTTACATACCAACATGGAAAATGTTTTTTTTAACTGATGACATTAATTACATTTTATATAATTTGAAACAATTGTTTCGTATTATTGAAACAAAGTGGACGACCTCAGTGGCCGAGTGGTCTATACGCTAGTCTCAAGCCGTCGCCATCTCGAGAGGTTCTGGGTTCGATCCCCGGTGGGGGCAAATGCTAGGGTGATGTATTTTTAGGCATTTGTTCTCCAGTCTTGGATGTTTATATATATTTATTTATTTAACAGCAAACTGTATATATTCAGGATATTTATATGTATTTATCTATTAAATATATTTATCCGTCATCCAGTGTCCGTAACACAATCAGCATTAGTTGCTTAAAATGGGGCTAGTTGATAGGTGTGAATGTCTGAAGATATTTATTTAAAGTCAGTAAATTGTGATACGTTCTTGAGAGCGGCCATTTGAACCAATCTGTGAGTCTGTCAGACATAGGATTGTGAAATTTTTGGTAGGTAATGGATGGAAATGCGAGTGATTGATATTTAAACTAAAGCGATTAAGTTTCTCGTTCATCACTATTATCTTTAAGGTTCTAGTTTATTACCATTAATATGGACCTTTAATTGGTTTTACTTTTTTTTATTTACAACTTGTATTAGTTTTTTTTTGTAACTGTTGGTTGGTGAAAAGAAAAATAAAATTAAATCCATCATTAGTTCCATCTTTGTCTCCATCTTGTTCTTGTACAGCACAAGGGCTGTTTCTTTATTTATTTCTGTATTTGTTTTGTGTGATTGGGATTTTAGTGAATAAAAATCTTATATATATCTTCGTCACACCTGATAAGTAAAAGTGGAGTGCAGTTTTTCTGTCTTTCGCTCATCAACTACAACATCAACACTTCTGAGCACAGCGAGGAGAAACATATGAGCAGTATGCCCGGAGAGTAGAAACGGATGCAATAGCGACCGGGACCAACGGCTTCGTGCCTTCCGAAGCACAGGAACTCGAGATCGTGAAATTTTGGTCACCCATCCAAGGCTTGACCATGGCGAAAGTAGCTTTGTTTTCAAAAACGAAAGCATACTAACCACTACGCAACGAGCTCCAGTTACATTTAAATAAAATTCTGATATATATATTCCTTTTCCAGTAATAATAACGCCATCAGAACAGGGTCCATTGCTGAGGCCACAAAGGTTATATAGTATGCCACACTATATAAACCACAAAAACCTCGCAGCTTTGAACATTCAAGACTATGTCGAACATGACGCCACCCGCGAGAATATACTTTTCAGAAAATCGCTTTACAAACAGCCATACGATACGGTTTCCAAATATGAACTACCCACAAATTATGACAAGAACGGCATGATTTTTCTAACCAAACCAAACGAAGTGGAAAATAAGATGTTTAATAAGCTGATCAACAAAATTATTATTTACAAAGCCAATGAGATGGCAGATAGATATTTACGGAAACATCCGCAAAATGTGTTCGATGAAGAAGAAATTGATAAGATTCGTGATATCGTTGGGGCAATAGATGAAGAGCCGAAAATCGATAGTAAAGGTGATGTGCCTAACCTTGTATACGAGTTTTCGGATTTCGTCTTGTAAAAACTTTGAAGGTATTTCAATAAAACCAATTTTCACTTGCACAGCATACAACTTGGAAGCCTATCCCCTTAAATTACGTCACGAATTTTGGACGGAAACGTGACGTCATTCAAAGGCATATTTTTTGGCTTCAAGTTTGTATGCAATGCAATTTCCAGTGTTTGTACACCCGGGCGACTAGCCACATCGCTAGTTCCTACCATATATCACGAAGAGAAATATATATAGCCCTTAGAATAATAACACCTAGAAGGCGAGTCCGCGCACGGATTGCGAGGCCACTAGTGGTGTGCGTTCTGAAGACGGACGTTTCTTAGAACCGTTTTACGTTTTTGATCAAAGCAGTCTTCGTCGCACAACTAGTCCTCGGTTTGTATCACGCCAATTTGTACTTACTGACTGTATATTAGGTCCTTACCTATGAAATTGGTGTTTTGTATGGAGATTTTGGGGAATTCTGCATTTTCCATACTAACATTTTATCAGTTTTCTTCACAACGACAAATCCAGAGATAATAATATTTAGCATGTATCATTAGACAAGCTTTAGTAATATGTGTAATATCACACTTCATAAAAATTATTTATCGTTTTTAAGTGAATGCAAATAAAATGATGTATTCGGGAGGCACTTAAAAAGAGTTGTCTCCGTGTCCAATTTTAACACAATTAAACTTACAACAAATTATCAAAACAAATCAAAAGAGCTCAAAAATATAGTCTATTTTTAGACGAGGTAATTATTTTTTAGGAATACTCTGAATCTTATTAGTTACAGACAAAATACTAAGACAGAATAAAAACACCAATTTCATAGGTAAGGACCCAATATGTAAAGTCTACGTTCCTACGTCCTAAATTGTTAGAATTATCAAAATTATTGCTAAGCATTTATTTATTTACGCATGGGACCGTTTCCGAAACAGTCTTCGTCGCGAATCTAGTCCTGCCTCGCAATGAATGAGTGAAACCATTTATTTTTAATCAATTCCAGCCAGTCCAGTCCTAAGCCTGGTCTTTACCAGTTAATTTACTAGTGTGCGTGTCGTCGACAGTAAACACGAGTTGCTTACGCACACACACATTTTTTTCTTGCCTCACTTTTGACTGCGTATTGTAGGGAACTATCGTTCTAGGTGTTATTATTCTAAGATATAGCCTATATGTATAGCCTAAACCAGAGGTTCCCAGACTCATTTTTCTCATAGACCACTTTCAAAATTTGGACCCCCTGCAGCTACATTTCTACCATATTCCCAAAGCTCGACAAAAATGTCAAGATGTGAAGACAACAAGACCCCCGTCAAGTCTCCCGTGGACCCCTAGGGGTCCACATGGACCACTTTGGGAACTAATTGCCCAGACCCTTTGCCTTACCTTAAGAACTTGAAACCAGAAATAAAACTACAATATAATAATATCCGATCACTTAATTTTTATTCATAAAGTTTAAAAAAATGCCTATCAACATCTAAAAATATTAACATACCAAGTCACGCGGCGTACTAAACTCAAAAGTTAGCACACACACCACTCCGGCAGAAATTGATACTCAAATATCAACTTTAAGTCTCTAGACAGAAGGCCTGCACTTCTTCTGTATTCGGACTGTAAATTAGCAGTTTGGATGCAGTCCGACTGTAGTGAAACTGCAAACAAACAGTGCAGTCCAATTTTTACAATTGTATACGGACTGCCAAGTCTAAATGAAATTCGATTGCAGTTTTCACCAGTTGGACCAATAATGTATAACCTCTTTACTATGAGTCTGCCACTTGAAAAGACTTTCATAAAGTTTCCAAGAATTTTCAAGTCATGGTTCAAAATGTAACAAAACATAACTCATCACCTAATGAGTATTTGCAATCTTTAGATAGATTATAATAATTTCTATACAAATTGGTGATTTTGTCGTTTGCAGTTGCAATGCAATCCGCCTGTCTAGAGCTAAAGCAAGTCAATATAAAACAAGTACGCGCCACACAAAAATGTGTCTACAGCGCACAACTTAATGTTCAAAATCGTATATCTATACCGGAGCGATGTGACACCAGCAAAGACCTCAAAGAAAAACATCTAAAACTATTCTTAAATCGCTTCATTTGTGCTACCGTTCCACTGTAGCAATACATGACTAAATCAAAAACAAAATAGATTTTGTGTCTCATATGCCCGTCATTCTCAATTGTCGGAAATCAACAAATCAGGTGATATCTCTGTTACTTTCCATTGCTTCGAAATAAAGCGAGACGGGACGCGACTTTGCGCTTTGGATCCGTGAAACAGTTGATAACAAGGTTAAAGTATTGCCACAGTAAGAAATATAAAAGTAAATAATAACGTCATCTATCTACAATTTGTTTTGTTAATGATTTCGGGATGTTTTCTTGTCGGCCCATCAAAATAGACCTTGCAGTCAGTATAAATAATTTCGCAACTAGGTTCAACATTAATTGGACTGTTTTTAGGTTAAATAATTATCAAAACAAATTGCATATCACTTGGGAATGATTCTACAATTAAAACAAATAAATTATTAAAAAAATATTATGCGAATGTTAAAATGCATCAACTTAAACATTCACGGTGTATGCAATTGGACTGTTTTGGACTGTATTTGAGAATAATTGCTCTGGACACGTTGATGTGACTTCATAGTCAACCATATTATGTACAGTCCGCTTACAGACCAAATGTTTAAAAAGTGACTGAATGGACTCTAAGGCCAGTATTACAGTACCAATCTCAAGCGAGCACAGTTAGAAAGGGATGGCGATATGTGGGATGAATAGCTAAACAGTTTGGTTCTGCTATACCTTTCTAAGAATATGTCAAATTTTATATGCAGTCAATAATTATACAAAAATACCATCAAATACAGTCCGATTGCATAAACTGACAAACAAAATAGAAAACGGAACAACTCCATCATATTAAGAAATTACATGCATATATCATCACGCCAGAGGTGAAAACACCCACATTTTAGTTGATATGTTTAAATCTATATGTGACAGTACGAGCCAGTTGCACATAGTTATATATTTACATAGGTAAATAGGCAAAGTATATGTTTATGCTTTTTTTAATTTTAGTTAGGCCAATTTAGCCTACAGGTAAGAGAGTATGGTATAAACTAGTAGATACTATAGTCTAAGATTTGTCTATGGCGATTGACTATGTAACATAACATACCATTACGCCTACCCTCGAAGGGGTAGGCAGGGGTGTCAAACCACACATTTCGCTTGATATACGATTATATTTGAATTTTCTTTATGTTTAAGTTTATGTAACAGGTGGCGAGTCAATTACCATGCACCGGGCACAACGTATCCCACAAATATCGCTTGCCTCAAGCGATATTCACAAGACTGTACTTAAAATACTAGTAAAAGTCCAGCCGTAGCGCATATTGTCCATGATATAAATTAATAAAAATAATCTTACTCATATACCTTGCCTATAAAAATGTTTTAGAGCTAGCATGCGATATTGCACCGTACTTTGTGTTAAGGACGAATATGAATTGTTCACATAAATATGAAAATTTTGTTCCGTCTTCTTCAAATTGGACTCTAGAATAAATATTGTCTAAAGAAAGAATATTATCTTCCCTCTCCGATCATTTGAGTCTGAAAGAGATATAACTATATTTGGATTGCGTGTGCAATCACAAATGATATAGCTACACCATTTTTTGTAGTAAGCTAGATTTTTGCAAATATTTCATATATTCTCTTTTAAATTTTATGGCCCTGCATTTCGTAAATTCAGCCAATGTCAATCGAAGGTTTCAAGGAAGGAGGTTCAATTGACTATTACAGGCTGGTGTAACGGCGCATAAACTCTTCTTCTTTGTTTAATGGCGACGGGACGTTTGAATTCGCCAGGATCAAGTGGTTTGCTGAGTTGAATATGGCGCATAAAATTCTTTCACTTGTCATTTCCTAACGTCACTGTCATAGTGACAGCTGTCAAAATAATCCAGACAAAGGGAGTATAATCCCACGGCGCTGAGTTGCACAACTACGTAAACAGTAGTTTACGTATTTGTAAAAATAGCGATTTTAAAAAATCATATGCAAAGCTTCGTATAGGCACAGTAAAGAGAATTTTTCACTGTGACTGCGTGTGACTTAATTCTGTTTTTTTTAAATTATCCTACAAATTCGAACTAATACATAGCTTAGATGTACAAATTAAATCACCATATTAAACTGCGACTCCTTAAGTCTATGGTTGACCGAAAATAAATATAAGGGGAACTCATTATCTGTGAGCACCAATAGTCATAGATTTTTTTTATTGTTTGATAGGTGTAGACTATTGATATTGAGCCATTTTGGGAGAGTTTGGCGCTTAATAATTGATATAAGATTCTATGGTGCTATATCAGTGATTTGGATAACCACGATAAAAATATGCGTTGGTCCTTTAAATTACCCCGATGCTTCTTTCACTGATCCTTCACATTATTTTCAGCAGACACTTTAGGCTGAAGATCCACTCGAAACAATTTCAAACCTTTTAAAGTCACGTCCGCCATTTTAAAATGGCGCCAAAAGCTCCAACCACAGATAATCACGGATTGCATAGATTCAAAAATCATCTAACTTACCAAAGAGTTTTAAACGAAATTAAATAAAAACATTGTGACACATTAAAATTAAAATATAAATAACAATCACCGAGTTTACAAAACACACCATAACTACATATAAATAGAGACGAAACTCATACAAAACCACTAACCTTAACCTTAACTTAAAAATACAGAACAATTTCTACCCCTATTCAAATTAACAAAATCACATTTTAAAATAAAGCCTACATGTATGTAATAAGGATCAATATTAGGTTCTTACCTAAGATATTGGTGCTTTTTCTCTCTTTTTATATTGTCTGTGACGATTAACTTTCAGATCATTCTTATAAATATAGCCTCTTTTAAATATGACCATATTTTTAAACTGTTTAGTTTTCTTTTAATATTTTTTTGGAAGTTAAATATGCTAAAATAAAACCACAAGACAGCTCTTTTTAAGTGCGACAAAAACGATAAATAATTTCTTCAACACACTTGCTCATAAAGTGGCTCTAATTTCCCCGCAATCAGGCACATAATGATACCTGATATACAAACGCAAAAGCTCGTAGCATTATATACCTTTTTTATTATTATTTTTTAGTCATCAGCCATAATAGAGGTTCATAGTGTTCTTGTGGTAAAGAAAATTCATCACTTAACTATTCTATTAGGCTAAATCCTGTAAAAATAGTTTAAAGTTGGATGAAATAAATAAGTAAATAAATTTCATACAATTCATCCACTTCTCGAATAGTATGTAGGATTATATTCCTCGCAAGTGTGTTGATAAACGTCGTATGACACACGTGTGTATTGATGATTAACGTCCTCGGCTCTCCTAAGACTCAATGTCGCCTCATCGGTAATCACCAACTTTACACACTTGTGCCATAATGTACTATTATGAAGTGTTACACAATTATTACTAGTCTATCCATTTTGATCTGAGACAAAAGGTAAACAACCCATAAATAGGGTTCTTTAAGATGTCATTACTTCATTGCTGTAAGGTTTTGTCAAAAATATACGACTATTCAACATTTTATTATTATAAACTTATTAAATTAAGATAATTAAATAATTACTTGTCACTTTAAATAATTTTTTGGTATTTTTAAAATGTTATATATTTTTAAGTAGGGTTTAGATTACTAAATTAATATTTGCTATTAAAAAGGACCCAAACGAATGGTATTCCCAAACTTTGATGTATTTAAAATACTACCAAATGAAGATGAAATATCATGACATTTTTCATGACATCTTTAACTAACATTATCATAATATTTTGAATTACCTCATTGTTTTATTTCCATTAAAATTTTGTATCATTTGGATGATAGCAATATAGCTATTGTTTAAATACTCTTAACGTAATACACCTTATAACATTACTTAATTTCACAAATAAATAATGTTTATATTCAATGACGATATTAGTATAATAATTAGAAATATAGCTACACCTTTTCCTATTTAGTTATAAAAAATTAGAAACCATATTTTTTTCTTCCAGAATTGGATAAAAAGTTTGAGAACCACATATTCTTTGTTTACCTTTTGTCTCAGATCAAATGGATAGAGTATAGGCTTGTCTAGTGATACAAATCTTTAAATTTGTCGTTATCAAATAGCTTCCCCAAAATCCCCATACAAAACACCAATTTCATAGGCAAGGAATACCTTATAACCCGTCACAGTGCAGTCACAGCGAAACTTATCTTATAACGTTATGAATAAGGTAGGTTTCAGTTCATCTGTCTTTCCCTGGCTCTGGCGGCGTCGCGTGTCTTGACCTGCACTCTTCTTTTTGTTTTAAGTCCAAATGGAGGAGACAACCGACTGCGCCGAAGTATCTGAAACAAATAAAAATAAAATGAATAAATTTTGATATTATAAATAAATATCCCCGAATTATATCATATCATTCTTTTTGTGTCCCGTGTTGGTCCGGAACACAATAAGAATGTACCCACTGCTTTTCTTGCCTAGCATGTCGTAAAGGCGACTAAGGGCGTATTGGGTACTGGGTCTGTGATTGTGTAGGCGATGAGCTAGCCACATGTTACTACTCTTTCACGATTTTCCATCGTACCAAACCCTACTTTTCTGTGGCTAAATGTGGTCTTAAGGAACACAGTGCTCCTTGGACTCTGCCTACCTCTTCGGGGATTACAGGCGTGA
The DNA here is from genome assembly GCA_910589355.1 of Parapoynx stratiotata. Taxonomy (NCBI): domain Eukaryota; kingdom Metazoa; phylum Arthropoda; class Insecta; order Lepidoptera; family Crambidae; genus Parapoynx; species Parapoynx stratiotata. Next base: position 6,255,035 of record OU342485.1, on the reverse strand, counting down.
TTGTATGTATGTATAAATAAATATTTTTAGACATTCACACCTATCAACTAGCCCCATTTTAAGCAACTAATGCTGCTTGTGTTACGGACACTAGATGACGGATAAATAACGGGTGTCTCAGTAAGAGTGCACTTTTTCATTTTAAAACAAAAACACGTATTTTATGAGAAAGTTCGCCGCAGGCTCGCCACCTGTTACATGGGGATCTAACATATCTGGCGAAATGTAGGTGTTTAACACCTCTGCCTACCCCTTCGGGGAAAGGGGCGTGATGATGTTATGTTATATACATCCAAGACTGGAGAACAAATGCCTGTATTCGTCACCCAGACATTGCTCCCACCGGGGATCGAACCCAGAACTTCTCGAGATGGCGACGCCTGAGACCGGCGTACAGACCACTCGACCACGGACGTCGTTCATATTCACAGCAATCAGGTTGGGTCTAGCTCCGTGGCATAGTTAGTACGCTAGTTTTCGATATTGAAAACAAAGCTACTTTCGCCTTGGCCTGCCCTTGGATGGTGACCAAATATTGGGTCCTTGCCTATGAAATTGGTGTTTTTTTTCTCTCTTAGTATTTTGTCTGTAACTATTAAGATTCAGAGTATTCCTAAAAAATAATTACCTCGTCTAAAAATAGACTATATTATTGAGCTCTTTTGATTTGTTTTGATAATTTGTTGTAAGTTTAATTGTGTTAAAATTGGACACGGAGACAACTCCCGAATACATCATTTTATTTGCATTCACTTAAAAACGATAAATAATTTTTATGAAGTGTGATATTACACATATTACTAAAGCTTGTCTAATGATAGATGCCAAATATCATTATCTTTGGATTTGTCGTTGTGAAGAAAACTGAAAAAATTTTAGTATGGAAAATGCGGTTCCCCAAAATCTCCATACAAAACGCCAATTTCATATGTAAGGACCTAATATTTATGATAACAAACTCTTCAGTGATTCGGAGAGCACGTTAAACGGTTTGTTCCGGTTGCAATTACAACCGTCTCTACCCACCAACCCGCATTGGGCCAGCGTGGTGGTGGTCCATACTCCATACTCCTCGTGTGTTGTTCCACGAGGAAGGTTTGTGCCCAGCAGTGGGACGTATATTGGCAAGAAGGTCAATTACATACATATATTCACACCTTAAAATTTGTGTGGTATTGGTAGGCAGGTACAACCTTCCACTTGCTGCGATTTTGTCACACACCTTTAACCTCATCGAATTCCCTTCGTTTATTAAAATTATTCAAAATATAAAAAACAATCACAACAAATTACATGCACGAAATCCCCCGTACTTTACTGAACACTAGCCCGCGACTTCGTCCGCGGTTACTATGATTTTTCAACTATCCCACGGGAACCCTTTAATTTTCCGGAATAAAAACTTTCTAAGATGTTGGCCAGGGATATAAGGTATCACCATGCAAAATTTCATTGAAATCGGTCTAGCCATTTCGGAGATTAGCCCGCAAAAACACACAGAGAAACAAATAAAAAAAAATATTTTACATCTCTCATGTTCGGTAAGTAGGTCCTTAATACCCCCAGATGCGGGTTGTAGGTGATCAATTACCGCCCTAGGTTAATAATGTAGCTAGAAACGCCCTAGGGCGGTAAGTAATTAAAAAAAAACTCTTTCAAAAAGTTCGCGTACATCTAACCATCTTACTGGCACTAGACATCATGCATTCAGCCCAATGACAAAAGAGGTCGCTTCGCTATTTTCATCAATTTTGAATATCGAACGGCGAAGCTAAATTTAGTTCTTGAAAATAAATTTATTTATTCTTGTAATGCCTTTTTTTCCACTTACCTCACAATCGAGATGTAAAGCAGAGTAGTTAGCTCGGGTGAAAAGCAACAATTGCACCCTCGAACTATAAGCGCCCTCGCTGCGCTCGTGCGCCTAAATATCTCGGGCTGCAATTGATGCCTTACAGCCCTTGGCTACTAATCTACTATTTTTGGTATTATCCATCTTTTTACATCCCCCTGATTTAGTTTTAATAATTCCATTATAAATATTATATAGTAAGATATTCGTAATCAATCAATATTGGTCTAAAAAGTGAGGTACTTATGGTTTTGCATACCTACCGTACATTGTATGCAGTAAGTAGGAAGCACATAATAAAAAACATGAATTCACCCCACGAAATATGTGGGAGCAAACGATAGCGCGATTCATCTACACCACAGCGCCATCTAGTAACAAGCTTCCGAACTAAATGTGTACAAAGAAAGTAGTAAGCATAAAAACTCCTTTATAAAATATAATGAATAATGATTCAAAGCAAACTCACCCTTCGTGCTCTAAGAATAAGGCCTTCAAGGCACCCCGGGACCAGTAGTACATGGCGTAGGAAAGCAGTTTCATGGACAACGGATTCACTCGGAGGAAGTTACCGCAGAACACCACCTGTGAAGTGAAAAAACAAATATATAAAATCTGATATGTAGTCCCGTGTTGGTCCGGGACACAAAAAGAATGTACCAACTGCTTTGCTTGCCTAGCATGTCGTAAAGGCGACTAAGGGCGTATTGGGTACTGGGTCTGTGATTGTGTAGGCAATGAGCTAGCCACTTGTTACTACTCTTTCACGATTTTTCATCTGACCAAACCCAATTTTTGTATGGCTAGATGTGGTCTTAAGGAACACAGTGCTCCTTGGACTCTGCCTATCCTTTCGGGGATTACAGGCGTGATTTTATGTATGTATGTATGATATGTAGACGATCGCATCATAAGCACCTAAACGTGTAAAGAGGCGCTATATTCTCTCTGTTTTCATTGTTTTTAGTCTTTAATTTCATTCCTATCAGAGTCAGCGTCTGGAGCGGTTGGCTCGATGTAAATAATTATAAAAATATTATAAAATTGAGTGTCAATAATAAAATTACATTTAAATAAACTTTACCCATAATAATTGTTCAAAAGATTCCAATAACTTTACCAAGGCAATATTGTAAGTAGCCCTTCCTTTGACAATATCTTTAAGTTTTATGTTCAGTGATATTTACCTTTTTATAATTGTTTCAGAGTGCCTTAAGTTTTTTATAAATATATATATATACTAATAAGTGACGACATCTCCGGGTTTTATTTATCTCCGTCATTCACCTCGCCAAAGTATGGGCCGTAACACCACAAAACTGGCCCGATGCGGGTCGGTGGGTAGAAACTGTTGCAATAGTGACCGGACCAACGGAGAACGTACCTTCCGAAGCACGCACTTCGAGATAACAATGTTCTGGTCACCCATCCAAGGCGAACATGGCGAAGATAGCTTTGTTTTCGATATCGTAAGCCAAATCGCTAACCACTACATCATCGATGTCCTCAATTGCATATAATTTATATGTAACTAGCTTTTGCCCGCGAACGGTGATTCAGTTTTTATTGTGTTTTTAGTTAATATTTAGGTATTAGACCAGAATTAGTTGAAAGATTATACTTTAAATTGTGTAATTTATGCCAAGTGTATGATTTCTGTTTAAAAATCATAGAAAGTATTAGTTGTAAGCGAGTGTGTAATGAAGACGGTTTTAGAACCGTGACACGCGTAGAATAGTTACTTTGAGATAGTGTGATGGTATGTAGCCTATAGCCTTCCTCAATAAATAGGCTATTCAACACTGAACGATTTCTCAAATTGGAACAGTAGCCTCAATTGGTGGAATTGAAAAACTCCTACTCTATTATTAGAAGCAAAGTTCATAGTGGCGTAAATTTGTCCTTCATTTTTGTGGGAGGCGTTATTAAAATCCTTTAAAATTCACCCGCATGGCACCCGTTCCTATGGGAATATCGGGATAAAAGGTAGCCTGTCTCCTTTCTCAGGCTCTAGACTATCTGTGTACCAAATTTCGATTAAATTGGTTCAGTAGTTTTGACGTGAAAGCGAGACAGAGTTACTTTCGCATTTATAATATTAGTATGGATTGTTAATAAAATCTATCAGGATTTCGACTTATTCTATTCTCTACTGTCACCCATCAGCACGACATTCACTTCCTTTCTTCTCATATTGACGACCTCCGTGGTCGAGTGGTCTGTCTCGGTCCCAAGGCGTCGCCATCTCGAGAGGTCCTGGGTTCGATCCCCAGTGGAGGCAAGTGTTTGGGTGATGAATTTTCAGACATTTGTTCTCCGGTCTTGGATGTTAATAATATTATAATATCCAGGATATTTATATGTATTAAATATATTTGTCCGTCATCTAGTATCCGTAACACAAGCAGCATTTAGTTGCTTAAAATGGGACTAGTTGATAGGTGTGAATGTCTGAGGATATTTAATTATTATATTAGAACTCCCATTCAATCCATCGCTCTCTTGTCTTCCATTAATTCTAGGCTCTTATCATTCCTTATTTACATACCCTCTCGATGTTTTCGTTGGAGGCGCACAGCCGCGCGATGGACCCTATGTTGTTGGTGATAGTGACGAGTGTTGCGCGCGCCAAGTCTTCCCGGGAGACTTTCGCTCGCCGCTCGGCAGAGTACATCTGACCGAAGCTGAAAATCGGAATAACACAAAAATATTATTGGGTACCTATGAAATTGGTGTTTTTTCTCTCTCTTAGTATTTCGTCTGTAACTATTAAGATTCAGAGTATTCCTTAAAAATAATTACCTCGTCTAAAAATAGACTATATTTTTGAGCTCTTTTGATTTGTTTTGATAATTTGTTGTAGGTTAGATGGTGTTAAAATTGGACACGGAGACAACTCTTTTTAAGTGCCTCCCGAATACATCATTTTATTTGCATTCACATAAAAACGATAAATAATTTTTATGAAGTGTGATATTACATGTCTAATGATAGATGCCAAATATTATTATCTTTGGATTTGTCTTTATGAAGAAAACTGAAAATATTTTAGTATGGAAAATGCAGAATTCCCCAAAATCTTCATACAAAACATCAATTTCATAGGTAAGGACCTAATATTATAAAAAATGGTGGTAGGGCTTCTAAGCCCGCCTGGCTAGCTACCACCGTCTTACTTAAATCTGTCGCCATAATAACAATGTTATAAGCATTGTTGTGTTCCGGCAATCAGAGGTAAGACAGCCAGTTCCTCAGTTGTTGAGGATTACAGGTGAAGCTCGCTTCCACCTTCGGCCTTATCGTCACTTACCATCAGGTCAGATGAAGGCCAAGAGCTTACCTGTCATATGTAAAAAAAGGAGTTTTTAGTTATTACTTAAAACCTTGGGTGTGAATGTCGGCAGCCCCTGAGAAACTTTCTCAACTATGATTAAAATTCAAATTGATGGAAAGCTCTACAAAAAAAGTGTAGGCTTATACAATAAGTTTTTGTCGCCATATATGAACTAAATGTCTTATGACAAAGTAGTTCTTCTAAAATTAGTCGGTTAATAACATGGGTGCTTTGTAGTGTCTTCACGAATTACACCTCAGAATATAAATGGATGAATGAGATTTTATTTTGGTGTATGAAAATATTAGATATTGTTAATTTTCTAACTTAAATATAATGTGACATGTGAAAATGAAGCTAAAAACCAAAAATTTTAGTTGCGTTAAAAACCGTAACTTCTTAGAGTTGACATTAAAAAACGCCTATAAAACGTTACTCATTCCATTCGTTCACGAAAATTGTCCGAACTTCTTGTGCGTGTTCGAAAATGAAATAGAGTAGAGTCGCAACTCGCGTGCGAAATTTCGTTTGAAATTCGATCGTTATCGAAACTCGTAGCGCGTAGTCCCCGCCGTAGATGTCAGCTTGTCGACAGTGGTGTTGTGGTGTGTGTGGTGTGTGTGTGTGTGTGTGTGTGTGTGTGTGTGTGTGCGCGCGTGTGTGTGTGTGTGTACCTGCTAGCGACCAGGTCGGCCGGCAGCCCGAAGCGCGCGTAGTCCCCGCCGTAGATGTCGCGCACCAGCTTGTCGACGGTGGTGTTGTCGCCGGCCGCCGCCAGCGCGATTGCCTCCTCGAAGCTGCTGCAGCCGGTGAGGAGGCAGCACAGGCCTAGGAACGTGCCTCCGCCGAGACTGAACAACAGATATATTATAAAAATAAATATCTTCAAACATTCACACCTATCAACTAGCCCCATTTCAAGCAACTAATGCTGCTTGTGTTACGGACACTAGATGACGGATAACTATATTTAATAGCTAAATAAATACAAATATCCTGAAAATATATAAACATCCAAGACTGGAGAGCAAATGCCTGAAAATTCATCACCCAAACATTTGCCCCCACCGGGGATCGAACCCAGAACCTCTCGAGATGGCAACGCCTTCAGACCAGCATACAGACTACTTGACCAGGGAGGTCGTCGATTATGTTCTCAGAGTAAACAGAACTGGAGTAGCCATTTGTCAATTTCTCAAACATTTTTTTCTGCCATTTCTTGCGGGGGGTGAGGTTACCACTACACTCAAAGCCAGCCGTTTTTACAAATGCACACATGCATAGTTCGACACACAAATTTAAATTTCACGCACACACACGCTTAAAATAGTCACGTGGGGTGTGCGTTTTGACAACGTCACAGCCGCACTCCCCACGAGACTAGCGTTCGAAATTTGAAATCGTAGAATTCTAAAACATGAAATAATGAAGTAAATAATCATAAAATCTTAAAAATTATAATTACTGTTTTTTTCCCTAAATAAAAGGTGACACCATCTTTTAGCATACTCGATGTTTTCTATTTTTTTTTACAACAAAAAACAGCACAGGCAGGCATTTTTGCGGGAGCTCTGTTCGCCGCAACGTTAACAATGTTATGGCTGTCAAAATGGCGGCTCAACTAGTTTTATTAAACGTGCAAGCATCCGATGCTTGTGCATTTGGCAGAGGGGAATGTTAGACAAGGGCTACTCCAGTTCTGTTTACTCTGAGATTATGTTACATACATACGTCTAATCACGACTATTATCCCGATACGACATCCAAGGGAAGAGACGGGTTTTTATAGTATTCTTACACAGTAGTAGTACATTAATATTAGCACGATATATCTCAACATTTCGTTACGTCCACTTATAGAAATCATCTGGAGACCACACGACAGCTTAAATGTAATATTATACATTTTCGTTTCTTATGGATGCTAAGACAAATGAAAGCTATACATCTCGAGACGTAATGTACATTGATGTTAATGTACATTTGTATATATTCTTTAAATTATTTGTACAATCAATCGACCACATCATCTTTATTTGGTTCCAACAGCAAATCCAATCACACGCCACTTTTTAACCACACCCAATCCAAAAAACCTTACACATTTCAGACATTTTAACCAAAAATACGCCCAAGTATGTTAACTTCTCACCTTATTTCCCATAAATAGTAACAAAATGAGTACTTAAGTCATCTACATAGCTTAAAGAATTTCTTTTTTTTTTTTGTAAAATTCTCCCATGTAGGGAAGGCAAAGGGAACGGAGCCCATACAGCCAAGTCTTCAGTATATATTTCTTCAGTAGTTTGCATTGAAATGTTAGTGTAATGCATTTCAATGCATCTTGGGAGAGTTTGGCGTCAAAAGATCGATGGCAGACACTGTGGTGCTACTTGGATGAGGTGGATTACCACGATAAAAAACTCATCACTTTTCACACCACTTGACGTTTATTTCGATAATCCTCGACATTGCACATCATCACTGACACTTATTACACAAAACTACACTGATTTTACGTAACAATATCCACTCCGTACAATATTACAATCATTGAAATAAAAATCACGTCCGCCATAGTTGAATGCCGCCAAAAACTCGAATTTCTTTTTTTTGGTAATCCCATATTGTGAAGGCAGAGGGAACTAAGCTCATGCAGCCATGTCTTAGGTATTTTTATGTCTTCAGTATTTGTATTTGTCTTCAGCCTTCAATTTACTACTTTTTAATGCGTTTTGGGAGAGTTTGGTGCTAAATAATCCCTACAGGGTCTACCATCGAGTCTGGGTGGATTATTTGAATAAAATTATGCTTAAGAAAAATATGACTACCTACTCTGTTATGACTAATGTCACACAGATAGAATTTTAATATCTGAAATGGCTTTAACACAACCCATTTTTTGTCAGCTCGATCTGATTTTTATTAGCAATGAATATTCGTCGTTAGTTTAGTAATTAATACCGCTCAAGTTAATAAAACAGTATTTAAGTCATTGTGTTGGCAAATGACAAATTCCTTAGTCTCATAGAACAAATGGGGACGCTATGGCCTCTTACTACTCGCGAAAACAACATAATTGTCAATCATTCACTTTCTCTTTTTCTCTCGGGCGGTTCGTACTCGATTAGGATTTCTCTCTCTCTCTCTCGCTTCATGTATCTTTTTGGCATAGCGAAAACAAAAATGTGTGATGTCTATGTCCAGCTATGGGCTACAGGCTAAACCATGATGAAGAGTCCCAAACACCACAAACGTCCTGCACTGACCTAGTCCCGCTGACGCGGTAGTAGTCGTCGGGCGAGTTGACGACCAGCATAGACACGCCGCTGCCCACGTTCACCAGCATGAACGGGTACGGCCGGGAGAAATCGAAGTGCTTGCGCACGTATAGGCTTAGGGCGGCTTCCGAGTATGGCGGCTGGAAGAGAGAGAAATACAATTATACATACTCGTACATACATATAATCATGACCATTATCCCCTAAGGGTTAGGCAGAGACTAGGCAAAAGCACCGCAAAAGCAGTCCATTGCTATAGTCCGCGCTTCACCAAGCAGTGACTTTCATTATACATAACAACATTGTTCTACGACTTTAGATAATTTGACACTTTTCCATGCATATAAAATGTTAGTCGTAAAACGTCTGAATGTTATTAGCTCTGTGCACATAACGCACGCGAGCGCTGCGCGTGTCGCTTTTTCGAATTCATGGAACATAGACTTACAAACGTCACGACAGTACAATAAATGCATATAAAATAATTTTTATCTACACTTATGATATGTTCGAATTATGAACTCAGACTCGAACTTGTAATGACATACTTTACACAGATGATAAAAACGAAAATTTAAAAATGGAAACTGTAACAATGACCATTATGCAACACTTATTTTTCTTAAAACGCTCAAAACTATGGCAAATGTTTTCCAGACAGCCAACAATAAATATAATTAATTAAATTTTTTGCTTTATTTCTTTGAATAATGAGTGTAGGTAAAGAAGTGTTTGTCTGCACATAAATCGGTATTAAAAAACTCGCAAAGGGTCGTGTTTTAATAACCTATATTATGTGACAGTTACATAAACCACTATTGATTAATGTATTGAGTTATGATAAGAGTTTAGGAACAATTTATGTTATATATGATGTTAGCTAGCTAGTCTGGTAAGGTAGTGTTGTTTTTGTGTTGTATTTCGTCATCAGCCTATATACGTCCCACTGCTGGGACAGGCCTACCTCATGGAGAAACACATGAGGAGTGTAGGCCGTAACACCACCACGCTGGCCCAATGCGGGTTGGTGGGTAAAAACGGTCGCAAATGCGACCGGGACCAACGGTTTAACGTGCCTTCCGAAGCACGGAGGAGCTCGACATCACAAAGTCTTGGTCACCCATCCACAGCCTGACCATGGCGAAGGTAGCTTTGTCTTCGATCGAAGCCAAAGTGCAGTGACCACTGCGCCACCGAGCTCCTCGTCCGAGCTCGTGTTATATTAATAATGTGTGAGCGGACCTCGTCGCTGGCCTGCGCGGGCTCGCCGGGCGGCGCCCAGTAGTAGCACTCCTGCGCACTCATCGCGTCCACGAACAACACGCCCGCGATCAGCGCGTCCAGCTCGTCTAGCTTCTCCAGCCGCATGTTTACTTCCTGGGGATAAGGAGAACATAATAGGTCCTTACCTATGAAATTGGTGTATTGTATGGAGATTTTGGGGAATTCTGCATTTTCCATACTAACATTTTTTCAGTATTCTTCACAACGACATATCCAAAGATAATAATGTTTGGCATCTATCATTAGACAAGCTTTAGTAATATGTTTGATATCACACTTCATAAAAATTATTTTTAAGTATTATTTTTATATAAGTATGAATGCAAATAAAATGATGTATTCGGGAGGCACTTAAAAAGAGTTGTCTCCGTGTCCAATTTTAACACAATTAAACTTACAACAAATTATCAAAACAAATCAAAAGAGCTCAAAAATATAGTCTATTTTTAGACGAGGTAATTATTTTTTAGGAATACTCTGAATCTTAAGAGTTACAGACAAAATACTAGAAAGAAAAAAGAGAGAATAAAAACACCAATTTCATAGGTAAGGACCCAATATTATTAGCCTCGCATCCTTCGTCGCCATGGATCTTACCGGCTTCACTCACCTCACATTTATTCGTCTTCAGCCTATATACGTCACACTGCTGGGCAGAGGCCTTCCCATGGAAACCACATGAGGAGTATGGGCCGTAACACCACCACAGAAACGGTTGTTTTTTTTCGCTCTTCCTCTCCCTACACGGCCATTCACTTTCAGTCCAAAGCTTCCATAAATAGGCTAGTTGACTCATATCAAAAGTAATGAAAATAATGTGTCATTCACATAGTATTTAGTACAAGGATCCGAAATATACCAAGTACGATAAATATAAATAAGGGATTGCTGTAGAAATTCAATTTAAATATGTTTTATTTTTGCTTTTTCTTTCATCTGCCAAAAACGCTATCCACCATGTTCGTGACATTAGTTGAGTAACGCTCCATGTAAACAATTACTACGCATGGTCAAAATCCGTCAAACGCCAGTCGCAACCAATCAAGCATAACTGTCGGCTATGACACGCATGCGTACAGAGTTGTATACAATAATCGTGACGCTACGGCACAGAATTCATAGACAATCAGGACCGAAGACGTTTTTGACATTAAGCAAAAAGGTAATTTATAATTTAAAATTTATTGTTTGTGGCTTCAGAAAAAAATTGTATTATTTTTTATGGTGATGGCTATCAATAATTAATCATTTGGGGCCCAATAAAAAAAGGGTCAACTAGCCTATTGTACCAGGAATGTGGCTTTTCTCTTTTTTAGTTCTTCTTTTCTTTCTCTTGTAGCGAGTGTCAAGTGTCGGTCGCTGCTTACCATCAGGTGATTCCTCTGCTAGTTTTCCCCATCTCACAAAAAAAAAATACCGGGGTTTTTGGCGGCATTCAACTATGGCGGACGTGATTTTTATTTCGATGATTGTAATATTGTTTCAGAGTGGATATTGTTAGGTAAAATCAGTGTAGTTTTGTGTAATAAGTGTCTGTGATGATGTATGCAATGTGGAAGATTATCGAAATAAGCGTCAAGTGGTGTGAAAAGTGATGAGTTTTTTATCGTGGTAATCCACCTCATCGAAGTAGCACCACAGTGTCTGCCATCGATCGTTTGACGCCAAACTCTCCCAAGATTTTGAAGAAATAAAATACTGAAGACTTGGCTGTATGGGCTTTGTTCCCTTTGCCTTCCCTACATGGGAGAATTTTGCAACAAAAACAAAAAAAATACCAACGTACCTTTATAAAGTCCTCCTCGAACTTGTACGCGCCGCCGCCGGTCGCGTAGATGGTGTTCACCAGGTCCGCCATGCCCTTCGACCTGGCGAGTTGGAGGAACGCCCCCACTTCCGACGTCGGGAAACGGATGAAGTGGAGCATGCCACGCCGGCCGCGGAATTGGACGTTTTCCATCTGGGAGACAATAGTACATAAATATCAGAACAACATGTAACGAGGCGCTATATCAGTATTAGCGACTCTTTGCTGTTATTGCGCTCTTCTCTGGCCACTTTCTCTTTTTTTCTGCTTTTTAATTTACTGTCTGTCTGTTCTGTCTCCATCTTTCGATCCAAAGAAATATTAAGTATTATAATTAATGTATATGTGCAGTTTTGATGATTATTTAAATTAGTTTTATGCCCTGATTATGTGAAAGCATTTTTTAAAAAAGTACATACACAACCATACCAAAGGCACTATTAGTGCCTTAGTTTTTTATATAAATATACCGATAAGTGGCAACTCGAGGCTTTTATTTATCCCCGGCTTCACTACGTCACACTGGCGCCTCAACGTGAATAAGGAGATATTCAGAAAGAAGAACCCAGAACCCAGATTAATTTAAATAGATCTAAGATTTTACTTTTTTTTCCCAAAATTGCAAAAGGCTAAGTCACCCCTCACAATTTTATCGGAAATATAAGATACCTTCTAGCTTGGCCCGATAAACTCATTCCTGCCCTTTTGTGCGAGAGACATAGAGCCGGCTGGCAAGATTCTTCGAGCCGTTCCTAAGGCCTCCCAACTCCCAACCTAAAGTGAGCTATTAAGCTAAACTTACCTTGCTTTGAGAGTAAACGAGGTACTTTATAAAGGGTGTTATTTAAAGGGTTTGCAAAATATTAGAATTTTGGTCAGCAGAAAAAGTACAATTGATCAGTTAACTAACTAATTTGTCAGCAACTTATGGGCAGCAATTTTTTCTAATTTGTCAGCAAAATACCTAATTCGGCAGCAACTGAAATGGTTTCTCTGCTGCCAAATGGTTTAATATGTTTCTATGACACAAATATTGTTTTATGGATCATAAAAAAAATAACCTTAACCTAATATCTATCAGAATACATTTTATTAATAATTTTATAACATATTTTATTGTGATAGATATTAGGTTAAGGTTATTTTTTTTATGACCCACAAAACAATATTTGTGGAATTGATCCTTTATTGATCTTATCCTAGATTTTTTTACATTTCCGGTAACATATATATTGCTGCACAAATAATTATTACACACCTGAACATAAACTTAAGAGTAGCTGGCGAAATTTTAGTTTGTGTGGTGAGTTGCTATATTAAGTTTGCAACACCTTCATAAAAAGACAGACCTGTAAGTGAGCATCCCTCCGACCGGTCTTCCCATAGGCGGAGTTCCTTGTCAGGTATCTTCTGATATTCTTCAAGACCTCTGTTTCTTTGTCTATTTCCTTTCGGTTGTTCTCCCTGGGTTCGAAGTAGACTAATTTGGTTAAGGTGCCTCCAATGTCCATGCCGAACCAGGGCATTGCTGGAAAGAGAAATAGCATCATATAAAAAAAATACTGCTGGCTGTTGGTCGGCGTAAACTTCTTAAAAAGAGTGGGTTATCCTATGACACATATGATAACTAATCATCATGCCGATCTTGGCTTTTATGATTGGCTATTTAAAAAAGTGGCTCATATGTTTCTTGCCGGGTTCTTCTCATGAAAAGCCTTACTCTCGGAATCCGACCGCTTGTATCGATTACAACCACAGTCAACGATGTACTTGTACTGTCCTGTGGATGTACTTGCTACAAGCGCTCGCGGTAATGAACTTTAATACAATGGTTTAATTTAATACTCTAATTTTAAAATTAATAAGTCCGCCATGTGTACATTTTCTGTAATGCACAAAAGCTTAAATAAATAAACTATTTATTTGTAAAATGCATAATAATGTAAAATGTTGACGATTTTAAGTGCCTAACTTGGCCTGTGAAATAAAATTATTTTTGATTTGATCTCCTATAGGGGTAGGCAGAGATTATTTCTTTAGCTTGCTACGATCCATACATATTTCTATCGCTTCATCCGCTTCCATGACAGTCCGTGATTTCGGAACTGGTCCTTCTCAAGCATGTCCTGGACTTGATCGAGAAACCTTCACCAAAGTCTTTCTCGCCCGCATTTTCATTCATACATAACCTTATTGTCAATCTACTTCCATCCATCCTTTGTACATGACCAAACCTTGTAACTAGGTCCTCTTCCAAACTACACTTCTTTCTTATCACATCATTGTACAACCATAGGATCTTTCCCGTCAGCAAAAGACCTGCAATTAGTGATAATTCTGGTTTAAAGATGTGATTAGAAAACTATTCGGGATGCTGCCTTCTTCAGCGAGATCGTATTCTCGCAAGCAGCAGAAAGAGAACGGGAAGGTATGCTCCAGCAGCTCCCCTTCGGCATAGACGAGTGGGCAGGAGAAGGTAATTTATACTAATTATTCAGTTTAGGTATTTACATACTCCTATGAACCACAAATGGGCACCATAAGTGCGACCTTTTACCTGCCACGTACGCGGATGGCTTCTACGATGGATTCCACCTGCCAACCGCGGGAATTACATGAATATGCCCGAGAAACCTCCATTTGTGCAAAAAACGCTATAGTGCCTGTCTAGTCATATAAACGTGCGATTAGTTATTTATAAATATCACTCACGTGGTTCGCTGTTGTCCGGTGGAGTGGGCGGCGCTGGCTCCCCCATTTTGAGCCGACTGTCCTGGTTTGTGGGGAGAGGGTAAGGCGACTGCTTAGCTCGCTTTAGTAGCTTGCTTCTGGAAGGGAGAATAAAAACTTAGACTTTAGAGCAACAGAAGCCAAACTTGGTGATTACCAGGTAACAAAAGGCTAAAATCTCCTAGCAGCGGTTAGAGACTGTCAGTCACGAAGAGTTGGCAGACGAGGTGCCAATATGCAGCTCTCAACCGCCAAATCGTGGTGTTGGATGTTCAAATGCGGTTCAAACATCCACCACCATCATTTTCTTTCTCGAGAGAGTAAAGTGCTGTGCGCCGCGCGAACGACTGCGCAAAGCACTCATACGCATGCGTGGCAAAGCATTGACGAGTACAGAGGGATTTAGTGGGGATCTGAAAGCACCCAGCAGTCCCAAATAGCCCCTATCATCGCAGAGTACATATAAAGCGTTCCCCTGTTCCTACCTCGACATATCCCCAAGGGTCAGGGGCATACCAATGGTAGCACATCGCAGGACACCGACGATGCCAGCCTGTTCAAGCCCCTTCTCGAGTGGGCTACCAAACTAGAATGGCTTATCTAGTAGGTGTGATTCGACCACGCAAAGAAACCCCAAGCATCGCCCTCTCCATTGCAGGTCCGTCCTATGCAGGGGGACGGAATAGACTCAAAAAGACTGATGATATTTCATTTCTTTGTATGAAGGAAAATATATATTCGTATCCCCTGCAGAAGTGGGGAGGGAGCTGCAGGGGTAAATGGGACTAATCGGTAAGTACCCCCCAGTTTCAGTGTTGACATCTCGCCAGGGATCAAGGGCATGCCATTTGTTGTTGTCTGTTGAGGTCCTGTCTCAAGTAGACAAGTATAGCCCTGTCTATTGGGACGTGTATACTCAAATAGACCTGGTCGTTTACCTGGTAGGCAGCGGCGCCGCGGGTCGGTCTCGCCCGCACGCCGCGAGGCACCCTTCACAGCGGTGCAGGCGCATCTATTGACAACAAAATATCATTTATAATAATCTCGCAAGTACACTGGGGAAATAACCCATTGGTGCAATCCATAACCTAGTGTATTTTTTAATATGACAGGTAAGCTCTTGGGCTTCATCTCACCTGATGGTAAGTGACTTAAGGCCGAAGGTGGAAGCGCGCTTCACCTGTAATCCTCAACAATTGAGGAACTGGCTATCTTACATCGGATTGCCGGAACATAACAATATGTTTATAACATTGTTATTATGGCGACAAATTTACGTAAGACAGTTGTAGGTGGACAGACGGGCTTAGAAGCCCTACTACCAACCAAACCGAGCAGAAAAACTCTTGCCCCCGTGGGGAATCGAGCCCCGGACCTCTCGATCAACACCCGGTGGTGTCAACCACTAGACCAGAGAGACGGTTAAAGCTTAAATAGCCCGAGACGCCCTGGGAACGGCTCAGAGTTTTAATATATGGGCTCGAAAGGGTACATTCAGTAGTTTTATTTCTCAGTGCTACAAGATGAGTACCACAAACGCCTACCGCCAAGCCGTACGTACGTAAGACCCATCAATGGATTCCTCTCGGCTTACAGAAAAAGGCAATACAGGCCTATCATTAGGCAGTTAGTATAAATGATTACCATAATCTATGGACTTTGAACCGGATAAAATCTTTCTTTGTTAAACTTTATATGCAAGAGTCGGCAACGTGTAATGCCCGGTTGCTGAGTTTCTTTGACGGCAGTTTATCGATTCGTTAGCGCTATTCATACATAATTAGAAGTGTGTGAAAAACGCAATGTCTTCAAACACCGTATAAACCATGTATAAACTTAACGAAGGCAACGGTAGCCGAGTTGGGACGGACGGGGCAGTACTCGTTCGAGAGGCCGCGGGAAACGCGGGTTCGATCCCACGGCCTGTACCACTGAGTTTGAATAAAACTTATGTACAGTTCATTGTGAATATCGCTTGCTTCACATTGTGCCCGGTGCATGGCAACAGGCTCGCCACCTGTACATGGGGACATCTGCCAACCCCTTCGGTGGAAGAGGCATGATTATATATTATGTTTATAAGCTTAAACGGCGTTTATCATAGTCATAACTTTATCGAACACTAATTGAGAACATAACTGACGTTTCAGAAACCGGGCATTAGCTGGGCATTAGTGATACACGCGAGTGATAGCTAAAAAAGATTTTTTATCCGTTACGGAAGTAACTAGAGCGGCGATAAAAAAATGGCGGAAAAATTAGCGTTACAAAATCATTACTAACTTTGACTTTTAACCTTTGTTAAGTAAATAATACAATATTAGGCCGTTGCTTAGCCTAGTAAGATTAAAATTGGCGCAGCTATCTCAACGAAGAGATAATTAATGGATAAGGTAGATAAATGTGACAAAATATATTTGTTTTAGATAGATTGTTTCCAGAAATACAACTGTCTCATACTCGCCGATATACAGCACATATATCTACATAGGTATAATTAAACTAGAGGTCGAATGTCTGTACATGGAAAAAAAATGCTTAAAATCAAGTCAGGCGCATGTAAAAAGAGGGAAAATACCAAACATATTTTTTTTTGTTTCTTTGTCTGTTTGTACGGGCTTGTCTCCAAAATGGCAGGACCGATTTTAATAAAATTTTGCATGGTGATACCTTATATCCCTGGTTAACATCTTAGATACTTTTTATTCCGAAAAATCAAAGTATTCCCGTGGGATAGTTAAAAAACCATTGTAACCGCGCACGAAGTTTCGGGCAACAGCTAGTTCAAGGTAAAGCTAAAGTACTTTGACACTCGGGAAGTCTCGGTTTTAATAATATTGTAAAGGTATATAAATATTGTATGTAGAGATGGTCTCTGGTATAGACAGTCGTTACAGTCGTCGTTCAGTCGTTACAATCGTCGTTCAGTGGTTATATTTTTGCACGTAGTTCTCGGTAAAAACGTAGCGATAGTCAAGGTGGGAAGCGGCACTATTCGTGCAAGAGGCCGCCAGTTCGATCCCTACCGCCGGTACCACTGAGTTTGAACAAAACTTTAGTGTATTGTGAGTATTGCTTGACTCACATTGTGCCCGGTGCATGGCAATACGCTCGCCGTGTTTTTTTTTATAATCAGCCCAGCAAATGTAACACTACCTGATGGTAAGCATAGATAAGTCCATGTGCGAAGGATGCTAGGGCAGCACCAAAGGATGCAGGCCTAGCGACCTCCACCTTGCTGGCTCACAAGATGCCTTTTCACGCCTCTTTTGAAGGAACCCATGCTGTAGGGGGGAGGGAACACGTATGCCGGTAGAGAATTCCATGTTCCATGTCTGCGATACTTTCCCGTTTTTTCCACTTGCTACGATCCTTCTATAACACCCACCCACATTTCGCTAAACATCGGGCGAAAACCTCTGCTTACCCCTTCGTAAATACACATACATAAATATAATCACGACTATTATCCTCTAAGAGTTAAGTCAGAGACTAGGTAAAAGCACCGCAAAAGCAGGTGTCATAGTCCACGCTTCATCAAGCAGTGACTACACTCAGCATGACAGGTGGTGAGCCCGTCGCCGATATAAGCTATCGGATGGTTGTGCAGTTCTAAGTCCATTAGTCGCCTTTTACGACACCCAAAGGAAGAGATGGGTTGGTAGTATTCTTTTAATGAGCCGCTACCACGCTGCTCGGGGATAGAAGCGTGATGATATGTTTTAAAATGATATCTTGATAACCCAGTTTTATCCCGGCGGTCGTCTTATGTCTTCTTGTCTTCACGTCAGACTTTAAAGTCCATAACTCACATTAAACATGGTATCGCCTGTCATATATTCAACTATGTAGAACGTCACAAGTTCACAACATAGGCATTCGCTTTAACAAAACATTGATAGTCTATTATTCAACACAGTTGCACCATCGAACATGATCTAGCTACAATTAACCACGTAATGCATCGCGAAACAAAACAATACTTTGATGAGGACTGTAGTAGTTCTAATCTTTACCTTTGAAACACCGGGGGAATAGCTCTAGATAAATCAAAAATCCTGCCACCTAGAATTGCCAATTTGTGCCAGGGGCAATTATGATTCATTGTAAATTATATCTTTATCAAGTAAGATATTAGACACTTTATTTATCAAAAATTACACTTTCTAAGACTACAGTACAGTAGATATTGTACATACGAACGGTCACATCGAAAAGTCCATTGATACTAACATAATCTATTTTGTCAGCAATATCATTATTTTGGCGGCAAAATATTTATTTGGCCAGCAAAATGATTATTTGGTCAGCAGAATAATTCATTAGCAGCAAAATCATTATTACGGCTACAAAATAATTATTTGAGCAGCAATATAATAATATTAGGTCCTTGCCTATGAAATTGGTGTTTTGTATGGAGATTTTGGAGAGAGATTTGGCCTCTCCTCTATAAGAAATAGAGAAGAAAATTAAAAACTCTGAGGATATATCCAACTATAACTAATTTAGGAGTTTTTCGTGGCATTTGACGACGGCGGACGTGATTTTTATTTCGATGATTGTAATATTGTTTCAGAGTGGCTATTGTTACGTAAAATCAGTTTATTTTTGTGTAATAAGTGTCTGTGATGATGTGCAATGTGGAGGATCATTGAAATAATCGTCGAAAGTGATGAGTTTTTTATCGTGGTAATCCACCTCATCAAAGTATCAGTGCCTACCATCATCCATTTGGCGCCAAACTCTCCCAGGATGCATTGAAATGTATTGTACTTGCATTTCAATGCAAATGAAGACTTTATACTTAAAACACTCTGATATGGTCGTAACATTAAACAAAAAAAAAGATAATTTATGTAAAACAAAAAATAAGTCTGTACCTCGAAAATGGGACGAATTAGAAAATGTTTGCGATAATTAAACTTATTATCAGTTTCAGTTAATTAATATTACAAACGTAGCTCAGTACGTGATGGCAGCGTGGACAGTGGTCGGCAGTGGTGACGTAATAAGGCAAGGGACACACGGATACAAATACTACGAAATAAGCCGTGAGTATACTGAGAGTTAGGGTCGAACTACATACATACATAAAATCACGCCTGTAATCCCCGAAGGGCAGGCAAGGGAAGGCAGAGTCCAAGGAGGGTCCACTGTGTTCCTTATGACCACATTTAGCCATACAATAATTGGATTTCGTCAGATGAAAAATCGTGAAAGAGAAGTAACAAGTGGCTAGCTCAACGCCTACACGATCTCAGACACAGTACCCAATACGCCCTTAGTCGCCTTTTACTACATGCTGGAAGAAAAGCAGTTGGTACATTCTTTTTATGACCCATAAAACCAAGATTTGTGTCAAAACTAGACAAACGCAAATTCGAAGATATAGAAGATAAGGAATAGATGAACGACGGGCGTGATGGCGAATACTTAGTAACTCATCACTAGCCTTAAAAATACAAGGAGATTTCTTTTTTTTTTTGAAGGGCCCTAAACTGGTGCCTCTGACGGCTACTGAGCTATCACCGGATTTTTTTAAAGAAGGCGTAACTGTGGTAGGTGGTCAAGCCTGTAGTGCCGAACCACCACTGAACGGGTTCTCTCTGGAAGGCATCCCCCTAAGGAGCTTCCTGAGGTGTACCGTTGCGTTGTATAGTGCCCCAAGGTCTGCCCTCGAGAAAATATGGAAAGCACACCATCCTCGAGGATTTGTTCCATCAGTAGTATTGCCGATATCCATCAGTAGTAGTAGTATTGGGGTATTGCCACCAGGGCACAACCTGCAGTAGTCGATTTGAAAATCCCAAGAAAATTTGGCGAGATTGGTCCGGAGAGTACCAATTGCGACAGTGGACATCCATGGCACTTTTGATATCGTGCCCTGCTGCCCTCCACCTGTACTATGGAGAAGATAAATGAGGCAACACCAAGAGCTGTAGCCGCCGACGAGTACTGACGTCATGACATGTGAGCCATTGACATGAAGAAGAGAATAAAAGGTGGATATTTGAGATGGGACAGAAATAGGTTAGCGTGGTCTGGACATGTCCTTATCGGAAGGATGAAAGTCACATTACAAGAAGGATGCTGAGCATTGATGTGGACGGACCTAGAGTGAGAGGAAGCCCAAAGAAGCGATGGACTCAACGCGTGAAGAATGATATGAGAATAAAAGAAGTGGATGCCGAGCTGACGAGTGACAGAGGAGAATGGAATAAGATATGTTGTGCAAATTTTCGTCAGCAAAATTTCGTCTGCACGCAATTACAATGTGGCTGGCTCAAATTAGTAAAAGAGAAATGCTCAAAAAATTAATGCATAAGTATTCAAATATTACAAACGGTATGTGTACCGTTTTGTTATTTTTATCACATACTTATAACAAGGAAATCTTGTATTCTTAAGTGAGTATGTAGTAAATACTTTGAAATGATCATGTGAGTTATAATGAACAGTGCAAAGTCAGACGAAATTTTCCTAGCGAAAATTTAAATAAAATTTTCTTCCTTTCATTGAAGATGCTATGTTCTTTAGGAAAAATTATCCTTATCGACGGTTATCATAAAATACATGGTGTTTTTATTTTTCACATTTCGCGAGTTCGATTCCCGGTAGAGGCAGGCGATTTTTAATAAATCTATGAATGCAGTTCCACTTATTATAAATATAAAACGATGTCTTCTTTCAGTAAAACACCCTACCTTCAATATTTAATATACTTTCCCTCCATGTGGCATGGCCGTGGGACAACTGTATATTGCTGGTCAAAAAAATATTTTGCAGCTAAACGAATTATTTTGCCGCCGAAATAATTATCTTGCTACCAAATTAACTATTCTGCTGACCAAACAATTATTTTACTGACAATATATTTCTTTGCTGTCCAAATGATTTTTCGGCGGATCTTTTTATCAATTAATTTCTTCCCAATTTAAATTAAGATATAAATAAATAAATTGCAACACACCTTACCTCTAGAACGGTTTCGTAAGAATTAATAATAAAGACGTATTTTAATATAAGATATTATATTACGCGAAACTTTATCAATTATCAGCAGCGATAGATAAATAAAGGAAATTTTATACGTTATACGTTAATGTGTCCATATCCTAAAAATAGAATTATCGTGAAGATTTCACTTGCGGATTATCAATATTTATCGTACAAATTAATACTGAGTTTCAAGGTGAATCATGTAAGTAACATTATCATTGGACCAAAACACAGCGGAAGCACGAAGATTATGCCATATTGCCATGCACCGATCACAGTGTTACCAGCGATAAACTTCACCTGCTTTATTTAATCAGTAGTTGAACACGACGATTTTATTGCATGATAGGTACCTACTGTTTATACCATTCGGTTATCGCCTTGACAATAAAGACGACCCACTAGGTCGAACCAAGACTGTCCTATTAAGACCTGGTACTTCACATAGAAACATATTCAAAAAATATTACGACTGTTCCTTCCCAGAGTATTTACAACTGCATCCTTTTTGTGAGAAGTAATATTAATTCTGTTTTAAAGAACAGTGTCATTCACAATAGGAATACACGAAATAAGGGAAAGCTTCTGCCGTCCTACAGGCTGCAGAAAATCAATAGTTCATTTGTGGGCCTTAGTATACGCTACTTTAACAAGATCCCTAGTAAAACAGTAGAACTGCCTTTGCACAGATTCAGATAGATATTAATTTTGTTTTAAAACTTATATTAAAACAAAATTAATATCTAAAGGTTACTTACTATACAGTTAATGATTACCTAGAAGACAAAAATGCGTGGCAATAGTTTTCATTATGTTTTCCTATTGTAATGTAGATACTATTTTTTAGATTTTTATTAGCTTATTTAGTTATCTCTGTACATGTTTGTAATGAAAAATGTGGTAAACTGCAGAATATTACTCAAATAAGATATCAATCTTTTTTTTTTTTAAACTTCAATGACGTTGTAGTTTATGACATTTTTAAATATTGCTAATTAAGGAGAGAGTAAAAACTTGATGAGTTTCTTGCCTGTTCTTCTCAGAACAAGGCCTCCTGGTAGTTTTGTGAACGGATGGCGTAGTTTTTCTTTTTCACGAAATATTGTAAAATGTTTATGACATTCATAAGCATGCACTAAGATGCATCTGAACTGAATAAATTCTTTTGATTTTTGATTTTATTTCAGGGAAAAAGCATCTGCAATTCTTCCGGTGTTGTAGATGTATATGAGCAGCAGTGATCACTTACCTTTTACACAAGAAAAGGGGGAAAAAAACAGTATTTTTTGTTTAGAAATTCAAGAGAGCATTAAAGGACCGACCAGTGCACTGAGCATTTGAAAATCTAGCAATTATCACATTTATAATAGATGGGCTTTCTGTTTCTTTGCATGTGTTGAATAAAAACTAGTAGGTCTGTCCGAAATACGGCTAGGGCTGAGAGTTTGTTTTGCCAACAAGCGGCCGCGTATGTGGACGGCTTCCCCTTTCGCATTTGACCGTCTGCCACTTCACTGCCGCCACGTTGGGGGTTTTCTGTATATAACCGGGAGACCCTCCACTGGCGCAAACCCCTGGTGGATACCTAGGTTGGGAGGCCCTGGGAACGGCGAGGGAAATTGCTTGGGCAGAACCCGGGTCGTTTCCGCGGTATATTGGAGTTTTACTTAGGAATGTCGGCGCCACAAAATCCTACCGTCTAGCGAGCGGTATGTACGGTCCATAAATGGATTCCTTCTTGTCAAATAAGGCTGTGGGTTAGAGGGAGAGAGGAGCCTGCCTAGAGCGAACTGGCAAGCCACACAGACTAGTGCAGTAAAGAGTGTAACGATGCGGTTTCCAATCAACGCCGCCTCGTGACTCGGTGTTCACTCGTTGTCCACAGGTGGACGCCGCGTTGTCAACCAACAAGCTCGCGCGATCAGCGAGTGGACATTGCGTTGTCCGCAAATATTAGGTCCTTACCTTTGAAATTGGTGTTGTGTATGGAGATTTTGGGGATGTCTACATTTTCCATACTAACATTTTATCAGTTTTCTTCACAACGATAAATCCAGAGATAATAATATTTGGCATGTATCATTAGACAAGCTTTAGCTATATGTGTGATATCACTCTTCATAAAAAATATTTATTGTTTTTAAGTGAATGCAAATCAAATGATGTATTCGGGAGGCACTTAAAGTTGTCTTCGTTTCTAATTTTAACAGAATTAAACATACAACAAATTATCAAAACAAATCAAAAGAGCTCAAAAATATGGTCTATTTTTAGAGGAGGTAATTATTGTAAAAGAATGTTTTGAAACTTAATAGTTACAGACAAAATACTAAGAGAGAAAAAAACGGCAATTTCATAGGTAAATACCTATTATTATATTCAGTAAAACCATAATTGAATAAACGAAATTGAAATACGCAATTAAAGTTACCCATCAACGATTACCTAAGCGTGTCCGTAATTAATTTAAAATTATGTGAAGATATACAATAAGGTATTTCACATTTGCATACATTTTAAACAATTACCGCATTTTCACAAAGAATATTTACTATGTCAACAAATACAGATTCGAAGTAATATACATCAGCTATGCCAGCCGCCATTTTACTAATCCCGGCACCGTGTTGTGGATTAATTGTCTATGATTATATAACTATAGTAATATCTGAAAATTTTACTATTGTTCAAGCTGCCATATCACACCATACGTTTACGCCATATTGGTCAATATTTTAACAAACTGGTCAGCCTAACGGATCACCCTTAGAAAAGAATAATCCTAATTCCGCCTACGTAGATGTGATGTCACATAAACCATATCACTTGTGCAAGGGTTCAGAACCCTTAGTAAAAGTTTTCATTGTAGATAATTCAACTTCTTAGTTGCGTTAAAGATGTAAAGGACATGTTAGAGTTTTGTATGAGGGCTGGGTCTCGGCAATGAACCCACATGAAAACATGATTACATAAAGTATTTTTTAATATTTTTTACTTTTTAAAAAAAGCACTCACAAGCTCTTCTGTGGGTTCGACTCTGGTTCGTATAGAGGCGTATGTGTAAAAATGTATTTTCGTCCCTTCTATTCGAAAAGTGTCGTTTTGCTCCTCAATAAGTGGGCGCAAAATAGCTTTCTGTTCAGAAATGTTTAGCGGACGGGAATGATTTTTTTCTCTTTATTTATGGAAACTGGCATGGCAAATGATATTTAAATTTAAAACATGTATCATTGATAGAAATCCAATATTAAATTGTATTGAATTACTGGCTGGTATGTATGCAATAACCACGAAACAGGGCGATCGGGCGTAGGCAATAACTGTGAAATGAGCAGGTTTGAAATGAGTGAAATGAATGACTGTCGTTAATTTGTTTCCTCATAGAAAGGGGGTGAAAATTAAAGTTTATAACTCGAGAGCAAACCATTTTATACCTCGGGCGATGTACTTTGACTCCCTCGCGTTAAAAATACTACTTTGCTCCCTTGATATACAAACTACTAACATTTAAATATGCTAATAAACTTGCAAAATCCTCTCAACTTTTCCAGCAGTTCAATCCAAAGATTTGCTGATGAGCAACTTGCTTCTCATAAACCAAGTGCTACAATAAGAATATGTTCATAATGGTTCCCTCCGTTATCATCGGAAGAGAAGACATCATCCTAATTATGCTCGTCCACTGCTGGACACAGGTCTCCTCTAATGCACGCCACCGCTCTCGATCTCATACAGCCGTTCTCATACATAGCAAGACATATTAGGTCCTTACCTATGAAATTGGTGTTTTGTATGGAGATTTTGGGGAATTCTGCATTTTCCATATTAAAATTTTTTCAGTTTTCTTCACAACGACAAATCCAAAGATAATAATATTTGGCATGTATCATTAAACAAGCTGTAGTAATATGTGTAATATCACACTTCATAAAAATTATTTATCGTTTTTCAGTGAATGCAAATATAATTATGTATTCGGGAGGCACTTAAAAAGAGTTGTCTCCGTGTCCAATTTTAACACAATTAAACTTACAACAAATTATCAAAACAAATCAAAAGAGCTCAAAAATATAGACTATTTTTAGACGGGGTAATTATTTTTTAGGAATACTCTGAATCTTAATAGTTACAGACAAAATACTAAGAGAGAAAAAAAACACCAATTTCATAGGTAAGGACCCAATATTTGTTTGTAAACATTGCAATTGTTAAAGCCTGAGATGCAACTGAACTGTTGGATGAGAAGAGATCGCGTACTTTGAACAATAAGCGGTTAGGTTGCCTGTTCATAAACGCGCATCGACTTCTTACTTCGGAAGGCACGTTACGCCGTATAACTCACGGTCACTTTTGGGACAGTTTCTACGCTTTGGCTTTCGATCGAAAACAAAGCTACCTTCGCCATGGTCAGGCCGTGGATGGGTGACCAAAACTTTGTGATCTCGAACGCCTCCGTGCTTCGGAAGGCACGTTAAGCTGTTGCTCCCCACCAACCCGTGTTGGGCCCAGCGTGGTGGTGTTACGGCCCATACTCCTCATGTATTTCTCCATGAGAAAGGCTTGTGCCCAGTAATGGGACGTACATAGGCTGAGGACAATCCGCATTGGACCAGCGTGGTGTTACGGTCCATACTCCCCATGTCTTTTCACGTAGGAAGGCCTGTGAGACGTTTATATGACGAGAAGCACAACAGAGCCAAGGGCGCTGAATATTATATTGCATAATTATTACCTGCCTTGTCAGATTTTTATATCTTTTAACATATACAGTCGTCAGCAATAAAAAAAAATATTACATGTTAGTTGTCATTTATATATTAACGTACATATAACGTATCAGAATATTTATTTATATAATTATATTATTTCAGTAGGGAAGGTAATGTGAGCATAAAATAAAAAGTGAGAAAAATCTTAATGATTTCATATTTCATCATGCGTTAATCAATTGGATCAAAAAACCGAACAATCGTCAACATGGCTCCGTAATTTTAAGCATAACGTTTATTGTCATAATATGAAGATCCATAATATTAAAAGGCATAATCATCAAAACGCATAAAATTGCGACGCAAAATTTTGAGAGTCCCAATATTGTATCGGCTAAAATTGTTTGTCATAAGTATTAAAAGGCATAAATTTGAAACGCACAACTAATGAAAAGTATAATGATCACAACGCATAATATTTTTCTCTGCCCCAAATTGTTTACTAAATATATTTCGATGACACAAATATAGTTTTTAAGGATCATAAAAAAAATAACCTTAACCTAATATCTACCAGAACACATTTCTTTGGATTTGGTCCTATCGAATCTGGGTGATTATTCGAATCATTTTAGGGCTACCTAATGTTGTGCTAAATGAAACTAGGAATTTCTATAGTTATGCTTTATAATAATATGCCCTTAGAGAGTTATGCCACTTGAATGTTATGAGTAAGAAGAAATATGTGACATGAGTGTTATGCTATTTGATGATTATGCCATTCGATGTATGACAAACGATGTTATGACAATCGAAGTTATGCGAAAACATACAATCCCCGTCAACATATTTAAACTAAAGGTAAGTATGCTATAAACAAATTTAATTTTAATTTTCTTACACTTAAACATAGTACATAATCCCATGTTTCACTTACTTGATGTATATTAATAACACCAGCTTGCTGCTTCATTTTAAAAACACAAATAGACGCGAATATCACAGAAAAATCACAGATGCACTAGTCTTCGATATCCAACTCGAACATATCAGCTACACTGCACAATAAGTACGTAATAAATCTATCAATAATTTTGTAAAAAAATAAATTATAGTACACGACGATCCACCAATACTCGATAATGTATCTAAAGTCGTGTAGCATGAGGCGACTGCGCGGCACGAAGGTCAGGCCGCGAATGACAATTAATCGAAAATCGCGGCTGGATACGTGCGCGCGCGCATGTGATAAGAAAAAGGTTAACGGTCGGTGTTAAGGGCTGGTGTAGACTGTAGTAACTTTTCAGGGAAGATAGCTTTTGTTCAGAGGTCGCCCGGATGTGCGCCATTAAGTAGAATTTGACTCCGTCCTCAGCCTAAATAATTCCCACAGCTGGGTACAGGACTTCTTCGTGGAAACAAACATATGAGGAGAATGGGCCGTAACACCACCACGCTGTCCCAATGCGGCTTGGTGGGTAGAAATGATTGCAATAGCGACCGGGACCGGCTTAACTTGCCTTCCGAAGCACGGAGGAGTTCGAGATCACAAAGTTTTTGGTCATCCATCAAAAGCCGACCATGGCGAAGGTGACTTTGTTTTCCTTCAAAGCTAACCATTACGCTAACGAGCTCCTCAAGTTCTCTCCTTCTTCTTCCTGCTCTGTTCCCAATTCTATTTGGGGTCGCCGCAACATGTCTTCTTCTTCCACTCTCATCTATCACTCGTCAAGTCAACACTCACTCCCATAATCATTCACACAATCCATCCATCTTTTCTTTGGTCTTCCCCTCCCCACACGCCCATCCACTTTCAGGTCAATAACTTTCCTGGTGACAAGATCATTCTCCTTCCTCATTACATGTCATAGGGTTGCCAGACGGACGGGATTTGGCGGGATTCTCCCGAATTTCCGTATGTCCGCCGACTCCCGACAAAGCAAATAATCTCCCGGAAAACAAGTTTGATAATTTTAAGTTCTCATTTTCGTCGAAACTTGCAAACCACTCGGGCGCAAAGCGCAATGCACTCCGTCTAGCTGGGTCGAGCCGGCCGATTTTTGACGAAAAATGTATAAATTTTAAGACCTTTTTGAATAGCGATAAAGCTCAAAAGTTATTAAACGCGGTAAAAAAAAATGACAAATACTTATGGCAAGACCATAAACAATAATCATGCTCTTTCGGTTCTTATCTTGTGCCACAAATACCTAGTATGTTTATTTTTCTTATATCTTCAGTGCAATGCAAAAATATTTGTTTAATTAATATATAACACATGTATAATTAATATTATTAACTTATTTTTTTATTCCTCCTGACCAAAGTCCTAAAATCCCGAAAAATCGGTTATTGATCCCGATAACAGGAAGAATCGATCTGGCAACCCTATGTCCATACCAAGAATGTTTTTTTCTCTCAGTTCATCAGCAACTACTACCAAAATATTCATACAGGCAGGTACAACCGTAATCGTTGAAAAATCAAAAGTGCAACACCATCTTTATAAAATTATTAGATATAACGTGTATTTCCTATAACAAGGCCAATGTCAAGTGGGTACTAGACCTACCTTACCTAGACACTTCGAACCGGAAAATAACTGATTTATGACGACGACCTCCGTGGTCGAGTGGTCTGTACGCCGGTCTCAAGGTGTCGCCATCTCAAGAGGTTCTGGGTTCGATCCCCGGCGGGGGCAAATGTGTGCACGAACGAAAACGAACCTAAAACTATAAATAATAAATAAATAATCTTCAGACATTCACACCTATCAACTAGCCCGATTCTAGGCAAATTATACCGCTTGTGTTACGGATACTAGATAACGGATTAGTATATTTAATAGATAAATAAATATAAATATTCAGAAAATATACAATACAAATATAAACATCCAAGACTGGAGAACAAATGCCTGAATTCATCACACAGACATTTGCCTCCACCGGGGATCGAACCCAGAACCTCTCGAGATGGCGACGCCTCGAGATCGGCGTACAGACCACTCGACCACGGAGGTCGTCTAAGGCACCGCTTCGTGACCGTGACGCTACATCATTATATGAAACAAAATAAGCGTGTTGGTTTTACGGCACATACTCCACATTAGTTGTTGCTCGCGACTTCGCCCGCGGTTACTATGGTTTTTTAACTATCCCACGGAACCTCTATAATTTTCTGGAATAAGAAGTATTTATTTATTTATTTATTTAACAATAAACATATAATAACATATAACAAGTATCTAAGATGTTGACCAGGGATATCAGGTATCACCATGCAAAATTTCATTGAAATCGGTCCATTCATTTCAGAGATTAGAAACAGATAAACAGAGAAACAAAAATAAAACAATTTTCTTGGTTTTTCCTCTATTTTTACCTTCCCCTGACTTGATTTTAAGCATTTTCTTTATATGTACAGACATTCGACCTCTACAGTTTTATTGTATGTAAAGATAGATGTGTTCTCCATGTAAGAAGGCTTGTTCCAACCAGTGGAACGTAATTCTGGTGACTATAATAATGTAGCCATTAAAAATGTACATTTCCGTCCCCGTCTGTAATAATTATTCAACGATGTCAAAGATCAACACCGTTCCGAAAGTAAGGTAGCGACTGGTGACGCGTTTCATACGTACTTTAAATTACAACAATATTATCAGGACCACAGATATACATTTACATACATAACGCAAGCATAAAGATTTATATTTAAAACCAAGCGTGTCAACTGTTTAATGCCTACTGTGGCATCACAGGCATAATTGACGGGAGATCCAAACTGATTGAAAGATACCAATGCCGACGATACCTTTCCGCCAATTAACACACAGAGAGGCTTCTTTTTTAGGTTTTGCAGCCAATCGGACGCGCACAGACTAGTTAGCAGCGGCCAACCCCGACGTTTGGTTGGAGATATTATAGCCAAACTCAAGTGGAATTGGGCGGGGCATGTTGCCAGGCAGAGTGATAGTATTTGGACCAAAATAGTTGACTTATATCAAAAGTAATGAAAACAATGTGTTGTGTCATTCACATAGTAATTAGTAAGTATAAGAGCCTGAAATATACCAAGTTCGATAAAAATAAATAAGGGATTTCTGTAGAAATACAATTCAAATGTTTTATTTTTACTTTTTTTTCATCTGCCAATACGCTATCTTCCATTTTCGTGAAATTAATTGAGTAACGCTTAATGTAAACAATTACTACGCATGGTCAAAATCCGTAAACGCCAATCGCAACCAATTAAGCATAACTATCGGTTATGTCACGCATGCGTATTGAATTGTTTACAATAATCGTGACGCTACGGCACAGATGATTCATAGGCCATCAGAACCGAAGGCGTTTTTGACTTGACATTAGCAAAAACGTAATTTATAATTTATTATGTTATAGGGTTCAGAAAAAAATTGTATTTTTTTATGGTGACGACTATCAATAATTAATTAATCTGTACGGGCAGACCGCAAAATAATATAGTTGAATATAGATATGATAGATATAGAATTGTACGAGCAAGTTGCGAACGATTGTAGGTCGTCGCTTCCCACTCGCACAGAAAAGGACGCTGATCCAGGGTATCGTACCTGGTTTACAGCAGGAGTGATAAGAGGCTCGAAGGACCATTATGTACGGGCAGACCGCGAGCGGTTGTAAGGCGTCGCGACCTGCACGTGCATGATAAGTTGATGTTAGTGGAGGCTACCCCAGAGAGTAGCCCTGGGCGGCAGCATGACGGTGTTAGCGGAGCTACCCCAGAGAGTAGCCCTGGGCGGCAGCATGACGGTGTTAGCGGAGCTACCCCAGAGAGTAGCCCTGGGCGGCAGCATGACGGTGTTAGCGGAGCTACCCCAGAGAGTAGCCCTGGGCGGCAGCATGACGGTGTTAGCGGAGCTACCCCAGAGAGTAGCCCTGGGCGGCAGCATGACGGTGTTAGCGGAGCTACCCCAGAGAGTAGCCCTGGGCGGCAGCATGACGGTGTTAGCGGAGCTTCCCCAGAGAGTAGCCCTGGGCGGCAGCGGGACGCGGAAGTGAGACCCAACACGGACGGTTGAAATCTAGTTTATTGATGCTACAGTTTAGTTTATATATTAAGTTGAGTTAAAGTACACATTGATAAGTTATGTATGTGACTCGTCGGTGTAAAGTGCCGACGGTGCACGATGCTGCTGTTATGATATTTAGGTTGGCCCGCTGCTGACCGCGCTGTTGCCGGAGTCCAATGTTCGGCTTGTGGCTCGAACATAATCATTTAGGGCCCAATAAAAAAAGGGTCATTAGTGTCCGCTCCCCGGGAGGAGAAGTGTTAGTCGACCTGGATTCGTTTGAGTCAGGATTGGGATGAATGGCGTACTAGAAGAAGCCTATGCTCAGCAGTGAGCGATCACTGGCGGAAGACGATGATATCAGTAATATGCATATACACATATGACGAAAACATTCAACACACACATAACTTATCATCTCGCCTCATTCCCCGAAGGGGTAGGCAGAGGTGTTAAACACCCAAATTTCGCCGGATATGTTAGGTCCCCCATAGGTGGCGAGCCTGTTGCCATGCACCGGACACTCAGAGTAAACAGAACTGGAGTAGCCATTAGTCAATTTCTCAAACATTTTTTTCTGCCATTTCTTGCGGGGGGTGAGGTTACCACTACACTCAAAGCCAGCACACATAAACAATAACTTATACCGTTTTTACAAATTCACACATGCATAGTTCGACACACAAATTTAAATTTCACGCACACACGCTTAAAATAGTCTCGTGGGGTGTGCGTTTTGACAACGTCACAGGCGCACTCCCCACGAGACTAGCGTTCGAAATTTGAAATCGTAGAATTCTAAAACATGAAATAATGAAGTAAATAATCATAAAATCTTAAAAATTGACACCATCTTTTAGCATACTCGATGTTTTCTATATAATACAACAAAAAACAGCACAGGCAGGCAGGCGGGAGCTCTGTTCGCCGCAATGTTTACAATGTTATGGCTGTCAAAATGGCGGCTCAACTAGTTTTATTAAACGTGCAAGCATCCGATGCTTGTGCATTTGGCAGAGGGGAACGTTAGACAAAGGCTACTCCAGTTCTGTTTACTCTGAGACCGGGCACAATGTGAGGCAAGCGATATACACAATAAACTGTACATAAGTTTTATTCAAACATAGTGGTACAGGTGGTGGGAACCCGCGTTTCC
Source organism: Parapoynx stratiotata (assembly GCA_910589355.1). NCBI lineage: Eukaryota > Metazoa > Arthropoda > Insecta > Lepidoptera > Crambidae > Parapoynx > Parapoynx stratiotata. Next base: position 6,222,827 of record OU342485.1, on the reverse strand, counting down.
CGCGGCCTCTCGAACGAGCGTCCGTCCCAACTCGGCTACAGCTGCCTTTAAGATATCCAAAACTGGAGAATAAAAGCCATTCATGATGACGACCTCCGTGGCCGAGTGGTCTGTATGCCGGTCTCAAGGCGTCGCCATCTCGAGAGGTTCTGGGTTCGATCCCCGGTGGGGGCAAATGTTTGGGTGATGAATTTTCAAGCATTTGTTCTCCAGTCTTGGATGTTTATATATATTTATATATATACAGGATATTTATATGTATTTATTTATTAAATATATTTATCCGTCATCTAGTGTCCGTAATACAAGCAGCATTAGTTGCTTAAAATGGGGCTAGTTGATAGGTGTGAATTTTTGAAGATATTTATTTATATTTATTCATCACACAAACATTTGCCCCCATCGGGTATCCAACCCAGAGATGGCGACGTTTTTTACCGACACAGAACTCGGCCACGAAGTTCGTCAAATGGCGCCCAATGGGGAACTTTGCCACAAACTTCACGCAACTCGAGACCAGGTAACCTACTCTAGAACGCAATACCGATCGATCGGGATTGAGATTGTGATGTTTCTTAGTCTTCTGTGCGAAACTATGGCCATAAATGGGTTCAAATTATGCGGTTATTGAGTGACTTAAATGACATTGAGCTTAGCTGAAATTGGTACTCTCGTACCGCCTCTCTAGTCTCGGCATTTAGAGATATTGGATTGTTTTGCTATTGAGTTTTGAGGTTGCGTTCGAGAGTAGGCTAGCTGAAACTTGATACGAGTCGAGACCAACCATAAGTCCATAAAAACACTCACATATTTATGAATGTGAAGAAAGATCAAAGATCAACTATAAACTAGAGATAGTTCATACTAGTTTCATAGCTATCGATGTTACGACGTAATCGCCGCGCGCCGATCGGATCATTAAGATACGGCTCCCATCGCTAGAGGTCGCGTATCCAACGTGCGACACGTGTTTTCCTTATCGATACGTTATACATGGTGATCTTTTTACATATAAACACGCCTTTATTTCACAGGAATGTAGACCGAGAAGACTTTATTCCACTTGCTACGGATCCTTACACAATTCTTTCGCTTCATCTACTCTCCTTTTTTTTGTAAAATTCAACACTATAAAGCAGGGTTCGAAAGAATAATTATCAATGATAATTTTCGTGATAATAACACATGGATAATTATCATTATTACAAAAAATAGAGCTCCTGAAAGTCCACTTTTTAACACGCTTTTATTAGTTTCAACTGATGTTTGTATATGTATAACTGACTCGTTGGGGCTCAATTTTGACCCACTTCCCGGTCTTCTATTAAGGATCGAATTTTGCACACGCTCTGAGTTCTGATGACAATATATGACTAGCTAAGAATCGTCATTACAAATCCAATATGGCTGCCTCCCCAAGATGGCGGACTGGCTGTTTGAAATCCACCCCCATGATATATATGAAATACTTAAGGATTGCAATAAAGAACTTGAATTAGGTTCTTTTTCGTGTTTAACTTCGTGTATTTATTTGAAGATATTTGCTACCCAAGTTTTCATTATTTGTAGCACACAACGATTCGGGCTCTATCGAACCCTTACAGTGGGTGTTAACACCTCTGCCTGCCCCTTCGGGGAAAAAGGCGTGATGATATGTTAATAGCCCTGACTCATGAACAGTCGCAGTCAAATAATGTTTACCACCCTAAGTATCAAAATTGCTTGCATACATTGAAGTCAAAAATGTCACGAAATGTCTAATTTCGTATCAATTTGATTGATCATAGATTATACCCAAAGATTTTACGAAGAATTTTGTACTATAAGATGGATGCCAAACTCCCATACAATAACATGAGGCAATGTTCTGTCTCGATCAGTAGGTGTTCCCTCTCATTCTATCACTATTTATGAATGAAGGCTATCCGTGGGATATCCTCTTCCTCTCTTTCTGTCCATAGTTTCTGTCTCATCTCAACATAAGTTGTTACAAATTTTTGTAAATTAATATTTTAAATAAAAAATTATAAAACTGGTGATGACGTGCGTTTTTTTATGTTGTGTAAGTGAGTGGTATCCTGGATGTACCTTATTATTTCACAGGTGAGTCAATAATCACATATTAAATGAGAGTATTTGGTTGAGAAATTTGTGCGTATTTTTGTGGGACGTCATTAGTTGAAATAGAAATCTTTACTACGAAATGTCAAACTCATTCATTAAAGTGTTAGAATGAGAAGGAACACCTACTGATCGAGACAAAACATTGCCTCATGGGAGTTTGGCATCCATCATAAAGTACAAAATTCTTGGATTTTACCCATATTTTTTTATAACAGGAGAATCCATCGACGACATTTAGACGTGTATCGATAACGTTTTAAAGAAAACTTTTCTTTAATATTTCAGTTTTTTTTTAAATTATAAGTAAATTTTAAAAATTTACTTAAACTATCTTTATGTTATTTAATAAATTTTTGTCATCTGTTTTTTAAATTTCTGATTATAATATCACTTTTGTCCGAATGACGTTCAAACAATAATTTTTCATAATTGTCAATCTGTCATTTCTTTATTTGTCTTTCCATACTTCATATTGTTAATAAATTTTCAAAGGGTAATAAAGAATCTAATTTGAAAACTGGTAAACATTTTCTGACCGCGACCGTAAAAATTCATCGCACAAAGAGCATCCCAACCGAGGCTCGATTTTAATCGATATAGATATAGAAGATAACTTTAAGATATTCCAAACTATAATTATTTAAGCCGATTTATTTTAAAATGATAAATATGTAATGAAATGAGGAATTAACTAATATTCAATCAATATCAGCTATGACAAAAACAAAGTCATAAAACTTAAGATCATTATATTTTTATCAAGAATTAGTTACAAAACATAATAATGTATGTACTAAACTATATTATGATGACATAACAAATCGTCACTCCTTACTATGGCTTTACCCCCGAGGTGTAAGTAAGCAGAGGTTAACAGTTAACACCTCAGTTATACATAGGCTACGAAACCGAAAAAAAAGTACCTCGTTGTGTGATGCGCAGGGGCATTTCCATCAGTTTGGATCTCCCGTCTCAAAATAGGTTAGTTGACCCTATTTTTTATTGGGCCCCAAATGATTCATTAGTGTTAGCCATCGCCATATATCTATATCACAATAAATTTTAAATTATAAATTACATTTTGGCATTACTGTCAAAAACGCCTTCGGTCATGATGGTCTATGAATTATCTGTGTCGTACAGTCACGATTATTGTAAACAATTCAAAACGCATGCGTGATACAGTTTGACAAAGCCGATAGACATGCTTGATTGGTTGCGCCTGGCGTGTGACGGAATTTGATCATGCGTAGTAATTGTTTACATGAATTGTTACATAACTAATGTCACGAACATGGTGGATAGCGTTTTTGGCAGATGAAAGAAAAAGTAAAAATTAAAACATGTTTAAATTTAATTTCTACAGCAATCCCTTATTTAAATTTATTGAACTTGATATATTTCGGACCCTTGTACTATGTAATATGTGAATTAAACATTATTTTCATTACTTTTCATATGAGTAAACTGGCCTATTAGGCTGTGACATCACATTAGACGTTAAAAAGTTGACACGCTTAGTTTCAAGCTAACGTCATAAATAACAACATTTGTTCTATGACTTTTAGCTAGTCGCCTTTTCGTATGAACGGACGGTACATAGAGTTACTAATGTCACGACAATACGTTATAAGCTTGTAAAATCATTTTTATTTCATGTATTGAGTCATGGTTAAACTCGTAGAACTAATATGTTGTTATTTAAGATGTTCATGTTAGCTACCTAATCTTGCAAGGTTGATTCTTGCTGTAATTATAAAAAAAATTTTTGAGAGAGTCAAAGCTCCGTCGATGTACTTGCTACAAGCGCTCGCGGTGATAAAGTATAAATGTATTTTTAATAGACATCACCTAACTCATCTAAAACTACCTGCTGTATGATATATAATAGCGAAACTAATTTATGATATAGTATATAGCGAATTTTTGTTACTGCTACTAAACAGTACTAAACAGTCCTTAAAATAAATAAATAAATAAATATAACCAAATAGTCTTACGTGTCTCAATAAAGTACTCAAAGACGTGATCCAGGGATGTTTCAGGAAATTTAGGGAGGGGATACCTGGAAAAAGGGGAAACATGGAAATGGGTTATCATCATCATTATCCTGCCCTTTTCCCAATTTTATTTGTGGTCGGCGCAAGAGTCTTTCTCCATTCTTCTACCACACGCCATATCAACATTCACTCCCATTCTAGCCATGTCCTCGTTCACACAATCTATCCATCGCTTCTTCGGTCTTCCTCTCCCTGCATTACCATCCACTCTCGTATTCATAACTCTTCTTGTTACATGCTCATTCTCTCATCTCAAAATATGTCCATACCACGATAGCCGCTTTTCTCTCAACTCTATCACTAGAGCAACTATATACATTTATATAGATGACGCAAATGCATGCTACTGCGTGTGCGTGTTCGAAAACTCCGACAAAACGTCGCGGTTGGCCGATGCTTACCAGGTTGCGCGCGTCCAAATGACTGCAAAATAAATAAAAAAATGCCTCTTTGTGTGATAATTGACGAAGGGGCATCAGCGGCATCGGTATCTTTCAGTTTGGATCTCCCGTCTCCAAATTACGACTGTGACATTGTAATGTTAAAATTTCTTTACTCCTTTACTCACCAACTAAAGATTTATGAAAAACAAATAATACAACAAATTACCAAAAATACTTATGATTTATTCCATTACAAATTTTGCTAAATATTTAAGCTAAACAATATATTTATTTATTTTAAGGATTACCAACGTAAGTTACAATAAAATACACATTAAAAATAAAATAAAGCAACAATAAATACAAGGGCAGGTTGGTTCTGGTCCTGTTTGATACGCTAAACTCTATGGTTTTGTCTATGAACCACGATCAAGGTGAGTCAAACTAGCATTTTAAAAACAAATTAAAAGTTAAAATGACATAAGGAATCGACATATGTCATTATGACGATGTAAACAACATGAAACAAACAAACATTTGTGATTTTACTTAACTCTGATGCCTTTATGTGTAATTAAGGCGGTAATAAGTGATAATAAGAAAAAAGAGTGTTACAACATCACAATAGACGTTATAAAGTTGACATGCAATCTATGTAAATGTTTATCCTAGGTTTTATTACTGTTTGTGAGCAAATTTCTAGACTAGTAAGACTTTGAGCAAAACTTTAATACCTTTTGCGAACATTGACTTATCCATCACTACTCATTCGCTTCCAGAATTATGAAGTGAATTAGTGAAGTCACATGTCACGCTATCTGCGCAATCACAGGGTAGGAAGGACCTTAAGGCTGCCCGTCCACTGGAGACGAGAGGAGAAACGGTTCTTGAGCTGTGTCACAATTAAATAGCATTGCTTCAAATCTCCGCCTCGAACTCGCTTCGCATTAGTGGACAGGCAGCCTAAATGCGCCCCTGGTAGTACGGACAATTTCTACAGTTTCGTCGCATTTTTTATGGAACTTTGGTGGGTCTTCAAGCCGAGCCACCTACTTGCTAACAAAAAGAGTCGGACCACGGATTCGTATCAAAAACTGTCATCCAGTCTCGCTCTAGTCGTCAACGTAAAAAGAGTTGTAATGGAAATTCAAGGAAGGTATATGTACAGAGATCGTCTTCTAACTCAAGCAACCAGTACCATCAAGGTCATAGCTAATTAGAGCCACCCGGCACCCGATTACCACCGCCGCAACTCGCCCACCGGTGGACCGAGTGGTCCCACCGGTGGACCCGCGGTCTACGCGTGGATGCGAGCAAGGCCATCCGTGATGATACAGAGTTGATGTAATGAGCGCATGTCCATAGAAAATCATATAAATAAAACTAACCGCTCCAGGCGACGACGAAAGGTTGCCGAGTGGCTTCATACATTTACGTCAGTTCTATATAGTTTCCGATAGACGCGCTCGTGCTAAAAGTATGACGATTTGTACGCTGACGTTGATTGAATCGAATCGACGATACAATATGTCAAAACTCATATTGGATACTGGAGACACTCGTCAACCACTCAATTCCCAGACACGAGACAATAGCAAAATCAAGTGTGTTGGCATACCGGAATGACGTTTGGGACTAGGCTAGACTAAAAAAGGAAAGAAAAACCGTAATTTTTCAAATTCTGTTGTTTTTTCCATGTTCTATCTATTTGAAAGTTCCAAAGAATATTAAAAAAAAAATTAATATTATTATTTATACTTGCTTTTTTATAATATGTAACCAATTTTGTAATCGGAAATGGACGTAGGTAGGTGATAAATTAAAGTAAATTACTTAAGATATCATTTTTTTTTCCAAATACGACAAAAATATGACAAGAAATTTTTATCAACAATTTTTTTTATATTAGGTCCTTACCTATGAAATTGGTGTTTTGTATGGAGATTTTGGGGATGTCTGCATTTTACATACTAACATTTTATCAGTTTTCTTCACAACGACAAATCCAGAGATAATAATATTTGGCATGTATCATTAGACAAGCTTTAGCAATATGTGTGTGAACACGCTTGATAAAAATTATTCATCGTTTTTATGTTAATGCAAATCAAATGATGTATTCGGGAGGCAGTTAAAAATAAATGTCTTTGTGTCTAATTTTAACACAATTAAACTTACAAAAAATTATCAAATTAAATAATACAAGCTCAAATATATGGTCTATTTTTAGAAGAGGCAATTATTTTATAAGAATGTTCTGAAACTTAATAGTTACGGACAAATTGCTAAGACAGAATAAAATCACCAATTTCATAGGTAAGGACCCAATATTTATGTGAAAAATTCGGAAATAATTTTTTTTCTCCGTGTTTTTGTTTAACTGAACCTTCCTTGTTTATTTCAGTGTCAAGATGGAAACACGCTTTTTATTCTTTTCTTGACAAAAAAACAAATTGTTTTTTAGGAATTTTCGGGACACGGCGGGTTAAGAGCGAGGTCTGACAGTATTAGATCTACGACTTACCCATCAGCATTCCTGGTAGCAGCAGACTGGCGCAGGCGCTATTCTCATGTCAGCACTTGGTCGTACTTCGATGTTAGTTGTCACCGCCTTGCCGCCATACTTTTACACTGGAAAAGAAAATATGATTCGTAAAAAAATTGGTTTTCCCTATTCTTTTTAATGGCAATTGTGTTCACTAGAAAAAATCACTAAAAGAGTTCGTCCCGTCCTCGTTCGCCATTTTATGAAAATCTGCTTGAGTAAAAAGGGTTCGCTCCGTCCTCGTTCGCCTTTTATGAAAATCTGCTTGAGTAAAAAGGGTTCGCGCCGTCCTCGTTCGCCTTTTATGAAAATCTGCTTGAGTTAAAAGAGTTCGCTCCGTCCTCGTTCGCCTTTTATGAAAATCTGCTCGAGTAAAAAGGGTTCGCTCCGTCCTCGTTCGCCTTTTATGAAAATCTACTTGATTAAAAAGGGTTCGCTCCGTCCTCGTTCGCCTTTTATGAAAATCTGCTCGAGTAAAAAGGGTTCGCTCCGTCCTCGTTCGCCTTTTATGAAAATCTGCTCGAGTAAAAAGGGTTCGCTCCGTCCTCGTTCGCCTTTTATGAAAACCTGCCTAAGTAGCATGAGCAGTGCGATATGATATTTATCACGTTTAATCACGCCCAATTTTCTGATTCCATAGTATCTACTTTGACAGTTGAACGTGTTAAAACCCGACATAAATCATAATGCTGTTCATGGTAAGAGGGCTTCGACCTCAACCTACCTATATACGTCCCACTGCTGCTGCTGCCTAGAGAAACACATGTGGAGAAAGGGCCGTAACACCACCACGCAGGCCCAATGGGTAGATACGGTTGCAATTGCAACCGGGACCAACAGCTTAACGTGCCTTCCGACCGAAGCGCAGAGGAGCTTTATACCACAAAGTTATGGTCACCCATCCAAGGCCTACCCCGGGGGCTAATCCGCTGCTGCGTATGTTGGCACCAGGATCTCGAGTACGCACCGGTGCCGACGCCGCTCAGGCCTTGCGGCCTTCAGCCGGTCTGTCCCTGGAGGGGGACCAGCCACTCCGTGCCACGGGAGCGACTACTGACGAGCCGTGCAATGCGGGTGTCTGCCTCCAGATCAAGGACCCCAGTCCTGACACCCGCGTGGCCCTGGGCTCAAGCAACACCCCGAGGAGCATCGCTATCATTGCCCTGTCAGAGAACCAGGTCGCCGGACAAAAGCCCCGACGCGACCTTCGACTGCCGGGAAAACACCCCGACGCAGCCCGCCGCCGGACAAAAGCCCCGACGCGGCCCGACCCATCCAAAGCCTGACCATGGCAAAGGTAGCTTTGTTTTTCATATCGAAAGAAAAAGCGTACGAACCACTGCGCCATCGATCACCACAACTTTTTTTTATGTGAAGAGGGGGCAAACGGGCGGACGGCTCACCTGATGGTAAGTGATTACCGCCGCCCATAGACATCTACAACACAGGAGTTGCAGATGCGTTGCCGACCCTTAAGGAGGGAATACTTACATTACTTTTATCAATATTTCGAAAATCCTACCGGTACAGATTCTTTTATCATTACACTCACACTTATAAAATACGACAACTTTATACAAATCACAAGAGATTTAAAATTTCAATTTCTGAATTAAAACTGCACTCATATAACACGACAACTATATACAAATCGCAAGAGACGTATAACTTATTTTATGGATTCAAAAATGGCCTATTATGATAAGTGGTTATTACATAACCTTCAAACTACAATGTTGATCTGCACGATACCGTTGTACAAAAAACATAATGGCAGCGACAATTTTAAACATTTTGTGAACTAGCAAACAGCTTACTTTGGCAATTTATTCATATCTTTTGGAGCTTCGGATTATTAACGGAATCTTTAAGACTCCGATTTAGATAAAAAATAATACATACCTAATACAAATAATACCGGCGATAAAGATTAATTTTATTTTCAGCAACACAAACATCTCCCACCGGGGATCGAACCCAGAACCTCTCGAGATGGCGACGCCTTGAGACCGGCGGCGTACAGACCACTCGACTAAGGAGTTCGTCAAGTGCCATCCACATAGTATACTTCGATCTATGTTATGTACATTCAAGCGTAACGGAATTTTGATTATTTTAAAATTTTATCTCACAATAGATGTTATGTGTTCATAGTTCTATCATAACGCGATAAAACTGAATTGGTAGATAAGTATCTAATCAACTTTGTATGACCTACTTGATATTGGATAAAATACAATTGATTTTTATACACTAGCAAGGAGGAGTTCAGTGACGTAGTGGCTAGCACGTTTTGGCTTTCGATTCGATATAGAAAGCAAGCTACCTTCGCCATGGTCAAGCCGTGGATGGGTCCAATAGGCTAGTTGACCCTTTTTTTATTCGGCCCCAAATGATGAAATACTGATAGCCATCACCATAAAAAATAATACAATTTTTTTCTGAAGCCCATAACACAATCAATTTTAAGTTATGAATTACATTTTTGCTTAAATGTCAAAAACGCCTTCAGTCCTGATGGTCTATGAATTATCTGTACCGTAGCGTCACGATTATTGTAAACAATTCAATACGCATGCGTGACATAGCCGACAGTTATGCTTGATTGGTTGCGACTGGCGTTTTGACGGATTTTGATCATGCGTAGTAATTGTTTACATTAAGCGTTACTCAATAAATTTCACGAACATGGTGGATAACGATTTTGGCAGATGAAAAACCAAGGAAAAACAAAACATAATTAAATTGAATTTCTACAGCAATCCCGTATTAATATTTATCGAATTTGGTATATTTCGGATCCTTGTACTAAATACTATGTGAATGACACATTATTTTCATTACTTTTGATATGAGTCAACTAGCCTATTGGACCAAAACTTTGTGATCTCGAACTCCTCCGTCCTTCGGCACGTTAAGCCGTTAGTCCCGTTCGCTTTTGCAACTGGGTCTACCCACCGCGGATTGGTGGGCCAGCGCATTGATATAAAGGTTACACTAACGGGACTAAACCAACCGTGGTCACAAGGTGACTCGTGACGTAACTCAAATCAAATCAAAATCAATCAAAAATATCTTTATTTTATAAGCTTGATATACAAACACTTATAAACGTCAATTTATGAATAAGTGAATCTACCACTCGCTCGGAACGCAGACATCCCCGAGAAGAAAGAGCCAGAAACTCGAGGGTTGCTCTTTTTTCACATTTTTTATAATTCTTTTGTTTTTTATAAATGTTAGCCTAGTACAATCAAGTGGGTGGATTATCAACATAGATTTTTAGCATATAAGCACTTGAAACAATGAACGCTGTTGAAATTCGCTAAGCAATTAAGATAAAAACTAATTAATTAAAAAGCGACTGGCAACATCCCACATAACGAGTCAACACAATATGTAATATAAGGATATGTCAATCTCGTCCATTATTTATCGTCCAAATATTCCTGAACTGTATAGTAACCCTATTTTTTTAAATTTTGTTTGACACATAGTTTGGATTTGTGTTAAGGCAGTTCAGTTAAATTTAAACTCAGGCGAAACGTCTGGCAGTAAGTAGAATCTATATACTACATAATGTATGTCACATGTAGTCCCGTTAGTGTAACCTTTATATACAATTCAACGCGAAAGTTTAAAATCTTACAGCGCTTTTGATGCTATGGTCCATACTCCTCATGCGTTTCACGACGAGGAAAGCCTGTGCCCAGTAGTGGAACGTTTATAGGCAGAGGACGATACTTTAGCAGCTGATATACACAGGCTTTGCTTGCAGTCTGTCAGAAATTATCACTTCACTTTACTTCTTTGGGTGTTGGTTGGGTTGTTGCATACAAAAAAAAAATATTTTTAACATTAAAATTGTGTAGCATTAACTTATGCTACAAAATTATGATCATAACTTAAAAATGTTGGTTTCTTCTGAGTACAATGGAACTTTTGTCCTAAATAAAAAAAATATAAAGGTTTTCCATTTTCTAATTAGTTTTAAAAATACCCGACCTCATAAGCTTTCATAATAATATGAAACAACTTGTTTGTTAAAAAAGAGGGGGAAATGGAAATTTGCATATTTTATAACTTCTGATTTTTTTTATTTTTTTTTCAATCTTCTTCTTTATCCTGCCCTGTTCCCAATTCTATTTGGGGCCGGCGCAACATGTCTTCTTCTTCCACTCTCCTCTATCACTCGTCAAGTCAACACTCACTCCCATATTCATCACATCATAATTCACACAATCCATCCATCTTTTCTTTGGTCTTCCTCTCCCCACACACCCATCCACTTTTAAGTCCATAACTTTCCTGGTGGCAAGTGTAATAGTGGGGGTGTAGGTGAATCAGTGTCAGAAGTAGAACCATAAAATATCATTCATTTTGCTGAAGAAAGAAGAACCTAAGAGAGACAATGTCAAATAATCATCGACTCTTCCATACCGAAACTCATTCTAGCACTTAGTTGACTTCATTTATTTGATGTACAACTTGATTAAGAAAGAGTTGTGCAATCATCAAATGGACTACTAGCAGATGTTGTGTCAGCACAGATAAACAACCAATTAACCTCTCAAGGTCAGGACACCAGACACAAAAGAAACATCCATTGTTTGTGGCCACCAGTGTTCAAGGGGTCATAAAACAGACTCAACAAACATAGAAAATAAAGTTGACATCTGGATGTCTTTTAATACAAAATGAAGAAGTAGAAAGGAGAATAATCAACATCATCATGGATCATGCATTTTACCAAGCCTATATGCCAAACATGACCTATGGATGCCAAACATGAACATACACAAATGAAATAAAATATAGAATCACCTCTGGCCAACATTTTATAAGAAGAGAAAATACATAAAATCAAGAATGATAAGTTATGGAAAATAACTAAGATAAAAAATGCACTCCAACATGCACTTAGCTTAAAATGGAAATAGTCTGGATATGTAGCAAGGTGCAAAGATGGAAGGTGTCCATCTTCCATCTTTGCAGTCAATGCAACAAAATAGAAAGGGCCAGAGAGGAAAAGGAAAAGAGGAAAGCCACTTAAAAGCTGGGATGATAACATAAAGACCATCCCAGGAAAGGATTAGATGGTTATTTCTCAAGACAGAGACAAGTGGGGCGGATGAAGGAGGCTTTAAGCCGAACTTTTAACAACCCTAGATTAGGATTTAACTAACAAAAAATTAAGGAAATTTCACTAACAAAATCAATGTGTAAAAAAAAATCATTTTAGTATGGAATAAATGAGCTTTATGATTATTATTTATATTATGGGTACATTTGGACACAGATAACTGTTTCAATCAATAATGTTTATCATGTATTAGTGTGATTTTGCATAAATATCTGTTGCTTCATTATGACATAAGCTATTTCTTAAATTACACTGAAATTAAATTGTATATTCTGAGTTACATAATAAACAACTTTTTTTCTAATAAGACTCTTATTAGAACTTGAAAATTTACAATAACCTACAAATATTGAATCCAAAACCCATGTGAATATGTGAAACATTATTTAAAGTAAAGTCAATAAAAATAAAGAGTTGTAATTGATGGAGTTTTGTGGTAGTGGCTTATTAAAAGAATACTATCAATTCATCTCTTCCCTTGGGTGTTGTAAAAGGTGACTAGAAAGATCCATTGTTTGCAGATACCAGTGCTCAAGGGGTCATAAAACAGACTCAACAAATGTATAGAGAATAAAGTTGAGTAGGTATTTTGATACAGATTACATCAATTGTTTTAGCTGCTTATTTGTTTGTGTGATTTAGTATGAATATATGTTGCTTCATTAGGACATGAGCTATAACTCAAATACATGAAACTATTTAATCTGAGTCACATAATTAAGCTCCTTTTTTTTCTAATAAGACTCCTATTAGAACTTGAAAATTTACAAATACCTACAAAGTTTTGATTCCATAACACATGTATGTGAAACATTATTTGAAGTGAAGTTAATATATTTTAAGGGTTGTTTTAGATTTATTGCAGCTATTTAATTAAGATAATGAAAAGAGAAACTAGTAAGTACTTACAATTAATTTAGTCTGTTAACATATTATTATAAACTAATCAAAATGATATTAAAATTCAAATAACTGCGAGAAAAAGCGAAAATTTCGCACTAAAACATTATCTGGTAAAACATTTTAGAGGTTACCAATTGAGGGCAAGTAAATAGGTAGTCGTTAGAAACCAGTTTCGTGTTCATACTTACTATAAATCGAGTAGATAGTACTTGTATGACGGCTTACATGACGGCAGTATAAACTCAGTCCGATGTTCAATTACAAATTTTATCTACACGATAAAGGTACGTAATATTTTTTTTCCGAATGAAATAATAACTGAAATGTCTACTGACCCTCGACATTCTAAATTAATGTCAGAGTACCGTTAACTTAAATAAAAATTGATTTAATACATTGACTTACCAGCACTGGATCCAAAAGAGGGGATGCCGTGTATTTTAGCTATCTTAAAACAAAACTATCACGAAAAAGCGACAGATGACTGCTGTACCGTATCTCGGATGCTGAGAAATTTGACAATTTTGGATGAGATGACATTTATTTAGTTATAATTTTTTACAGTAGTACAGCAAAGGCATCGCAAACATAAAACTATGTCTCAAGGAAAATTTCTTTTTTGGTTTGTAGCCCGCGAAAATAAAAAAAACTCGCCTTATTGCTAAAAACTGATTAAACTAATTTATTTTAATAGCAACAGTAATTTTATGCATCAATTTCATTTCGAAATACCATCTGACACGTATTTTGTTATTTAATCTTTTTAGAATTCAGTTTATTTTATTCCATTCTCTCTGTATTGTTGATAATAATTAGTATTGTTACTTTAAGGAAAGATTAAATTATATTTAAAAAAATAGAATTAAAATTAATTAGCACGGTAAAATAAAAATATAATTGCATTGCAAGTATTGCAGAGCAGCAGCAGGTTTTTTTATTTTTCTGATCACGTTATAAAAGAAAAAGTTCTCTTTTGTGAGAAAAGAGTCCTTTAGAAGTTTAGAGGACTCAAAATTCATTTATAATTATCAATCTTTTATTTAGTTTCCATGGATTATAAAATTAATCGAGTAAAACATGCTGTCAATGGAATTTTACAGTAATATTTTAAATAATAATTTGATGGGTACAATAAATTATGAATTTTAATTCAATAAAGTTATGAAATCAAAATTATTTTCTAGAACATTGAAAATGAAAGCACATGAGGTGTTTAATAACAAGGAAACAAAAATATCTAGGAGGTTTAATCCAAGAATTTTGTACTTTATGATGGATTCCAAACTCCCATACAATAGCATGAGGCAATTTTTTGTCTCGATCAGTAGGTGTTCCTTCTCATTCTATCACTTTAATGAATGAGTTTTACATTTCGTAGTAAAACTTTCTATTACAACTAATGACGTCCCACAAAAATACACACATATTTCTTAAACAAATACTCTCATTAAATATGTGCTTATTGACTCGCCTGTGAAATGATAAGGTACATCCAGGATACCACTCACTTACACAACATAAAACAACGCACGTCATCACGTTTTATAATTTATTATTTAAAATATTAAATTAAAAAATTTTTAACAACTTATGTTGAGATGAGACAGAAACTATGGATAGAAAGGGAGGAAGAGGATATCCCACCACTATCCCACGGATAGCCTTCATTCATAAATAGTGAAAGAATGATAGGGAACACCTACTGATCGAGACAGAACATTGCCTCATGTTATTGTATGGGAGTTTGGCATAGATCTATCTTATAGTACAAAATTCTTGGGTTTAATGCAGGCAAATAAATATTTGGCTGTATAGGCAAAATCCTTTGCATAATTTTTGTCAGCGGATATAATTGGTTTTGAATTTTTTTATTAGCAACACTGTGGAGAAACGTCAAAAAATATCTCGCGCGCCATTGTTCGCGCAAGACGTTTTTGCGTTTTTCTCACGTCAAAAAATTGAAATCAAACTCAGTTTTTCTTGCGTTAATATCGTGGTAATATCAACACAGTTATTCCGCAATGGGTTTTCCGGGAATGCCAGCAGATAAATTGCCGTCATGTTGGTCGGACGACGTTCGTATGAACGCTTTATTTGCGCCCTTTCGTTTGAAAACTGCCAATCCCGAATCTTGGGACATGAAGATGAAATTTTGGTCTGATATGTTGAGACAGTGGTGTAAGTGTAAAAAAGATCCTATAGTGTCTGCGAGCGATGCAAAATTCGCGTTTCAACGCAAGGGAAGGACCCCAGCTTGCCTTGAGATTGTTGTTGAAGAATTGTTTCGGTAACTACAATTTTTGTCTTTATTCAATAACATTTAGCAAACTACAATAAATAATAAGTTCAAATAAAATTTCTATCGAATCAGTGGAGTAAGCTCTTTTTATTTGGAATTCGATTAGAAAAACGTAATATGCAAATATTATCAGTGATTGAAGGTCGTGTTATAACCTCTCTGTTTTGAAAATGTGACCGATTTTGTTTTGGTTTCGCCTAATAAGATGCTTATCTATTTATATTTTAGAATCTACATCAAATAAATAAAAAAAAAATCCAAGTAAATCATATAATACTTGAATTCAATATTACACAACATTTAATATTTTTAACACTATGTTTACCATACAATTCATTTACGTTTGTTATTTATTTAGAATAAACTAACTTCCCACGGTTTCACCCGCGCTGCACCTGTTTCTATGGGAATATTGGCTTAAAAAGTAGCCCTTGTCCTTTCTCAGGCTCTGAACTATCTGTGTACCAAATTTCGATTATATTGGTTCAGTAGTTTTGATGTGAAAGTGAGACCAACACACAGACAGAGTTAATGTCGCACTTATAATATTAGTATGGATTCCTTAATGTCATCCTTAAGTATGTATACATTCAACAACAATTTTTATTATACGCAAAAATTAATTAGTTTTCAAAGCACATACTATAAAAAAAAAGTAATAGACATAAACAAGTCTGTTTTCACAATTTAGCCTTATCAACTTTAGTTACTACAGCATAGCAAACAAACATATCATCACACCTTTTTCCCTGAATGGGTAAGCAGTGGTGTTGCCACCCAAATTTCACCAAATATGTTAAGTCCCCATGTAACAGGGTGTCAGTGATTACATTTATACAAAACGGCTCTATAAGTTGAGGAAAGCTAAAGAAAAGACTGATAGATTGTGAGAATGATAATGTGATGAGAAAAGGAGTAGTGAATGATAGGACAGAGATCAAAAGAAGTGGGTTAGAGTAGAGACAGAGGTGAACGAAAGGTGAAGAAATGTAGATCTGATTTGGTAAATAATAAAGTTGGAAAAATAGTTGACAGGTGAAAATATGATACTTGGTGAATTTGTCATTTATGAAATAATGAATTTTAAATCGAGGCCATGAAACAATTTCTTCATGTTGAAAGTTGCACAAGTAACTAAGCATAAAGAAATTAAATTATAAAACAATAAAACGCCACAAGGGCATTAAGAAGTGTTTTATTTATTTTGTTCTAAGTAACAAATATTTTATATTACCTGGGCAGAGCAAGTCCCAATGAACTTCATGCTTTTAGCAAGTGTAAGAAAACAATAAACGTTAAATGTTGGTAGAAAAAATGCTTCAATAACGACAAAAATTTTCTTTGTATTAGCAATGCTAACAATTTAAATATAATTACAGGCTTACTATGATATGTTTAGGTAGCTAACATGTAGCTAACTGAGGAGCTCGGTGGCGTAGTGGTTAGTACGCTTTGGCTTTCGATAAAAAAAAAAAGCTACCTTCGCCATGGTCAGTCCGTGGATGGGTGACCAAAACTATGTGATCTCAAGCATCTCCGTGCTTTGGAAGGCACGTTAAGCCATTGGTCCCTGTCCCTATTGCGGCTGTTTCTACCCACTGCATTGGGCCAGCGTGGTGGTGTTACGGCGCATACTCCTCATGTGTTTCTTTATGAGGAAGGCCTGTGCCCAGCAGTGGGACGTATATAGGCTGAGGACATAATATTCATCAAATGTTGTTATTTATGATGTTAGCTACCTAGTGTTCTTGATTTATTTAAAATAACCCTGTATGAAGTTCTGTCGTATTCCTTGCTGTGTTTGAGTATAACACCATAATTTATTTCCAGTAACGGAGACCTCTCCCCTGTGTCGAAGTATCAGCAGATCCTCCACAACGGCCCCGAAGGTTGGGTACGTTGGGGAGCTCGTCTGGCGTTCAAGCCAGCAGCCTTTGCGCTCACAGCGGTGACATCTCTGCTGCCAGCAAGGCAAGCTGTCGACAATGATGGACTACCCAAAGCTAGCATAGACAGCACCCAGAGATTTGTCTTGGAGAGTGCTGTTAAAGTAAGTATAAAGATCTACACAGATTAAACTATAATTTTTTTACTGGGCATTAAGAAATATTGATGGTTGAGCCATTCGTTAACATTAATTAATAGTTTCAAATAAATATAACATAAAAAGGCGCGTTCGCGCCCTCTGGTGTGCATCGCTCGCATCAAATGCAGGATTCGCGAGTGAATTTAGCGACACAAACAGATAAAATCATTACGCTTATACGAGACGAATTAAAATATTAGGTTAATTTTAAGGTCTTGTTATACGTCTATTATATTATAATAGACGTATAACAAGACCTTAAAATTATATTTCGCGAATCCTGCATTTGATGCGAGCGATGCACACCAGAGGGCGCGATCGCGCCTTTTTATGAATGAACGCGCGAACGCCGTATGAGTACCTACTGAAGGACGCGACGCCACGCGCCCCTCTCTTTTTCTCTCTGTTCGCCCGTAACCGTCTTCTGGGTTACACATGTGAAATACAGCGCATCTTCTTTCCACCAACGTGTTCGTGAAAGTGCTTCATTACACTGGACAGCTGGTATTCATGAGCTAGCGGACATTATTGGTGCATATCACACACATAGTGTTTTCTGTGAGTGTTTAGTGAGAAGCCAATTTTCGACTTCATACACGTGCCAGGACTTCCACTCTAGTTTTGCTGCAGCGCCTATACGAGCTAAGGAAGGTGTCTCTAGCATATAATCAGGTTAGTGGGTGTTTTGGTGATGCTCTCAGGTACATAGTCATACGCTGTTGGAGACTTTAAAAAGTTCATTTTGTATTCGGTTAGGTTCCCGCCTGGTGTAGGCTATTTACACGCCTCGCCAATTGATAAGGTACTTTAGCTTAAAATTTTTATAAAAGATACATAAGAGTTACACTAACGGCACCACACGCGACGTACATTATGTAGTGTAAAGGTACTACTTACTGCTCGACGTTTCGGCTGAGTCACACTCACCGTGGTCACGAGCTGACTAGCGCGCGGTCGTCGTCTGCTCGGGCGGGCTCGTGATTCTTCTAACCACACATTATTAATATCAGTCACTTCGGCATACCACACTAACAGTATCTGGGTTGGTTTGTAAAGATACAGTCCGCGGCGTACACTTGTTCATCACTGGATTCCACGCTGGTGATTTAAACCCGTCCTCCCGATTGAAATTCTTGTATCCAATAGCTTATAGCGGCGACGGGTTCACCACTTGTAACGCTGAGTGCATTCACTTGGTGAAGCGCGGACTTTGGCAGTGGACTGCTTTTGCGGTGCTTTTGCTTAGTCTCTGACTAACCCTTGGAGGATAATAGTCGTGATGATCTAACAACAAGTGAAGCTAATAAAAGCGTGTTAAATAGACATTTCTCCGTCTTTATCCACAGGATCAAGCAACTGAACTCCTAAACTCCTACCCATCTAACCGCGAGCGCGTCGGCACCATCGACGAGCTGATGCGGAACTGCTCGTGGCCGCACAGCATGGAGGTGTTCGAGGTGCTGCTCGGCTACCTTGTGGTGCACGGCGCTGCTGTCAAGAAGGATGACGTCGTTAAACTTGGTGAGTTGATCAGATACTTCTCATTTTGACGACCTCCGTGGTCGAGTGGTCTGTACGCCGGTCTATTTTTTTTTAACTTAAGACAGGTAAGCTCTTGTCCTTCATCTCACCTGATGGTAAGTGACGATAAGGCCGAAGGTGGAAGCGAGCTTCACCTGTATTCCTCAACAATTGAGGAACTGGATACCGCTAATTGCCGGAAGACAACGGAGAGTTTAGTAGGTAGGCGTTTTTGGTATGGCACGCCTACCGTCCAGCCAGCGGTAGGTGCGGTACATAATTTAGTTGGTTTTCTGTGGATAGTTTCCTGTTAACATCTCTGAAATTACAGCTGAGCGTAACATAATCTTGCGAGGTGTTCAAGCCCTTGTTGTATGTAACACGGCTCCGCGCCATATTGAAACATTTTAGTTCTAAGTCGTACCGATAGATAGCGTGACTTGCACGTTAAATCGCGCTATGGAGTTCTGTCGTCTGGATTACCTATACAAATATTTTTTATGATTATCAAATTACTCAGAACAGCTAATTGAGGTTTCATTTTTATCATTATTATTAGTCGCTACAGTACATAGTTCACCTAACATAGCTTAGGGCTCGTATCGTAGGGAGACGCGGGGCGTCAGGCGCCGCCAGAAAAACAAACATACGGCGAGGTATTGGTGCGTTCAAGGAAACGCGTTTTCGCAAGGTTTTGTTTGAGTTGTAGCGTCACATGCGGGGAGCGATGCCGCGGCGGCTTAAGCGGCGGTAATGCCGCGGCAAGCAAGGATTGATTGCGTTTGTGACAGTGACATATTTACATTTGACCGTTCAACTTCTACAAGGCTGTGTCATTTAGAAAAAAGAATTGTTAAAAGCATAGATTTAGGATCTTTTAACTACCCTAGATCCATTTCACTTCACGCGCCGCCTGTTTATAAAAGGTAAAACCGCACGCGGAAAGCGCCTTCAACCGCGCCGCCTGACGCCCCGCGTCTTCTTAAACGACCCCTTAGGGGTTAAACAAAAAAAATATATTGAAAAGTACCTATGAGAGCATGTCCACTTTACCGTTCGGTCACCGAACGCGTCCGGCACACTCGTATACAGGGTATACAGTGTATACCGGTATACAGGGTTATTTTTAATGAATCAACAACAACGCAAGACTAGGTAGGTAACATGTAAATAACAACATTTTGATCGACGAGTCTTACCATAACTCAATACATTAATTTAAAACGATTTTACAAGCATTATGTAATGTACTGTCGTGACATTAGTAAGTCTATGTTCCGTTCATATGACAGGACGACACGCGCGACGCTCGCACGTCTCGTCTTGTCGTATAATGGGTCCTTACCTATGAAATTGGTGTTTTTTTTTCTCTCTTAGTATTTTGTCTGTAACTATTAAGATTCAGAGTATTCCTAAAAAATAATTACCTCGTCTAAAAATAGACTATATTTTTGAGCTCTTTTGATTTGTTTTGATAATTCGTTGTAAGTTTAATTGTGTTAAAATTGGACACGGAGACAACTCTTTTTAAGTGCCTCCCGAATACATCATTTTATTTGCATTCACTTAAAAACGATAAATAATTTTTATGAAGTGTGATATTACACATATTACTAAAGCTTGTCTAATGATAGATGCCAAATATTATTATCTTTGGATATGTCGTTGTGAAGAATACTGAAAAAATTTTAGTATGGAAAATGCAGAATTCCCCAAAATCTCCATACAATACACCAATTTCATAGGTGAGGACCTAATATATTGATGAGTATCGTGTTGAGTCATCGTATTAGTAATATTTACTTATAAGCAACTATGTAACAAGATATTGATAATAGCTTGTATTTAGAAAGGGGGGGGGGAATAGTATATATTAGGTATAGTGTTATTAATAATATGCGATCGATCATAGTTTTTAAATTTGTATATTATGTAGGTAGTTGAAGAGAACTACTTCATATTGTTAGTTTAACTTTGATTAAATATATACCAGTCACAAAGCTAAGAACATTCAGAAATTGATATTTATTTTGTATGAATTTAAACATACATACGATTACGCCTTTAATCCCTAGTAGGCAGAGTCCAAGCAGCTCCTTTAGATGTTGACACCTTCTATTCTTTAATACCACATTTAGCCATACAAAAATTGGGTTTGGTCAGATGAAAAATCGTGTGAGAGAGTAGTGACAAGTGGTTAGCTCATCGCCTACACAATCACAGACCCAGTACCCAATACGGCCTTAGTCGCCTTTTACGACATGCTTGGCAAGAAAAGCAGTTGGTACAGTCTTTTTGTGACCCGGACCAAGACGTGTCCTAAACAAACCAACAAAATATCATCTTGTCTCCAGCTGATCCCGACAAGAAAGTGAGCCCAGTAACAGAGACCGACGAAGCTTTAGTTAAACTGCTCTGCACCGAGAGCCGGCTGGAGAACGAACTGGAGAAGCTAACTCGGGAGGCGGCCATCGCTCACACGGACGCGAAGGCTGCCTTGCAATTAGGGAACAAGTTAGCTGTAAGTATTATATATTAGGTCCTTACCTATTGGTTGGTGTTTTGTATGGAGATTTTGGGGATGTCTGCATTTTCCATGCTAACATTTTATCAGTTTTCTTCACAACGACAAATCCAGAGATAATAATATTTAGCATGTATCATTAGACAAGCTTTAGCAATATGTGTGTGAACACGTTTGATAAAAATTATTCATCGTTTTTATGTTAATGCAAATCAAATGATGTATTCGGGAGGCAGTTAAAAATAATTGTCTTTGTGTCTAATTTTAACACAATTAAACTTACGAAAAATTATCAAATTAAATAATACGAGCTCAAATATATGGTCTATTTTTAGAAAAGGCAATTATTTTATATGAATGTTCTGAAACTTAATTGTTACGGACAAATTGCTAAGACAGAATAAAAACACCAATTTCATAGGTAAGGACCCAATATGTTTTTCTTCAACGTGCGCGGAAATATTGTCATTACTTTTGAATAAAGAACACGCGCAAAATCTCTTCCCGGCGCGTTCTTTGAATTTGGAACGAAGAGCGCGCCGGCAATGTTGTATGAAACGGTGTGCTGTTTGAATTTAGAACTCTGTCATCTATCGTACACATTGCGTTCTCGTGGCATGGTGATAATACCTTATATCCTTGGTCTTAGATACTTTTTATTCCGGACAATGAAAGGGTTCCTGTGGGATAGTTAAAAAACCATAGCAACCGCGGACTAAGTCGCGGGCAACAGCTAGTTTAAAATATGATCTACTCTATCATACATATATATTTTTTATCAAAACATATCGACACGTCTTTTTTTCCCGAAGGGTTAGGCAGAGGTGTTAAACACCCACATTTCGCTCGCTGTTAGGTCCCCATAGGGCGGCGAGCCTGTTGCCATGCACCGGGCACAATGTGAGGCAAGCGATGTTCACTATGTACGGTCGCGGCCAGAAAATGTTTATCAGTTTCCAAATTAGATTCTGTATCACTCTGTTTTCAATAAAGTCTATGACATATCAAGTTACTTATTACCCTTTGAAAATTAATAACCAATATAATAAAGTATGGAAAAGACAAATAAAGAAATGACAGTTATCAAAAATGATTGTTTGAACGTTATTCGGACAAAAATCAAATAATCAGAAATTGTTAAAATAAGATGACAAAATTTTATTTAATAAAAAAAGATTGAGTTTATTTTTTTAAATTATTTATAATTAACAAAAACTGAAATATTAAAGAAAAGTTTTCTTTAAAAAGTTATCGATACACGCCTAAATGTCGTCGATGGTTTCTCGCGTTATTAAAAAATATAGGTATGATCTTTGGGTATAATCTATGATCAATCAAATTAATACGAAAGTAATAGACATTTCGTGATTTCGACTTTTTTGACTTCAATGTATACACGCGATTGTGATACTTAGGGTGGTAAACATTATCTGAGCGCGACTGTACATAAGTTTTATTCAAACTCAGTGGTACAGGCGGTGGGATCGAACCCGCGTTTCCCGCGGCCTCTCGGACGAGTAGTGGCCCGTCCGTCCCAACTCGGCTACCGCTGCAGCGCTGCCTATGACCGTAGAGGTGTTAATTTCCCTCCCACATTTCGTTATGACTCCACACTACCTGATGATAAGCAGTAGAAAAGTCCATATGTGAAGAGAGCTAGAGCAGAGAGCTACTGACATACTAGCCCTAGCCACCCTGACCGGGCGGCCGGCCGGCCCAAAAAATGCTTTTTCACACCTCTTTTGAAGGAACCCATATTGTAAGAAGGAGGGAATACGTGTGCCGGTAAGGAATTCCACGCTCTAGCTGCGCGACAGAGAAAGGAGTCACGAAATCTCTTAGTGCGCAAAGTAGACGTAGCGACAGTGAAAGTGTGACTCCGTAGACCAGCACGCGTACTCTTGTGTAGGAAAGGAGAAATAGGGATAAGGTCAAAGAGTTCTTCAGAGCACTCTCCATGGTATAAACGATCTAACAGGTGGCGAGTCTGTTGCAATACAATATTAAACCACGCCCTTTTCCTTGAAAAACTTTATCTTAATTGACGACGTTTAAAAATTTTAAGGTGTATATTTTATTATTGTAAATAAAACTAGATAAAAAATTTAAGGACACGTATTTTTAGATTTTTCAAAATATCATTCATCTTTATAAGTTTAAAGATCAGCTCATTCTAAAATGTCGTAAGCGCCAAATGACGTCATTCGTACGGAGGAATAGCGTTTTTCTTTTGTCTATGTTTAAAAAATAGTAACTGACGTTGACGTTTGACATTTAACCGTCAAAATTGATTAGAACTTTGTTTGAAACTTATCAATTTGCTCGAGAATTTTAGTTCATTTTACTTTGATATTTTTGTTACACCATGAAAGTGAGCGCAGGATTTCAATCCGCTGATTCCAATCAAATTTGTTGACATGGCCACAGATTATATAGAAATAACAAGGCCATGACATTAACTTTTTTTCCTGTTTCGAATTTGGCAAGGGGGAATCATTATTCCTCCGTATGTATGACGTCACGCGTACGATTTTAGTTTTTTCTGTTTTTCTCGAAAACTATACAACAAAAAGAAATATTTCAATGTTTTTCGGGGTTTATATAGCAAAATGTAGAAATGTTTATTTTTATTTTAAGGTGTATTAAAAAATGAAATGTTGTCAATTATAGGCAAAGAACTATCTCCGCAAGAAGCACAAGGCCCAGCAACGCGCCGCGCGGTGTGAAGCGACCCTCGACAACGTGCGTCACATCTTACACCAGACCAAGGACGCGGACGTGACCGCCGCCGTCGTGGACACATTCAAGTGAGTGTGAGCACAGCTCGGGCGGTGTGTAGCGACTCAAAGGTTTGGTCACCCATCCCAGGGCAGACCATGGCGAAAGACCATGATAACCTGTGGTCTGTACGCCGGTGTCAAGCCGCGCCATCTCGAGAGGTTCTGGGTTCGATCCCCGATGGGGTTTGTGTGATGAATACAGGCTTTTTTTCTCCAGTCTTGGATGTTTATATATCTATTGTATTTATTCTGAATATTTATATGTAGGTAAATATCTATTAATTATATTTATCCGTCATCTATCATCTTGTATTCGTAACACAAGCAGCGTTAGTTGTTTAAAACGGGATTAGTTGATAGGTGTGAATGCCTGAATGTATTTATCTATTTATTATTCTTATTTAGTATAATTATTATGCTTTTTGTCAGTAACTTAGCTAATTCAGGCTGGTTTTTTCTTACGTGTGTCATAAATCTATACATATAATAAAACTGTAGAGGTCGAAAGTCTGTACATAGAAAAAAAATGTTTAAAACCAAGTCAGGGGGATGTAAAAAGAGGGAAAAAAGCAAATTTTTTTTTTTTTGTTTTTCTGTCCGTTTATCTGTATGTACGGGCTAATCTCCGAAATGGCTGGACCGATTTCAATTAAACTTTGCATGGTGATACCTTATATCCCTGGTCAACATCTTAGATACTTTCTATTCCGGAAAATTAAAGGGTTCCCGTGGGATAGTTAAAAACTAGTGACCGCGGACGAAGTCGCGGCCAAAAGCTAGTTATGTATAATTTTTTTTTTCTTGTCAGAACCACGTCGGAGGCAATGAAACGTGGCATGAAGGAAAGCGGCCTTACAGAAGACGCGGTGCACGACACAATGGACGAATTGAAAGAAGTGAGTTATTACAGTCTTAATTATCAAAAAACTCTAAACTCAAAGTCATTTAATCAAATTGGTATCATCAAATAGACTTTTGACAAGTCAAAAGGCCTTGTCTAGAGAAGATACAGGCAAGAAACTCTGCAAGGGTTCCGTCCTCCCTTTACATCAATATGTTCTACAACCTAATAAAATTTACGTGTATTATATAAATACTCTTAGTCACAAATGTCAAAATTGAATTGGAAGGAAAATGCTCCAAAAGCGACGTATCAATATATACAAGTGATTGTAATAGTTATACTGAAGTAGTTAATTAATTGTCATGTCTATTCGGAACACTCTCCTGGCCAAAACAAAAAATACCACGACCACATAAATCACGCCATCTCATTCGTTTTATTTAATCCATAAATACATATAACCACGACATTTATCCCCTAAGGGTTAGTCAGACTAGACAAATGCACCTCAAAGGCAGTCCATTGCCATAGTCCGCGCTCCACCGAACAGTGACTGAACTTCGCGTGACAGGTGGTGAGCCCGTCGCCGCTATAAGCTATTGGATGTTGTCCAGTTCTAAGTCCATTAGTCGCCTTTTACAACACCCAAGGGAAGAGTTGGGTTGGTAGTATTTTTTTAATGAGCCGCTACCACACAAAAGACACTTTGATATACAAAATTGCACTCTATGACTCTTGAATAGGAGACAATACCTATTTTAAAATAAAAATTCAATGAGTTCAGTGCTCCGAGTATTCGTCATCAGCCTATATACGTCCCACTGCTAGACACAGACCTTCCTTATGGAGAAACACATGAGGAGTATGGGCCGTAACACCACCACGCTGGCCCAATGCGGGTTGGTGGGTAGAAACGGTCACAAATGCGACCGGGACCAACGGCTTAACGTGCCGTCTGAAGCATGGAGGAGCTCGAGATCACAAAGTCTTGGTCACCCCTCCACGGCCTGACCATGGCGAAGGTAGGTTTGTTTTCGATCGAAGCCAAAGCGCACTGACCACTACGCCACCGAGCTCCTCATTAAAAGAATACTACCAACCCATCTCTTGGGTTCTGGGTGGTGTTCTAAAGCCCGCCTGGCTATCACGCCATAACAATGTTATTTACAAGCATTGTGGTGTTCCGGCAATTAGCGGTAAGATAGCCAGTTCCTCAGTTGTTGAGCAATACAGTCTAAGGAGGTGACGGCGTTGACGAAGCTGCGAGAGGCCGCTAGCTATTTAATAATAGGAACCTATGAAATTGCCGTTTTGTTTGGAGATTTTGGGGATCTGCATTTTCCATACTAACATTTTTTCAGTTTTCTTCACAACGACAAATCCAAAGATAATAAAATTTGGCATGTATCATTAGACAAGCTTTAGTAATATGTGTGATATCACACTTCATAAAAATTATTTATTGTTTTTATGTGAATGCAAATCAAACGATATATTCGGGAGTCGTCTCCGTGTCCTATTTTAACACAATTCAACTTACAATAAATTATCAAAACAAATTAAAAGAGCTAAAAAATATGGTAATTATTTTTTAAGAATACTCTAAAACTTATATAAGGCATCTCCGCCTGAAAGTTGCTCCTGTGACAGAGAAGTTGAGAGAAAAGCGGCTATCGTGGTATGGACATATTTTGAGACAAGAGAATGAGCATGTAACGAGAAGAGTTATGAATATGAGAGTGGATGGTAATGTAGGGAGAGGAAGACCAAAGCAGAGATGGATGGATTGTGTGAACGAGGACATGGCTAGAATGGGAGTGAATGTTGATATGGCGTGTGATAGGGGAGAGTGGAGGAGAAAGACTCGTTGCGCCGACCACAAATGAAATTGGGAAAAGGGCAGGATAATGATGACTGTAACTTAATAGTTTCAGAAAAATACTAAGGAGAAAAAAACGGCAATTTCATTGGTAAAGAAAGACCTATTATATTCTAAACTTTTGTTAAGGCAGCGGTAGCCGAGTTGGGATGAACGGGACACTACTCATTCGAGGTCGCGGGAAACGCGGGTTCGATCCCACCGCCTGTACCACTGAGTTTGAATAAAACTTATGTACAGTTTAATGTGAATATCGCTTGCCTCACGTTGTGCCCGGTGCATGGCAACAGACTCGCCACCTTTTACATGGGGACCTGACAGCGAGCGAGATCTGGGTGTTTAACACCTCAGCCTACCCCTTTGGGGTGATGATATGTCATGTTTTGTTATTTTTTACAGGTCCTCGGATCGTACCTAGAAATAGAAGAAGCGATAAGCGCCGCGCCGACCGACTACGACGCAGCCGACTTGGAGAGGGAACTGAAGGAGTTATTGATGTCAGACAAGGATGAACAAGGTAAATGTTGCTTTATTTCTGTGGCTTTAGGGTTCAGTTTGTTCTAAATCCGATTCGAAGATCTTGTTGATGTGTGACAAGGATGGACAAGGTAAATCTTGCTTTATTACTGTGGCTTTTGGGTTCAGTTTGTTCTATATCCGATTCGAAGATATTGTTGATGTGTGTCAAGGATGGACAAGGTAAATGTTGCTTTATTACTGTGGCTTTAGGGTTCAGTTTGTTCTATATCCGATTCGAAGATATTGTTGATGTGTGTCAAGGATGGACAAGGTAAATCTTGCTTTATTACTGTGGCTTTAGGGTTCAGTTTGTTCTATATCCGATTCGAAGATATTGTTGATGTGTGTCAAGGATGGACAAGGTAAATCTTGCTTTATTACTGTGGCTTTAGGGTTCAGTTTGTTCTATATCCGATTCGAAGATATTGTTGATGTGTGTCAAGGTCCATACAAGGTAAATCTTGCTTTATTACTGTGGCTTTAGAAATGAAATGATATCTTTATTTGCTTTGAATAAGTTACATTCTGTTGGTAGTTGTAAATAGGACAATTCTCTTATTCAGCTATTCAGCTATACATTTTAGCATGCAAAAATAACAGAACCACATAATGACGCTAATTAATTACCTAATATGACTTTGATTAAATTATTTTTGGCAATAACATTAAATATAAAATATTATTAATCATGACAGAATAGTGAATGTTACGCTATAAATTTCAAACGTTACACATTAGAATAAAATAAAATAAAGGTAACGTAATAAAGGTAGGGTGCAGTTTGTTCTGTATCCGGGTCGAAGGACCATTTTGGCAAGGGAAAATCACAGCATCTTCGTTCGAAACTGATGGGTCAATATCACTTATCTCACGCTGTGTCAGCTACTTAAGAGTGCATCGAGCTTTGAGCGCTATATTCGCGTTCATTGGTTCCCCTGCTCTATCATTGTGATTCAGGCTTGCTAATCGTCTATATTCCTTATTGCTGCTTATTGGTCTAGTATTTATTTATTTAAAACTTCAGTACATTTGGTGTACATGGCGGACTTAATGCCAAAAGTAATTTCTACCAGTCAACCATTGGGTGGTGCAGAAAACAAATAGAAGTGGGTGCACTAAGTTTCAATTAAGTATCAATGTACTACAATGTTATTATTCACTATAACTTTTCTCTAATGAACCATTTCTCGGTTACTTTATATTATTAACATACGTATTTATTTCAGAACCAAAAACAACCCCAAAACCGACACCCAAAGAAAAGCAGCCAAAACCGGACGACTTCGTATTCGACGGCGAAGCACGAGTGCTGGCCGAGCTCAACCAACTAGACATCGAGAGCGGCGCGCTGGCAGACAAGGACGGCGATAGGCCGAAGAAAGAGAAGGTTGCAGTCGCCGAGCAGTGGACAGCGGGTGAGTGAAAGTGATGGCGCTATGCGGGACAGACAAGGACGGCGATAGGCCGCGGAAAGAGAATGTGAAAGAAAATATGCTCCTTTCCAATTACAATAATAGTCTAGTTGACCCTTTTTTTATTTGGGCTCCAAATTATTATTTACTGATAGCCATCAGCATTAAAAATAATACATTTTTTTTCTGAAGCCTATATCACAATAAATTTTAAATTATACATTACGTTTTTGCTTAAATGTCAAAAACGCCTTCGGTCTATGAATTATCTGTGCCGTAGCGTCACGATAATTGTAAACAATTCAATACGCATGCATGACATAGCCCACAGTTATGCTTGATTGGTTGCGACTTGCGCATAATAAGCTGAAATTTTGCATACAGGCTTGCTTCCGGTGCCAATGCAATATAAATTAAAGGGTCAATAATCTACCCATCAAAAGGGTGAATGAGGTAAGGGATTTGGGTCTGATTGTTGATGTTGGTCCCGGTCGCATTTGTGACCGTTTCTACCCACCAACCCGCATTGGGCCAGCGTGGTGGTGTTACGGCCCACACTCCTCATGTGTTCCTCCATGAAGAAGGCATGTCCCAGCAGTGGGACGTATATAGGCTGAGGACATAATATTCACCAAATGTTTTTATTTATGATGTTAGCTACCTAGTGTTGTTGATTTATTTAAAATAACCCTGTATGAAGTTCTGATGACGACGAAAAAAAATAATCTTAACCTAACATCTATCATAATACATTACCTAGGAATTTATCCTTAATACTTCATGGATCGCTTTCCTGGATTTTATACATTTCCGGCAACATATATATTGCTGTTAAAATAATTATTTTGCAGCTCAACTAATTACTTTGCCGCCCAAATAGTTATATTGCTGACAAAATATTAGTTTTCTGCCCAAATGATTTTCCGGCTGACCTTTTTGTTGCTTACCAAATAATAAAAATTATTTATTATGTAAAAATTTATTGTACACACACAAAAAAATTACAATAAGCAATACAAAGAAAACAGGTATATGAGTACAAAAGGTACTTATTACTAATAGAAATGTCTTCCAACCCACCTGCGAAGGAAAAAAGCTGAGGAAAATGAAATGAAACTTTATTTGATTAAATATGGTCGCAATAGATGTTACACAAAGAGACACCGACATATTTTTCTGATACAGTCAGCGTGCAAATATTGTACAAGATAAATCGTTAGAATATAATAAAAGAAGTCATGACAAATTTTCTAAATAATTGGATTTGAAGCAATGTCACATGTAAAAGTAAAGTTCAATAAAATTATGTAAATCAATGTCAATTACACACATGCATTCATATTGTATTTCAATGTCAAAACGTTTCATCAAAAAAGTCACTTAATTGGTAATACATTTTCTGCAGTATTGTGCTAAATAATACTTTTTTAAATTTATGGAATGTAAGTTGGGTCAAACTATATATATGAAGTCTTTGCTGCGGTATATATAATTTGTCACCTTTCCTGCCTCTATAATCATCAAAATTGTTATTAGATTTAAATAAGTAACTATGTTTGTAAACAAACATGCACATCTCATAAATATACAAGCACGGAAGTGGCAGTATGTGCAGTGCCCTGAATAAAGGCATGCAACTATCTAGGTAACCTGCACCACAGATTGCACGAATACATTTTTTTTGTAATCTAAAGGCTCGTATCATCTCTACTGAATTTCCCCATACTATAATTCCATACCGCAACTGTGAACTGACGTATCCATGGTATGCTGTGAGGGCAACTTCCTTGGATACCACTTGTCTAATTCGGTTCAAAACATAAACAAATCTATCTAATTTTGTAACCATTTCGTTTATGTGCCTTCCAGTTGATCTGATTATCAATTGTTATGCCTAAAAACTTAAATTCTGTTACTTTCCCTATATAATTTTCATTTATCTTTATAATTAAGTCTAGTCTTTTACAATTTTTAGTTTCAAAATGCATGAATTTAGTTTTAGTAACATTAATTTTATGATTATTGTATTCTAGCCAATTTTTTATTTGTGTCAAGCTCTTTCCAGCAACAATTTCTAATTCATCCTTATCTTTAGCTTTTATAATAAGGAGGAGTGAATTGAGTCGCGTGTACTTAACAATAATACCCAATGGCAGCCCAATTGATGACTTCCCTTTCTTATATAATAGTCCCAGAGCCGGCCCCAAGCTCGCAGCCGTGGTACCCCCCCGCGGCGCAAGGTCTCCGCGCGGCCGAGGCGTGGAACAACAACTTGGAGTCGTTGGACAGTTCGCTCGATCGACTCGCGTCCAGCTTCACCGAGTTGAGGACTGACGACAGGCTGCATCCTGGTAAGATGTATATTATATTATATTGGGTCCTTACCTATGAAATTGGTGTTTTTTTTCTCTCTTAGTATTTTGTCTGTAACTATTAAGATTCAGAGTATTCCTAAAAAATAAGTACCTAGCTCTTTTGATTTGTTTTGATAATTTGTTGTAAGTTTAATTGTGTTAAAATTGGACACGGAGACAACTCTTTTTAAGTGCCTCCCGAATACATCATTTTATTTGCATTCACTTAAAAAGGATAAATAATTTTTATGAAGTGTGATATTACACATATTACTAAAGCTTGTCTAATGATAGATGCCAAATATTATTATCTTTGGTTTGTCGTTGTGAAGAAAACTGAAAAAAAAATTGTATGGAAAATGCAGAATTCTCCAAAATCTCCATACAAAACACCAATTTCATAGGTAAGGACCCAATATTATATTAAACTAGCTGTTGCCCACGACTTCGTCCGCGGTTACTATGGAATTTTAACTATCCCACGGGAACCCTTTATTTTTTAGAAAATTAAAGAGAAAATTAAAGGGTTTGTTCCCCCTTTAATTTTCTCTCAAAGTCTCAGCCCGATCGGTTTAAAGTTGACAAAGTTTTATACAAACTTTTATCCCCTATTTTATCCCCTTGGGGGTAAAATTAATCAAAATCCTTTCTTAGCGGATGCCTAAGTCGTAACATCTACCTGCATGCCAAATTTCAGCCCGATCCGTCCAGTGGTTCGGGCTGTGCGTTGATCGATCACTTTCTCAGACAGTCACATAGTGATCCATTGAGTTATATATTGAGAGTTTATATCTTAGATTTTAATATAGATTCCCGGTAGAGGCAGGCGATTTTTAATTAATCTATGAATGCAAGAATGCCGTTCCACTTATTATAAAAAATAAAATTATGTCTTCTTTCAGTAAAACATCCTACCTTCAATATTTAATATACTTTCCCTCCATATGGCCGTGGCATGGTCGTGGGACAACCTGTATATGCCTCGGCCGAAATAGCAATTGCCTGTCTCATATCATTGAAGTCCTCGCTCGGCCTTCAAACTCATACTCGACCTGCAAATGCCTATTTCGCTGCCTTTGCAATAATGTACGGTCGCGGTCAGAAAATGTTTATCAGTTTTCAAATTAGATTCTTTATCAATAAAGACTATGACATAGATAGAATAAAGAAACTGATGACAGTTATCAAAAATGATTGTTTAAACGTCATTCGGACAAAAGTGAAATTATAATCATAAATTTTAAAAGTAAGATGACAATATTTTATTTAGGGTCTGTTTCACAATCGACTGGTAAGTTCTTAGTAGCTTACTTGGCAGATCATTTGACAGTTGTTATATGAAATTTATGTCAATTGAACTGCGAAGTAAGCCATTCAGAGCTTACTCGTCGATTGTGAAACAGACCCTTAATAAAATAAAGATTGTTTGAGTTTCTATTTTAAAATTATTTATAATTAAAAAAACTGAAATATTAAAGAAAAGTTTTCTTTAATAAGTTATCGATACACGTCTATATGTCGTCGATGGATTCTCGTGTTATTAAAAAATATAGGTATTATCCTTGGGTATAATCTATGATCAATCAAATTGATACGAAATTAATAGACATTTCGTGATTTCGACTTTTTTGACTTCAATGTATGCAAGCCATTGTGATACTTAGGGTGGTAAACATTATCTGACCGCGACTGTACTATTGCCTAACATTAAAAACTCAACAATACCTTCGTTTCACCAGGCCAACCCCTGAACGTGGACTTCTCCACCCCCCCGCGGCTGTACAACTCTGAGTTCCAGGTCCGCGACCACAAATTCGCGGGAGGCGTATGGCTCTATAGCGACAGAGACAGCGGACTCACTGCCAGCACTGAGTACTTCAGGTAAATGTAGAACAACATACATACATAATCAAATCAAATCAAATTGTTTATTGCTCCATAATGTACATATAGATTGTTAGTGTTGTGCGTATTATACTGCATTAAATGTATTAAATGGAAAGATGTCTCAGAGTAAACAGAACTGGAGTAGCCATTAGTCAATTTCTCAAACATTTTATTCTGCCATTTCTTGCGGGGGGTGAGGTTACCACTACACTCAAAGCCAGCACAACGCACAACGTTTTTACAAATGCACACATGCATAATTCGACACACAAATTTAAATTTCACGCACACACACGCTTAAAATAGTCACGTGGGGTGTGCGTTTTGACAACGTCACCACCGCACTCCCCACGAGACTAGCGCTCGAAATTTGAAATCGTAAAATTCTAAAACATGAAATAATGAAGTAAATAATCATGAAATCTTAAAAATTATAATTACAAATAAAAGGTGACACCATCTTTTAGCATACTCGATGTTTTCTATTTATTTTTACAACAAAAAACAGCACAGGCAGGCATTTTTGCGGGAGCTCTGTTCGCCGCAACGTTTACAATGTTATGGCTGTCAAAATGGCGGCTCAACTAGTTTTATTAAACGTGCAAGCATCCGATGCTTGTGCATTTGGCAGAGGGGAATGTTAGACAAAGCGTACTCCAGTTCTGTTTACTCTGAGAAAGATGTAAATATTGGATAATTGTGTTTATTTTCATAACGAAAATATACTACAACAATGAAATACAATGGAAAAGAAATGGAAATGGTCGCGTACCGTGCGTTTTAGGAGGAATTTCCTTCCTCGTACGCTTATTCTGTGGAATGAACTCCCTGGTGAGGCTTTCCCAAGAGACTACAGCATGGAGTCCTTCAAAAAGGGCGTGAAAAGGTTTTTTAAGGGTCGGCAACGCGCTGGTGATGCCCTTGGTGTTGCAGGCGTCCACAGGCTACGGTGACCACTGCCCATCTGTGTGGGCCGTATGCTTGTTTGCCACCCTGGTAGTATAAAAAAAAAAAATAAAATTTAAAGATTGACAGTTGTCAAAATATTAAGAAAAATATAAAATTGAACTAAAAAGAGGTTTGTTACTAACATAGATGGTAAAATGTTAGGTTTAAAGTAACAATTATGGGCCTTGTGAGGCATTGCAACATTTTATAAACATAGGGTGACGCTGTTTTTGTATTTCTTAACTCTAATTATATAATACGTTTTCTTCCATATAGGTTTTATAGTTATACATATTAACATTTTAATTATATATAAATAATCACATTTGTAATTACGAATTATGCAACATTAATTCTTAATATATTCTAAACTGAACTAATTTTCTTTTAACTTAATTTACAATTTGTCATTCAAGAATTCACTTAAACTGTAATAACACATACATACAATCACGCCTGTAATCCCGAAGGCGTCGGCAGAGTCGAAGGAGCACTGTGTTCCTTAAGACCATAGCCATACGAAAATTGGGTTTGGTCAGATGAAAAATCGTGAGAGAGTAGTAACGAGTGGCTAGCTCATCGCCTACACGATCACAGACCCAGTACCCAATACGGCCTTAGTCGCCTTTTACGACATGCTAGGCGAGAAAAGCAGTTGGTACATTCTTTTGTGCCCCGGACCAACAAGGGACAATATATTGGGTCCTTACCTATGAAATTGGTGTTTTTTTCTCTCTTAGTATTTTGTCTGTAACTATTAAGATTCAGAGTATTCCTAAAAAATAATTACCTCGTCTAAAAATAGACTATATTTTTGAGCTCTTTTGATTTGTTTTGATAATTTGTTGTAAGTTTAATTGTGTTAAAATTGGAAACGGAGACAACTCTTTTTAAGTGCCTCCCGAATACATCATTTTATTTGCATTCACTTAAAAACGATAAATAATTTTTATGAAGTGTGATATTACACATATTACTAAAGCTTGTCTAATGATACATGCCAAATATTATTATCTCTGGATTTGTCGTTGTGAGGAAAACTGAAAAAAAAAAATAGTATGGAAAATGCAGAATTCCCCAAAAACTCCATACAAAACACCAATTTCATAGGTAAGGATCTAATAGTACAATATAGATAATATTCGGACCTGTGAGGAGCTCGGCGGCGTAGTTTGGCTTTCGATATTGAAAACAAAGCTACCTTCGCCATGGTCAGGCCTTGGATGGGCGACAAACTTTGTGATGTCGAACTCCGTTCAGACGGCACTTTAAGCCGT
The DNA here is from genome assembly GCA_910589355.1 of Parapoynx stratiotata. Classification (NCBI taxonomy): domain Eukaryota; kingdom Metazoa; phylum Arthropoda; class Insecta; order Lepidoptera; family Crambidae; genus Parapoynx; species Parapoynx stratiotata. The sequence goes on along the minus strand of OU342485.1, from coordinate 6,187,339 downwards.
TGGTTCAGTTCCTACTACAACCGTTTCTACTCACCAACCCGCATTGAGCCAGCGTGATGGCGTTATTTCAGGCAAATTATGCGTTTCCAGCCTGTACGCGTGCTAGCAACAAAACATGATGATAAATGATAGTTTCCTTACAGCTGGTCACATTTGTGAGATACCCAAGGCCGTGTGACGTCACATATTTTGTTGTCGTCTGTTCATTTTAACTTGTCCTATTTGGTAAACAATCTTGACACTACTTTTGTACAAAATCACTCATTTAAAAATAATACAATAACAAAGTCAAAAATCTTTATTTGAATTCTCGTTGTTACAGACTGAAACAAAAAAGATTGTACATACATACATAAGTCACGCCTTTTTCCCACAGGGGTAGGCAGAGATTACAGCCTTCCACTTGCTACGATCCCTGCATATTTCTTTCGCTTCATCAATACAATATTTTTAATGGATCCATCGTGCTCGACGACACCAACGCTCAATAACTGAATAAATAAATTAAAATCGTTTGGCAACTAAACAGAAATTCAGTTAAACGTAGAATGAGTGACCAAAAAACACGCGAATCACGACTCACAAAATAACGTTCGTTTGGTTTTACCCTTAGCGCTGTTTTTCAGCCACTCCCGCTTCTCTTGGTTGGGCTGGGAGTCTAATACATTTGTTAGAAGTTTTAAACATAGATTTTGAAAGGGTATTATTTAAACGGTTAACACAATATTCCGATTTTGGTCAGAAAAAAATACAATTGGTCAGCAACTTATGGGCAGCAAATATTTCTAAATTGGTCATCAAAATAACTAATCGGGCAACAACTTATGGGCAGCAGATATTTCCGATTTCTTAGCTAAATACTAATTGTTTAATTTATGTTTTGATGATACAAATATTGTTTTTAAGGGTCATAAAAAATAACCTTAACCTAATATCTATCAGAATTCATTTTCTAGGAATTGATCCTTAATCCTTCATTGATCCTTTTCCTAGATTTTATTCATTTCCAGTAACATATATATATATATATACTTTATTGCACATAATAATACAAAGAACTTATACGATAACAAAAAAGCAATTGGCGGCCTTATTGCTAAACAGCAATCTCTGCCAGGCAACCTGTTTGAGAGACAATAGCAAAAAAAAAAAACAAAAAAATCATGTGGGGGTGCAACAAATAAATGAATATATATATTATAATAACAATTATAATAACATATATTGCTGCCCAAATAATTATTATGCTGACAAAATATTTGTTTGCAGCCCAAGTGATTTTTCAGTTGTCCTTCGAGCCGGATAGGAACCAGTGACCTGTGGAATGAATTAATTGTAACTCGTGTGTATATCCATTCTTTCCTATCTATTCCAGCTCAGAGAGCCCGGGTAAAACCGGAGGGACCTTCCAAATGGCGCCGGGAGGAGAAAGAAAGAAACAAGGGGAGTGGCCGCAAGAGAAGACCGTAGAAGACCTCGAGAGGAGACTCAAGAACCTCAGAGGATTCAACTTATAATATTAGTGGTAAATATAGAATTAGATTATTTATTAACTAGTTTAGCATTCGGCACATATCTTTGAATACACTTTTTTATTTAGACTCTTGTAAAATGATTTCAGTGACGCCAAGAAAATATATATGTGTGACGTCAGTCCGATAGACTAATGGTGAGTTTCTTGATCCGTAGTAATAGTGAACTTAATAGTTAAAATCTAAATGCCAAAATGTATGACGTTAGCTTTACAAATTGTTAAGTTTGCGATGAAAATTCGAAGCAATATACTTCAGATGCTTGGACAAGCTGTCATAACACATCATAAGTTTTTGCCATTGGACCATATTTAACCTACCTGACCGCGGATCAAAAAACCGACTCTGTTTCGAAACATATATATGATTTTGACAGCTGTCATAGGAATCGTCTTACGAGCATGGTACAGTCGACTCTAAAAATATGTAACTACTTTTGACATTTAATGACTCATATTAGAAGTTAATTAAGATTTTTTATAAAGAATACACCATACACCTTTTTAGATGTATGGTGTATTCATAATTTGTACTCGACTGTACCTATATACGCTTCAAGTGAAGATCAGTGTAGGAAATCCTAGTATGGACATGCTTTTCGTTCCTTTTTACATAATCAATATCAATGTCATAAAAGGCGACTAAGGGTACTGTGTATTGGGTACTGTGTCTGTGATTGTGTAGGCGATGAGCTAGCCACTTGTTACTACTCTTTCACGATTTTTCATCTGATCAAACCCAATTTTGTATGGCTAAATGTGGTCTTAAGGAACACAGTGCTCCTTGGACTCTGCCTACCCCTTCAGGGATTACAGGCATAATCATGGCAGCGGTAGCCGAGTTAGGAATGACGTCACCTCTCGATCCCCACCGCTTGTATCACTGAGTTCGAATAAAATTTAAGTACAGCTGATTGTGAATATCGCTTGGCTCACATTGTGCCCTGCGCATGGCAACAGGCTCACTGCCTATTACATGGAAACTTTACATATCAAGCGAAGAATGCAATTCATAATTTTTGCAGATAAACTCATTTCTGTTCATAAATCTATATTCATATAATAAAACTGTAGAGGTCGAATGTCTGTTCATAGAAAAATAATGCTTAAAACCAAGTTAGGGGGATGTAAAAAGAGGGAAAATACCAAATATTTATTATTTTATTTTATTTTTCTCTGTCTGTTTGTACGGGCAAATCTCCGAAATGGCTGGACCGATTTCAATGGCATTTTGCATGTTCGTCCAATATATATATATATATATATATATTAATTTATTATTATAATTATTATGATAAGTACATTTTTTTGCCAATTAAGAGTATAAATATAATAATTATTATGTGTGCTAAAACGTAATTTTAGCACAATCTTAGGAGCTATCCATAAGTTACGCCCCACATCAAGGAAGAGGGAGGGGGTTCGACCAAATGTGACAAGGGCGTGGGAGGGATCTTTAATTTCGTGACGTCATATTTCAAAATTTATGTATATATACCTGAATGACATAAAAAAATAATTTAAATGAAAAAATAAGTGAGTTTGGAATTTCTACATGTAAAATCGCAAAAATATGTGACGTCACATTGTGAAGGGGGGAGTCGCACAACTGTGACCAGCTGTGACAAGGACAGGAGGCCCAAAAAGCTTGCATTTCGTGCGACATAATTTATGGGTGGGCATCATGAATCGTGTTATAAATAGAAGTCATGTCCATACTAGACCCTACAATTTTCTATTATACGGAGCACTGGCTCGTATTGTAAAATCAAACACAAATCTCTGTTTCGGTACAGTAAGAAAGAGTTAAAGTCTATCCATTTTGATCTGAGACAAAATGTAAACAAACCATAAAAATGGTTCTTTTAGATGTCATTCCTCATTGCCCAAAGGTTTTATCAAAAACATACGATTATTTAATATTTTATTATTACAAACTTTTAAAATTATATAAATTACGGAATTACTTGTCACCTGCAATAACTTTTTGGTATTTTTACTTGAATGTTATATTTTTAACGTAAGTTTAGATTACTAAATTAATCTTTGCTATTAAAAAAGACCTAAAACAAATAGTATTCTCAAACTTTTATTATGAGTTTAAAATACCACCGAATGAAGATGAACATTCATGTCATGTTCATGACACCTTGAATCTACTTTGAATTAAATTGTTATATATCCATTTATATTTAGTATCATTTGGATGATAGCAATGATAGCCTGTTTTTAAATATACTAAACATAATACTTGTAAAACATTATTTCATTTCACAAATAAATAATGTTTATATTCAATGACGATGTTGGTATATTATGTACGGCTACTCCTTTTAAATTGTTTTATAAAAAAATAGATCCCATAAAAATATAAAAAGTTTGACAACCACAAATTCTTTGTTTACATTTTGTCTCAGATAAAAATGGATAGAGTAAAGAGCTATTTACTTCACACTACGCCATCCTTTTCTAACTGTCCCTTGGAGTGAATTTAATTTTGAGTTTAATTTTAGAATACGAGGCCTCAAGGGTGTTCTTTTGATCAAATTTAGTGCTAACGTCATTTCAACTAAGTGCCATAGTAGTCTTTTGTAAGTATTATACGCAAAAATCTCTTTTATGTACACAATAACGAGAATAATTCTACGAATTTTAGAAGTTCACTCATAAATCTACACGTTGGTAAAAATATATGGTCCCTGGCCTAATTATTACATTCTTTTATTTTCAAAAAGAATTAAATCAAATCGAACCAAGTAAAAATAAAATAAAAGTAAATACTCACTATTTTATTAGTATCACCTCTCCAGGGCCCGTATATTTTTTTCCATTTTATACATATATTTGTGTTTTGCAGTTCATGTCGAACAACGTCACACTCTACTGTTTACACATAACAGAGATTTTAGCGTGTACAACTACACTTTCTAATGCTAGTATAATAATACACAGATTAAATAGTACTACAGAGGTTCAGAAGCCGATAGCAGGGGTGTGGAGCGTCCCTACTAACTACTGCGACATGGGACCGGTAATATCCAGTTTTATCCAGTAATAACCGGTTTTATCCAGTCATATCCAGTCTCCAAAGTCGCGGACTTCTGTATCTCTTTAAACTGTGATACAAATATAAATTTAAGCGTGTAAATAATGTACATTTAATCTATAACTAGTGTTAAATGGGTTATTACCGTTTGTCACCCACAGATTTGCACCGGGGCGAATGGGAAATTTTCTTTACACAAAATCCCACTTTGCCATCATATAAATTAAAATGGAAACTCTAAAAATAATTATTAATAATAATAATTAAATAATATTATATAAAATGAAACTAATAAATAGGAGCACGCTAGCAGAATTACGAAGCCACGTATTTACCTCTCAGCCATCGCGCACTAAGAGGTTCAGGGAATCATACTTTATTCGTATATCCGGACCATAGTATTCCTTGCTGACTCGTTTCCTCCCTTCAATAACAAGGGTTCCTGCAAGAGAAGCGTGTAAAAGCACCTTATGGGGCAGCAAGGTGGGGTGGCTAGGACTGCTGTTCTCTGAAGCCTTAACTATCCCCGCGAATGGGCTCTCCTACCGCTTACCATCAGGTGGTGACTGACTCAGTGGCTGTGCTTCTAATAGGAAAAAAAATGAAATATTATTTAAGGCCAACACCATCTCCAGACAAGTATCTAATAAATTAACACTGGCTTATAATTCCATATGAATTCTTCATCCATATGATTTCTTTATCTGTTGGATAGCTAGTAGTGAACCAGCCTTTAAGTGTTATAAATTATTATTATTATTAGGGTTTTAATTTTAGGCATTAGGTGAGACCAGATCAAGTAACATTTATATCAATGCAATTCAGTACAGCTTGTGTTATACAGGTTTATTTTTAATGAATCAACAACCTCGCAATATCGGATAGCTAACACCATAAATAACAACATTTGTTCTACTACTTTTGAATAATTCGACTCATTTTACTTTCATACAAAAATAAATATCAATTTCTGAATTTTCTTAGCTCTGTGCGCGTCGCGCTCGTGAGCGTCGCGCGTGTCGTCTTTTCGTATGAACGGAACATAGACTTACCAATGTCACGACAGCGCATTATGAGTGCATTTTAATAGTAGTTTATGTAACTGTCCCATTATACAGGTTATTAAAACACGAGCGTGGTTTTAAAAAAACGAGCCTTGGAGTGGTTTTTAATAGTATCACGCGAGTGTTTTAATACCGAGTTATGTGCAGTTACATAAACTACTTTATCTACACTAATTTTCAAAGAAATAAAACAAAAAAATTGATTATTTTATTTATTGTTGGCTGTCTGGAAAACATTTACCATAGTTTTGTGCGTTTTTATGAAAAATAAGTGTTGCATAATGAGTACAACCTGTTGCATAATGACCATTATCCATTTTTAAATTTTCGTTTTTATCATCTGTGTTAAAAAGTATGTCATTTCGAGTCTGAGTTCATAATTCGAACATTATAACATGAGTGTAAATAAATAATTTTTAATCAATGTATTTAAGATGTTCGCTACCTATTCTTGCGAGATTGAGTCATTACAAATAATCCTGTATGTCATGTTGCATAATCTGGACTCAACATTATATTTATTGGAAGTATTGTTTTTTTTTCTATGAAAATTTGCCAAATTTTGCCAAAAGGACAAAGTTTGGGGTGACGAACGGGAATAACCCTCTAATGAACTGACTGTGTTTGTAGTACTGACATAACTTTAATTGCTTAATCATAACGGTTTTGTAATAAACTATAGTAGCAATATGGTTGCTGAGCTTTCTAGAGCTAGCAACAACCATATTATATTTATAAAATATTTTGTTACAAAAAAAAATATAAAAAAAATAATTTTTTCAAAAAAAAAAAATATTTATGAATTAAATTTTAATTGTATATAGAATAGAGTTTGTTTGTCTCGGCTTATCGATATTAAATCGATTTTAATCGATATTCTGTTGTAAATGAAGAATGAATTCAGCGACACGATTCTCATTTGAGAAATAACTTGTATCATCAACATTGATTGTAGAATTTTAATTAATTAATTATTTAGTGTCACATTGTTTGCTAATCGATTTAATCGTTTTAATATCGATGAACATAATGAGATTCTGGGGTTGTTTCAATTGCCTTATTAATGGAAAAATATAATAAAAAAAATATATGTAGATATAGGTATGTAAAGCTCGCGTTAGGTAAAAGAACGTGTAAAAAGTTTAAAAAATATATAAGTCATATTAAAATACTTCTTCAATTTGAAGTCGACACCATGGTTTCTGAGAACAAATTTCGCTATTTCGCATTTGTAATCGATTATTGTCAGAATGGGTCAAAAACCAAATTTGTTGATAGTATATTATAACACGATACATCTCAATACATTTCGTTACATCTTTCCATGGAAATCATCTGGAGACCACACACGGCAGCTATTTATACATATAATAAAACTGTAGAGGTCGAATGTCTGTACGTAGAAAAAAAAACTTGAAAGTCAGGGGGATGTAAAATGGGGGAAAATACAAAAAAATTTTTTTTCTTTGTCTGTCTGTTTGTACCGGCTAATCTCCGAAATTGCTAGACCGATTTCAATGAAATTTTGCATGTTGGCACCTTATATCCCTGGTCAACATTTTAGATAGTTTTTATTCCGGAAAATTAAAGGGTTCCCGTGGGATAGTTGAAAAACCATAGTAACCGCGGACGACCAATACCTAATCAACAGAACATTTTTGTTCGTACCTGATTTTAATGCGTTCTTTTACTAACGCGAGATTTAAGACTGTATATGTAGTGGCTTCTGCACTTTAATGAGATTAAGATATCAGCCTCAGCCCACGTCCCACTGCTGGGCATTGGCCTTCCTTCATGCAGATAATCGGCTGTAACCACTCTGACCATTTTATATAAATTGATTGAACAAATGTTTGAGGAATTGTGAAAAAAGTCAACTTTTCTAAAAAAAGAACTGATACGACGAGGAAATAAACATTTGACATTCTCACGAGGAATAAAAACTAGAAATGAAGCTCTCGCAATAGAACTTAGTACAAAAGGTTGACATAAGAAAATACATAGCAAAATACCGTTTAAGGCCCACGTTATCGGCATCGGCACGGCTCAGGATTTTAGGTGATAATGTAAAAACTCCTCTACTTTACCATGAGGTTCCATTCTTCAGATCTCAATCACATCAGCCACCTCGGAGTAGTATTGGGAGCGTAAAGTAAAACTTGTCATTATAACTCATTGCTTGTATTTCAATATAGAACATCCATTTCCAATATTTACAATACATTCCCAACTTCCAATGTTTTCAATCCGAAAAACTTGAGAGCCGATCGTCCCATTCTTTCTTCTGACGACCAAAGTAAACATGGCCGCTTCCGGCTTTCATTCGCCCAGCAATTTGTCAAAACCGTGCGGGTCAGTTAATTACTTATTTTCGAATCAAATACATCGGAAGTATTTAAAACATTACTATATAATATTCATTTTATAAAACAACCATTAAATAATCTTATAACTAATTTTGAGTAAGGAATAAGGTACAGATATTTCATTTTCTAGAAAACAGTAACTACATCGACCCCTTCTCCTAAAAAGTGAAGGTTCGTTCGAAATCGTGTAAAAATTTCGCAATGTAATATAAAATTGCTAACAATAAATAGCATTATATCTCAACTTCATGGCAATAAAGTAGAAATTTCCATGATATATGGCCGTAACAAAAATACCGCTTCGGTATGCTTGAGGTTGCTGCATCGGCGGCCTTGAGGTTGCTTCGGGATACTTCGGCATCCTTCAGTACGCTGCCGCCCGCCAAGGCAACACTCGTGGGCAGTTTGGACGGTACGGCACGCTTAAGGACGCTTCGGCATCCCTAAGGACGTTGCAGCATGCCAAGGCATAGTTGCCGACAGTGTGCGCTTGCATTGGATGCCGAAGGATTCCTTTCCTTGCCGATGCCGATGATGTGCGCCGGGCCTTAGATCTACAATATAAAAAGGAGAGCTGATTATTTTTTCTCGAATAACTTAAAAATAAATATTTTAAATAAATGTTATCGCTGTACCAGCACATGTTCCCGACTTATATTGAGTCCTTAAGTTAGCGCCATTCCATAATTGTCAGAAATCATTTTAAAACAGAATCTTTATGCCATCGTCATTTCATAATCGCTATTGTACTGCATGTCCTCATACATTTTATAGCGGCGAGTCAAAGCGAGACAGGGTGAGCCTTTCAGAATAGAAACTGATCCGATAGTCATAAATAGGAATGGTTTCATTACATTTGGGCCCCGAATCTACTAACTTACAGCTATAGCAACATAATAATAGTCTGTGCGCAATCAGAATAAATGAATGATGGTAGTTGTTAAGTCCGCCTTATAAGCTCTTTAAATATTAAATAAATAAATGAAATGAAATCATTTTGCAATTTGATTTACATGAAATACTTTTGCACGTCAATATTTTTTCCTACTAGCACTACGACGAATGCAAGAAACTCAACAGTTAGCCTTTTTTAAACAGCCATAATAACAAAAAGAATTTAGAACATTTAAAATATTGTAAAATAAGTATGTGCAGAGGAGCAAATTATAGTAGCCACGAATTTTTATCTTTAAAATAATCTTCTATCATATAATACCCCTTTTTCATTAAACAGCTTTTAACAGTTGACTTAAATTTATGCAGGGGCAAGTCAATAAATCTTTGTGGCAGCCTATTGTACATTCTTATGCTTATTCCTATAAAACATTTAACAGTCTTGTGAAGTCTGAGGCTTGGAACGGCGAGCTTATGCTTATTTCTGGTGTTCAGTCGGAATTTTTAAGGAAAGGAGAACCGTCTTAATATTTGAGGGCACACAGGTCATATTTGTTTCGTTGACAGCACATTTATTAGGTTATTACGTCATAAGGAAAACAAAAAGTTCGACTGCAACAATTTGATGTTTCTAAAATATTTAAATTATTATAATTTCAATGTATTTGAAGGCGGTAGCCGAGTAACTTAGTCGCAATGGTAAAATTTTTGCCATTTCTTAGTCTTATGCTAAAGCATATTGATTACAGTTGTTGCATTTTATGATGGCGAGTAGCTTCGCTCTTAACGCCTCAAGATAAAGTCTAAAGTCGAATGATTTAGTCGCCTTCATGAATTGCAATATCTATGACGGATTATGTGCCAAAAATTTTACGATCGAGACACCATTGCTATTGCCATTGTAAATTATCAGACTCGGGGGGTCTGGACTCAACGTCAGTTGGATGAAATAAGTCAAAGGTTTTTATTAAAAAACCTAGACTCCTTCATAATGTGTAAACTCGGGTTAGATTTAAAGATTAAGATTTGTGAACACTTTTTATGATATTACTCAAATTAAAATACTTATATCTACTAATTAAGCATTGGGATGGCAAACTTTCATATTGTGTTATTAATGTTTATATCAATTGACATGTTGTTACAACATTACCTCATAAAACTGATAAGAGGGATAAAACCAAGAATTTTGTACTTTATGATGGATGCCAAACTCCCATACAATAGCATGAGGCAATGTTTTGTCTCGATCAGTAGGTGTTCCTTCTCATTCTATCACTTGAAAGAATGAGTTTGGCATTTCGTAGTAAAGCTTTCTATTACAACTAATGACGTCCCACAAAAATACACACAAATTTCTCAAACAAATAATCTCATTTAATATGTGATTATTGACTCACCTGTGAAATGATAAGGTACATCCATCATACCACTCGGTAACAACATAAAACAACGCACATCATCACCAGTATTATAATTTTTTATTTAAAATATTAAATTACAAAAAAAAATTAACAATTTTCAGTCTAGGCGTCAAAATGGCGTAAATATGACAGGTGAAACAGAAACTATGGATATAAAGAGAGGAAGAGAATATCCCACGGATAGCCTTCATTCATAAATAGTGATAGAATGAGAGGGAACACTTACTGATCGAGACAGAACATTGCCTCAAGTTATTGTATGGGAGTTTGGCATTCATCTTATAGTACAAAATTCTTGGATAAAACCATCCACAGATATACATTTACATCGATGACGCAAATGCATGTACGGGCGTCCGAAAACCCCGACAAAATGTCGGGGTTGGCCGCTGATGGTCCGAATGCCTGCAAAAACTAAAAAAGATGCCTCGTTGAGTTATAATTGGCAGAATGGCATCAGATACACCTTTCAATCAGTATGGATCTCCCGTCTCAAAATTGCGACTGTGACGTCACAGTAGACGTTAAAATGCTTGGTTGGTTTCAATACAAATCGTTAAATATTTTGGGCAAAAAATCGTTATATATTAGGTCCTTACCTATAAATTGGTGTTTTGTATGGAGATTTTGGGGAATTCTGCATTTACCATACTAAAATTTTTTCAGTTTTCTTCACAACGACAAATCCAAAGATAATAATATTTGGCATCTATCATTAGACAAGCTTTAGTAATATATGTAATATCACACTTCATAAAAATTATTTATCGTTTTTAAGTGAATGTAAATAAAATGATGTATTCGGGAGGCACATAAAATGAGTTGTCTCCGTGTCCAATCTTATCACAATTAAACTTACAACAAATTATCAAAACAAATCAAAAGAGCTCAAAAATATAGTCTATTTTTAGACGAGGTAATTATTTTTTAGGAATACTCTGAATCTTAATAGTTACAGACAAAATACTAAGAGAGAATAAATACACCAATTTCATAGGTAAGGACCCAATATTTTGTGATATTTTGTGTGATATGAGGATAAAAGAAGTGGATGCTGAGATGACGAGTGACAGAGGAGAATGGAAGAAGAAGACATGTTGTGCCGACCCCACCTAGAGTGGGAAAAGGGCAAGAAGAAGATATATTTTGGGCAAATTTCTTTTTTGTATGGCAGCCCCACCCAAAACAAGTGAAGCAAATGAAATGCCATTTTGAAGTTAGTCACGAAAGAGACACCTTTTTGCTACGCACGGGACTCATCACCAAAATTTTGGATACTTGCGTTATCTGTCCTCAGCCTATATACGTCCCACTGCTGGGCACAGGCCTTCCTCATGGAGAAACACATGAGGAGTATTATTATAGGCCGTAACACCACCACGCTGGCCCAATGCGGGTTGGTGGGTAATAACAGTCGCAATATCGACCGTGACCAACGGCTTCACGTGCCTTCCGAAGCACGGAGGACCTCGAGATCACAATGTTTTAGTCACCCATCCACGGCCTCACCATGACGAAAGTAGCTTTGTTTTCAATCAAAAGCCAAAGCGTACTAATGTATCTATTGGGTCCTTACCTATGAAATTGGTGTTTTTCTTCTCTCTTAGTATTTTGTTCGTAACTATTAAGTTTCAGAGTATTCTTAAAAAATAATTACCTCCTCTAAAAATAGACCATATTTTCGAACTCTTTTGATTTGTTTTGATAATTCGTTGTAAGTTTTATTGTGTTAAAATTGGACACGGACACAACTCCTTTTCAGTGCCTTCCGAATACATAATTTGATTTGCATTGACATAAAAAAGATAAATAATTTTTAAGAAGTGTGATATCACACATATATCTAAAACTTGTCTAATGATACATGCCAAATATTATTATCTTTGGATTTGTCGTTGTCGTTGTGAATTTGTGAATGTTAGTATGGAAAATGCAGAGTTCCCCAAAATCTCCATACAAAACGCCAATTTCATATGTAAGGACCTATTATTTATCTCCATGTTTGCTTGCGTTATCTATGTTGTATATCTGTGAGGTCATCCATAAATTACGTCACACATTAACGGGGTCGGGGGTGGGGGAGGGGGGGTTTGTCGACCAAATGTCACATTGTGTGACAGAGGGGTGGGAGTGGTCCTTGGGACGTAACATTTCAAAATCTGTGTTAAAACACGAATGATATAATAAAATGTGAATGGAAGAAAAATTATTTCAGACAAGGACGAAGGAGTGTTTGAAAAAATCATGTAATTCCTATGACGTAATTTATGATTGGCCTCTGGGATGTGATTTTTAATTTTAATCATAGTTATCTGACAGATAGGCACCGTAATTGTTAGTTTTTTTTTGTAGGAAAAGTGATAAAAAACAAATACGTGAAATAGGAAACGCAACCTTAACAACACAGTAAGAGAGCATGTATTCCCATGCTTTTAGTACTGGTCCTTACTATGGAATATGATTATTATAGTTGTAAATAGATGTAAAAACATGTATTTAGATAGATTATCTAACCAATTCATGAACTGCAGGTGATGAATGTAACTACAAGGTTTGCTAAAGAAAAAGCGACGTTGAGTCATTGTGTTACGGTTCAATTTGTGTTTCTTTAAACGAAGGTCCAATGCCGATTACTATAGCAAATACTTCATTCTGGGGCAGCCTCCAAAATCAAAATCACAATTTCAACAATGGCGATTAGTCTATGGCTTACATTCATTATCTATGGTCGACTAGACGTAGTTAGTCTATGGAGAAAAGCTTAATGAAAAAAAATATAAAAAAAATATTGTACTTTTGTTTGGGTTGTTGTTAATTGACAATTTATATCTTGAATGGTTTTTTTATTGTTGTGAATGTGTTGATAAGTTTGCTGTAATCGAAGTTCCTTTTGTTCATAACTTGAATATTACATTGTGGATTTGTTAGAAAAGATATTGAGTGACTAAAATTCTGTCAACTACACCGGATCATACCAATGCATGGGCCTCGATCGCACTAATAGGAACGTTTCACGCGAAACGAGAAAGCGAGAGGCAATGAGCACGAGGATTACTTCTCCTTCATCATAATTGAATACATAAATTAAAAATGATTTTCAAAGCTTTTACTGTCGTGACATTTGCAAGTCTATGCTCCAATCATACGCAAAGACAATACGCACGGCGCTCGCGCGTGCCATTCGTCTGTACGCAGGCAGCTAGGAACTTTTAGACAAATATTAATTGATATTTATTTTTGTATGACATAAAATATTTCAAAATATCAAAAGTCGTAGAAGAAATGTTGTTGTTTATGATGTTGGCTACCCATTCATGCCAGATTGTTGACGAATTAAAAATAACATATCATATCTCTTCTAATAAACCCATACATTACTAGGCTATAGCAAAAAATATTCTAATATAAGCTCGTAAGTCGTACCCTTAAGTCGCATTTTTCATTGGCTTTTCATATCTGCAATGTCACACGACTTAAAGACTATATTTGAACACTTAGCCGGAGGACTCGTATATTTTATGCAAAGTTTCTCAAAGTTATATGTTAGTGATATTATATGTAAGCGGTATGTGCCTCTAGATTTAAAAACGTATTGTTTTCGTGATAGCAAAATTTTTGTATTTTTTTAACTTTAGTCCTAAGTAATATATTGTATAATATTCGTGTACATATTATATTTATACGAAGTGCAGTTTTTGTTTTATTATTTATGTTTTAGTTGGTACCCTTTGACAATTACCTACTGCAGGAACAAAAAAGAGTATTAGCTAAGTGTACAGGTTGGATTTTTGAGATGGGGTGCCCTTCAAGGCAGGTACAGTCAGCTTCATAAAGATCTTAGTGTCAAGAGTGCTCAAAAATATCTGAAGAACACAAGTTCTAATTTATATACGTTGTCAGGTCATCTTATTGTTGTAACCGTCCAGAGTGTTCAATATTATCTAAACTACACAATTCCAATATTATGTTATATGTTAAGATGACCAATTATATTTCGCAAATAAAGTGTTCAATGGTATCTAAGCACCCAAAGTGATCAAAAATATCTTGCTGTTAAAGAAAAGGAAACACTAATCTGAAGCAATACGTGCGATTTTTATATTGTTTATTTTCTCTTCCTATCGGTCCTTTTAATTTCGTGTTTGACGTACTAAATGTGTCTTTTGTTTGGAACAGCGTCTTGACATGCCTGATGCCGTGCTTTCAGTTGTTGCCGCTCTTCCATAACAACGGCAACGTCGCATGCTTTTGGATGAAATAATGATAAAATTTAATTTTACTTAATTTACATCCATAGACTGAGTAAGGTATAGATGCAGCAAGCAAATTATAATAAATATTTTTACACTTGCATTATAAAAAAATATTAATAACATTATATCACTCAAATTAAACATAATCAGGTGTGGATATAAATGTAACAAATAAACAATAAAGAAATCAAAATAGCGCATACATATTGCGATTTTTTATTACTTTGTCATTTTTTATTTGTCCTTATCGAGACTCGAACTCAAAATCTTTTCTAATTATTTTAGTAAGATCACTGCCAACTCGATCTCATTATGTAATTTTTCCTTTGCCCTTAAAGTGGGTAACAGTAAATTTTTTTGGAAAATAAAAAACGGCTTAATGTAGATAGTTGCCAACACTTTTATTCGAAGTAATCTCCGTTCCTCTCTACACATCGTCGCATTCAATGGAACCACTGAGAAAAGGGGTGGGCTCATTGTTCCTAAGGGTCTCTTCTATGGCATTTTCGTACGCTTTTACCGCATCTTCAAGGGAATATCTACTCCAAGCGAAGCAAATACTTCAAGCGAATACCTAAACTTCGAGGTATTCGCGAAAATGCCATAGAAGAGACCCCTAGGAACAATAGGCCCACTGATTTTCTCAGAGGTTCCAGCATATACATATATCAAAATCGTAATTTTATGTTTTTTAAAAATGCCATGAGATTCTGGTAGACCTATAGATATTGCTTTGCCTTTTGCGTTGCAATTCGTACGGTTTTGTTTTTTTCCTTTGTCGCAATAACGAATTTTATCTATCCGAGAATCCGTTAACAACTCTACAGCTAATATTATTATGCGTATAGTATTAAAGTATTAATACTTTAATACTATACGCAGGTAGGTATTACATTCTCTTTAGTTAATACATAATTTTCAATTACTGACAAGACTGTTATTTTTCGTTGTCATAGTAACTTGAACAATTAGAAATTGAAAAAATCTTTAGAATGTCAAAATGTGAAGATATTTATGAGCACTCTGTCCGCTTAGATACCAATGGACAGGTTGGAAGTGAACATATTAATGATGACTTTGACCGTGTATATGTTTTTGGAGACTTTTGATATGAAGATATTTCTGACTGTTTGATTATGTACAATATTTTGACAACTTTATATGAGAAGATATAACTGCACCTTTGCTCGTAACATGTATATGACTACTTTGTCTTATCAGATCTTTATGAAACTGACTGTTTATAAACTATTATAGTTACAAGAAAACTTTGTTAGGCAACCATCCATTACTTTTTAAGATATTCGCAGGCCTAGCACGGCACGGGGACAAACATCTCTCTGCACCGCTTATGTCAACTTGACAGGAGACAAAAGGGTTTCTCCACTATAGCTAGCACGGCCCCAGTGGAGATAATTTATGTCTCTCGCTGTGACGTAGATTTTGGAAAAAGATAGTCAGCAAAAAAAAAATTTTTATGCCTATCGATCGATCCTATTTCATGTAAGACTAGGGACCATTTAAGGTATGAGTACTAGAAATGATAGAAATCGCCAAAAACTTTTCTCATACATTTTGTATGGCAAATCCTCAGATCCTGTTTCTTACGGTGATCTCTATGAATCCTATTTTATGCTTTTAGGGAAACTGTAATTTAAATAAAAACTAAATTATAATAGTTAATGTACCTGCCCTTCAAATCCCATCTCAAAAATCCAATAATAAAACTGTAGAGGTCAATTGTCTGTGCATAGAAAAAATAATTAAAATCCAGTCAGCGGAATGTAAGAAGAGAGAAGATACCAAAAACTCTGTCTGTTTGTATGGGCTAAGCTCCGTAATGGCTGGACCAATTTCAATGAAATTTTGCATGGTGCACCTTATATCCCTGGTCAACATCTTAGATACTTTTTATTTCGGAAAATTTAAGGGTTCCCGTGGGATAGGTACCTAACCGCAGATCTACAATAAAAATACAGACACAAAAAAAGACGTGTGGCACTCGGGGACTGCCGCGGTAAAGCTATTGCATAGCATTTTGTATCAACTTATGCAATTATAATTTTATTTATTGTTTTTTTACAAAATGCTTAACTTAACATTCGTACCTCTTATGTAGGGAAATGTTGACTATTAATAGTTGAACTAAAACGTCTAAAGATTAAAATTATAAAATTCTGACATGTACATATTTACGTAATTCGTCACTTACCATCAGCCCCCCTTTTATTTCACCTCACCACCCCTAGTATTGTAAAACTCGTGACTTTTTTAGTTATGTTATGAAAGTCAATTTGTATGAAAAACGTACGTCAGTATCTCTCTCTCTCTCTCTCTCTCTCTCTCTCTCTCTCTCTCTCGTGCGCTCAAGGCCCGCGATAGAAGCTATGCAATAGCTATGAAAGGTCCATAGAATGTATTTTTATATCTAACCAAAATAACTAGAGCAGAAAATGTTAAGCGTCCTCTCACACAGACCGGCTCGGAGTTTTTATTTTACGTTTGATATAGAGCTTTGACTTATTGCAATATGGTTTATTTTTACGTTCCACTTCTTTTGTTTCAGAATTCCCAATAAGAAAAGAAGTGAAAAGTTAAAATATGCCTTAATGCAATAAGTCACAGCTCTATTTAAACCGTTTTTTTATGATAAATTTGAGTGCGTTTGACCACAATCTCGCCTGATGGAAAGCGCCGAAGTGGTCTTAGGTGGAACACGCAAACTCAAAAAATTCCTATTCACTCTTGCCTTGAAAGTCCCCAACGAATTTGGACGGAAACATAGACACGGGAAGGTTACGTAATACAAAAACTCCTAGCCGGTCTGTGTGAGAGGACCCTAAGTAAAAAAGAATCCGTACAATGTGTGAAAATCTTGTTATCACTGTATGACTTGCAGCAAAATAAATAAATTAGTGAAATTTTTATCTTTACAACCCTTTGGCGAGAAGTGGTCATATCTTCAATTAACAGGTGGACAGCCTACTTATTTGCAAAGTTATTAAATAATTTTTTTAATGCCTAGTAAGGTGTTCAGTAAACAATCTTTACCGAGAAACATTGAGCATATTTTATATTGAAATCTTTATTTTTACTGGTCAATTTGCCCACAATTTTGAAGGCCTTCCAACCACTTTATTTACATGGTACATAAAAATCAACATTATTGACAAAATATAACGTTGAATTAAATGAGCTGTGGCTATACAAATATTCTTATAAACGCACTAGCTGTTGCCCACGACTTCGTCCGAGGTTTCAATTGTTCTTTATCTATCCCACGGGAACCCTTTGACTTTCCGGAATAAAAAATATCTAAGATGATGACCATTTATTATAAGGTATCATCGTGGCAAATTTCATTGAAATCGGTCTTACCATTTTGGAGATTAGCCCGTACAAACAGACAGAGACAAAAAAAATGTTTTTTTGTATTTTCCCTCTTTTTAATTCCCCTGACTTGATTTTAAGCATTTCTTTCTATGCACAGACATTCGACCTCTACAGTTTTATTATTTGTATAGAATTAGGCAAAAACGTTTGACATGTAAATTACAGTGATTACCTACCTAACCTCGATTTAGTATCTCAAGTGCAATGTATTCAATTATGCTCGCGTAAGCAAACATCTAATGTATTAGGATATTAGTCAGTAAATATAGAATATATTTGTACGCTTCTTAAAAATCCGTTGGATCTATTTATGTTTTAAGGGGACTGTATCTGTTGAACTCCTCTACTTTACCATGCGGTCCCATTCGTCTGATCTCAATCTTATCATCATCTCTTTTTCTTTACTATATTTCTGTGTTTTTATTAGTCGCAATAAAGAATTTTATCTATCTATTAGGTCCTTACCTATGAATTTGATGTTTTGTATGGAGATTTTGGGGAATTCTGCATTTTCCATACTAACATTTTATCAGTTTTCTTCACAACGACAAATCCAGAGATAATAATATTTGGCATGTATCATTAGACAAGCTTTAGTATTATGTGTAATATCACACTTTATAAAAATTATTTATCGTTTTTAAGTGAAAGCAAATAAAATGATGTATTCGGGAGGCACTTAAAAAGAGTTGTCTCCGTGTCCAATTTTAACACAATTAAACTTACAACAAATTATCAAAACAAATCAAAAGAGCTCAAAAATATAGTCTATTTTTAGACGAGGTAATTATTTTTTAAGAATACTCTGAATCTTAATTGTTACAGACAAAATACTAAGACAGAATAAAAACACCAAATTCATAGGTAAGGACCCAATATCTATCAGTCGCCTCGGGAGCGGGAAGTGAAACTTGTCATTAGTAACTCATTGCAAGTATTTCAATTTAGAACATCCATTTCCAATATTTACAACACATTCCCACCTTCCAATGTTGCCAATCTAAAAAATTGACCACCCATCGTCCCGTTTCTCCTTTCGACAAAGTAAGAATAGCCGCTTCCGGCTTTCACCCGCCCAGCGATTTGGCAAAAACCGTGCGGGTCAGTTAATTACTTATTTTCGATACATCGGAAGCATTTAAAAACATTACCATATACCGTATAGTATTCATTTTATAAAACAACCAATAAATATTCTGTTAACTAAGTAATTTTGAGTACCTAAGGTTTAAATATTTAAATATGTTGCTAGCAAACGGTAACTACATCGACTTTTTCCGCCAACAAGTGGTGCTTTCGAAATTATGTAAAAATTCACGATGTAATATAAAATTGTTAACAGTTCTAACCTCGGTGGCGTAGTGGCTAGTACGCATTGGCTTTCGATCGAAAACAAATCTACCTTCGCCATGATCAGGTTGTGTGTCGCTATTACAAACGACTGTTTCTACCCACCAACCCGCATTGGACCAGCGTGGTGGTATTACGGCCCATACTCATGTGTTTCTGAGGAAGGCCTGTGCCCAGCAGTGGGACGTATATAGGCTGAGGACGTATGTTCTAGTCAATGTAAAGACAAAAATTACAACATGCAAGTTTCAAAGGAACATTCGCTCGGTCATTTTAATTACCTTTTAGTCAAAATTTAAAATCTCTGCCCATTGTACAAAGTAGACAAAACTAACAACCCCACCTGTGTACTTAATATGCGGTCTAATTAATGAAAGCATAGAATACATAAATTAATTCAATGCAATTGCACTAGGCAATATGCGATTAACGTTGAATCTCAAACGAAGGCTTCCGCGAAAAATAGATTTTTTGCTTATCCCAATCCGGAGGAATGGAATTTATGGACATGCTGTCATGCTCTCAGCCTGCTGGCATAAGATTGACATAAGGTTTAGGGAACCATACTTTGCTCGTACATCCAGAGCATGGATTTCTCTACCGGCACACGTGTCTCCTCCTTCCTACGTCATGGGTTCCTTCAAAAGAGCCGTGAAAAGGCATCTTGTGAGCCAGCAAGGTGCAGGTCGCTGAACCTGCATCCTTTGATGCTGCCCTAGCATCTTTCGCAAATGGACCTATCTACTGCTTACCATCAGGTGGTGTTAATCCATTTGCTGGGCTGATCAAGAAAAAAAACATTTATTCACGACATTTTGTGACGGCAAGAGCTAGGAGTGTTCAGGGAAGAGGATCCACAAAAGATCCCAAAGGATTGAAGGGCTCTGATTGGTCTCAACCTCATCAGAAGACAAGAAGAAATGGCCGATTGGTCTGACATAATGTTTAACTGTTGCTAGCTTGTATCCGTCAGAATGGCGAACGTATGACTTCCAAATAATTCATAAAAAATGTATATGCACAGCAAATGCACGTTTTTGCGTATGCATAGCAATCGTTATCCGCCACCCTGATGTCAGGTTGGTGGGTGAATTATATTCCAATGAACTTATTTGAAATCTGACATTATGGATAAAATGTACGCCAAATGTTCATTTAAGAACACTATTTAAAAACTTCATTATAAATAATAATAAAAAAAACTTTATTGCCAATACTGTGTACAGTTTTGCAGTTGATGTTACAAAAAATGGAAACAACAGTTTGTCCGTAACGGACATGCAATATTAAATATTACAATTTCAATGCCTTAAACCTAAACTTAACTAATGTCTGTGATCAAAAAATTCAGCTAACGTGTAAAATACATTTGATACCAACCAGGACTTTAGGTTTTTTTAAAATTTTGGTTATACACCCGCACATCCGCCGATATTGTAAAATGCACGTGAACCGCCATCCTGACATCACAATAGCGGGTTGCTTCTAAACTAATTAAACTATTTTGACCATCCAAATACAAAAAAAATTACGTCTTTTGTTCGTTTAATCTTTCATACTGAATCTTAAAACAGCGACTTGGGTTCATGTCGTTCGGTGATGTTGCAGACGGACGCAGACAGACCGACAAACCGTGGGAAGAGAAGCGTCTGTGGTTTTACAGACGTGTATCTCTGATCCGCTGCGAGTCGGCAACTTCAAAGGTGCGGTGCGAGCGCGTACGGCTTGCGGTTTGTTACCACTGTTAGTGATATTGCAGACGGACTCAGATTCATCAAGGAATTTTAATCATGAATCTGCGTCCGTCTGCAATATCATCGACCGTAGGCAGGAAGCCACTTTTAAAAATATCTGCATGTGTGGCTATTATGATTATTTTATTTATTTGTTTTTGTTTACGATAGTAACAAAAGAAAAACTTGGATATATTTACAGATTTGTATTGATTATAAATTGTACAAAGTTACACGGTCGAGCGTATGCGCTAGCAAAATTTGGAAAAAGAATAATGGACGCTGGCTTCGCGCCGATGGTCCTGTGCCTCGGGTCCCGTGACGTAGGCTCGGCGCGATTAGCCGAGAATATATGTCGTGATGAGCCCGTGCGCCCATTGGTCGGAGCGCGGCGTAGACAATTTTATTTTATGTTAAATCAAAAATGTCATAATGTATTGTACATGTTGGTGCCGTCATCCTACTAAATTGAAACACACCTTGACACTCTTAAGAATGGTTTTTAAGATTTGTAAAGCATTACAATGAATTTCGTATTTTTCTCGATTAGATTGCTTTTAGGTGCTTGGAAAAATAGATTAAAAGATTGCGCCACCTTGCAAGTCACCTACTTTAAAGTCGCTGGATGCGGGCGGCTCAGGACCGGTCGTTGAGGAGATCATTGGGGGACGCCTATGTCCAGCAGTGGACGACAATATGCTGAAATAATGTCACCGAACTCATACTAGGTCCTTACTTATGAAATTGGTGTTTTGTATGGAGATTTTGGGGATGTCTGCGTTTTACATACTAACATTTTATCAGTTTTCTTCACAACGACAAATCCAGAGATAATAATATTTGGCATGTATCATTAGACAAGCTTTAGCAATATGTGTGTGAACACGCTTGATAAAAATTATTCATCGTTTTTATGTTAATGCAAATCAAATGATGTATTCGGGAGGCAGTTAAAAATAATTGTCTTTGTGTCTAATTTTAACACAATTAAACTTACAAAAAATTATCGAATTAAATAATACGAGCTCAAATGTATGGTCTATTTTTAGAAGAGGCAATTATTTTATAAGAATGTTCTGAAACTTAATAGTTACGGACAAATTGCTGAGACAGGATAAAAACACCAATTTCATAGGTAAGGACCCAATATTAAGATCAAGAATAGATCTGCGCATCCTTCATACCGCCTATAGGGTGTTAAACTATCTCCCGCGAGCGGCCGCGTGCGTTGGATGGATTCCACGCACGCAAGGTACTACGTCTGGGGATCTCCCGAATATACCAGGGAATCCTCTCTTTGGCTCATCCCCGTTCTTGGTTCATTCCGACTCGGAGAATCGCTTCGGCAGAACCCGAGTGTTCCCGTGGGGCTCGAATGGGTATATCGGGGAGATTTAGCTGAGCGGGTCCCTCACGCCTGCCGCGGTAGGTACGATCAGTAAGTAGGATTTTGTCCCCGTAAACAAAAAAAGGGCGTTATACTATATATTAGCTATCTCTATGGTCCCAGGAAGGCGTCTTATTTAACAAAATACTTAAACAAAGTCTGAATTATTTAAATTTAACGACTTTAACATTTATTTAATTCTAATATTGACTTGGCACTCCGTATTGACTACCAAAAACTCTTTCCTTAATTTTTTGCACTTTATCTCGTCATAAATAGTGTTCAAAATGTATTGAAAACGTTTGTCAATTGTTTATAGTATTATGTTGTGTCTGTACATTAGTATTCACACCGCGTTCCCACAAGGATTAGACGTTTGTTTCGACCACACAGGACTCTGTTATGCGAGAAAGATCCAATATGCACTTTTGAATTTATTTAGGTTATTAAAATGGTTATTTAGAGGCAGCGATAGCCGGGCTGCCACTGCCTCTAATTATATTCAAAAGTGCCCAGTATTTTTAACTTTATCATTAGCAAACGTAAGATATATACTCATACTAGGTCCTTACTTATGAAATTGGTGTTTTGTATGGTAATTTTGGGATGTCTGCATTTTACATACTAACATTTTATCAATTTTTTTTTACAACGACAAATCCAGAGATAATCATATTTGGCATGTCTCATTAGACAAGCTTTAGCAATATGTGTGTGAACACGCTTGATAAAAATTATTCATCGTTTTTATGTTAATGCAAATCAAATGATGTATTCGGGAGGCAGTTAAAAATAATTGTCTTTGTGTCTAATTTAAACACAATTAAACTTACAATAAATTATCAAATTAAATAATACGAGCTCAAATATATGGTCTATTTTTAGAAGAGGCAATTATTTTATAAGAATGTTCCGAACCTTAATAGTTACGGACAAATTGCTAAGACAGAATACAAACACCAATTTCATAGGTAAGGACCCAATATATTCTTTTTTTTTCCTTATGCATCTGGAATCTGGATGACAACAGACTCGTCACCTGTTGCATGTCTGTGGCATTTATCCCTTCTCACCACATGACATGACCATACCACGCTATATTGCTCCTTATCTTATCCGTCACTGGTGCTACTTTCAAACTTCCTCTGACATACCTACTCGTTTCTAATTCTGTCTTTTCTAGTGATTCCACACATCCATCTCAACATTCGCATCCCTGCAATCAAATCCGTATGAACAGTCTCCTTGTGGTATTTTATTTCTTAATAATTTGTTTGTTGGGTATCTTATGCATAACTCGATCCTATACCACTCCGTTAATTTTAACACTGGTTTTATAAAAAAAGCACTTTAACATATTTTTATTTCGTCTGTGATTGTATTTTGTTAATTTGAATACGAACTACATAGTTTGAATAGGAGATATAAAATAAAAAAATATATAAAAAAAAACATGAGGAATATGGGCCGTAACCCACCACGCTAGCCCAATGCGGGTTGGTGGGTAGAAACGGTCGGAATAGCGACCGGGACCGGGACGGCTTAACGTGCCTTCCGAAGTACGTAGGAGCTCGAGATCACAAAGTTTTGGTCACCCATCCACGGCCTGACCATGGCGATGGTAGCTTTGTTTTCGATCGAAAGCCGAAGCGTACTAACCACTACGCCACCGAGCTCCTCTTAAAATCCTTTCTAGGTAAGTAACAATTTGTATTGCTTGCAAATAATTGTGTCTTTTTTATATTACAAACGTGATAAACATACTTAAAGGCAGTCTGAATAGCATGCAAGCAAAAATATGACCAAAAGTTAATAGATTATCTATAATAGACCTAAAGTTTATCCTGTCTTGGATGTTATATAGGTATTTTCAGAATATTTCTATAAATAAAATAAATAAATAAATATCTTCAGACATTCACATCTATCAACTAGCCCCATTTTAAGCAACTATTGAAGCTTGTGTTATGGATAAATATTTTTAATAGATAAATTCATATAATATTCCCCCCACTGGGGATCGAATGGTTTATATTGAATATATTTATTTATTTTTATATAATACTACTTATCTTCTATTCGAGATATGGATGAAATGTATGAAAGTTCATAAAAGCGTAAGAGAGTTCTAGAAAGTGCATTAAAGTCCATGAACATTCATGAAAGTGCACAATATTAATATTTTTACACGCGCGCGTGTTAATTTGGCATAATGTGCCTAAAAACGATAGGAATAAAGTTCACATTACGAGCAAGTGTGTCGGAAAGAATATCTTTTTTACCTGAAACGGTTCTAGCAAGGTCAATGGTAAGTTCTAAGTAGTTCATAGGACCAATCGCATAAGATCCTTTGGGAGTGGCTTATGCCCAGCAGTGGGATAATTACTTAACTATACAAAATTAGTTTTTTTTTTTTTAGAACCAAACCCAATGTTTGTATGGCTAAATGTGGTCTTAAAACCCACCAACCCGCATTGGGCCAGCGTGGTGGTGTTACGGCCTATACTCCTCATGTGTTTCTCCATGAGGAAGCATATAGGCTAGGAAACGTATATAGGCTGATGAAGAAATGTGGTCTTAAGGAATTCAATTCAATTTCTTTATTTGGAACACAGTGCTCCTTGGACTCTGCCTACCCCTACGGGGATTGCAGGCGTGAATGTGTCGTCATCATCTCAGCCTACACATCTATAGCTGGACATGGCCACCCCCACAGATCACTGAGAGCTGCTTCGCTATGGCCACCCCTAAGGATCTCCACAATGACCGAAACTAGCGACTTCTGCCTTTATCAGATCGACGGTCCATCGTTGGACCCAGTAGGTACTCCAGCGCAGAACCTTAGGTAAGTAATTAATTAGCATCGGTCCCATTCCAATAGAAAGTGATGAACGTTCGGTACATAATAATTTCAAAATCGAATTCATTGTCAGTACTAGAATGAAAAAAAAAAAACCACATACTTACTATTAATTTTGGAAAACTTTAAAAAGCACCTTAATGCGTATTATAATAGAGTTCTACTGTAGGCATCATTATATTTGCAAAGCTTACCCGTGTTGAAAGTCAGAGGTCATGAAACATCGTAATAATTATTAAACGCACTCGCAAGAATCTAAAATCAGTCTTGCATTAGCGTGGAAGGGAAGTTGACATTTTGTTTGTCATCCGTCGCGCGGGAAAACGCGACTCGCGAAGTTTTTTTAGAATTAAAACAAAAGAAATTATTGCGTACAGCCAAAATTCTCATTAATTTTAAATTGTGGTAAAGCTTTGAGATGCATTTGGAAGTTGGATTGGTTTCGGTAAGTTTCTTACATCTGATTACCTATTTAATTATAAAAACTTTCAATCGATCTGTTTTTAACCGACTTCAGAAAAGGAGATGGTTCTCAATTATTCTTAATCTTTTTTTATGCATGTTCTTCGATTACTGGAAGACTAACCGATTCGGAAAATTCTTTTTTTGTTTGAAAGCGTATACCTCGAAGGTGGTCCCATAGTCATCACTTCATCAGGCAAGGATCTGATGATGGAATCCTGGAGAAATCGAGGGAACTCTTCAAATTTTACGCTGTAAACTTTCAGGCTTACGACTGTTATGATTGTTTCACTGGTCTTTTTAAAATCTAAACTTCACGCCTATGTGCGTGAACGGGTAGCCAGGGATGTTATTTTGCCTGTACCTAATGTTTGTTCCCAAATATAATAGATAGATAGATAGATAAAATTCTTTATTGCAACTAATAAAAACACAGAAATATAGTAAAGAAAAAAATACAATGCAATACAGGCGGCCTTATAGCTAATAGCAATATCTTCCAGGCAACCTTTGGGCAGAGAGAGAATTAAAGAAAAAGTAGGTGTAATATACTTTCATATATAAGGTGCATATATAAACTACTATATATAAATTTCATAATATATTATATACATATACATAAATAAAATTACATACTTTGTCATAAATGCTATAAACCAGTTTAAATATTTTATTTAGCAATATATTCTTACATTAAAAGCAACACAGAAAAGTCGAAAACAGTAATGTGCGTTTGAGGGAGGGGTTAAAGATGAAGGAAATGGGTATGGACCAGATTATTAAAGTATGCTAAGGATTGGGATTTTTTTTTTGATTTTTTTTTATATAAGGCTACTTAAATTAAATATTGTTGTTCATGAATTGTTCTTGTATTATTCAGTACGTACTAGCTGTCCCCGCGACGTCGTTCGTGTGGCTAATGATTTTCCTCCATTATTTAGTAAAATGTTGTCTATTAATAGTTGAATTAAAACCTCTGAAGATTGAAATTATGAAAATATTTCTTGTCAGTGTCATCTGATTAATGGTTGTCATCAGTTGTCATGGTAAATCTCTGTTGTCGTTGTCGTGTCATTATTTAACGATTCCGAGAAATTTTAATATTCGAAATGAAATTATATTTTGACGGATTATCACCCAGTTGCAGAAACGAACTTTAAAATTTAATGTCGGCATTATCCCTAATGCTCCATTAAATTTATTTATTGAAGTGTCAAAAGAACACCTTAGCGTAGTTTTTACGTTGCACAAAACGACATTAGCACCCCAGTCTGTCGCAACTTCATACAAAGAAAACGATATATGAAACGGGGGTGAATTTTAATGGCGACTATATCTGACTCATTCTATTCTTCAACCTTTCTCATTCTTTTATGAAAAATCAATGTCAAGTCATTCATCTGTCAGCGCAATGGTCGTAAAGTAATTAATCAAGTTATTATTAATTTGTGTTGATCGGCATTTAAAGTTGTTGCAAATTGGCTTCTGAAAGAGTGTTTCATAAACTTCTGTTAAGGTGAATCATAATCTACAACTGAAGTTTAAAAAATGTGAAATTGTGGTTTAAAATCTGCACGAATAAACGACACAAAGCGGTTTTTTATGGCTCGCTTTCCCCTGGAGGAGCATCGGTATGATTAGCATGAGTAGTTGATTATCAATTTAATATTCGTATGTACTTTTTAAGATACATTTGGATGTAATATTATTAATTTAATTCAAAACAACAACCTCTACAAAAATAGAGGTGTTTTGATCACATGAAAAAACGATATCGATACTTTTAATTTTAGTTGTAAAGATGAAGATGACAGGAAAAGAAGATCTAGCGTATATACTCGTTAAGAAACTCCACCAGTTAAAATTTGTTTCTGAAAAGCATTTCACTGACAAGGATTTAAAAAACTCAGCTAAAGAAAAGTGCTGTTCCATCAATACGACTCAATGCTAAACCACTTCCAGATGAGAAATTAGAAGTACGCTGAATCAAGAAAAGTTGAGATGAGAAAGCAGAGTTAAAAGGTTAGCTATAAACTTTAGCAAAGTATTGGTAATTTTACATAATAACTTGTTCATTCTATGTTATCAAAGCAATACCTACTTAACAATATGATTTAAATAAATAAAAAAAAAATTTCATTACAGATGTTTCGAGCATTATTTCTGATAAAGATGAATCGAAACAAGTTGAGGCGAGAAAAGAGTTACGGCTTTGCAAGGTTAGTTAACATCTTAAATAAAATATTTATTATTGGTAATTAATATAGTTATTAAATCATATAAATTTATTACATTTCAGTTGTAAGGAAGCGAAGACCCAAGCCTGATTCTAAGAATTGTAACATAAAGTTAAGACCTAGAAAAAAGTAACTTATTCATAAAATAACAAAATACAAACATAGGTTAAAAAAAATGCAACAGAAACTAAAAATATTTGACAATATTAACTCTTAAGGCTCTGAAAACCATGTTATTGTCTTCTGGTAGACTCTTGAACCGATGGCATTAAATTTGACTTTCATAAATGTGCAAATTGTACCTATATGAATAAAG
The DNA here is from genome assembly GCA_910589355.1 of Parapoynx stratiotata. Classification (NCBI taxonomy): domain Eukaryota; kingdom Metazoa; phylum Arthropoda; class Insecta; order Lepidoptera; family Crambidae; genus Parapoynx; species Parapoynx stratiotata. Next base: position 6,159,023 of record OU342485.1, on the reverse strand, counting down.
AAATTTTGACTTTATGATTTTTTTATAAAATAATATCAAAGTGAACGCATACTCCGTTTTTTTAATAAGAAGTACTGCCTATAGAATATATTTAGCCTTGATAATTTATTTACTAAAATGTAATTGCTTGATTCAGTACTTTAAAGTTAAAAAACGAGGTATAGTGTATCAATATAAAAATTAAAATTATTGTTTTATATTAAATAAAGCGCAGGTCGATGCGTTCGTCGATATCGATAAAATTTTGAATAGCTGGTGGCACAACTCTATTTTTTTCTTTAGGTTGGCAGAACTCTGCTTAACATTTCTTAGGTTGGCTACTTTTAGGTAACCCCGTTTTGACATTTCTTTGGATTAATTTCTCTCTATGGAAGTCCCGTCTCTTCTTACGTAGTTATTGTATACTCTTTGTTAGCACCCTATCAATGCTAAAGAGACATTAGCTAGAACTATTTTGTGTTCCAATTTTAAATTTAATGAACTTTAAAGTTTTAATGTCTCATTACTAAATGTCGTCTTTAAAAAATCTTTGTGCAACTGAGTGTATGTTACTTAATACCTACTCGGTCCAACAGATATTGATAACCGCGGATTCACCCGTTCCCATGAGAATATCGGGATAAAAAGTACGTCTTACGCCTACGTCCTTTCTCGGGCTCTAGACTATCTGTGTACCAAATTTCGGTTAAATTGGTTCAGTAGTTTTGACGTGAAAGACAGACAGAGTTACTTTCGCATTTATTATATTTGTATGGATTAGTATGAATGAATTCCTTAGCTCAAAATAAGATGGTTGATACTTTTCTCGATCAAAAAAAATCTAACATAGCCACTAACGTTTATGACAATTTTTCAAGTTTACTTGATGAATATTAACACTATAGGTAAATAAAAAAATACGTAAAAAATTGGAAATGATATTGTCTAAATTATTCTACGGCTAGTTTTTTTATTTGACTTTTATCATTTTCTAAACCTCATTAAATAACAAAATAGCGTCTGGGACTGGGGTGTAAGCACAGCAGCGGCTCTAAGTAGTATGACAACATGGACGGTCCGCGCGCTTATTTAGGTATTTCTTTCGTATTATTAACATAAATACACATATCGACAATATATGCAATATACGTTATGGAAAACATGTAGTTTAGTTATTATTCAAAAGCTGATTACTCTCCGTGAAGCACGCCGTACAGGGTTTATATTTTTTTAGAGGTATCTTTGGTATTTTTTTCTATCGAGTCAACTACGAGTAATCGTGTCTCTAATCAATATGATTTATAGAGTGAATCCTTAAATATCTTGCATGTAAATTACATAATTATAGCTTTAGTAATAACAATACAGCAGGGGAACTAATGAACGCAAATATAGCTAAAAGCTCTATGCACTCTTATGTTGATTTGACTCTATATTCCGATGAAACAAAATTAAGGGTGTAAATTAATCTGTACGTAATCTAATTCGGTCCAACACAACTACACTTTTAGATTACTAGCTATTGCCCGCGACTTCGACCGCGGTTACTGGTTTTTTAATAATACCACGGGAACCCTTAAATTTTCCGGAATAAAAAGTATCTAAGATGTTGACAGGGATATAAGGTATCACCATGCAAAATTTCATTGAAATCGGTCCAGCCATTTCGGAGATTAGCCCGTACAAACAGACACAGAAACAAAAAATAAATAAATAAATTATTTTAGTACTTTCCCTCTTTACATCCCCAGACTTCGTTTTAAGCATTTTTTCTATGTGCAGACATTCGACCTCTACAGTTTTATTATAATATGTACAAATTAATTCGAAATATTTCAAAACGCATATGTATAATACGACCATAAATATAGTAAAACATACAAAGATATAAAATATTAGCATTTGTAATTAATAGTAAATTCGATATGTTAACGTTTGCTTGATATAAATAAGATTTATTGCAAAATAAGTTGTTTTTGATGTTTTAAACAGGTGCTATAATTTTTTCACACAGTAGATGATAATGTGGTGTATGTAGGTTCATTCCTGACTGAAGATCTTCATGCATTTCTCCTTTTCTCTCTTTAGGTATTTCATCCAAATAATAAGGATTCAGTGCAATGAGAAATTTGAGTTCAGTAGTTTTAACGTGAAAGCAAGACAGACAGACCGAGTTACATTCGCATTTATAATATTAGTATGGATTTTGAAAGTACTCATTAAAAATAACGATCTATCTAGGGGGCTATCAACATTTGTAAATATTTGCTTAAAAAGAATATTTTTCCTAAATAAGGCACATAACGTTAATGAACAAAAGCAATCGTCTGTGTCTCAGGTGTGTTGCCCTTAAAAATAATAATAAAAAAAACAGCCAAATTGGTGATTAATTAATATTATTTTTACATTCAGCATATTTAATCAAAAAAACTAATATTTACGATTGGCTTCGGTGTGTTTAACGACGCTATTACTGTTTATTGCTTGCTTCTTGTTTGGCACAAGAAATGTCATGTTTGAGGAGCATAATTATTATTGGTATAATAATAAAGATAAGGAGGAATAGATTAGCTTTTTTTATTAAAAGTTTATTGCACACAGAACAATTATACAGAACACATAAATTTATTTGTTTCGGAGTGGATCATCGGACAAAACTACACTGATTTTACGCAAAAATCAGTGTAGTTTTGTGTAATAAGTAAAGAAAGAAATATTTTTTTTTAATTTGGTATCATTTATTTGGTATTTGTTTGGTTAATAAATGTAAGCTAAACCCTTCCAAGATGCATTGAAATGTATTACACTTGCATTTCAAGACAAAAATAGGGAAGGCAAAGAGAACGAAGCCCATACAGCCATGTCTTCCGTATTTTTGTCTTGAAATGCAGTGTAGTTTTGTCCGATGATACACTCCGAAACAATATTACAATCACTGAAATAAAAATCACGAAGATGAACCGCTTGCGAGCGGGCCGCATTCCAAAGCACAGATAAAGCGCTAAATAGGCAATATGAATTGAAAGCTTTGCCAGAAAAAGACCCGATACCTACAGAGTAGGTTGTCTGCGATATCTAAAATTTATCTGTTGTAAAACTGCATGAAAACTATTATATGTTCCAGTGAAATTAGTGCGTTCTGTTTTCTTAAATATGTACCTGCATATTGGTTTTATGTCCCTAGTAACAAGGTTATCTATGTGTTATCTATGTAAATGTTTATCTGTGGATTACCACAGATAAACATTTACATAGATAACACAAGTATAAATTTAATTTACTGGGCTAATATCATAGAGTTTCTGAACTCTGAGGCTAATATGATTTGCTTGCCTTCTTAAGTTTTTAGTATACTCACACGACGTGTGGAGTACATAAAAAATGTATTACAATATCATTTTATTTTCAATCGTAAAATTTTACTCTGTTTATAGACAATTTGCATAATTATGCTAATTAACGATTTTTCCTAATAAATTGCCTTGTTAAAGAATACGATAAGTATTCATTAGGAATAAGAATTTTTAATTAATTTTTCTTTTAATTTATTGTTTTTAATTCTAAACGGGCAGGCCTTACAAATAACTCGGGTTTACATTTTTAATTCATCGTTTGCCTTAATTTTTTTTAATGTACCGCTACTGACTCATCACCTGATGGTAAATAGTAGAAGAGCCCATTTGCGGAGATAGAGAGAACAGGAACCCTAGCCAACTCCCTTTGCTGGCCCGTTAGGTGCTTCTTCACGCCTCTTGAAGGAACCCATGTTAAGGAGGGGGGGGAGGGGGGGCACGTGTGGTGGTAGGGAATTCCATGCTCTGGATATACGGACAATGTATGATTCCCTGAACCTCTTAGTTCGCGCTGACAGAGGTCACCGTTAATGCGTGTCTTCGCAATTCGGTATACGAGCTCCTTAACCAATTCACTGCCTTAGTCGACACTATGAACTTGTATTGGATGCCATTGCACTGAGCCCGGCTACGAATCTGGACGCGACATCGTCCATGGCACCTCTAGTAGGATTACTTAAGACGATAATTCGCGTTTTCGGCATGTACAATATAAATTCAATCTAAAATTGATAATTTCTCAAACGGCTTCAGTAAAAATTATATTGCACTGCTGTTAGTTCATTCGTTCGTTCATTACCAGTTTTTTCTGTAAAAAAATATTATTAATTAAGTTATTAATGCTTTTATCGGTGCTATGGAACATGACAAGCGAATTGTAAGTAAATTTTACTTTATCAATGTTATAAGAATATAATAAGAGTAGTAAAAAGCAAAGGGTGGGAAAACATTTAACACTTTCATGCCATAAAGGTTAGGTCAGAGACTAGACACCGCAAAGAAGTCCACTGCCGCAGTCCGCGTTCCACCAAGCAGTGACTGCACTGCGTGACAGGTGGTGAGCCCGTCGCCGCTATAAGCTATGGTTGTGCAGTTCTAAGTCCATTAGTCGCTTTTTAAAAAGGGAAGTAATTAGTTGGGCAGCCATTTCATTATTTGGTCAGCCCCAAAAAGGTCAGCCGAAAAATCATTTGAACAGCAAACAAATATTTTGTCAGCAATATAATTATTTGGGCGGCAAAATATAATTATTATTATGTTTCCGGAAATGTATAAAATCTAGGAAAAGGATACAGGATCAACTCCTAGGAACTGTATTCTTCTGATATTAGGTAATATTTAATAAAACATATAATTAAATATTTTTTAATATAAAATAAAACCTAATAGATATTAGGTTGATATTTTTTTTGGGATGAAATTAAATTTAATTAATTGGCCAGCAACAAAAAGGTCAGCTGAAAAATTATTCTGCAACACAATTATTTGGGCAACTAAATAATTATTTCAGCGACAAAATAATTACTTGGGCAGCAATATAAATATTAGGTCAGTAGAATAATTAGTTGGTAAGCAAAACAGTTATTTTGCCAGCAAAATAATCACGTGCTTGAGCTGCAAAATAATTATCTGGGCAACAATACGTTCCCCGAAATGTATAAAATCTAGGAATAGGATCAATGAAGGATCAAGGATCAATACTTAGGAAATGTATTCTGATAGATATTAGGTTGCGATATTTTCTATGATCTTTAAAAACGATATTTGTGTCATCAAAACATAAACTATATAATTTGGAATAAGATAAGCCCATAAGATGCTGCCCCCTTAGTTGTTTTGCTGACCAATAATTTTTTCGGTGAATAAAATTCACTTTTTTGCTAACTGTTTAAATAACACCCGTTTCAAAGTTTTTTATTTGCATCCATTTCTTTATGCTGCATTTATTTTTTATTTGAACGAATTGATTCAAATTACATTCTCGGGTACACCACATCACAATGTCATCATCTCATCACCAACATAGTACACTTGTATCAATGTATCTACTATTGCTCTATAGATGCGTCAGTCAGTTATTGCGTATGATATTGAAAAATTTACACTTTTAGAAAGATATTTCTACTGACTTTCAAATGCGTAATGTAATTCTAAGACAAGCATTGCTCAACACAAAAAACTAACTAATGGATTACTTCACTCTTGTGTGGATGAAGTTATATATTAGATACTAAATATGACGACCTCCGTGGTCTAGTGGCCTAAACGCAATCGCCGCCTCGGTAGTCGGTAATAGTCGGTATCAAGGCGTCACCATCTCGAGAGGTTTTGGGTTGATCCCGGTAGGGCAAAAGATTGTGTGATGAATACAACAGGCATTTGTTCTCCAGTCTTGGATGTTTATACATATATGCATTGTATATTTTCTGAACATTATGTGTATTCATATGTCATCTAGTATCCGTAACACAAGCAGCATTCGCTGCTTATAATGTGACTATTTGTTACGTGTGAATAACAATAAGGAATGAGGATATTATAATTACTAAATCGTTATTATCCGAGAATGATTGAAAGTAAATGATTGCTTGCAGGTTCTGTGAGCGAAAGCGTGTATAAATCTCTTGTGCATTTGTGAATTCCTCATTTACAAGCTAACATCTGGGACGGCACATGGTCTGCTTAAAAAGCATGAGCACCGTGATATATTTATCACGTTTTTATCTCGCCCAATTATCAAATTCCATAGTACTTTGACAATTGAACGTGGTAAATATAATATCGCGGTGTTCATGCTTAGAAGGCTGGGATGATGCTTCCCACGGTCGGCGACACTGCAGACAGAGGCAGATTCATGGTGTGCAGCCGTCGATTACGGACAGACGCCCCCGCGCACGACGCTCTTACATCGATGCCATAAAGTCCAAATGGATATGTCTGCGTCTGCGTCTGTGCTTCCCACGCACACCGCAGACGGACGCAGAGTCATACATACATTTGATCATTCCTGCAATCCCCGAAGGGGAAGGCAGAGTCCAAGGAGCACTGAGCTCCTTAAGACCACATTTAGCCATACAAAAATTGGGTTTGGTCAGATGAAAAATCGTGAAAGTAGTAACAAGTGGCTAGCTCATCGCCTACACAATCACAGACCCAGTACCCAATACGCCCTTAGTCGCCTTTACGACATGCTAGACAAGAAAAGCAGTTGGTACATTCTTTTTGGTTATTGGTACGCAGAGTCATGAATGAATTATAAGATGGGGGTAGATAAATCAAGGTGAAATGTGGGTGTTTCGACCTCTGCTTACCCCTCTGGGGATACAGACGTGATGATTATATTTACGTATTATCAGGCGAACATAAACATACCTATTAATAATAATAATACATTTAATTTGCCAAAACCACGGTATATTAGGTCCTTACGTATGAAATTGGTGTTTTGTATGGAGATTTTGGGGAATTCTGCATTTTCTTCACACCGACAAATCCAAAGATAATAATATTTGGCTTCTATCATTAGACAAGTTTTAGTAATATGTGTAATATTACACTTCATAAAAATTATTTATCGTTTTTAAGTGAATGCAAATAAAATTATGTATTCGGGAGGCACTTAAAAAGAATTGTCTCCGTGTCCAATTTTAACACAATTAAACTTACAACAAGTTATCAACACAATTCAAAAGAGCTCAAAAATATAGTCTATATTTAGACGAGGTAATTATTTTTTAGGAATACTCTGAATCTTAATAGTTACAGACAAAATACTAAAAGAGAAAAAAAACACCAATTACATAGGTAAGGACCCAATATTAGGTTTGGGAAAATGGGCCCAGTCATTAAATTACAAGTAATATCTTATTTAAATATCAATAGTTTCAAAAGACAAATTCAATTTCCACTAATACATTCGATCACATTCAGTTTATTTTATTCCAATTTTTCGATCATAAAAAACATCATTCACGCTATAGTAAACTTTACTTTTAAGCCATTCACGCAGTTTGTATAAGAAACGATTACTATTTATTTAACGTTTTTAAATTTTTTGGTTCCTTGTTATATATTTGAATGACACACAATTTCTGGTATATTTCTTTGTTCTAGGTACAATTTCCATGACTAGTCTATCTGGGTCTCTATGAATTCAAGAATTCGAATCACAAGCTCTTTTGAATAAATGTATGTGTTTTTTTACAAAAACACCTACCTCTAATATATATAAAGACAGTAGTGGGAGTAACCCATACTCTCTGAATAACGGTCTGCATGATTCGTCAGATGGTATTCCGGCTATAGCTCTAATGCATTTTTTGTGCGATAAAAGCTCCATTAAAATCTGTAATTTCCCCATGCTATGAGACCGTAACGTAAAACAGATTCAATGTAAGCATGCTAGGATACAAGTCACCTTTGTCATAATTAGTCTTAAACAAACATGTCAAAACAATAACAATTTATTTATTATTTATTTATTTAACTATTTTTGTACACAAAAGAAAAATTTAGAATATACAACTCATAAAATAAAAAGACGAGTACAAAAGGTAGGGCTTATTTCTAATAGATATATCTTCCAGCCCACCTGCTATAGGAGAAATGAAATCTAATTATGTAGTTAACATCTTATTCTTGAAGGCCTAATAACAAATTAGTCTAATAAAATAAATGCTGACTAAAATGTATATTTTTTTCATTATATCAACGTTTCTATTAGGCAATGTCACAATTAATTGTCGCTGTAATAGCTATACATTTCCATTAAAATATTATCTATTGAAATTATCGCTTGAGAAATCTATTCTCATGTTTTTAAAACACGTTCTGTCGTTTGCATAACGAACGCAAGTTCACAATTTCACACACTGTAGCTAATGTATTAGAATAGAATTTATCAACATTATTTATAATAATAATAATCATAATAATCATTTACTTCGGACCATAATTAATCCATATATATGTTAGTAAGAATGTACTTGAGAATATGTTAGTAAAAATTACAATTTTCTATTTTCTATATGTTAGTAACAAAGTACTTGAAAATATGTTAGTTAAATGGGTTTAACAATTTTATTTAGCAGCACGGTTCGACTCCACGACGTGACTAAAAATCCAGTGCTTAAGGATCGGACCGTCTGACAATACTGTTTCAGTATTTACAATACTGTTTTTTTATTGAAATTTATATTTTGTATTTAAGTGATTGACTGGACTTTATGTAATGATAGTACATGAAGATGGTAACGAGGCGTTCTATCAGTATTAGCGACTATATAAGTAGGTATTAATCAATTCAATTGGCGTCGAGACAAACCGCTCCAGATGCTGACTCTGATAGGAATGAAATTCCCAGATTAGAGAATAAAATTGGAGACCAAAAACAAATAAAAACAGATGGTTAATTTAAAAACAGAAACAAAGAGAAAATGGCCAGAGAAGAGCGCAATAACAGCAAAAGAGTCGCTAATACTGATATAGCGACTCGTTACACAATGAGAGAAATAAAATAAATAAATAAATATCGTCATTAACATTCACACCTATCGATTTTATTTAAGCAGCTAATGCTGCTTGTGTTGCAGATAGTTAGATAGGCGTTTCACGCTTCTTTTGATGGAACCCATATAGTTAAACTGAATCGAACCACGATACTAAGGTCCTCGAAAATAAGAAGCCACCGCCCCCTCTAAGAAAGCTGCCATCTTAATTAAATCAATTAAAAACATTATCATCTAAATAACTAATTTGTTTTCTGTTTACCAATCATTTATTGTGGATTATTAATTAATTTGCAATTAATATTCGGTGTTAAAAACATATTTTGTATTATTTTATAATGTTTTATTGATGTTCAAAACAAATTACAACACGGTGAGACTAATATATCATTGGTTTAAAAATTCTTGGAAATTGTTGAAAATTAAGTGGACATCATTTACTTTGATGGCCGCGGCACACCTGTATAAAGAATGCGGGCTGCAAACAAAATAGGTTTAAAGTATGTGTTCATGTATGTACAATCAACAAAAAAACTGAAACATTCAGACCCCCACTAAGGTAATTTTCCCGTGGCATTAAATTTAAATAAAATAAAATAAAATTCGTAACCTACCAGTTATTTTCAGGCACTGACTGAGTTTCTTCAAATTGACAACTTGATATTGACACATTTCATAATTATAAGCAATTTTTTATCATAAAAAGGTTTTAATTGCAAAGCAATGCAATTATTTTTCTTTAATAGTACATTATGGTACAAGTGTGTAATGTTGGTGATTACCGCTGAGGCGCATTGAGGCCCGAGCCGTCAGGCGAGGGTCTTAAGGAGCCGAGGACGGTAATCATCAATACACACGTGTATCATACAACGTTTTTCAACACACTTCTGAATAATAGATATTTTTCCTTTGAGTTTTCTGGTAGTAAGCTTTCCATAACGTTCTGGGCTTCACATCTTATATCGGGCGGTGTACAACATAAATCATTTTCTTCATAAATTGTATTTGCAGACATCTTAATTAATAACTAATTAAATAACTTCAAAAGAGAAAACGAGACGAGTTGTGAAAAATGTTTCGTAATGGCGGGAAAAATTAATCAGTTTTCCTATGCGCGCGCATCGGCCATAGACTAATAAATTTCGTAATGGCGGGAAAAATTAATTAGTTTTCCTATGCGCGCGCATCGGCCATAGACTAAAAAATGAGGTTTCTTTTTTTTGGGCTTTTCGCGGATAGCTTTTTAGCGCAAATGTAACCGTAACTCAACCAATAATATTAAAAAAAACTATTACTCACTCGTGAATAATAGTAATGAAAAAGTCACAGTTTGATTATAGGTGTCATTATGTGCCTAATTGCCATGGGATTAGAGCCACTTTATAAGGAAGTGTGTTGAAAAAAGGTTTTATATGCGAGAGCTAACTCGAAATTCAAAACGTGACTTTTATTAATAAACGTTTTTCTATGGCATTGAAAATAAAGATCAAAATCCGCAAATGTGTGCTGTGCTGTGTAGTTTGCATCTTTAGTAAACTGTAAAATTTAAATTGACTCAACTTAGTTAATAATAAAAACGTTCTCAGTGCATTAGACCAGTGGGTCAAAAACCAAATTTGTTAATAGTATCTACTTATTTACCATGTATAGAAGCACAGATTTTAAAATCTCTATGGATTTTTTTTCTACTAAAACATATAAGCAAACATCAGGTCACCTAATAAAATGAAATGAAATGCTTTATTTAATCATTTAGGTAACAAGTAGTTGCACTTAAGATTCGTGAAAAATATTATAAAATTAACAAACAAATTATACAATTTTCCTGTTTAGTACCTACTGGGTCTTGTCTAGAGAAGATACAGGCAAGAAACTCTGCAAGGGTTCTATCTTCCCTTTACATAAAATTGTCTTATGTTCTACAATATACAAATTACAGGCAAGTCAAAATGGAATGAATAGGCTAGTTGACTCATATCAAAAGTAATGAAAATAACGTGTCAGCCACTTAATATTTAGTACAAGAAGGGTCCGAAATATACCAAATTCAATAAATATAAATAAGGGATTGCTGTAGAAATTCAATTTAAATATTTTTTATTTTTACTTTTTGTTGTTGTAAAATTCTCCCATGTCGGGAAGGCAAAGGGAACAGAGCCCATACAGCCAAGTCTTCATTATATATTTCTTCAGTAGTTTGCATTGAAATGCTAGTGTAATGCATTTCAATGCATCTTGCGAGAGTTTGGCGTCAAACGATCGATGGCAGACACTGTGGTGCTACTTGGATGAGGTGGATTACCACGATAAAAAACTCATCACTTTTCACACCACTTGACGTTTATTTCGATAATCCTCCATATTGCACATCATCACAGACACTTATTACACAAAACTACACTGATTTTACGTAACAATATCCACTCCGTACAATATAACAATCATCGAAATAAAAATCACGTCCGCCATAGTTGAATGCCGCCAAAAACCTTTTACTTTTTTTTCAACTGCCAAAAAAAAAAAAAAAAATAACAAAGCACACCGTAAATAATCTTGGACATTATAATAGCCTTTTTTTCATTAAGGTTTGTTTTACGCATAGTCTACATTTATGTAGATAAAGGCAATTACGTTTTGTGTTTTTTTTATATAGAAATAGGTATATTTCAATTAATTTTATTATTTAAATGAACTTTTCTTAATTGTATGATTGGTAGAAGCGGGCGCGCCTTTTTGTTATTTAAAAAAAAAACTAAAATAATTTTGACATTGCAATTATATCCTCTTCTTCTTATAATTCTCTTTTTAATTTTATTATTTAATATTCAATTTTACGGCTCTGGCTGCAGGACCTTATGAGCCACACGTTAACAGGAGAATACTTTTCTTCAGTAGTTTGCATTGAAATGCTAGTGTAATGCATTTTAATGCATTTTGGGAGAGTTTGACGTCAAATGGTCCATGACAGACACTGTGGTGTTACTTCGATGAGGTGGATTACCACGATAAAAATCTCATTGTTTTTCACACCACTTAACGGTTATTTCGATGATCCTTCACATTGCTCATCATCACAGACATTTATTACACAAAACTACACTGATTTTACGTACCAACATCCACTACGAACAATATAATAATCATTGATATAAAAATCTCGTCCGCCATCGTCAAATGCCGCCAAAAACTCCTTTTTTTTATGGCTCTGCGCGCATATAGCCACTGACTATGACAGTGCTATTTCCAATTTTACCTACTTCGTATTTTTTTTATAGTGTTAAAAAAGTTTTTTTGATTTTTCTTATTCTTCAAGTAAACTTGCAAATAGTCATAAAAGTCATAAATCTTTGCATTTTTTACTTTAGAGAAAAGTATCAACTTATTTTTTCATTGTAGTGCCAAGGTGGTAAGAGCAAAGACCAAAGTTATGAATTTTTCCATGCCGGAAGGACTGTGCTGGCCAAATGACGAAAGACATCCTCCTTTTCTTGGTCCTTCGCGCAGGAAAAAAAAGATCATTTGTGATCGCTATGTTAATTATAAAAAGCTTGTGATTTTCACAATATAAATGCCAAGGCTCCTTGTAACATTACAAGAAAATTATAATTAAGAAACATCTTTATAACATTCACAATTTATTTTATCTCATAAAATTAGTATATTTATAAATTCATTATTGAATTCGTAACAGCTTATGTAAATTCAACAATAAAGTTTTTTACATTTACTGATTGAATAAACTTTAATTACATTAGTTTAAATACAATTCAAATTTTTCTATAAAAAATACTGAACATAAAATGACGAGTTTATTGCCTTTATTAGATATTTATAGACAATGAATTTACCAAAGCAGCGGTAGCCGAGTTGGGTCGGACGCGACGGGACACTACTCGTTCGAGAGGCCGCGGGAAACGCGGGTTCGATCCCAGTCCGCCGCCACCACTGAGTTTGAATAAAACTTATGTACAGTTCATTATGAATATCGATCGCCTCACACTGTGTCCGGTGCATGGCAACAGGCTCGCCACCTGTTACAATATCTGGCGAAATGTGGGTGTTTAACACCTCTGCCTACCCCTTCGGGGAAAGAGGCGTAAAGATATGTTATGTTATAATATGAATTTACCAACTATTATTTGCCTAGGACTTCATGGGTGTAGTTTTAGAATCAACAATCAAGAAACCGAATTATTTTGAAGAGCTGTTCCTTCCCTATTTGTCTCCCGGGCCCGAAACTTCAATACAACTGTGCATCCACTAAAAGTTATCATTGTAAAAAACTATACTTTTTATTTTTAGTTGCGTTAGAAGCTCAATTTCAGTAGGCCTAGCACGGGCCGGAGAGAAAAAGTCCCCGGAGAGAAAATTACTCATTGCCTCTCGCTGCCGCGCGAACGAAGAAGCGAGAGGCAATGATGATTTTTGTCTCTGGGGACTTTTTCTCTCCGGCCCGTGCTAGGCCTTCTGAAATCACTTTTCCATAGAAATGGGGTCGTCAATATGAGGCGAAGTGGGTGTTTAACACCTCTGACTAGCCCTTCGGAGATGATGATAGAGGCATGATGATAAAATCATAATTAATAAAAAGATTCCGGCCCGAATAAACAGAACTGAATAATCAGTTAGTTATGTAATTACTTATTACGTAATATCTACACTTGTATCGACATAAACATTTTGAACCGCCGACATTGGATCAACTAGGTAATGATTTGGTTACATTTAACTCTTCTAAGCTATTATTACGTGTGCAATTATGCCAGCTAGCACAGTATACAGGCTGTTTTTTAAAAGTTTAAAAGTTTATATATTTTTATATATTTTCATGTTATAATGTTCGAATTATAAACACGAACTCATAATAACATAATAGGTTGGGGAAAAAGTTTCTTCGCATTTTTTAAGAAAATTAAAAACATTTTTTAATATAGTTTATTTACATTTAACTATAGTATGTAGGTACCATTTTGTTCGATAACTTTTTGCCATCTTGTAGGTAGGGACATGATCCCATTGCTATAGAAATTTTGGGACTTCTGGTCAAAATACCGCGACAAGTGGTTTTGGCAGTCCTCTCGTGATGTTAACCTGACACTGCGTAAAGAATTCTGAAGATACCGAAACAGGTGGAAATCTGAAGGTGCAAGGTCAGGACTATACGGCGGATGCATTAACACCTCCGAGCCAAACTCTTAATTTTTGCTGAGTGGCTAAAGATGTGTGAGGTCTAGCGTTATCATGATGAAAAACCACACCCCTTCTGTTGATTAATTCCGGCCGCTTTCTCTCAACTTCTTGCTTTAATCTCATCAGTTGTTCGCAGTAGAGTTCAGAATCGATGGTCCTGCCTGGTGGTAACCAATCCCAATCCCAATCCCACCACACACACAGCATCACCTTGTTGCGACTTAACCCGGGTTTCGCCACAGTCTGTGAAGCCTGCCCGGTCTTTGACCACGACCTTTTTTGCACGTTCTTGTCGTACGTGATCCACTTTTCATCACCAGTTATCAGCTTCTTCATAAATGGTTCGGTTTCATTACGTCGTAATAAAGAATCACAAATGAGTACACGGTTCATTAGGTTTCTTTCAGTGAGCTCGTGAGGTACCCAAATGTCGAGCTTTTTTGTGTACCCAGTTTTTTGTAGAGTAGTGGAAAAGAGACACCGAGAAAGTTAAATAGAAATATATTGATAATGTGTAAAAAGACGTAAAACAGTACAAACGTAATTTTTCCGTGAAGTGACACCACCGTTATCTAAATCACCACGACAACAGTAAATGTCTAAACTACCTTATAATAGGTTGGGGAAAAAGTTTCTTCGCATTTTTTAAGAAAATTCAAAACATTTTTTAATATAGTTTATTTACATTTAACTAAAGTATGTAGGTACCATTTTGTTCGATAACTTTTTGCCATCTTGTAGGTAGGGACATGATCCCATTGCTATAGAAATTTTGGGACTTCTGGTCAAAATACTGCGACAAGTGGTTTTGGCAGTCCTCTCGTGATGTTAACCTGACACTGCCTAAAGAATTCTGAAGAGACCGAAACAGGTGGAAATCTGAAGGTGCAAGGTCAGGACTATACGGCGGATGCATTAACACCTCCCAGCCAAACTCTCTTAATTTTTGCTAAGTGGCTAATGCCAGTGTGAGGTCTAGCGTTATCATGATGAAAAACCACACCCCTTCTGTTGATTAATTCCGGCCGCTTTCTCTCAACTTCTTGCTTTAATCTCATCAGTTGTTCGCAGTAGATTTCAGAATCGATGGTCCTGCCTGGTGGTAACAGCTAATAATGAATAATGCCCTTCCAATCCCACCACACACACAGCATCACCTTGTTGCGAGTTAACCCGGGTTTCGCCACAGTCTGTGAAGCCTGACCGGCCTTTGACCACGACCTTTTTCGCACGTTCTTGTCGTACGTGATCCACTTTTCATCACCAGTTATCAGCTTCTTCAAAAATGGTTCGGTTTCATTACGTCGTAATAAAGAATCACAAATGAGTACACGGTTCATTAGGTTTCTTTCAGTAAGCTCGTGAGGTACCCAAATGTCGAGCTTTTTTGTGTACCCAGTTTTTTTCAAATGCGCCAAAACTGTTTTGTGGTCAATTCCCAGTTCTTCAGCTACGTCGTAACTACTGACATGCCGATCTTGCTCCACTTTTTCAAAAATGGCATCCATTTTATCTGTAATAGGCTCAGAGTAAACAGAACTGGAGTAGCCATTAGTCAATTTCTCAAACATTTTTTTCTGCCATTTCTTGCGGGGGGTGAGGTTACCACTACACTCAAAGCCAGCACAACGCACAACGTTTTTACAAATGCACACATGCATAATTCGACACACAAATTTAAATTTCACGCACACACACGCTTAAAACAGTCACGTGGGGTGTGCGTTTTGACAACGTCACAGCCGCACTCCCCACGAGACTAGCGCTCGAAATTTGAAATCGTAGAATTCTAAAACATGAAATAATGAAGTAAATAATCATGAAATCTTAAAAATTATACTTAAAAATAAAAGGTGACACCATCATTTAGCATACTCGATGTTTTCTATTTATTTTTACAACAAAAAACAGCACAGGCAGGCATTTTTGCGGGAGCTCTGTTCGCCGCAACGTTTACAATGTTATGGCGGTCAAAATGGCGGTTCAACTAGTTTTATTAAACGTGCAAGCATCCGATGCTTGTGCATTTGGCAGAGGGGAATGTTAGACAAAGGCTACTCCAGTTCTGTTTACTCTGAGGTAATAGGGCGACCAGAGCGACGTGCATCTTTGACATCAAAATTTTCGGGATTGAAAACGCTTAAACCAAATTTGTGCTACTCTCATAGACACTGCACTAGGTCCATAAACATCTCAAATTTTTTTCGCGGCTTGCGTTGCATTTTTACCTTTTTTGTAGTAAAATTTTAAAATGTATCGAATTTCTTCATTAGATTCACTCATCTTGGCGGTACGAAAAACAAATGAAAATCACACATTTTCCTAATTTGAATTTGGAATTATGTTCTTTAAAATTTAAACTTTCAATGATACCAAAACCAGCTAGATACAAATAGTATAGCCAAAGAGATTTTATAACAAGTTTATACATACTATAATGCGAAAAGACTTTTTCCCCAACCTAATACTTTTTAACACAGATAATGAAAAAAAAAAATTTAAAAATTGAAACTGGACCATAATTACCATTATGCAACGGGACTCATTATGCACTACTTGTTTTTTTTTTGTAAAATTCTCCCATGTAGGGAAGGCAATGGGAACGAAGCCCATACAGCCATGTCTTTAGTGTTCTATTTCTTCAGTAGTTTGCATTGAAATGCTAGTGTAATGCATTTCAATGCATCTTGGGACAGTTTGACGTCAAACGATTAATAGCAGACACTGTGGTGCTACTTGGATGAGGTGGACTACCACGATAAAAAACTCATCACTTTTCACACCACTTGACGCTTATTTCGATAATCCTCAACATTGAACATCATCATAGACACTTAATTCACAAATCTACACTGATTTTACGAAACAATATCCACTCCGAAACAATATTACAATTATCGAAATAATAATCACGCCACAAAATGCCGCCAAACTCTCCCATTTGTTTTTTTTTTGTAAAATTCTCTCATGTTGGGAAGGCAAAGGGAACGAAGCCCATACAGCCAAGTCTTCGGTATATATTTCTTCAGTATATATTTCTTCAGTAGTTTGCATTGAAATACTAGTGTAATGCATTTCAATGCATCTTGGGAGAGTTTGACGTGAAACGATTGATGGCAGACACTGTGGTGCTACTTGGATGAGGTGGATTACCACGATAAAAAACTCATCACTTTTCACACCACTTGACGCTTATTTCGATAATCCTCTACATTGCACATCATCACAGACACTTATTACACAAAACTACACTGATTTTACGTAACAATATCCACTCCGAAACAATATTACAATTATCGAAATAAAAATCACGTCCGCCATTAGTCAAATGCCGCCAAACTCTCCCTTGTTTTATTTAAAAACGCACAAAACTATGGCAAATGTTTTCCAGGCAGCCAACAATAAATGAAAATAATTAATTTTTTTGTTTTATTTCTTTGAATAATTAGTGTAGATAAAGTAGTGTAAGTAACTGCACATAACTCACTATTAAAAAACTATTTAAAAACTCGCCAAGGTTCGTTTTACATCCACGCTCGTGTTTTAATAACCTATATTATATGACAGTTACATTAACTACTATTAAGCGATATTCTTTATAATGTTCTTAGGTTTTAATCAAACTCAGTGGTACAGCGACGTAAATCTATACATTTAATAAAACTGTAGAGGTCGAATGTCTGTACATAGAAAAAAAATGCTTAAAACCAAGTCAGGGGCATGTAAAAAGAGGGAAAATACCAAAAATGTTCCTTTTTTTTCTCTGTTTTTCTGTTTGTACGCGCTAATCTCCGAAATGACTGGACCGATTTCAATGAAATTTTGCATGGTGATATCCTTGGTCACATCGTAGATACTTTTCACTGCGGAAAATTAAAGGGTTCCCATGGGATTGTTAAGAAACCACAGTAACCGCGGACGAAGCTGCTGGCAACAGCTAGTGTATAATATGTGATTGCGACGATTTGTATGACAAATTGTTTCATAGCCTGTTACATTTTATTACTCTGTACACAGTACACACAGATCTATGAATAATAAAATCGAATGGGTGGTTACTCTGTCCTAATGGGGTTTCATATGGTTCAAAATAAAAGGTCTTAAGGAACACAGTGCTCCTTGGACTCTGCCTACCCCTTCGGGGATTGCAGGCGTGATTGTATGTATGTCAAAATAAAACCAGTATTTTTTTTCTAAATCAGTAACAACTTTATTATTGACCTCAAATTACATATGCGGAGCAAACGTTAGCGCGATGCAACACCGTGCAGCGCCATCTGTTGGCGACGTTCGGAACTAATTTTCCTTGGTAACATTTCTATGCACTATTCCGTCTTGAACAACATCTGAGGAATGCATACATCTAAAATCATACTGTACATACTTTAATTGGTATGACACAGATCGTGAAGTTCACATGTCTTGTTATATCAACAAATGTTATACACCTTTCACGAGCTACAAATGTCTCTGCGCATCCAATATCGATGTAGAGTCAAGGATTTGTCAAACAGAAAGGCTCTCGCATTGAATAAGTAAATAAGATATCGGTAAATATGTAAATAACTTCTGATATACACCTAGGCCAAGTAAGGCAGTGTTTGTTAAGTTATACATCTACTACATTATCTGTGGCACTTGTCATAGAGTGCTTATTTAATCTATGGCTCGCTCTCTTGTTCCCAGGCCTCTGTTACGTGAGGATGTGCTGTTAACTTATCCACATATTATCAAGATAATACTAATTAATTACCAATAAAGAAGTTACAAGAACAGAAGACTATCATTGTATAATAACCATAACAACATTTTTGGTTACTAATTACATGAAAATGTCTCAAAGCGTCGCCATCTCGAGAGCTTCTGGCTTCGATCCCCGGTGGGCGAATGTTTGTGTGATAAATCCAGGCATTTGTTCTCCAATCTTGTATGTTTATTATGTATTGTATATTTTCTGAGTAATTATATGTATTTATCTATTAAATATATTTATCCGTCATCTAGTGCCCGCAACACAAGCGCATTAGTTGCTTAAAATGGGGCTAGTTGATAGGTGTGAAAGTGTGAAGATATTTATTTTTATCTATTTTCCGGTTTTGGACAAGGCACTGAGACATCGAATTTTATGTCGTGCCCACAGAACTACATTTACATTGAAAACGCAAGTATTAGGTCCTTACATATGAAATTGGCGTTTTGTATGGAGATTTTGGGGAATTCTGCATTTTTCATACTAACATTTTTTCAGATTTCTTCACAACGACCAATCCAAAGATAATAATATTTGGCATGTATCATTCGGCAAGCTTTAGCTATATGTGTGATATCACACTTCTTAAAAATTATGTATCTTTTTTTAAGTGAATGCAAATCAAATTATGTATTCGGAAGGCACTGAAAAGGAGTTGTCTCCGTGTCCAATTTTAACACAATACAACTTATAACGAATTATCAAAACCAATCAAAAGAGTTCGAAAATATGGTCTATTTTTAGAGAAGGTAATTATTTTTTAAGAATTCTCTGAAACTTAATAGTTACGAACAAAATACTAAGAGAGAAGAAAACACAAATTTCATAGGTAAGGACCCAATATAAAGATTTGAATGGAAACCAGTTGAGTCAACAAAATCTTTTATCTTTTATTTTGACATTCTATAATCTTAATTCATTTGACATTGTATCGATTATTTTTTCTTTTTCCCCCCTTAAATTCCATATTATTACTAATTGCTTCTTTAATAAATTAACACTAAATTGTATATTTGCACATCGAAAACTCGATAGATTTTCTTAGGAAGTGTTATTTAAGAGCAATACTGTAACTATAATCTTGCAAATAAAGTAATTGACATACATACATAAATCACGCCTATATCCCCGAAGGGGTAGGCAGAGGTGAACTAGCACCCACGTTTCGCCAATTATGTTAGGTCCCATGTAATAGGTGGCGAGCCTATTGCCATTTATCGGGCACAGAAGTCGCAGTACATTGCTATTGCTAGGTGGTATAAGAGGAACGCTGCTGCCCATTCCTCATCATTGATTTATCCTTAGTCGCCTTGTACTACACCCACGGGAGATATTTGGGGTGGTGACAATTGTATTCTACTCTACCGTCACCACACGGCACGACACAGCAAATAAATAGAAATGGAATTTTTGACGTCACCGCCGTAATTTCGAGGACGGACATCTAAACTGAAAAATACAGATGCCGCCGTTTCCCCCGCCAATTATCACTATTTATCACACACCGAGGGTTTTTTTATTTTTTGAAGCTATTCGGCCGCGCGCTGACTAGTTAACATCCAGCGGCCAACCCCGACGTTTGGTCGGGGTTTTAGAACACGCGCAGTACATACATTCGCGTCATCTATGAAAATGTATATCTGTGATCGTGCCCTAGTAGGCTACCTGACTTTATCTTGTGAGTTATTTCTCATTGAGCCCTACTGTGTGAAGCCGTCGACATTTGCAAAATCCCTTCACCACTAAAATCAGAGTTCACTAAACGGTTATATAATAACAATAGAAGTGATTAAACTATGTAAGATGATTTATTAATGAGATGAGAAGATTGATAGAAATAAAGTTTATGTACAATCTAACTACTTTTAAATCTATTCTATTGCTAAATATTGCAAAATAAATAGTTATGTTAAAGGTTACTGCAATGCATTTTAAAATGCTTCATTGATTAGATTATAAATATTATTTATACACCACCCGCACATAAAGCACGCTGTATTTGTCGTGTATACGGGGTATAAAGCAAGATTTTATTCCCGAGGGAAATAAGGTAATCAAATTTCCCTAGGGAATAAAGTAACTTGAATTTAGAACATTCACATTCGTTGACATTCAACAACATTCTAAATTAACAAAAATAAACGTAAATTTTAAACGAAACACGGCTTATAGTTCAATTTATTTAAACTCTAAAGAGCCTGCATAAATCTCAACTATTTCTGCCTTGAAAAGTTTGTACTCATTTTGCAGATTTTACGAATTTATAGAATTTTCTGTTTGCACGGCTATCGACCAATACTTCTTTTACAAACACGTAATTTTTTTTTATTTTGTTTCCGTTTTTCGTTTATTTATGTTTTTTTTAATTTTCTGTTTTTACGGCTTTGGAACAAACTTACTTGTGTGCAAACATGTAATTTTTTTTATAATATTTCTCTTTAGTTTTTTGGACTGTATTTGACTATTTGACTGTATTAGACTGTTTGACCGTTTTTAGGGTTCCGTAGTAAAATAGGAACCCTTATTGTTTCGCCATGTCTGTCTGTCTGTCCGTCCGTCCGCGTATAATCTCAGTGACCGTTAGCACTAGAGAGCTGAAATTTCGGATAAATATGTACATTAATGGGGGGGAGGGGGGGGTGGCCATACACGTAATGTAGGGATTGTACTGATTTTTTTTCCTTTGGACCCTAACGCGTGTTTTGTAACACCATTTTACGATAAAATTTATATTTTCTGAAATAATTGCTCCGAAAGTAAAAAAAAATGTTCCCCCCTTTAACTTTTGAACCATGAGTTTAAGAAAATATGAAAAAATTCTCAAAAGTTGAACTTTATAAGTACTTTCTAGGAAAATAATTTTGAACTTGATGGGTTGAACAGTTTTTGATAAATTTTACAAAATGGAAAACTACGGCATGACGCACGACACGCTCTTGGCCGGTTTTTTATTATTTTATATAAATGTGCATAATACATAAATATGCCGCCCTCGACATAAGACAATTATTTATCCCTTTAATGTATAATCAAATATTTTGGGGGTCTTAAGAAAAATAATCACAACTAATCTTAACCTAAAATCTATCAAATTATACATAATATTTCGATAACATTATAATATACAATTTGACAGCAGATAGTTTCTCTCCCATGACATAAATTATTCCTGATCAATTAGCTGCTGCCCATAAGTTGCTGCTCAATTAATTATTTTAGCTGGCCAATTGATATATTTTTTCTGACCAATATTCGAATATTTTGCTAGGTACCCGTTTAAACAACACCCTTTAATATCCCTTTCTGTCATTCATGTTGAGAGAAACAAAAACACGCTTTAAGTTATAGTAATAAAGTGTAAATTAGATAGCGCTGATGTTATTTTGTTTCATTTAAGTGATGTCGACTCACAACGCGTAGCCATAATTTAAGTAGTTATTTAGGGAAGGCCCCCTCTAGGGCATATACATTTTTTCCAGCCTGTGTATAAAAAATGATAAAAACCTATAAATAGAGCGAGTAACGGTTGTTAGTTATTTACTATTTTTCCACAAATTAAAACTTTGCAATCAGAAAAATATTTAGAAGTAGCGGTTGCCCGCGACTTGGTCCGCGGTTACTGATTTTTTGACTAACCCACGGGAACCTTTCAATTTTCTAGAATGAAAAGTATCTAAGATGTTAACCAGGGATATAAGGTATCACCATGCAATATTTCATTGACATCGGTCCAGCCATTCCGGAGATTAGCCCGCACAAACAAAGACAAAGGATCATAATTTTTTTTTTTTTGTATTTTCCCTCTTCTTACATCCCCCTGACTTGGTTTTAAGCATTTTCTTTCTATGAACAGACATTTAACCTCTACAGTTTTATTATTTGTATAGATATTTCTCTCATATTATAATGTTAATCTTTTAAATACTAATACATAGAATGAATATATCTTGTATAAACTTATCATTAAAATTTTTGTTTGACAATCTTAGACAGAATTTCGGGAGCGATCGCTTTGATGTTTAAGCTTGCTAAACTGTATTTAGTTCAAAAATAAATTATGTATTTAACATTTAAAATTAAGTCTAGACCAATGAGATGGCAATTTCAATCTTATAACCGAACGAATAGCCATTTTTTTATTCGTATATTTTACGAAATATCAATTCAACTAGTGGTTTAAAATTCATTTTGTATCTAGTGTTTAAATTAGAATTTTGGTGCTACCATAATTAATTTCTAAAATTACTAATAGGTTTCATGTTACATATTAGTAAATGTTGAAATTCTTTTAATTTACATAATTATCGCCTGCTCACACATAACGATAAAATCATGGAATAACAAATATAATTATGTTAATATTATATGTTTAATATAAAATAGAGTACACTGGATAGGTATGAGTGCCATAGAAGATTTTATAACTCACCAATGTTCTGACATTTTGCGCATTAATATACGACTATCTGTTGCCCGTGACTTCATCCGCGGTTACTATGGGTTTTTTACTATCCCACGGGAACCCTTTAATTTTCCGGAATAAAAAGTATCTAAGATTTTGACCAGGGATATAAGGTATCACCATTCAAAATTTCATTGAAATCGGTCCAGCCATTTCGGAGATTAGCCCGTACAAACAGAAATTTCGGTATTTTCATTCTTTATACATCACCTGACTTGGTTTTAAGCAGACGTTTTTCTATGTACCTACAGACATTCGACCTCTACAGTTTTATTAAATGTAATACATAATCATATACGGAAATGGTTTTCAAACATCTGGCTGTATCACTGAGTTTAAATTTACGTAGGTACTACTGGATACAAAATATCGCCTTCCTTATACATAAGCATCAATATATGCTCGGACTGTAGTAAATACAGGTTTTTTGGCGCCATTCAACTATGACGGATGTGATTTTTTGCGTAAAATTAGTGTACTTAGTTTTGTGTAATAAGTGTCTGTGTTAACGAGCAATGTGGAGGCTCATCGAAATAGTCGTCAAGTGGTGTGAAAAACCGATAACATATTTATCGCGGTAATCCACCTCATTGAAGTAACACTACAGTCTCAGATCTGCCATCGATTGCTAGACGCCAAACAACTCTCCCAACACAAACACTGAAAACATAAAAATACCGAAGACATGGCTGTATGGGCTTAGTTCCCTTTGCCTTCCCAATATGGGACAATTTTACGGGAGTTTTTGGCGGCATCTAACTATGGCGGAGTGATTTTTATTTCAGTGATTGTAATATTGTTTCGGAGTTGATCTTGTTGCGTAAAATCAGTGTAGTTTTGTGTAGTAGGTAAGTGTCAATAATGATGAGCAATATGGAGAATCATTGAAATAATCGTCAAGTGGTGTGAAAATCGATGGGATTTTTATCGTTGTAATCCACCTCATCGAAGTAACACCACAGTGTCTACGATCGATCGTTTGACGCCAAACTCTCCCAAGATGCATTGAAATGCATAACACTTGCATTTCAATGCAAACTACTGAAGAAAAGTATTCTACTGTTAACGTGTGGCTCATAAGGTCCTGCAACCAGAGCCGTAAAACTGAATATTAAAAAAGACAATTTAACGAAAAAAAAGGAGTAAATACGGAGGGGTTTTGGCGGCATTCAACTATGGCGGACGTGATTTTTATTTCGATGATTGTAATATTGTACGGAGTGGATATTGTTACGTAAAATCAGTGTAGTTTTGTGTAATAAGTGTCTGTGATGATGTGCAATGTGGAGGATTATCGAAATAATCGTCAAGTGGTGTGAAAAGTGATGAGTTTTTTATCGTGGTAATCCACCTCATCCAAGTAGCACCACAGTGTCTGCCTTTGATCGTTTGACGCCAAACTCGCCCAAGATGCATTGAAATTCATTACACTTGCATTTCAATGCAAACTACTGAAGAAATATATACAGAAGACTAGGCTGTATGGGCTCCGTTCCCTTTGCCTTCCCTACTTGGGAGAATTTTACAACAGGAGTAAATACAGTACTAAATACCAAAAACAGAATGTATATATTTTTTAAATACTCAAAAAATACCGTTGCTAAAAAGGTCAAACACGCTAATAACTTAAATACACATGTAATAAAACACAACATTAACATAGCCATAAACAAAATGACCGTATAATAACCATAAAACATCTGCATACAGTGATTTTTTTTTTGAAAATTATTTATCTTAAAATATAAGATCTAAGATAAGATAAGCTCGCTGGCGTAGTGGTTAGTACTCCTGGGCTTTTGATTGAAAACAAAGCCACCTTCGCCATGGTCAGGCCGTGGATGGGTGACTAAAACTTTGTGATCTCGAGCTCCTCCGTGCTTCGGAAGGCACGTTAAGCTGTTGGTCCCGGTCGCTATTGCGACTGTTTCTACCCACCAACCCGCATTGGGCCAGCGTGGTGGTGTTACGGCCCATACTCCTCATGTGTGTCTCATGAGGAAGGCCTGTGCCCAGCAGTGGGACGAATATTTTTTTTGTTTCTCTGTCCGTTTTTCTGTTTGTACCGGCTAATCTCCGAAATGGCTGGACCGATTTCTATGAAATTTTGCATGGTGATACCTTATATCCCTGGTCAACATCTTAGATACCTACTTTTTATTCAGGAATATTGAAGGGTTCCCGTAGGATAGTTGCAAAACCGTTTAACCGCGGTCGAAGTCGCGGGTAACAGCTGGTTTACGCATAAATTAAAGATTCTTTACTTATGCCCAGTCCTTGGCAATAGACTTGCGCCCACGCGCGTAAGATTGTTGTAACACTAACCTACCAGAATATTGAATGTCGTAATGTGTCAGGTCAGTAGTTACCTAGTTTATTAGTTGTTCGACAATTTACGATGAATCGATTGCAATAAATATTGGGTCCTTACCTATGAAATTGGTGTTGTTATTCTGTCTTAGTATTTTGTCTGTAACTATTAAGATTCAGAGTATTCCTAAAAAATAATTACCTCGTCTAAAAATAGACTATATTTTTGAGCTCTTTTGATTTGTTTTGATAATTTGTTGTAAGTTTAATTGTGTTAAAATTGGACACGGAGACAACTCTTTTTAAGTGCCTCCCGAATACATCATTTTATTTGCATTCACTTAAAAACGATAAATAATTTTTATGAAGTGTGATATTACACATATTACTAAAGCTTGTCTAATGATACATGCCAAATAATATTATCTTTGGATTTGTCGTTGTGAAGAAAACTGATAAAATGTTAGTATGGAAAATGCAGAATTCCCCAAAATCTCCATACAAAACACCAATTTCATAGGTAAGGACCTAATATTTATAAATTCCATTATCTACTGCCAGTTTACCTAACTTTATGACACATTGCGACGACACCAACTTAAGGGGCCACATTGCGAGCGGGCGGGCGAGCCATCAAGCATTGTTTCACCTCGTAATTTTGTTCACACAGAGAACTACGCTAAGTGTCCCGAGGGGGCGAATACACTATTATGTGTAAAGAAAGAAGGTGTGTTTTATGTGTAAAGAAAGAAAGAAAGAAAATATATTTGTTTAAATATAAATATATTTGTTTGTACTAGATAATAAGTTAACAGAGTAACAGTCACAGAATAAATGCTTTTTCTTTCTTTATTTTTTTTTCTTTCATATAAGTGCGTATACGCGCAGAAAAATACGCTAGTCCGAAACATAGCATCGGACGAATTCGCCGCGATTCTTGTGGCTAATTCGCCCCTTTTGGACTACCTTTTGGTCTAAGCTAGGTCAGCGATGCGAGCGAAACAAATTAAACATCAAACGATTCCAGCCACTTTTTCAACTTTCAACAAATTTTCGCAAACCTTGTCCAGAAGGTGCGCGGATCGACGCGAATTCGCGCGATGCTTGTGGACTCGATGTATGGGCGCCTAGTATCTCGTCAACGCGCGTATTAATTGGCGCGTCATAATTCGCGACGCATTCGTCCCTTCTGGACAAGAGCTTAGTTTGCCATAGTTCTAAAGCTTCGACCCCGAGCCCGCTCGCCCGCTGTCTATGTGGCTTGTCGTCATATCTAATGGAAAGGTTATGTTTGTAATATTTGACTTACATAATTTACAATAGCAGCGTTTTGAAGATAATAAATCGATCAAGGATATTGTAATTAGAGTGTTAAGACATTATTCGGTAAATAATGGCAGCCGAGAGTTAAAAGGCAACGGTAGCCGAGTTAGGACGGAGGGGACCACTCGTTCGAGAGTCCGCGGAAAGCGCGGTTTCGATCCCACCGCCTGTACCAATGAGTTTGAATAAAACTTATGTACAGCTCATTGTGAATATCACTTGCCTCACATTGTGCCCGGTTACATGGGGATCTAACATATCTGGCGAAATGTGGGTGTTTAACACCTCTGCCTACTCCGTCGGGGAAAGGGGCGTGATGATAATATGTATGTATGGGAGTTAAAAACGGTGTGCATTATGAGTCTGGCAGTGGACTGGCGGCTATCGCACTCGCACTGCCACGCACGATCGCACGAAGCCGTTGCGCGTTAATGCGCCCGCGCCGAATCCAATGCATGTTTTCCATACGAAGGGAGATAGATAACGTTTGAATAGAGTAGTGTAATTACACTAATTACACCAACTAAATTTAGTTGGTGAGTTTCTATTCGACTTACCAAAGGACAGCTGCAACACCCTTTCTTGGCTGTCAGAATTTTTGTTTGAATTACAGAGTGGTAATGGATTTTCGAATCTTTATCTACGTCGCGACGTTGCGTCGTTAAGCGTCTTTACCGGATGTACCACAGGGAATGTTCTGAAGAGCTTTTTAACCTTGTCCCACCCTCCCCTTTCCTGCTAAGGAGCACGCGTGCCGGATTGAGGAGCCACCCATATACGGTGACCTCTTTGCCCGCGCTAACAAAAAGCTTTAGGGAATCATACTTTGCTCGTACATCCAGAGCATGGAATTCTTCCGGCACACGTGTTCCCTCCATCCTACAGCGTGGAAAGGCATATTATAAGCCAGCAAGGTGGAGGTCGCTAGGCCTGCATCCTGTGGTGCTAACCTAGCATCCTTCGCATGTGGACTTATCTACTGCTTACCATCAGGTGGTGTCGAGTCATTTGCTGGGCTATTTATAAAAAAAAAGACGTGTGGCACTCGGGGACTGCCGCGGTAAAGCTATTGCATAGCATTTTGTATCAACTTATGCAATTATAATTTTATTTATTTATTTTATTCATGCAGTATTTCTTTTTCTTTGATATTAATTCAAGTTACACTTTTTGAGCGTGGTGACCGATAAGAAAACAAATTTTTCTATTATTAAATAAATAAAAAAGTTTATATTGTTTAAAATA
This sequence comes from Parapoynx stratiotata, assembly GCA_910589355.1. Taxonomy (NCBI): domain Eukaryota; kingdom Metazoa; phylum Arthropoda; class Insecta; order Lepidoptera; family Crambidae; genus Parapoynx; species Parapoynx stratiotata. Next base: position 6,130,904 of record OU342485.1, on the reverse strand, counting down.
TTTTTTTTTTCTCATAAACAGCTGCTTATGTATTCGTCCGATTTCGGAGCAGCTCGTCTCGATTCGTGCGGGTTTCGTAGAGTCGTACAATACGTCTAATCGCACGCACACAACGCCGTGTCGAAGACTGCCGAACTGAAACGACGTTAGACGATGCACGGCCTTCAAGCCACACCTCCTTGCGCATCGGAGTGGGGAGCGTGAGGTTTTTTCGTTACGGAATTTCTGGATTCGGTCCCCGCGCTCAAGGCCCGCGATAGAAGCTATGCAATAGCTTAAAAAAGTGTCCGGTAACTGCAATGCAAACAGACGGAGACACACACTGAAAATTTATAATATATTTAGCGTTGGGGCTTAAAAAGAATTCCTTATAGGAAGGAAGGAATTTCTTATTCATCTTGTTAGATTAGATAGTTTATTTATTTATATTTAATATTATGTTAAAGGCCCACTTGCGCGGTCTAGAGCTAGCAACTAAACCTGGGTCAAATATATGGGCAAACCTTGAGTTAGGCGCTAACTCTCGATCGTGAAACTGGGCCTGATTGATTTATGTATTATTTGCTACCTGTCTACTTATGTCTACATTAATGTACTTTGAATGTACTATGTACTATTTTACTATATGTACTATATATAATCTACTATGTACTAGTTTAGTTTTAAAGTTTTTTGTACCTTCTCTTTTGTTTGATTTAAATATTGGGTCCTTACCTATGAAATTGGTGTTTTTTCTCTCTCTTAGTATTTTGTCTGTAACTATTAAGATTCAGAGTATTCCTAAAAAATAATTACCTCGTCTAAAAATAGACTATATTTTTGAGCTCTTTTGATTTGTTTTGATAATTTGTTGTAGATTTAATTGTGTTAAAATTGGATACGGAGACAACTCTTTTTAAGTGCCTCCCGAATACATCATTTTATTTGCATTCACTTAAAAACGATAAATAATTTTTATGAAGTGTGATATTTCACATATTACTAAAGCTTTTCTAATGATAGATGCCAAATATTATTATCTCTGGATTTGTCGTTGTGAAGAAGACTGATAAAATGTTAGTATGGAAAATGCAGATTTCTCCAAAATCTCCATACAAAACACCAATTTCATAGGTAAGGACCTAATAGTATTTAGATAAAATACCTTTGTGTTTGTTCACTCCTAGTGTAGTTCCACTAACACCTACTCTGTGACTGGTTGTTGGGTCGACTGGGAAATATCTCAGTACGATAAGTTCGTCCTTTCCAACTATTGTTTCTTCTATGTATGGTTTTTTTCTGTGTGCAATAAAGAGTATTTAAGTTCATGTTCAAGTTCTTTATTTGCCAATATGTGTACAATAGGTGTTGTTACATATTAGAACATAGTATCACCATGACACCCGTTTGGGCATAGCAAGAGATACAATGAAACAATTATTAGAATTTTTATACTAGGTAAATATATTTTAATCTGTGGAGCGTGCAGCAGACCTTGTCATTAACTCAGAGTTAACAGAACTGGAGTAGCCTTTGTCTAACATTCCCCTCTGCCAAATGCACAAGCATCGGATGCTTGCACGTTTAATAAAACTAGTTGAGCCGCCATTTTGACAGCCATAACATTGTAAACGTTGCGGCGAACAGAGCTCCCGCAAAAATGCCTGCCTGTGCTGTTTTTTGTTGTAAAAATAAATAGAAAACATCGAGTATGCTAAAAGATGGTGTCACCTTTTATTTGTAATTATAATTTTTAAGATTTCATGATTATTTACTTCATTATTTCATGTCTAAGAATTCTACGATTTCAAATTTCGAACGCTAGTCTCGTGGGGAGTGCGGCTGTGACGTTGTCATAACGCACACCCCACGCGACTATTTTAAGCGTGTGTGTGCGTGAAATTTAAATTTGTGTGTCGAATTATGCATGTGTGCATTTGTAAAAACGGTATAAGTTATTGTTTGTGTGTTGGCTTTGAGTGTAGTGGTAACCTCACCCCCCGCAAGAAATGGCAGAAAAAAATGTTTGAGAAATTGACTAATGGCTAATCCAGTTCTGTTTACTCTGAGGTCATTAATGACAAAAAAAAGTCAATTATCTAAATATGGTACTTAGTTTGTAGATAATTTTAATAAAAACATAATTAATTTTAAGGATTCTATGTTGTTTCAGATGTTGGTGGCCGTTGTCGTGAGTGCAGCTGTGAGCGACGGGATCATCAGGAACGAATATGCAGGCCCCAACCCTGACGGCAGCTACAAGTGGGCGCTGCAGACCGGTGAGCATTTATCAAAATCCATTATATCTTTATTTAGGCCCAATTGCACGATCGAGAGCTAGCGCCATACCCAGGGTTGGGATATATTAGGTCCTTACCTATGAAATTGGTGTTTTGTATGGAGATTTTGGGGAATTCTGCATTTTCCATACTAAATTTTTTTCAGTTTTCTTCTCAACGACAAATCCAAAGATAATAATATTTGGCATGTATCATTAAACAAGCTTAAGCAATATGTGTGTGAACACGCTTGATAAAAATTATTCATCGTTTTTATGTAAATGCAAATCAAATGATGTATTCGGGAGGCAGTTAAAAATAATTGTCTTCGTGTCTAATTTTAACACAATTAAACTTACAAAAAATTATCAAATTAAATAATACGAGCTCAAATATATGGTCTATTTTTCGAAGAGGCAATAATTTTAAGAATGTTCTGAAACTTAATAGGTAGTTACGGACAAATTACTAAGACAGAATAAAAACACCAATTTCATAGGTAAGTACCCAATATTTGCCCCATAGCTTGGTGCTAACTCTAGACCGCGCAAGTGGGCCTTAATCGGCTAAACTTTAACCGCCTCTCTGGTCTAGTGGTTCACACCACCGGGTGTTGATCGGGAGGTCCGGGTTCGATTCCCCATGGGGGCAGAAGTTTTTCTCCTCGGTTTGGTTGGTGGTAGGGCTTCTGAGCCCGCCTGGCTCTAGCTACTACCGTCTTACTTAAATCTGTCGCCATAATAACAATGTTATAAGCATTGTTGTGTTCCGGCAATCAGAGGTAAGAGAGCCAGTTCCTCAGTTGTTGAGGATTACAGGTGAAGCTCGCTTCCACCTTCGGCCTTATCGTCACTTACCATCAGGTGAGATGAACGCCAAGAGCTTACCTGTCATATGTAAAAATAAAACTTTGCACTTAAATCGTCAACATTACAGTATATATATTAATAGTGGCTTTGCGAAATGGTATGGATATTTTGTAACTGAAACTGAAACTGAAACTTTATTTGCTTAAATATGGTCACAATAGATGTTACACAAAGAGACACCGACATATTTTGCTGATACAGTCAGCGTGCAAATATTGTACAAGATAAATCGTTACATGTTAATATAATAAAAGTAGTCATGAAAAATTTTCTAAATAATTGGATTTGAAGCAATGTCACAGTTAAAAGTAAAGTTCAATAAAATTATGTAAATCAATGTCAATTACGTGTATAACGCTTATATGAAGTTCTAGTGGATTTTATCCAGTTTATTCATCATCATCATCTATCAGCATATTGTCGTCCACTGCTAGACATAGGCCTCCCCCAATGATCGCCACATCTCGCGGTCCTGAGCCGCCTGCATCCAGCGACTTCCTGCGACCTTCACCAGATCGTCGGTCCACCTTACTACAGTGTTGGTTTTACTTAAAACTAACAGTTTACTTATCAATGGATACATTACATTAAAAAAATAAAATGAAGAAGCTATTATGAAGAAGCATGTTACATGTACAGACTAATACATCATGTGTAATTTACAGTCAACAATTAGAATTTGTTATTATCATTTTAATTTTGACATTGAATGAATTGATAGCGATTAAGTTCTGTAAATTTGTTATTTTTATTAACACTACTAACATAATTTTAAGTTAAATTGTTACTAACATGATTTATAACACATCTATGGAAATTTTTATTCTGAAAATAAAGGTCTTATTATTATTATTAAAATTCGAGGTATTCATCGATGCGTACCCATTTTGAAACGCACCGAATGAAGCGCACCTAAATAATTCCTCGACGCGCACCTACTTTTAAAAATAGAGATGATCATTACATTTTAGGGTAAGGTATTAAATAAAAAAGTTCCTATATACATATAGTTATGAGACCCTGTCAGCCTGGTACTTTTTAGAAAATATAGATAATTAGGTCCTTACCTATGAAATTGGTGTTTTGTATGGAGATTTTGGGGAATTCTGCAAATTTTTTTCAGTTTTCCTCACAACGTCCAAAGATAATAATATTTGGCATCTCTCATTAGACAAGCTTTAGTAATATGTTTAATATCACACTTCATAAAAATTATTTATCGTTTTTACAGGTCCAATTTTAACACAATTAAACTTACAAAAAATTATCAAAACAAATCAAAAGAGCTCAAAATGTAGTCTATTTTTAGACGAGGTAATTATTTTTTAGGAATACTCTGAATCTTAATAGTTACAGACAAAATACTAAGAGAGAAAAAAAACACCAATTTCATAATTTCAATTTCACCCAATATTAATTAAAGATGTTTATTAAAAATTAACAATGCTAGCATATTTTTGAAAGCTTATGTCAAAGATGCCGGTAATTTGAAGTCAGCGACCTCATATCCTCCTAGTGGTCCACAGACGACTAACCACGATAACAGGGTTAGTTCCATACAGCCAACAATATTTATAGCGAATACCACTAACTGATTAATAACGAAATCTCCCTTTTTTTAGATCGTTGATTATCGATACATTCAGTTAGTATCCTTATCTCTATTCGAACGTTAAACAACGCTTCGAGGAACAATTTAGGTGCGCTTCAAAATGAGTGCGCTTCGAGGAATACCTCTAAAATTCACTACCGCGAGCGCTTGTTGCAAGTATGTAGTAAGTACCTCCATACTCGTATGCTTTGACGTGTGAGTAAGGTTCTTCATGAAAAAAATCATTTGTTTTTTAAATAAATATCTTCAGACATTCTCACCTATCAACTGGCTCATACTAGACAACTAATGCCTGTGTTATGGATACCAGATGACGGACAAATATATTTAATAGATAAATACATATAAATATTCAGAATATAATATACATATATAAACATCCAAGACTGGAGAACAAATGCCTGTTCACACAAACATTTGCCCCCGGGGATCGAACCCAGAACCTCTCGAGATGGCGACGCCTTGAGACCGGCGAACAGACCACTCGACCACGGAGGTTGTCAATGGTTGCCATTAAATATCTCATGATCTACTTTTCCTTAAACAGTCAATCTACTTTTCCTTAAACAGTCAATCTACTTTTCCTTAAACAGTCAATCTACTTTTTCTTAAACAGTCAATCATACTATTAATTTTGGAACAAAACCTCTGTTATTTTCGCTTCTGCTTTTACAAATGGCAGTACCGATTCCTTTTCTCATTTTACGTATTACAATGATTTTGGTCTCCTTTTTCAGAGGAAGGCATCTTCCACGAGCAGCGTGGGTCCATCCAGCCCGCCTCCTCAGGGGAGCCGGCGGCGGTGGTGGAGGGGCAGTACCAGTATACTGCTCCTGATGGACAGGTCGGGCCATCTTTATTTAAAATATGGACAGTAGTATTTAAAAAAAAAGAGTTATGAATATCAGAGTGGATGGTAATACAAGACGAGGAGAACCTAAGAAAAGATGGAAAGAGTATGAATGAGGACATGGACATTTTAACCGCTTCTCTGGTCTAGACACCACCGGGTGTTGAGCGAGAGGTCCGGGGTTCGATTTCCCACGGAAGCAGGAGTTTTTCTGCTCCGTTTGGTTGGTTGTAGGGCTCCTAAGCTCGCCTGGCTAGATACCACCGTTTTACCTAAATCTGTCGAAATCATAACAATAATAATTATTTGCTTAAGATTGTTAGTCCCTCAGTGGTTGAGGAATACAGGTGAAGCTCGCCACCTTCGGCTTATCGTCACTTACCAACTATCAGGTGAGATCGATCCCACGAGATTGCCTGTCATAGGTACTTAAAGAATAATCCAGGGCCAGCAAGGGCTCCTTAGTTAGCTAGCACCGTCTTACCTAAATCGCCATAATATCAATGCTTAAACTTAATAGCATTGTTGTGCTCCGACAATTAGAGGTAAGATAACCAGTTGCTCAATTGTTGAGGAATACAGGTGAAGCCAGAGATAAAATGAAAGACGCCGGGTCGTCACTTAGGTATTGTAGGTATATTGTATGTTAAGGAATTAGGAAGGAAGGAAGGCACAAAATAGTGCCTTAAAGAGACTTATAGACTTTGTTATTTATCAGAAACTGATCTTATGGGTTGTTGTAACTTTTTTTTAAGCTTATTAAATTGATCATCACTTTATAAATATATTACAATTATTGTTAGCAGTGAGTCAACCACTCTACGCGCTGACTCTCGTAAGAATGAACTTCGAGAACAAAACAAATAAAAAGAGACAGACAGCAAATTTAAAAACAGAAACCAAGAGAAAAATGGCCAGAGAAGAGCGCAATGAGAGCAACGAGGCGCTAATATAGCTATGGCGCCTCGTTACAAAGCTATCTTCGCCATGGTCAGACCGTGGATGGATGACCAAAACTTTGTGATCTCGAGCTCATCCGTGCTTCGGAAGGCACGTTAAGCCGTTGGTCCCGGTCGCTATTGCGACCGTTTCTATCCACCAACCCGCATTGGGCCAGTGTGGTGGTGTTACGGCCCATACTCCTCACGTGTTTCTCCACGAGGAAGTACTGTGCCCAGCAGTGGGACGTATATAGGCTGAAGATGATGATACAGAACTTCAAGTAAGGAGTGTAACTGTCCCACTTAAAAGGCTGGCAATGAACTTGTGACTCCTTTGATGTTGCGGGTGTCCATCGTCCTCGGCCTATATACGCCCCTCTGCTGGGCACAGGCCCTCCTCATTAAGACATATGAGGAGTATGGGCCGTAACACCACCACGCTGGCCCAATGCGGGTTGGTGGGTAGAAACAGTCACAATAGCGACCGGGACCAACGGCTTAACGTGCCCTCCGAAGCACGGAGGAGGATCACAAAGTTTTGGTCACCCATCCTCGACCTGACCATGGCGAAGCATGCCAAAGCGTACTAATACTACGCCACCAAGCTTCTGTTGCGGCGCTGTTCATGTGTGACGCTAATTAGTTACCCAACTGCCTGCTCTTCGAGGGATTTAAATATACTGACGTTTTTCTCAACTTGCTTTATTAAAACCACGTTCACATCTACAGATAATAAACGTCCTGTACAAAGCAGACGAGAACGGCTTCCGCGCGGAGGGCGCGCACATACCCACGCCTCCGCCGATTCCGATCGCGATTCAGCGGGCGCTCGCCTACCTCGCGACGAGACCGCCATCTACTGACTACGGAACATAACACAACAGTATTTTATATAAGCTCCTTACCTATGAAATTGGTGTTTTGTATGGAGATTTTGGGGAATTCTGCATTTTTCATACTAAAATTTTTTCAGTTTTCTTCACAACGACAAATCCAAAGATAATAATATTTGGCATGTATCATTAGACAAGCTTTAGTAATATGTGTAATATCACACTTCATAGAAATTATTTATCGTTTTTAAGTGAATGCAAATAAAATGATGTATTCGGGAGGCACTTAAAAAGAGTTGTCTCCGTGTCCAATTTTAACACAATTAAACTTACAACAAATTATGAAAACAAATCAAAAGAGCTCAAAAATATAGTCTTTTTTTAGACGAGGTAATTATTTTTTAGGAATACTCTGAATCTTAATAGTTACAGACAAAATACTAAGAGAGAGAAAAAACACCAATTTCATAGGTAAGGACCCAATATTAGACCATTACTTCCCAAAGTGGTCCAGGTGGACCCTAGGGGTCCACGGAAGACTCGAAGGGGGTCTTGTTGTCTTGTCATCTTCACGTTTTTGTCGAGTTTTGGGAATATTCTACCATATTCCTGCTGCAAGGGGTCCACCGGAACCAGATAAATTTTGAAAGTGGTCTATGAGAAAAATAAGTCTGGGAACCTCTGTTAGACCGTTTACATGCAAGACAATCAACAGGCCCAATTGCAGTCTTTAGACATATTCTCTCTAAACTGTGATTTGCAGTTAAGAGGCCTGTTATTTAGTATGAAATAGTAGATTAGTAGCCAAGGGCTGTAAGGCATCAATTGCAGCCCGAGATATTTAGGCGCACGAGCGCAGCGAGGGCGCTTATAGTTCGAGGGTGCAATTGATGCTTACACCCGAGCTAACTACTCTGCTTTACATCTCGATTGTGAGGTAAGTGGAAAAAAAGGCATTACAAGAATAAATAAATTTATTTTCAAGAACTAAATTTAGCTTCGCCGTTCGATATTCAAAATTGATGAAAATAGCGAAGCGACCTCTTTTGTCATTGGGCTGAATGCATGATGTCTAGTGCCAGTAAGATGGTTAGATGTACGCGAACTTTTTTCGAACGCGAACGAAAGAGTTTTTTTTTTAATTACTTACCGCCCTAGGGCGTTTCTAGCTACATTATTAACCTAGGGCGGTAATTGATCACTTACAACCCGCATCCTTAATACCCCCAGGTATTAAGGACCTACTTACCGAACATGAGAGATGTAAATTATATTTTTTTTAATGAAACGTAGCCTGTTGTCTATTATGAATGTCTTAGGGTGAGTTAAAATCAATAGCGTCAATGGAAACGCCAAAATGTATGACGTCAGTTTGACATATGTTAAATTTCCGATGAAAATTCGAAGGAATATACATCAGCTGTGTGTGCCGCCAGTCGCCATGTTACTAATCCCAGTACAGTGTTGTGGTAAAATTGTCTATGATTATTTAACTTTAGTATTATTTGAAAATTCTACTATTGGACAAGCTGTCATATCACGACCTCATTCGTTGTCGACATTGGTCCATATTTTACCATATTTGTCAATCTGACCACGGATCAAAAAATACTATAAATTTAAATTTTTTTGCAAGATAAGATGCCTTTACTTTAGTCTTAAACCCTCCACTAAATTTGAATTTGAATAACCTTATGTACAGTTCATTGTGAATATCGTTTCCCTCACATTGTGCCCGGTGCATAGCAACAGGCTCGCCACCTGTTACACCTAACATATCTGGCGAAATGTGGGTGTTTAACACCTCTGCCTACCCTAAGGTCTACACCTTGTTCTAGCTTATCATCTCATTCCTAGGTAAACCCCTAATTCGACTGGGGAATCCAAGCCTCAATCCAAGTTGCCAAAAAGGTAAACAAAACAAAGGTAATGTTTCATCTCTAAAATGTTTTGTGATGACTGTAGGTTAATGAAATCAGTTGAAACGGACAACAATTGTTACCGTTAATTATATTTACGTGCCAATTTCCATGTAAAAAGTGTGATTATTGAATAACAAATTCGGTAAGTCGGCTTATTTTTACCTTTTTGGCATCTTGGATTGAGACGTAGTACTATAATTCATAACGACCATCGTGGCAAGGTTAATAAAGACCCCCCCTTTTAGTTTATTTTAATTTGTGTAATGTATAGACGATCTATTACAATTTTATAATTAGATGTAATAGTACAAATTAGTTTTAAGTTTATTTTTAACCTGCAATACTCAACAGTATCAATGTATAAATAATTATAAATGAAACCATTTTTAATCGTAAAAATAGATTTATTGTACATAATAAATGTATACAAATATGTCTGCATTTCATTTATTTCGTAACCAAGTAATAATAACAATATTTACAATAATAACAATAATATACAGAGTGTTACGTTTTGTTCAAACATTCAAACAATTCCGACGCCTTAACATTAGTGAAACGACTTAATCTCATTTGAGAAATAATAATCTAAATCAATTATTTACTTTTATATTGCAAACGATTTCAGTATTTATCTCAACGTATCAATGTTTAATATTCTGCATATCCATATGCAATCTTAGGCCCTTATAAATATAATAATAGTAAATACAAAATTGCCAAAAATATGTTTTTTTGTAATAAACAGAACACGCTGTATAAAGTAAAAAAACCATGTCAAGTCTTATTTGAGGACCAGGTATATCCAATATACATTCTGTCTGGCTATTATATCCAGTCTGTCAATCAAACAAAAAAAAAAAAACAAAAATAACTTTATTTCATAGGCCAATCTTCACTATATTCCTGTAAAAAAATACCATTGCGGACTATTTACCTTAATTTAACCGATATGGCCCTAAAAGTATAACAATAATTAACAACATTTTTGATATCAGTCTTAAAACAAATATTTCTTTTGGCAACCCTAATAACTACTAACAATAGGCTAGTTGACCCTTTTTTTATTAGGCCCCAAATGATTCATTACTGTTAGCCATCACCATTCACCACAAAAATTAATATTTTTTTTAGGCCTATATCGCAATAAATTTAAATTTTTAAATTACGTTTTTGCTTAACTGTCAAAAACGCCTTCGGTTAGGAAGATCTATGAATTATCTGTGCCAAAAAGTCACGAATTTTGGTAAACAATTCAATACGCATGCGTGACACAGGCTGTGTACGGATTTTGACCATGCGTAGTAATTGTTTTAATTGTTTTTTTTTGTAAAATTCTCCCATGCAGGGAAGGCAAAGGGAACGGAGCCCATACAGCCAAGTCTTCAGTATACATTTCTTGAGTAGTTTTCATTGAAATGCTAGTGTAATGCATTTCAATGCATCTTGGGAGAGTTTGGCGTCAAACGATCGATGGCAGACACTGTGGTGCTACTTGGATGAGGTGGATTACCACGATAAAAAAACTCATCACTTTTCACACCACTTGACGCTTATTTCGATAATCCTCCACATTGCACATCATCACAGACACTTATTACACAAAACTACACTGATTTTACGTAACAATATCCACTCCATACAATATTACAATCATCGAAATAAAAATCACGTCCGCCATTAGTCAAATGCCGCCAAAAACTCCGTTTTAATTGTTTACATGATGCGTCACTTCACCAATTTCACGAACATGGTGGATAGCGTTTTTGGCAGATGAAAAAGAAAGTAAAAATAAAACATGTTAAAATTGAATTTCTACAGCAATCCCTTATTTATATTTATTGAACTTGGGATATTTCGGACCCTTGTACTAAATACTTTGTGAATTAAATATTATTTTCATTACTATAGATATGAGTCAACTAGCCTATTCTAAATTTCACATTGTCAAAATATTACGGTTTGAATTACACGACATAGTGGGGATTTTCTGGTGCATTGTAACGGTAATAGGCTTGTCCCCTATCACGTGGGGCCAACGAAATTACGTGCAAAGAGTGGTAATGCACTTCTGCCTACCCCTTCGGGGATATAGGCATGGGGTTATGCATGTATGTTTAGGTAAATTTCGTATCTATTTGAATCCTCGAATTCGGCATGTAGATATATTAGGCGAGACATCATGTTTAGATCTATTTTAGTCCCATACGTGCCCGTTTATCTGATGCTGTAGGCCTAGCACGGGCCGGAGAGAAAAAGTCCCCGGAGACAAAATTACTCGTTGCCTCTCGCTTCCGCGCGAACGAAGAAGCGAGAGGCAATGACGATTTTTGTCTCTGGGGACTTTTTCTCTCCGGCCCGTGCTAGGCTTTCTGGTTGTATATTAAAAATTATCCTATATATACTAAATGTTAGTATATCTCATCTAAATCCTGTTATATTATCACAGTACAAACCTATGTAATATAAAAATATAACAAACTTTAATTCTTACAGGGTTTTCAATGAATCAACAACCTCTAGGTTACCTCTTAATAGTGGATAGCTAACATCATAAATAGCAACATTTGTTCTATGTTCTACTTTTGATAATAGTACACATTTTACTTTCATACATAAATACATGTCAACTTCTGAATGTTCTTACCTCTGTGCGCAGCGCGAGTGTCGCGCGTGTCGCCTTGTATGAACGGAACATAGACTTACTAATCTTACGACAGTACATTATAAGTTTGTATAATCATTTTAAATTAATGTATTGAGTAATGGTAAAACTAGTAGAACAAATGTTGTTATTTACGATGTTACCTACCTCATCTTGCGGAGTTGTTGATTCATTAAAAATAACCCCCTGAATATACTACTTAATAAGGCCTATTTTACAATGATGACTACTGATATTTTGCAAATAAAGTATTTTATTATATTGCTAAAAATAATTCTCACATACCTTCATCATCCCCCTATGACCAAATATACACGGCTATGATTTGATAAAACGATAAAGATTTCCTTTATAATAAATTGTCATTTTCACTTGCAATTTTTCTCCAAGCAACAAACTGTCAATGTATCAATTTAAAGTGATAAATTAGTCTACCATATCATGTTTTAAAATCGTGCTAGATCCCATAGATCACTGTCGATAAGTATAAAATACGATACACAATATTTTTTGGCAATGGAATCTAATATGACAATATATATTTTTTTAAACATATTATAAGCTCATTATAAGTTAATTGAAAATAAAAAAATAGAAAAAAGAATAAAGAATAGATTAGAAATTAAAATAGATTGCATGTGGCCGAAATGCGTATGTTAAGATGGATATGTGGGTGACGAAGATTGATAGAGTGATGAATGAGTACATCAGGGGATGCCTGAAAGTTGCTCCAGAGATAGAGAAGTTGAGAGAAAAGCGGCTGTCGTGGTGTGGACATGTTTTGAGGAGAGAGAATGAGCATGTAACGAGAAGAGTTATGAATATGAGAGTGGATGGTAATGCAGGGAGAGGATGACCAAAGAAGAGATGGATAGATTGTGTGAACGAGGACATGGCTAGAATGGGAGTGAATGTTGATATGGCGTGTGATAGGGGAGAGTGGAGGAGACTCGTTGGCAGGATAATGATGATTATAAGTTAATTACGTAGATACTCTTTACAATTTGGGGAAAAAATTACTTTGGCAAAAGAACACAACAATAGTGAACATATATTTTAGTAATAATTGGTAGGTACTAAAATGGCACTAAATGGAGGGATACACCCACTTGTCCCAATTTCATTTGCCATAATTTCCTCTGCTATAATGGCAACAGACATAATATTGTATCTCATAATTTAATATGTTATACTCATTGTTTTATATTAGGTCCTTACCAATGAAATTGGTGTTTTGTATGGAGATTTTGGGGAATTCTGCATTTTCCATACAATTTTTTTTTCTGTTTTCTTCACAACGACAAATCCAAAGATACATATTTGGCATCTATCATTAGACAAGCTCAAGTAATATGTGTAATATCACACTCCATAAAAATTATTTATCGTTTTTAAGTGAATGCAAATAAAATGATGTATTCGGGAGGCACTTAAGAAGAGTTGTCTCCGTGTCCAATTTTAACACAATTAAACTTACAACAAATTATCAAAACAAATCAAAAGAGCACAAAAATATAGTCTATTTTTAGTCGAGGTAATAATTTTTTAGGAATACTCTGAATCTTTATAGTTACACACAAAATACTAAGAGAGAAAAAAAACACCAATTTCATAGGTAAGGACCCAATATAATAGTCACGTGATAGAAATTTTATTTCCCATAAGTCAATTGCAATAACATCATTTGCCAACTTCATTGTAAGCAGTAATTATCACATCATTATTACTAATTATTACTATCGAAATTGCTTCTAGGAAAACAACATAAAATCGGTTTAAACTATACTATCAATATGTTTAGGTTTGGTTAGGTTAGGTTTTGAACATGAAAGACAACGCACGAGCCGAGCGAGCGAAGCGAACGTGCCGCGGCAGCGCCGGCGAAGTGCCAGAAAGTCAATCGCTTTTAAAAATTAATTTGGCATAGCGTTGAAACATTCTGCTAAACAATAATATGGATAACAATAAGTATGGCACTCGATCATTATGGAATCTAATATATGGGCAAAAAAAAGTGTCACTTAAATATTATTGTAAACAAAATATTCGGGCAAATGAAATTCAGGCACATGATAATTATGGCATATATATAACGGGAAAACAATAGATAACCCTAAATTGCACTGATGGGCATTCATTAAATAAAATCGTACTTAAAACTATATGTACGAGTATATATGTGTATGATAAAAAGTAATAAATATGTTAACAAATTGCTAAATAAACAAAAAGTTTAGGTGCTGTTTAATAAAGCACATTCTTGTATACGTGTTCATGTAAATAATCTTATCATCCATACCATCACGTCTTATCCCCGAAGGGTGAGGCAGAGGTGGAACAAAATGCGTAATTCCTCACTTCAAACTTAAACTAATCTTATATGAAATGAAAATTTATTCGCATAAACATGTGTCTACATTGGTTCTTATAATAGTCATTAACAGTTTCAACATTATTTTGTCAGAAGAAATCTGTGACATGCAAATTATGAAAATCCAATAAAGTAATGTCAATATATTTTAATTAATTAATTATCATGCAAGAAGTCGTCAATATTATAATAGCATTTTTAGATTAATACCTTTAATTTAATTCTGAATAAAAATGCATTTAATTTTTTAATGTCAGTGGGTAAATTATTAAAAATTCTCGGCGCCATGCAAACTATGTTCTTTAGCAAAAGCGAAGCTCGAGCAGGGTATAAGCAAAGTTTATTCGGATCTCGTCGATTACGATTGCTCAGACACATCCGATAAACGCTGGAATAGTTCAGGGTTATTCTTCACAAAAAGTGCTGTTTCTAGTATTAGGTCCTTACCTATGAAATTGGTGTTTTGTATGGAGATTTTGGGGAATTCTGCATTTCCCATACTAAAATTTTTTCAGTTTTTTTCACAACGACAAATCCAAAGATAATAATATTTGGCATGTATCATTAGACAAGCTTTAGTAATATCACACTTCATAAAAATTATTTATCGTTTTTAAGTGAATGCAAATAAAATGATGTATTCGGGAGGCACTTAAAAAGAGTTGTCTCTGTGTCCAATTTTAACACAATTCAACTTACAACAAATTATCAAAACAAATCAAAAGAGCTTAAAAATATAGTCTATTTTTAGATGGGGTAATTATTTTTTAGGAATACTCTGAATCTTAATAGTTACAGACAAAATACTAAGACAGAATAAAAACACCAATTTCATAGGTATGGACCCAATATATATAGTGACGGAAGTGTAAGGATCTTGTGCTTAATGAATAATGGTTTACAGCTAGCTGTCTGTAGTTTGTAATCTGAACATGGCACGTATACACCGTTTTTCCATTAATTTAACCGACATGGCCTACGTCGTGTCGTCTCTTTCTTTTGTTCAGAGGAAAACAGAGTTAGCCCATCCTAGTTTTGTATATGAGTATGTGCTTTTTTCAAAACCCTTAAAGTTGATTTTTATTTAGCAATTTGTAAGGTACAATAGCATTGGTCCATGTAAAAAAAATCAAATCTTTAAATTCATATGTTAAAATCTGTCCTTATATATTTTTTTAATAACTATGACGCACATAGACGTCATTAAAAATAATTTACGAAAAGACGCCCGCGTCATTGATCACTTATCTAAAAACTATTTGTCGAATTTTGTATACAAAATTAATTTACTTAAAAAATTTATTTATTATTTCTGAACTTTTACGCGATACGTCACAGGAATTTCATAATATTTTGGATCCCTCCACTGTCCCTGAAACTTTGTCACAGTTTGTCACATTTGTGTGACACCACCCCAGTGTGACGTCACATATTTCGTCCTTTCATCTAGAAATTATTGAAGTTTCGAAATTAGTTTTATTGCCATAAAAAAATCTGTGACGTCACAATAGACCCCTACCACGACAGTGTGTAAGGTGATTTATAGATGAACCTTTATTATTGTTAAATTGACGCCATACCTCGTCTTTATTTTCTACCTCTTTTCGCTCTTTATAGGCACCACTGTGTCTCTGTATATGACGTTGTCGTCTTGTAACGTCGGTAGCATTTTATCTCCCTCTTCAGGGGAAGTCACTTCTACAGTCCTTTGTTCTGTAAGAATAAAAAAAACAATCTTAACACTGTCTTTTAGCGGTTAATATAGGGCAGATGTGAATGGAAGATTACTCTACATGAAGAAACATATGAGGAAGCCGTAAGCCCAATGCTGACTAGTGAATTGGAACGGTTACAATTGCGACATTGATAGCTTAGCGGAAAGCACGCTGAAATTCGTGCTCGCAAAGATTTGGTCACCTATCCAAGGGTTGACCATGGCGAAAGTAGTTTGGTTTTTTATATTCAAAGCCAAATCGTACCAACTATTATGTGTGTGAGTTTTAACGTAAGTCTGTCCTCCTCGGCATTGGCGGTGGCGGCCACAGCTCTTAAGGACGCCCTATCTTTGTATGTCCTACAACCTACCTCTGTCCTTCCCAGCCTTAATGACGAACCCAAACAGCACGGTGACGGCGGTGGCGGCCACAGCTCTAAAGGACGCTCTATCTATGAATGTCCTACAACCTACCTCTGTCCTTCCCAGCCTTAATGACGAACCCAAACAGCACGGTGACGGCGGTGGCGGCCACAGCTCTAAAGGACGCTCTATCTATGAATGTCCTACAACCTACCTCTGTCCTTCCCAGCCTTAATGACGAACCCAAACAGCACGGTGACGGCGGTGGCGGCCACAGCTCTAAAGGACGCTCTATCTATGAATGTCCCACAACCTATCTAAGTCCTCCTCAGCTTTAGTGACGAGCCTAAATAGCACGATGACGGCGGTGACAGCCAACGCTCTGAAGGACGCTCTATCTATGAATGTCCTACAACCTACCTCTGTCCTTCTCAGCCTTAGTGACGAACCCAAACAGCACGGTGACGGCCAACGCTCTAAAGGACCCTCTATCTATGAATGTCCTACAACCTACCTCTGTCCTTCCCAGCCTTGGTGTCAGTGCCAGTGTTGTGTGTAACAATGATAATGTAAATATGTCGTACCTTTATCTCTCTCAGCCCTGGTGACGAGCCTAAACAGCACGGCATGTATCGCTGCGCCCGCGACGGCGGTGATGGCCAATATTCTGAAGGACCCGCGCCCGCCCGCCCAAGAGTACAGCTGCCCGCCCACTAGAGAGCCTATTGCGAAGCCTGGACACAATAAAATATAAATTAAATAACCAGCAAGGCATATTATTTGCCTTACCGATTACAAAGGAAGAGAAGTATTGACAAACATTAGTTTATTTAACAAACCATCCATGAAAAATCAACTGTGGAACATTTCATAAGTAAAAAATAAAGAGGTTTTTTTTGGCGGCATTTGACTAATGGCGGACGTGATTTTTATTTCGATAATTGTAATATTGTTTCGGAGTGGATATTGTTACGTAAAATCAGTGTAGTTTTGTGTAATAAGTGTCTGTGATGATGTGCAATGTGGAGGATTGTCGAAATAAGCGTCAAGTGGTGTGAAAAGTGATGAGTTTTTTATCGTGGTAATCCACCTCATCCAAGTAGCACCACAGTGTCTACCATCAATCGTTTGATGTCAAACTCTCCCAAGATGCATTAAAATGCATTACACTAGCATTTCAATGCAAACTACTGAAGAAATCTAGTTCTGAAGACTTGGCTGTATGGGCTTCGTTCGCCTTGCCTTCCCTACATAGGAGAATTTAAGAAAAAAAAAAAGAACTTTATGGACGTGAACTGTCAAAACGGGCCTCTTATTTTGTGTGGACGTTAATTGATTGCCAAACTCACCGAGCCCGTCGTCCATGCCAGCCACAATTCCTTGGACGGTCGCAGAATATCCTTCAGGGGCGACATGCGCTGCGTACCCCACTATGGTGGAGTAGCAGAGGGCGTACGTCGGACCCTGCATTATCGCCTGTAACACAATGACATATGGTTCACTTTTAAGGAGCACATTGGCGAAAAATGTGTGTGTGCTATGATGATATATAATAAGCAGTGATCGGAATATTGGCTCCTTACCTATGAAATTGGTGTTTTGTTTTTCTCTTAGTATTTTGTCTGTAACTATTAAGATTCAGAGTATTCCTAAAAAATAATTACCTCGTCTAAAAATAGACTATATTTTTGAGCTCTTTTGATTTGTTTTGATAATTTGTTGTAAGTTTAATTGTGTTAAAATTGGACACGGAGACAACTCTTTTTAAGTGCCTCCCGAATACATCATTTTATTTGCATTCACTTAAAAACGATAAATAATTTTTATGAAGTGTGATATTACACATATTACTAAAGCTTGTCTAATGATAGATGCCAAATATTATTATCTCTGGATTTGTCGTTGTGAAGAAAACTGAATTTTTTTTAAATCAAAATCATAAATTATTTTGTGTTGGTAATTTTTTTAAAGATTTTATTGTATTTAAATACTTGATAGTTTGTTCGTTTCAATCATGTTTCGATTGTTGAGATACAAATAATAATATATATTAGGTTGGGGAAAAAGTCTTTTCGCATTATAGTATGTATAAACTTGTAATAAAATCTCTTTGGCTATACTATTTGTATCTGGCTGGTTTTGGTATCATTGAATGTTTAAATTTTAAAGAACATAATTCCAAATTCAAATTAGGAAAATGTGTAATTTTTAATTGGTTTCCGTACCGCCAAGATGAGTGAATCTAATGAAGAAATACGATACATTTTAAAATTTTACTACAAAAAAGGTAAAAATGCAACGCAAGCCGCGAAAAAAATTTGCGATGTTTATGGACCTAGTGCAGTGTCTGTGAGAGTAGCACAAATTTGGTTTAAGCGTTTTCAATCCGGAAATTTTGCTGTCAAAGATGCACGTCGCTCTGGTCGCCCTATTACAGATAAAATGGATACCATTTTTCAAAAAGTGGAGCAAGATCGGCATGTCAGTAGTTACGACGTAACTGAAGAACTGGGATGGGAATTGACCACAAAACAGTTTTGGCGCATTTGAAAAAAACTGGGTACACAAAAAAGCTCGACATTTGGGTACCTCACGAGCTCACTGAAAGAAACCTAATGAACCGTGTACTCATTTGTGATTCTTTATTACGACGTAATGAAACCGAACCATTTTTGAAGAAGCTGATAACTGGTGATGAAAAGTGGATCACGTACGACAAGAACGTACGAAAAAGGTCGTGGTCAAAGGCCGGTCAGGCTTCACAGACTGTGGCGAAACCCGGGTTAACTCGCAACAAGGTGATGCTGTGTGTGTGGTGGGATTGGAAGGGCATTATTCATTATGACCTGTTACCACCAGGCAGGACCATCGATTCTGAACTCTACTGCGAACAACTGATGAGATTAAAGCAAGAAGTTGAGAGAAAGCGGCCGGAATCAATCAACAGAAGGGGTGTGGTTTTTCATCATGATAACGCTAGACCTCACACATCTTTAGCCACTCAGCAAAAATTAAGAGAGTTTGGCTGGGAGGTGTTAATGCATCCGCCGTATAGTCCTGACCTTGCACCTTCAGATTTCCACCTGTTTCGATCTCTTCAGAATTCTTTAGGCAGTGTCAGGTTAACATCACGAGAGGACCGCCAAAACCACTTGTCGCGGTATTTTGACCAGAAGTCCCAAAATTTCTATAGCAATGGGATCATGTCTCTACCTACAAGATGGCAAAAAGTTATCGAACAAAATGGTACCTACATACTTTAGTTAAATGTAAATAAACTATATTAAAAAATGTTTTGAATTTTCTTAAAAAATGCTAAGAAACTTTTCCCCAACCTATTATGATATGTTCTAGTACAACACGGAATGCAAATTAATGTTAAATGGTTGTTGATTCTTGTATAGTTATAATTATTTGTTTCACATTCATACTATTCATCATTATGGCAAATATATAAAATAGCTCTACCTATTCCGATCGCTGGACTTATTGTTGAATTCGCAAATTTGTTGGAAGAAAAAAGATACGTGTATGAATATGACAACGGTTTATTTTGAAGTAAATAGTTAATAGACAATTCTTTGTTTGAACAAATAAAAAATAATATTTAGAACTTACATATTTGATTACTACTAAGGAGATTGTATAAGCAAATCCCAACACTTATAAGTGTATAAATACTAACCTCTATGAAGACCAGATGCCAGGGATGCCGTATGTACGATATGAGGGCCATGCGCAACCCGTAGAAGAACAAAGATACAGTCATCGTGGTGCCGTACCCGAAACGCTTTATTATTTTACCTGGAATAGGAGAACAAAATGAAAGACATACATACATATTGTATAACATTTTGGTTAGCTTAGTAAAATTAGTTCCGCGTGACGCCAAGAGATGGCGCTGCACGCTCTTACATCGCGCTATCGATGTTTTTTGTATGAACGATATATATATATCCTGAGACATTCACACCTACTCGTATCAACTAGTCCCATTTTAAGCGACTAAATGTTTGTGCTTGTGTTTCGGATACTAGATGACGGACAAATATATTTAATAGATAAATACATATAATTATTGAGATAATACATTTATAATAAACATCCAAGACTGGAGAACAAATGTCTGAAAATTCATCACCCAAACACTTGTCTCCACTAGGGATCGACCCAGGACCTCTCGAGATGGCGACGCCTTGACCACTCGGCCACGGAGGTCGTCATATAGGGTAGGTTCGTCATATAAGGTAAAGAAATATTTTATGTAATTAACTATCCAATAAACCTGTTATGAACTGGGCTTTTAATTTTTTGGTTCATACCTATACCTAAGTACATTCGTATATAGGCTGAGGATAAATGTGTACAACCACCGTGTTGTCACAAAAATTTCGAATCATTCCATTGTAGATTTTAAGATTGTTCACAATAACACACACAATACCTTAACCATCCATCATGGGCGGCATCATGATGACGGCGTAAGTGCGGAGTTGTCAGAGCGAGGGCTCTGGGATAGGGTGGTATTATTTCACTCACCAGAGAAATAGAAGAACAGCAACTCTCCAATAAAGCTTTGAGCCGCGACCACCACTCCTTCTATCAGCTTGATTTTAGCCATAGTCCCAGTCTCTTCTGCCAATTCTTCTAGGAACCTAAAACCGGCATCAATATTATACACAAGTGTAAGGGTGCCATCAGAGATTTGCGAGGCAGCTGTGTAGTGCGAGGAAAAGACCAACAAGTATAAATCACAGATATACTTTTACCTAGATGACGCAAACGCTTGTACTGCGCGTCCTCGAAAACCCCGACCAAACGTCGGGGTTGGCCGCTGATAACAAAATGCCTCGTTGTGTGACCATTGGCGGAGAGGTATCAGCATCGGTATCTTTCAATCAGTTTGAGTCTCCCGTTTCTTCGGCTGTGACGTCACTGTAGACGTTAAAAACATCCTCGCACACACCGTTAAGCACTGGTGGAGAAGCACCCTTAGGTTTGAGTCAGGGGTGTATTGGCTGCTTCGGTTTCAAAGTCTTGGCGGATCTTAGTAACTAGTTAAACACTCACCAAAACATATAATAAATGATGAAACTATCAAAGGTCCCAGCAACCACCGCGAAGGTGATGAACACCAGAACCCTCGGCATCTTCAGGACCTGGCGCAGGGCGGCGCCACTGTCATCGGGACTGGAGAGAGACGGAAGCTGTGAGAGAGGGGGCAAGAGCAAAACATTGAAACAATACAAGGGTGGGTGATGCGGCAAAAATGTCCGCGTGTTTGGCCTACACGAAGTAATCGTAAATTACAATTAATCACATTATACTCGTAACTATTTTAATAACTTTAATTGTTCCGGAATAAAAAGCATCTAAGATGTTGACCAGGGATATAAGGTATCACCATGCAAAATTTCATTGAAATTGGTCTAGCTATTTCAGAGATTAGCCCGCACAAACAGACAGAGAAAACAAACAATAAAAAAATACATTTTCTGGTATTTTCCCTCATTTTACATTCTTCTGACTTGGTTTTAAGCATTTTTTTTCTATGTACAGACATTCGACCTCTACAGTTATATTATACATACATACAATCACGCCTTGAATCCCCGAAGGGATAGGCAGAGTCATAGGAGCACTGTGTTCCTTATGACCACATTACACAAAAATTGGGTTTGGTCAGATGGAAAATCGTGAAAGAGTAGTAACAAGTGGCTAGCTCATCGCCTACACTATCACAGACCCAGTACCCAAAACGCCCTTAGTCCTTTTACGACATGATAGGCAAGAAAAGCAGTTGGCACGTTCTTTTTGTGTCCCGGACCCGGAGATGAATTATATGTATAGATAATGTATATTCAAAGTAAACTCACCGTCAACGCCCTACAGCTGTACAAATCAATCGCCGTCGCGACGATCGCGACTACGAATGCGGGAGTGAAGTCCTTATACTCTCCCGTCGACACAGCATCCACCAGCCACCCGCCGAGCAGCGCCGTGAGGCCGTACCCCGCCGTGCCCCACGCCCGCTGCGCCCCGTACTTGCTGCTGCGGGCCGGACCTGGCGTCACCCATCCATCAGCCTTAAGGAATCCTTCGGCATCCCTACATGCAAGCGCACACTTCCGGCAACTATCCCTTGGCATGCTGCAACGTCCTTAGGGATGACGAAGCGTCCTTAAGCATGCCGTACCGTCCAAACTACCCCCGAGTGTTGCTTTGGCGCGGCGGCAGCGCACTGAAGGATGCTGAAGTATTCCGAAGCATCTGATGCAGCAGCGTCTAGCGACACCCATCCTTCAGCCTAAAGGAATCCTTCGGCATCCATACATGCAAGCGCACACTTCCGGCAACTATCCCTTGGCATGCTGCAACGTCCTTAGGGATGACGAAGCGTCCTTAAGCATGCCGTACCGTCCAAACTACCCCCGAGTGTTGCCTTGGCGCGGCGGCAGCGTACTGAAGGATGCTGAAGTATCCCAAAGCATCCGATGCAGCAGCGTCAAGCATACCGAAGCGATACTTTTGTTACTACGGCCATATATCTTGGAAATGGATGGCCTCTATACACGTCCACTGGTGGACATAGCCCTCCCTTAATGATCTCCATTACGACCGGTCCAGCGCCGCCTGCATCTAGCGACATCCTGCAGCCTTCGCCAGATCTCGTGGGGGGCCTTTCTACGTTGCACCTCGCCATTCGAGAACCTTTCCGTCTCAACGGCCGTCAGTTCTACGCGAAATGTGCCCTGCCCACTGCCACTAAGGTTCGCAATTGATAAAATTCCAAAATTTTAAGGTGTATATTTTATAATTGTAAATAAAACTAGATAAAAAATTAAGAGACACGTATTTTTAGATATTTCAAAATATCGACTTTTTCATTCATCTTTAAAGATCAGCTCATTCTAAAATGTTGTAAGCGCCAAATGACGTCATTCATACGGAGGAATAGCGTTTTGCTTTTGCCTATTTTATTGACGTTGACGTTTGACTCTTTAAAAATTGATTAGAACTTTGTTTGAAACTTATCAATTTGCTCGAGAATTTTAGTTTATTTTACTTTGCTATTTTTGTTACACCATGAAAGTGAGCGCAGAATTTTAATCCGCTGATTTTCAATCAAATTTGTTGAGATGGCCACAGATAATATAGAAATAACAAGGCCATGACATTAACTTTTTTTTTCTATTTCGAATTTGGCAAGGGGGCATCATTATTCCTCCGTATGTATGACGACACGCGTACGATTTTAGTTTTTTCAGAATCTCGAAAACTATACAACAAAAAGAAATATTTCAATGTTTTTCGGGGTATATATAGCAAAATGTAGAAATGGTTTATTTATTTTTAGGTGTATTAAAAAATGAAATGTTGTCAATTCTGTGAGCTATGTCGATGACCTTAATTCTCCTGGGGACTCCTCATTTCAGATTAGAACAAGCAGAGACACGGCAACTATAGCCCTCACCATTGACCTTTCACATGGTCCTAACAACATGACGACATCATACTTCAGCCACCAGTCATCAGCGCTGTGAGACCGCATCCCCCGTCCCCCGCGTCTCGACCGTGTCTCCATACTTGCTGCTGCGGGCCGGACCAGAACCGTTTTAACCCCCCATATTACCTAACACTTGATTTAGTTCCCAAACATAATATTGGGTCTTTACCTATGAAATTGGTGTTTTTTTTTCTCTTAGTATTTTGTCTGTAACTATTAAGATTCAGAGTATTCCTAAAAAATAATTACCTCGTCTAAAAATAGACTATATTTTTGAGCTCTTTTGATTTGTTTTGATAATTTGTTGTAAGTTTAAGCTTAAGTGCCTCCCGAATACATCATTTTATTTGCATTCACTTAAAAACGATAAATAATTTTTATGAAGTGTGATATTACATATATTACTAAAGCTTGTCTAATGATAGATGCCAAATATTATCTTTGGATTTGTCGTTTTGAAGAAAACTGAAAAAAAATTTAATATGGAAAATGCAGAATTCCCCAAAATCTCCATACAAAACACCAATTTCATAGGTAAGGACCTAATATATCAGACGCAGAATTATAAGGATGCAGGGAACGCAGGACTCTTCGTGGTGATTCTTAGAGATTGATGAATAATTTATGACGACTGTGCCACAGAAAGTTTGTCACTCAACTATCGAATCACACATTAGATTTTCTTAAATTGACCACATTAAAAAGGGACGGGTATAGACGTATGTAAATGTAATAGTGTTTGGTTTACTTTTGCCACAGAATAGATCTTATCGACATTATACGTCTAACAGCGGGGACTTTCAACATTAAAAATAAAACTTACCCAATACATCAAAACACACAGCATCACCAATGCAGTTAGCCACGTTGAACGCGACTGTACCCACACACATCAACACCACGAACGCCCAAAACACACCAGTCATGTAAAAACTGCTCTCTTCACTTTTGACATCAACTGTACTCCTATGGTTTACTTTGGTCACTTTTGAATAAATGTGTTTTGAAGAAAAACTTTCTTTATTCAAATCCACTGCTATTTGATTGGTTGTGCCGTTAGATATCTCTCTACGACTTCTATTCACGACTGTACTGTTGATTTCTAACGAATCTTCAAAACACAACAAGTTACAGTTGTCTCTAGGTGTACACTTCACCTCTGCTTCTTGCATTTCATCGAAATCCATATAATAGAGCGAGCAAGAGCTATTTGTGACTTGTTCATCCACATAAATTGTGTTAACGAATGTAGTATTCGAAATATAAATTTGAAAATCCTTGGATTCTGAGCAGTTCCAATGACATTTATATTTTTCTAAAAAGTTTTCATCTGTTAGCTTTTTTAAGTAGACCGTGTCGTTGAGGTTGTATACAGACTCTATTATAGGGTCTGCTGTAGTCTCTGGAGGGTCAGGCATAGGCAAGAACCATAGACAGCAGTACGAGCCTGTCATCACTGTGATCAGGAGCATAAACACCATTTTTCTATGTGTCTGAAAAAAAAGATTGTTCCATCAATAATCCAGAGGGAGAAATGTTTAAGAGTTACGAGTTTACGTTAAACGAGAAAGAATTATTTACATGAGGTCTGCCTTTATTTTGTCAATCTTGAAAATAAGTGACAAGTTATTTAAAAGTACTGTTGTAGTACATAGGTTTTCTGTAAAATACGATTGGAAATATTTAAAATAAAAAACAGCAATGGACCTAATATTGACCCTTGTGGGATGCCAATACTCATAGGTGATCAATCAAATCAAATGCTTTTGACTGATCGCAAAAATACCCAGAGCGCCATCAGTAGTATTTTTACCTTTCATAAATCCAACTTTTTTAGGCTTCCCTGCATACCCCGGGAATAAGCTACAAACCATCGTCTTCTTTATTATAGCTTGGCCAGGAAAATGAAAAACCTCGTCATATTGCGTAAAATAGGTTGAACTTAAAAAATGAAGCAATAACACTGGTCAACTGGTTGCTATTACTAATTCTTAGAACGAGCGTAATATAGAAACGATTAATTTAAATTGACTTTTTATCTTATTGGGATAATAGGTATATTAATCAAGAAAGTCTCGAACTAATTTGTCAGCTGTCTGATTTAATAATTTTGCCGTTACTGTTTATTGTGTAAGATCTATCAAAGTTGCTTTTATTTTGTCTTCTGCATGATTTTAATTACCAATAAATTTGTTTATAATAATTAAAGGGGAAACTAAGGGGATAAAATAGGGGATGAAAGTTTGTATGAAACTTTGTCAATATTACACCGATCGGGCTGAGACTTTGCATGCATAAAGCTACTATGACGTAGGCATCCCTTAAGATAAGATTTTAATAAATTCAGGGATGGGATGAAAGTTTGTATAAATCTTCTTAGATTTTCGACTGATTGAATTGAAATTAAAGATTGGAGCTGCTAAGATGAAGACGTTCGCTTAAATAGGATTTATCAAAGTAACTATTCTACGCGGACGAAGTCGCGAGCAAAAGCTAGTAAGCTTATAAAATTACTTTAAATTAATGTATTGAGTTATGGTAAAACTCGGCGAACTAATGTTGTTATTTAACACCTAGTCTTGCGTTGTTGTTGATTCATTAAAAATAACTCTGTAACCCTGTGTACTGTATAGTCTCGTGACAAGCAATGAACAACCATGACATTTCGACTTCTTGAAAAACTACACCATGATATTCAGGCTTCATCCCCGAAGGATTTACCCTTCAAATCCCGATTTTGTCATTTTTTGACACTTTTACTATTACTCTTACTCTTATGTCAAAAATTGACAAAATCGTGATTTAAACTATAGTCCATCCATTTTGATCTGAGACAAAAGGTAAACAAACCATAAAAAAGGGTTATTATGATGTCATTACTTAATTGCCGAATGGTTTTGTCAAAAATATACGACTTTTCAATATGTTATTGATACAGACTTTTTAAATTAAGTTAATTAAGCAATTACTTGTCACCTTCAATCATTTTCGATATTTTTTCATTAATTTTATATCTTTTAAATGTAAGTTTAGATTACAAAATTAATATTTGCTATTAAAAATACCTAAAACGAATGGTGTTCTCAAACTTTTACGCATTTAAAATACTTCCAAATGAAGATGAAATTTTCATGATACCTTGAACTAACATTATCGTAATCCTCATTGTTTTAATTTCATCCTTTTTTATTATCATTTGGATGAAAGCAATTTAGGTTGCGTTTAAATACACTTTATACATAATACAGTGTAAAACATGAGATTCTTCATTTCGAAAATAAATAATGTTTATATTCAATGACGATATTCGTATAATGATAATAAATATGGCTTCACCTTAACTATTTTATTTGAAAATATTAGAGCCCATATTTTTTTTTGTCCCAGAATTGGATAAAAAGTTTGAGAACCACAAATTCTTTGTTTACCTTTTGTCTCAGATCAAAATGGATAGAGTATAGGTTTAAAAATTCCTGCAAGTGGCCCTAAGTCACCGAGCTCCGCACATTCGCATTCGCAACATACTGAACAAATAAAACCTCAATTTCCACCAAATGAAGAGTATTACTTACTGGCCAAAAATCGACAATATAACCGAAGAGCGGTTTCGCAGCGGCCCACAGCAGGGGCAGCACTGACGTCACCATCCCCATGACCCCAGGGGATATCCCTAGCTGGCGGCCGAACACATTCATCTGCGGGAGGAGCGGGCCCAACCCTGGAGAAAGAAAGAAAATATTGTGAAACTTATGGGTCAAGCTAAAATGAAAATGCGTAACGTTTTAACTGAGTTTGCAGTTCTAAGTCCATTTTACGACACCCAAGGGAAGAGATGGGTTGGTAGTATTCTTTTAATGAGCCGCTACCACACGTGTTATGGTATGTTAATCATACCAAACACGTCGTAGTATTCTTTTAACAATGTCATGCTCTAGTTTGGAAAGAGAAATGCAGCACGCCTCCTATTGAACACGCAATCGGAAATACGCTCCCGGGTCTCGCGACTTCTAATTCATCCACCTAGTTTGGATGGTTGGCTGTGCGATCCTTCGTTTTTCACGTCTTTTCTTGCCGCGTACATCCAAGCTATGGAATCAGCTGTCACCAGATTTATTTTCAGACCAATACGACCTCCAACAATTTAAAAGAGAGCGTCCCTCCTTAAGGTTCGGCAACGCATCTGCAACCCGTCCGGTGTTGTAGATGTCTTTGGGCGGCGGTGATAACTTACCATCAGATGAGCTATATGCCCGTTTGCCCCTTTTTAGGTACATTAAAAACCTAGAATGCTGGGTTCTTCCAATTTTCTAAAACGATTTGACTATGGACAATTATTTGACACAATTTTGATACAATTAAGTAACGTTTTTAACTGTCCGTAGTTTGCATACTCATTATAAAATAAGACAAAAATGCAATTCAAGGTTTACAAGAGCTGGAAATAATCTTAAATTGCGTTGAAAGATTAATTCATAATCTGAGAATTCCCGTGTAGATAATCTAAATGAGACAGGTCTTAAAGGCATTACTTTAATTGCAATTACACACATCAAACAGATAATA
This sequence comes from Parapoynx stratiotata, assembly GCA_910589355.1. Lineage (NCBI taxonomy): Eukaryota > Metazoa > Arthropoda > Insecta > Lepidoptera > Crambidae > Parapoynx > Parapoynx stratiotata. The sequence continues at coordinate 6,102,436 of OU342485.1, read as the reverse complement.
AATACACATTAATATTATAGTTGCTTTACAGAAACCCTCACATCATACGACAAACACTGCCTTTTTGAATACGATTGTCGCAATTTATGAGATTAAAGAGTGATCGTAAATCCAAATATCAGTTAATCACATAGGTACATTAAGTATCTAACACAGGAGATGAGATCAAGGCGTTTCCCCTCTCGCTAAGATCATATGATCAAACCAGCTGTTGCCCGTGACTTCGTTCGCGGTTACTGGTTTTTTAACTATCCCACGGGAACCTTTAAAATTTTCGAAATACTTATGTATCTAAGATGAATAATAATGATGATGAATAATAAAAAGTATCTAAGATGTTGTCCAGGGATATAAGGTATCACCACGCAAAATTTCATTGAAATCGGTCCAGCCATTTCGGGGATTAGCTAGTACAAACAAAGAAACAGAAAAACAGACAGAAACAATATAGAAAAAAGATTTTTTGGTATTTTCCCTCTTCTTACATCCACCTGACTTGGTTTAAAGCATTTGTTATGTGTACAGACATTCTATTTTTACAGTTTTATTAAATGTATAGAAAATTAATATTATAGAAAATATATATAGAAAATGAAATGTCTAACTGAGATTTTTTTTTCCGGCATGTTCTTGTATGAGAGTTTGGGATTTACCTGTACCTATAAATTCATGGTCTGTCTCGATTTCACGTCAAAACTACTGATTCGATTTATTCATTTGGTATACATATCTAGAGCCTAAGAAAGGATATAGGTTTTTTATCTCGATATTCCCATGGGTGGTACGCACGGGCGAAACCGCGGGAAGCCACTAGTAGAAATTTGAATACAGTTCATAATATTAGGTCCTTACCTATGAAATTGGTGTTTTGTATGGAGATTTTGGGGAATTCTGCATTTACCATACCAAAATTTTTTCAGTTTTCTTCACAACGACAAATCCAAAGATAATAATATTTGGCATTTATCATTAGACAAGCTTTAGTAATATGTGTAATATCACACTTCATAAAAATTATTTATCGTTTTTAAGTGAATTCGGGAGGCACTTAAAAAGAGGTATCTCCGTGTCCAATTTTAACACAATTAAACTTACAGCAAATTATTAAAACAAATCAAAAGAGCTCAAAAATATAGTCTATTTTTAGACGAGGTAATTATTTTTTAGGCATAATCTTAATAGTTACAGACAAAATACTAAGAGAAAAAAACACACCAATTCCATAGGTAAGGACCCAATATCTGATGTGAGTTGATATCGTCACAGTAACATTGACCGTGCGAATCATGGCCGATCCCCCTTCGAGCAATTGGTCTACGAGTGTGACCTCATAGTGAATTTAATAGGTTTAATATGTAACAGGTGGGAAAGCGGTAAGTAGATGATACGTCACAGAGATTATTGATATCTGTTATCATTTCTCTTTTGTTCAGCAGTAACTAATAGGCTAGTTGACTCATATGAAAAGTAATGAAATTAATGTTTGATTCACATAGTATTTGGTACAAGGGTCCAAAATATACCAAGTTCAATAAATATTAATTTCATAGGTAATGAAATTAGTGTTTTGTATGGATATTTTGGGGAATTCTGCATTTTCCATAATAACATTTTTTTCAGTTTTCTTCACAACGACAAATCCAAAGATAATAATATTTGGCATCTATCATTAGACAAGCTTTAGTAATATGTGTAATATCATGTTGAAATTAGTATGTATAATCCTAATTCCTTTGTCAGATTAAGTTAATTTTTTGACGTTCTATGGTCACACTGACTCGGACTACTTCCTTCCGGTGTGTGTCTCTGACATCTAGACATTATCATAAATTGATTGTTTTAATTAATTGTTTTGCATCCTAATCTTATATTTGACACGGTGTATTTGTGCAATATTTACTAAGTTAAATAAACACAAATATTATCAACCAATGGTGATATTTTTATTTGCTGTCCTGTCCCTTGCCGCTGCTGCGCTGCCAACACTGCTCTGCACTTGCTATCAGGTTATGGGCCCAGACTCGTTAATAAAAGGCAGGGACTTGATTAGGACGCAAATATCACTTGGTGTGAATAATTGCTGTGAATCTCATACACCGATTGAACCATGGCTGATAACGGAAGCACTGACAGAAGTGGGTTCTACGTCGAGAAATTGGAAGGCGTGAACAATTATTCCACATGGAAATTTGCTGTGAAAAATGCGCTTATACTGGATGGACTATGGAATTGCATTGAACCCACAAATACGACTGTTCTAGATGTTGAAAAAGACAGAAAAGCTCTAGCAAGAATAGCTTTATACGTGAAACCAGCACTGTACCAGCATTTGCATAGTTGTTCAACTTCTAAGGAAGCATGGGAAAAATTAAGTAACATTTTTGCTGACAAAGGAATATATCGACGTGTCGTGTTGCTGCGTCAATTGCACCGTATAGAGTATTCGAATTATGAAAACATGACTATGTATGTTGACTCGGTTATGACTCTTGTTCGACAATTGGAAGATATTGGAAAAACAATTCAAGATGAAGAAATTGCAGAAATCTTATTGTCTGGTCTTCCAAGAGAGTTTGATAATTTGGTATCTGGCCTTGAGACAGTTTTTCTTAGCGGAAACATATCAAGTGAGGTCGTGAGAACCCGACTCTTACAAGAGGATTATAGACGGAATGGAGGTGCAAATGGTGATGCTGCTTTTATTGTTGCAAAGTCTTCGAAGCCTATCAAATGCCATTTTTGTGGAAAGCAGGGCCATATAAAATCCCGTTGCTTCAAATGGAAAAGGGAGAAGAGGAATAGCAAGGACAGCGCCGTTAGCAACAGCCTCATCGCGTCAAGTTTCATCGCTATGGCCGACAAGACAGATTTTATCATCGATAGTGGTTCATCAAGTCATATGACAAATAACATAGATTACTTTACTAACTTTAAAAGCAAGAATATTCAAGTGCAAGGGGCTGATAGTAGAAACTTATTGTCAAGCATTGGTGTGGGTGACATAAAGGTAAAAATTAATAATATTGATAGAGCTTTATGTGATGTTATGTATGTTCCCCAGTTAGCCGCAAATCTGTTGTCAGTGAGTAAAATGGTTGAAAAAGGTTTAAAGGTGGTATTCGATAAGAATGGATGCAGCGTTTATGATAGTCTATGTAATATGAAAAGCAAACCAATTATGACTGCTGAGTTGTGTCATGGTATTTATAAGTTGAAAGGTATACGTGTTGAGGGGCGGTCCTCGGCATTTCTGCATGAAGTGCAGAATGTACAGACTGCAAAGTATGCTGAGTCTTCTAAAGTGGGTGCTAATATGTGGCATAAAAGGCTTGGACATCTTGGCTTGACAGGAATGTGTGTTCTGCGTGATAGAGGTGCTAATGATATCTTATTTCAGATAAATAATTCAGAAACAGAAGATATCAAAAATTGTGTTGCATGTCTTGGGGGGAAGCCGGTGGCCAAGGCTTATCCCAGAGGCAAAGCGATACAAACGTCTCATCCGCTGGAACTCATCCACTCAGATGTATGTGGGCCCATGGACTCAAGCTGGAATGGAGCACGTTACTTACTTACGTTGACCGACGATTACACCAGAAAGTCGTTTGGATACCTTATGAAGAATAAGTCAGAGGTATGTAAATGCTTTATTCATTTTAAGAATCTTGTAGAGAAACAGACTGGTTTTACGGTGAAATGCCTGCGTTCTGACAATGGTGGTGAATATTGTAGTATTGAGTTTAACAATTACTTAGCTAAGGAAGGTATTATTCATCAATTGTCTGTACCGTATTGTCCTCCACAAAATGGTGTAGCGGAGCGATTGAATCGCACCCTCATGAATAAGGTTAGATGTTTGCTGAGGGAGGCATGTCTCTGTAACCGTTTTTGGGGTGAGGCAGTAATGACTGCTCTCTATCTGAAGAACAGGAGCCCCACTCGGGTGTTAGCAGGACGTGTGCCTGAAGAGATTTGGTCCGGAAGAAGTGTTAGTCTCGGACATCTTCGTGTTTTCGGCTGCATTGCCTACCATTTGTTACCTGAGCATATTCGTACATCTAAGTTGAATGCTAGGGCGAAGATGTGCATATTTGTTGGTTATTCAGATACTGTAAAAGGTTACCGACTAATTGAGCCATCTAATCCGTATAAGGTTATTATGTCTAGAAATGTGAACTTTATGGAAGGAAAGTTTTATAAAGATTTTATCTGTGATAACAATTTGAAGTCTAGTCAAAATAATGAATGTCTAATTATGCCTTTAATAGATTATAATAATGAATTGAATAATCATAATGAATTAAATTGTAATGATAAATTAGTGAATATTGGAAATTCTGATAATTTTGATGATAGTAATAGTAAAAATTGTAATGAAAATGAATTAATTTCAAATTGTTCTGAATTAGATTCCGAGGAGTACTGCACTGGTGACAGTGAGACGGAGAGTCCAGTAGAGGATGTGGACGTGACAGCGCAGCCACTGTCTGCTACTCCTGGACGAACCGTGCGTAGTACAAGGAACAAATTACCTAGCAAGTATGAGGATTATGAATTGGGTATGTTTACATCTGTTTTATTTGATGAGCCTACTTCTTATGAGGCTGCAGTCGTATCTCGTGATTCTGAAGAATGGCAGAAAGCTATGCAATTGGAGTACGATTCGCTACTCAAGAATGGGGTATGGAAACTCGTAGACAGGCCATCTAATACTAATGTCATTAAGTGTAAATGGGTGTATAAAATAAAACATAATACCTCAGGCAGTTTTGATCGCTATAAGGCCCGTTTAGTTGCTCGCGGCTTTAGTCAAAGAGAAGGTGTTGACTACTATGACACGTTTTCTCCAGTTGTTCGTCATTCAACTATGCGCATATTATTTTCATTAGCACATCAGAATGATTGGTGTATACGACATGTTGATGTGACTACAGCTTTTTTAAACGGCGATCTGAATGAAAGAATTTATATGGAGCAACCCACTGGTTTTGTATCTGATAATAGCAAGGTGTGTTTGTTGTTGAAGAGTATCTATGGACTGAAACAAGCAAGTCGCATGTGGAATTTGAAAGTCCATGAGGTAGTGTGTAAAGATGGTTATATGCAAAGCAAGTGTGAGCCTTGTGTATATGTGAAAAAGGATCAGAGGAATATTACAGTGATTGCACTATATGTAGACGACTTCTATATTTTTTCAAATTGTAATACCGATGATTTGTTTCATTTGTTACAAAGTAATTTTAATGTAAAGAATTTGGGTTCACTAACAAGTTGTTTGGGTATGCGTGTAACACGAAATAAAGATACTTTAATACTGGATCAATCAGAATATATAAATAGAGTACTGAGTAAATTTGGAATGTCTGATTGTAAACCAGTGTCCACACCAATGATGCTTAATACCAAATTAGTATTGTCAGATAACAATGATAATAATTATGGTACTGAATATCCTTATAGAGAGCTTATAGGCTGTTTAATGTACTTATCTGTGTGCACAAGGCCTGACATAGCATTTACATGTAGTCAGCTCAGTCAGTATGTTACAAACTTTGATAAAACTCATTGGTTGGCAGCAAAAAGAGTGTTACGCTATTTGAAAGGTACTATTGATCATGGTTTGTATTTTTATAAAAGTGATAATTGTTTTAACTTGACTGCGTGGACTGATGCTGATTGGGGTAATGACATAACAGATAGGAAGTCATATTCAGGCTTTGTTGTGAAATTAGGTAAGAATGTTGTTAATTGGGAATCAAGGAAGCAGCGTTGTGTTGCATTGTCCAGCACTGAGGCTGAGTACCTAGCAATAAGTGATGTTGCGAAAGATTTGTGTTTTATTAGGAACTTCTTAATGGAAATTGTTAATAAACACTTTAGTATAGTTGTATTTAATGACAACCAGAGTGCACAAAAGTTATTGTTAGCTAAAGAATATTCCCATAAGAAAACTAAACATGTTGATTTGAGATATCATTTTGTAAAAGATTTGGTTTGTAAAGATATTCTTACTGTTAAATATTTGCCCACACAGGAAATGACAGCTGATGTATTAACAAAGCCCTTATGTATAACTAAACACTGTAAATTCAGCCAGGATTTAAATGTTAAGCCAGTGTGTAGATAGAGTTATTTTTTTTTCATATCTGTGTTTATGTATTGACAATTAGATTGTGAAAATTATAATTTTTTGTTTTGACTCTGACATGTAATGTATGATACTTGTTTTTTTTGTTTTAAGCATGTATAGCTTAAAGTGGATTAGGATTAAGGGGAAGTGTTGAAATTAGTATGTATAATCCTAATTCCTTTGTCAGATTAAGTTAATTTTTTGACGTTCTATGGTCACACTGACTCGGACTACTTCCTTCCGGTGTGTGTCTCTGACATCTAGACATTATCATAAATTGATTGTTTTAATTAATTGTTTTGCATCCTAATCTTATATTTGACACGGTGTATTTGTGCAATATTTACTAAGTTAAATAAACACAAATATTATCAACCAATGGTGATATTTTTATTTGCTGTCCTGTCCCTTGCCGCTGCTGCGCTGCCAACACTGCTCTGCACTTGCTATCATATCACACTTCATAAAAATTATTTATCGTTTTTAAGTGAATGCAAATAAAATGATGTATTCGGGAGGCACTTAAAAGGAGTTGTCTCCGTGTCCAATTTTAACACAATTTAACTTACAACAAATTATCAAAACAAATCAAAAGAGCTCAAAAATATAGTCTATTTTTAGACGAGGTAATAATTTTTTAGGAATACTCTGAATCTTAATAGTTACAGACAAAATACTAAAAGAGAAAAAAAAACCCCAATTTCATAGGTAAGGACCCAATATAAATAAGTGATTGTTGTGGAAATCCAATTTAAACATGTTTTATTTTTACTTTTTTGTTATCTGCCAAAACGCTATCTACCATGTTCGTGAAATTTGTGAAGTAGGTAACGCGTCTGTTAGCTGTGTCAGCCTGTGTCACGCATGCGTATTGAATTGTTCACCATAATCGTGACCTTACGGCACAGATAATTCATAGACCAACATGACCAATCATAACCCCAAAGGCGTTTTTGACAGTTTAGTAAAAACGTAATAAATTTAAAATTTATTGTGTTACTAGCTTTTGCCCACGACTTCGTCCGCGTAGAATAGTTACTTTGTGATAGTGTGATGGTATATAGCCTATAGCGTTCCTTAATAAATAGGTTATTCAACGCTGAAAGATATTTTCAAATTGGAACAGTAGCCTCAATTGGTGGAAAAATTTATTCCTACTCTATTATTAGAAGCAATGTTTTGGCCACTAACTATAGTGGCGTAAATTTGTCCTTCACCCACGGCACCCGTTCCCATTAGCATATCGGGATAAAAGGTAGCCTATGTCCTTTCTCAGGCTCTAGACTATCTGTGTACCAAATTTCGGTTAAATTGGTTCAGCAGTATTGACGGGAAAGCGAGACAGAGTTACTTTCGCATTTATAATATTAGTATGGATGCCTTAAAACAAAGTTATATTATTTATTGTGGTGATGGCTAACAATAATTAATCACATGGGACCAATAAAAAAATGGGTCAACTAGCCTATTGAAAAAGGCAAAACAAGTAGTGAAGGTAAAAATAATGAACTTTTGACCGTCAAAATGTTTGTTTTCCACCATCCAACGACCTCCGTGGTCGAGCGGTCTGTATGCCGGTCTCAAGGCGTCAGTCGACTCATTTATAAAGTTACCTGACGGTAGAGAAACAACCGTATCAAACAGATCTCTGGCGCCATGCCGTTACCGAAATTTTATCGGACGAGTATTTTCCAGCGGCGGTATCCGCTGGACGAAGAAGACCAACCTGTCATTGACACCCCGGTGGACGAGTATTTTCCAGCGGATACCGAAGAAAACCAACCAGTAAATCTAATGTTTACAGAGAGTGAGGTATAAAGGTGAGGTGCAAGGTCATAACTTACACAATAAAAAATGCATGAATAAAAAAATAAAATTTATAAATATCCTCAGACATTCACACCTATCAACTAGTCCCATTTTAAGCAACTCAATTAGAGATGGTGTTAACTGTTTAAAAAAATTATCTGTTAAAAATTATATGATAAATATTTTAAACAGTTAATTTTATCTGTTGAAAATATTAGTTGATATTTTCAATCTAATAATTAAATAAACTGGTTTTTAATTTAAACGTAACCAACGAATATTATTATATGAAAGCTTAGAATGAATTAATGAACTTGTTTTCATACTTTACAGGCTTAAATTGTCTAGTACAGTGTTGCTAATTAAAAATGATTACTGATAGTGCCTAAACGACAATTTTTTTTGCAGTACATGCAACATGCAAATTTTTCATCTCACTTTTCAAAATGTGTCCAAATTTCCGCATTTCGTCTAGACATTATGAAAAATAAGCACCAATAAACAGTTCCGCAACGAACTCACACTTACTTCAACTGACTACTTGCAACTAATAAATAAAAATATTCAATCGAATAAAATATCAGAAAGAAATGAACTGTTAATTATCATTATTCGATCACCAATACCATTTAATTTTAATACTTATTCCAAAAGCAACAGAACCTAGAATCGAGTGCAACCAAAAAAAATTTATGTTGTCAAGAAAAAAACATGCTTAATTATAAGACAATTGAAATCAAATTCGATCGCATCAGGCGATCAGCTTAGGCATCTATGCGCCTGGGTCACCTGCCATCTCGCTCTAACGGGCGCCGGATCGGCTTTCGTCGGCTCACTCACTCAGCTCGGTCCGTTGATATACCTAACTAATATTTTCAACTGCGCGCGGTAAGGTGCCCGGATGTCCGAATCGAATAACGATAATTTTATCAGTTAATGTTGACTTCAATTATTGACTGTTAATGATATTTTTATTTATCTGTTAATTTTAACGAATAATTAATATATTCAACAACTCTAAACTCAATGCTGCTTTGACACCCCGGTGGGCGAAAGTCCTCAGCCTCGCCGTTCTACTCCGCCGTAGACCTCCAGTGCGTTTAGGAGACTACGTGTCGTCGTCTATGGCAAGAGGTGAATGATACAGATCTCTTTTGATATTAACATAGACATATACAACTCTATTACTCATTGTCATCCTTTTATGTTATCAATATTGTCATTCTATTGTCTAGCTTTTATACGCAAAATTAATGTTGAATAAAGCCAATATTTACGAATGGTTTGTTTCAAGCATGTATCAATCGCCATCTCGAGAGGTTCGATCGAGGTGGGGGCAAATGTTTGGGTGACGAATTTTCAGGCATTTGTTTTCCAGTCTTGGATGTTTATATATATTCAGGATATTTATATGTATTTATTAAATATATTTATCCGTCATCTAGTGTCCGTACCACAAGTAGCATTAGTGGGGCTAGTTGACAGGTGTGAATGTTTTAAAGTTTTTTTTTTATTTATTTATCCGTTTGCAAAACTCGCGTAGTCCTCGCATGGTACTCTTCTACGTTGGAAATGTGTCCAGCTGTGGGACGTGGTGGCTGGTGTCGAGGCGGTAGTAGTTACATACATATTCTACAACGCGGTCGTATTGGTCAAACAGATACTGAGCTATTTTTGGCGTTATCGTGGCTATAAATACAATAAATATCTCCAGACATTCACACCTATCAACTAGCCCCATTTTAAGCAACTAATGCTGCTTGTGTTGCGGACACTAGATGACGGATAAATATATATAATAGACAAATACATATAAATATCCTGAATGTAAATAAATATATATTAGGTCCTTACCTATGAAATTGGTGTTTTGTATGGAGATTTTGGGGAATTCTGCTTTTTCCATACTAATTTTTATTCAGTTATCTTCACAACGACAAATCCAAAGATAATAATATTAGGCATCTATCATCAGACAAGCTTTAGTAATATGTGTAATATCACACTTCATAAAAATTATTTATCGTTATTAAGTGAATGCAAATAAAATGATGTATTCGGGAGGCACTTAAAAAAGAGTTGTCTCCGTGTCCAATTTTAACACAATTAAACTTACAACAAATTATCAAAACAAATCAAAAGAGCTCAAAAATATAGTCTATTTTTAGACGAGGTAATTATTTTTAGGAATACTCTGAATCTTTATAGTTACAGACAAAATACTAAGAGTGAAAAAAAACACCAATTTCATAGGTAAGGACCACGTAAGGACCCAATATAAACATCCAAGACTGGAGAACAAATTCATCACCCAAACATTTGCCCACACCAGGGATCGAACCCAGAACCCCAAACCACTCGACCACGGAGGTCGTCAAGACCTACCACACTACAATATCTTTGTAGGTACAGTCGTGGTAGAAAAAGGTAATCACCTTAAAATTCACATTTATTTGCACGAGATTAATGTCAGTCATGTCAATATTTCATATCAAATGAAACGATGTCGCATTGACGTTTGCAAAAAGCTAGTTAAATATGACATTCCTAATCTAGAGTTTGTTACAAAAGGGTAATAGGTTTCTATGACTGATGAATGATTCAATTTGAAAACTGACTAACCTTTTTCTACCCCGACTGTACATTATTTGAACACAGATTGTGTCGTTATTAATAGCATGAAAACCACATTTACATCCGTTTCCAGTTCAATAGCAATAAAAACACTTCGGAATTGCTTGTTCAGTTGGTCTAATAAAGTTTTTTTTATAATAAATAAATAACACACTGCAGTTGCTCGCGTTCAGCAGTTGTCTATGGGCGACGGTGATCACCTTCCATCGGGTGAACCATCTGCCCGTTTTCCTCGTCTCATATTAAAAAAAAATTATCACTCATAAACATTCAGAATACAGTGTGTCCCACGGCCATGCCACATAGAGGGAAAGTATATTAAATATTGAAGGTGGGATATTTTACTGAAAGAGGACATCATTTTATTTTTTATAAAAAGTGGAACTGCATTCATAGATTTATTCAAAATCGAACATAGCATCTTCAATGAAAGGAAGATAATGAAATTTAAAATTTTATTAAAGTTTCGTTAGGAAAATTTCGTCCGACTTTGCCGTGTTTCCACGCAATTACAATGTGGCTGGCTGAAATTAGTAAAAAAAAAGTATTCAAATATTACAAACGGTATGTGTATCGTTTTGTTATTTTTATGACATACTTATAACAAGGAAATCTTGTATTCTTAAGTGAGTATGTAGTAAATACTTTGAAATGATCATGTTAGTTACAGGAAACACGGCAGAGTCAGACGAAATTTTCCTGACGAAATTTTTTTTCCTTTCATTGAAGATGCTATGTTCCTTAAGAAAAAATAATCCTTGTGATTAACCCTTTCGACGGTTATCATAAAATACATGGAGTTTTTTTTTCACATTTCGCGAGTTCAATTCCCCGTAAAGGCAGGCGACTTTGAATAAATCTATGAATGCAGTTCCACATAAATATAAAATAAAATGATGTCTTCTTTAAGTAAAACATCATATCTTCAATATTTAATATACTTTCCCTCCATGTGGCATGGCCGTGGGACACCCTGTATACTCAATAGAGGTGTAAGGAGTTTTTGGCGCCATACAACTATGGAAGACGTGATTTTAAGCTATTGCATAGCTTCTATCGCGGGCCTTGAGCGCGGGGACCGAATCCAGAAATGATGCGCAAGGAGGTGTGGCTTGAAGGCCGTGCATCGTCTAACGTCGTTTCAGTTCGGCAGTCTTCGACACGGCGTTGTGTGCGTGCGATTAGACGTATTGTACGACTCTACGAAACTCGCACGAATCGAGACGAGCTGCTCCGAAATCGGACGAATACATAAGCAGCTGTTTATGCGAAAAATAAAAAATATAAAAAAAAAATTTAAGCAATGTTAACTTTTTTTATTTATTTAATAATAGAAAAATTTGTTTTCTTATCGGTCACCACGCTCAAAAAGTGTAACTTGAATTAATATCAAAGAAAAAGAAATAATGCATGAATAAAATAAATAAATAAAATTATAATTGCATAAGTAGATACAAAATGCTATGCAATAGCTTTACCGCGGCAGTCCCCGAGTGCCACACGTCTTTTTTTTATTTCAGTGATTGTAATATTGTTATAGAGTGGGTCTTGCTGCGTAAAATCTGTGTAGTTTTGTGTAATAAGTATCAATACTTATGAGCAATGTGTCATTGAAATAAGTGTCAAGTGGTATGAAAAACGATGATATTTTTATCGTGGTAATCCACCTAATCGAAGTAACACCACAGCGTCTGCCATCGATTGTTTGACGCAAAACTCTGCCAAGACGCATTGAAATGTATTACACTTGCATTTCAATGCAACTACTGAAGACATTAAAATACCGAAGACTTGGCTGTATGTGCTTAGTTCCCTTTGCCTTCCCTACATGGGAGAACATTACAACAACATCAATAGAGGTATAAAACATCCAAGACTGAAGAACAAATGCATATTACATAGGCCAAGTTTGGCACTTAAAATCGTCAACATATTATGCATTTTATAAAATAAATAGTTTATTATACATTATTTCAAAATTAGAGTATTACCATTGTATTATGTTCATTACCGCGAGCGCTTGTAGCAAGTACATCCACAGCACAGTACAAGTACATCTTTGACTGGTTGTAATTGTAATCGATTCGTTACAAGCGGTCGGATTCCGTGAGTAAGACTTTTCATGAGAAGAACCCGGCAAGAAACTCATGAGCCACTTTTTAAAATAGCCAATCATTAAAAAAAATTGTCACTGTGTAATTTTTTTTCCTGTGTACAGAATAAAGAATTATCTATCTATCTAAAATTGCCTCTACGGGAATAGAACCCAGAACCACTCGACATGGTAGCCAACCTTAGAACCAGAGTACCATGAAACCACATGAACAAAAGGTCGTTGTGATCACAGTTGTGATTATATTAGGAGTAATTTTTTTATATCTCGGTAGGTATAGACATCGGTCTGTTATCAATAGATAAGATAATGAATGAATATGTGATATTTTAATCCGCATCTGTAGACCGCTGGATATACTTTTGGGGTGTCCTATGTCCAGCAGTGGGCATAAGGCTAAAATGATAGCGAATATAAGTATGAATAGGTATATAAATAACGCAAATCTGTCCCGCTGAGAGCAATCACTGCTTGGTGAAGCGCGGACTACGACAGTGGACTGCTTTTGCGGTGCTTTTGCTTAGTCCACGACTTACCCTTAGGGGATAATGCATATATATAATCACGACTATTATCCTCTTAGTGTTAGTCAGAGACTAAGCAAAAGCACCGCAAAAGCAGTCCACTGCCATAGTCCGCGCTTCACCAAGCAGTGACTGCACTCAGCGTGACAGGTGGTGAGCCCGTCGCCGCTATAAGCTATTGGATGGTTGTGCAGCTCTAAGTCCATTAGTCGTCTTTTAAGACACCCAAGTGAAGAGATGGGTTGGTAGTATTCTTTTAATGAGTCGCTACCACACGACTCAGACGACGAGGGGATATAATAGTCGGTATTAATTATGTCTGTATGTAAATCAATCTAATTAAGCTCGTTGGCGGGCGTAGTGGTATACGCTTTGACTTTCGATCGAAAACAAAGCTACCTTCGCCATGGTTCAGGTCGTGGATGGGTGACCAAAACTTTGGAAGGTACGTTAAGTTGGCAACCATTTCTACCCAACAACCCGCATTGGGCCAGCGTGGTGTTACGGCCCATACTCCTCGTGTTCTCCATGAGAAATCAGAAAGTCAGAAAAAGAAGTATTAGTTCGTAGTCAAATTGTCTCAGAATAGTAATAATAAGTTAATAGATATAATATTATTACAGTAATTGTTAATTATTACAATATTAGGTTCATAATATCTATGTTCACCCATTTGATTGTACTAGCCTAACATTTATAAAAAACAATAATTGTAAAAAAAATTGAAAAAAAGAGAAACCCTCGAGTTTCTGGCTCGCTCTTCTCGGGGATGTCTGCGTTCCGAGCGAGTGATAGATTCACTAATTTATAAATTGACGTTTTTAAGTGTTTGTATATCAAGCCTATAAAATAAAGATATTTTTGATTTGATTGATTTGATTTGAATAATGAAAGAAATAGTAATAAATTTATTTTGTACAAAAATGATAAAAGGACAGTGGTGCCACTCTAAATGAAACTGTTTCCGATTGATAAATATGGCGGCGAATAGACGGGGAGCCTGGTTCATTTCGAATGGCGCGAAGTAGTTGTCTTGAGGTAGAAAGCTTATACTGATTAATTTCTAATTATTATTGTAGAGAAAGGGTAAAAAAGAGAACATAAAGTGAATAATTATTCAATAATTGGTTATATACTATATTATATTATATATACTCGTTATAAAACTTATTATTATTAGGTATGCGACTCGAGTTTTATTATGTCCTCAGCCTATTGGTGGACTCACAGTAAAATAAAACCAATTATTGAATAATTATTCGCTTTATGTTCTCTTTTTCACCCTTTCTCTACAATAATAATAGTAAATTAATCAGTATAAGCTTTCTGCCACAAGACAACTAATTCGCGCCATTCGAAATACTTCAACCACGTTATCAGGCCGACAATGCATGCCATAATTTACTTGCTATGTACACAACATCTTAATTGAACACTTAGTCTTTTATTGCTCTGTGGAACAAAGATAAATTAGACCAACTATAAACAATGACTTTTATTGGTGTTGTAAGGAAAACAATAAAAATATTCTGACATATGTGAATACCCCCTTTGTGAAGGTATTGTGTTTGTTTATAGACACTAACAATATTAAACTTTAGATAGCTCATGACGACCATTTTGTTTTCTTTCTTCTGTTGTTTTTATATAGACATATCGCTCATCCAAAAGAATAATGACATAATTACCAAAAAGTCGAAAATGAGTTTTTGATGCCATAACTTCATGTTATGCACGTTTTATCTACGGTAAACACGACAGAATTTTTGTTCCATTGGTTTCCGACAGAGAGAGTCATTGCCGTCATGGTGTTGGCCTATACTTCGAAAGGATACGCGAAAACATCGACTAAGTTTATAAAATGTAGACAGATTTATAAAAATAAAATAAAATTGAATATAATGTTGTTTAAATTCATGATTTATTCCCATATCCAAACCTAGTTTAATGTCATAATTGTATTATTTTATGTATAAAATGTCATAAATGTACGTCTGGTTTGTTTTATTTCGTTTTTTCAAATAGTTATCTTAAGTATTCTCGCAAACTTTTTATGTTATATTATTGGTAGTAAAGTAACACAACATAACTATTAAAATATATCAATAGAATGATTGGAAATACACAATATTTTCGATGTCACACTTTTGAAACGCTCTCCTGAAAAATCGCAAAAACGTAATTACGTCAATATTCTTTTGGATGAATGATATGTATTCTATAAATATATATTATTTTATATCTATTTCTTTTTATTTTATTATATTATTGTATTTGAATTTTAGTTTTTATTATCTTTATATTTTTTTTTCCTCTTATGCACTGGTGTCTCTTCCCTCTCCTTACTAAATCTCACACACCTGTGATAGGTTGGCTGGCAGAGATCTCTATTAGATATAAGTCCTCCTTTGCTTACTTTTTTTATTTACTGTAATTTTGTTAATTGGTGCAATAAAGAGTTTAATATATAACTAACATTGAATAAATATCTCATTGTTCACACTATATGTTACCTACTTGTGCTATTCACATTATTCTCTTGTAACTGCACAATTCCGGTTATAATTACTTTAAGTAGTAGTTGCAGAGTTAGTAACCAAACCAAGTATACCCGAATATACACACGTTGCAAGTTAAATAAAAGCTTGTAAAACTTATCGCATCTGCTTGCTGCAAGTCCTACATGGAAATAGTTATTTATTATACAAGAGTGGAAAGTTCCTTTTTAACCGCGTGCTCGATTTGGATGACCGAGCAAGCGAAGGATTCTTAAGTTGAATCACGAGCGCAGCGAGTGATTCTAAATTAGAATCCTGAGCGTCAGCGAGGGAAACAAACGAGCACAAGGTGAAAAATCTTTCCACTCGAGTGCAATACGTAACTTTTCATCCCACCTCAGCGAGGAAATGACAAAATGAAAAAGAAAACAATTTATAATGACAAAATATTTTTTCACAATTTAAAAAGTTCTAATCATAAATTTGGCACCATAGAGGTTACATTAAATAGGTTTAATGACGTTTTGAATTTACAATTATATTGAGTACTCATTATATGTGATGTTCTAAATTCAAATCTACTTTGCCGCTCAAGCGAATAAAATAGAATTTTCCAGCCAGATTTCGAAGCGCAAAATTACACTTTCCGAGGTGGTGGGATGAAAAATATCTTATCTTCCCTCTTAGCATGTACACCGCACTAATATAAACAGGGCAAATCGGTCAATAGGGAGGAATCCAAAACTAAGAGATAGCGAAATCTATTCTTAGGAACCACGACATCAAATTATTTTTTTCAACTCTCATATCTAACCTCGAATCGAACCTGGTAAACAGGATAAAAAATACGTTGTTTTTGTTGAATATTCAACAAGGTCGTAATTTGATGGCAGTGAATATTATGCACAACCATACATTGTAACATAAACAGTACATACCCGTACTCATATGTACAATAGTATTATAATATAATCTTTCATCATTAATATTTAAATTATAGGTCATTTCATTGCTTTTCAATAAAAATAATAAATATTAGGTCCTTATCTATGAAGTTGGTGTTTTGTATGGAGATTTTGGGGATGTCTGCATTTTACATACTAACATTTTATCAGTTTCCTTCACAACGACAAATCCAGAGATAAAAATATTTGGCATGTATCATTAGACAAGCTTTAGCATTATGTGTGTGAACACGCTTGATAAAAATTATTCATCGTTTTTATGTCAATGCAAATCAAATGATGTATTCGGGAGGCAGTTAAAAATAATTGTCTTTGTGTCTAATTTTAACACAATTAAACTTACAAAAAATTATCAAGTTAAATAATACGAGCTCAAATATATGGTCTATTTTTAGAAGTGGCAATTATTCTATAAGAATGTTCTGAAACTTAATAGTTACGGACAAATTGCTAAGACAGAATAAAAACACCAATTTCATAGGTAAGGACCCAATATTTGGCGTTTAACACAAACATTTGTCATGACAAAATTGCATGACCAACTCTAATATTTTTCTCTCATCTCGTAGGACTCGTAGGCCGCGCCTGGCCGCGCCGCCG
Source organism: Parapoynx stratiotata (assembly GCA_910589355.1). Taxonomy (NCBI): domain Eukaryota; kingdom Metazoa; phylum Arthropoda; class Insecta; order Lepidoptera; family Crambidae; genus Parapoynx; species Parapoynx stratiotata. Next base: position 6,085,163 of record OU342485.1, on the reverse strand, counting down.
ATCGTCTCTTGTTTTTTCTTTTTTACGTGTTACGGCTTCGAGATGAGAGAATTGAGCCAAGTAAAAGAGGTTGAAATTAACTAAGTTTACAATTTAAATAATAAAAACAATGCAATCAAAATCAAAAATATCTTTATTTTATAGGCTTGATATACAAACACTTAAAAACGTCAATTTATAAATAAGTGAATCTACCACACGCTCGGAACGCATGTTACAGAATAGGTATGGGCCGTAACACCACCAGCTGGCACAATGCGGGTTGGTGGGTTGCAATTGCGACCGGAGTTCGAGATTTTATGGTTTTTGTTACACATCCAAGCCCTGACCATGGCGAAGGTAGCTTTGTCTTCGATAATGAAAGCTAAAGCGCAATAGCGTGCTAACCACTACGCCACCACCTTTTTTTTTTAGGTTTTGCAGCCACTCGGGCTCGCGCAGTCTAGTTAGCAGCGGCCAACCCCGACGTTTGGTCGGGGTTTTCGGACACGCGCAGTACATGCATTAGCGTCATCTATATAAATCGTGCCGCTCCGCCTCGTCTAATTGGCCGTGTGCAACGCATTTTTCTTTCTCGCTCTAGCACATGAGAGTTTTAGAAAAGGGTAGAAGCATAGGAAAGTACGATTCCGTGCAGCCATATGTATTACATTTAAAATAGAGCTTTGATGTATTGCAATAAGGTTTATTTTTACGTTTTACTTCTTTTGTTATTGGGAATGCTGAAATAAAATAGGGAGTAAGTAATTGGACAGCGATTTAATTATTTGGTCAGCAACAAAAACGTCAGGCGAAAAATTAATTATTTGGGCGTCAAAATCAATTTAGAAATATTAGCTGCTCATAAGTTAGTTTAGCTGATCAATTGTATTTTTTGCTGACCAAAATTGGAATATTATGCTTACCATTCAAACAACCCAAATAAAATGATTACCTTATTATGATGACTCAAGGGTCTATTTTAAATGTGATAAAAAATGCTCTCCTCTCTGAGCCAGTCTGTGTGGAAGGACACTAAGGAGTCGGAATCTATTAGACTTTAGTACCTTTGGAAGCCTAATAAGAGGTAAGGCCTAATAATAATGGCCTTCATTTTTTGTATATTTTGTGTGACTTGTGGTCAATAAACCTAGTAGGTAATCTTGTAATCATTTTAATAAACCAGACATTATCTGATAAATTACAAAAGTACCTACTACCAGAATTCTTTGAACGTGAACTGTACAAGATATCATGTTGCCATAGAGATAAGATTTGTATGTAGAATATTTATTTATTGTAATTTTTCTATGTAAGTTTATTAAAAAGAAATACCATGTTGAATATCTTAGCACACAAGATAAGATACATTTTAACGTACCTTTTAGCCTTTTAGCCTATACCTTTTAGCCTCAACACCAGAAATAAGCATAAGCTCGCTGTTCCAAGCCTCAGACTTCACAAGACTGTTAAATGTTTTATAGGAATCAGCATAAGAATGTATAATAGGCTGCCACAAGTTTTATTGACTTGCCCCTGCATAAATTTAAATCAACTGTTAAAAGCTGTATAATGAAAAAGGGGTATTATAAGATAGAAGATTATTTTAAAGATAAAAATTCTTGGCTACTATAACTTGCTCCTCTGCTCATACTTATTTTACAATATTTAAAATGTTCTAAATTCCTTTTGTTATTATGGCTGTTAAAAAAGGCAAACTGTTGAGTTTTTTGTGGCACTTCTTCTCAACAGGCCATTCACGTCGAAGTGCTAGAAGAAAAAAAAATATTGACGTGCAAAAGTATTTCATGTAAATCTAATTGCAGAATAAATGTTTTCTTTTCATTTCATTTCATTTTTTTAACAAAAATATCTAACCCTAATAATTTAATACACTAACCAGGTAATAAGTTTTATGACAATATAATAAACTAAACCACATTCATAATTTATTATATAGATAATAATAACATACAAGCAGACAGCCACAATCATCATTGAGATAAACAATACTTTGTCATTTTGACATATCTAGCTAACTGTAAAAGCTAGAACTATGTAAATCGTAAGATTTACCAAATGACCCATAAAAACAATATTTGTGTCTAAATTGAGTAGAAATTATAAAAATTACTTATAAGGGTGAAAAATTTCTTGAAATTTATTCAAAAAGTAAATAATAATACAAAAAATTACATTTCTAAATCAAAATTAATAAAATCTGAAACCACAGGTTTTATTTATTTTATTATTTATTATCAGAAAAAAGTATATTTTTCCTTATTTCCTTTTTAGAGATTTTTCTGACTTTTAAAACAAATCATGAGAAGTATCTGCTGCCCATAAGTTGCGGTCCTATTAGTTATTTTTCTGACCAATTAAGAACCAAAATGACCAAAATTCGAATATTTTGCTGACCGTAACATTTTAAATATCTACTTCAAAGGTTCTGAAATAGACTTCCTGTTTCTTGGTGCGGGGATTACCTAATAATTTAAAAAAATGGTCAAGTTTAAAAAAAAACTGATCTTAGAAAATTTAAATATAGTTTTATGGTCCAAAGTACAGAAAATAGGTATCTTGAACATGCAGTAGACTGACACAATAATTAATTCTAATAATGACTCGCTGCTCGAGATAACGTTAACAATGCAATAGGTACCTACCTATTTTAGTGCCTATTTATAGAATATATATTTTATTTACTTACCGGCGAAAAAGAAGAAGAAATGTGCCTTTATAGGCAGCAAAGTCCGGTCGATCTTTAACTTCATGTTCAGGATTTGTAATCAACACAACTGAAATTTTTAAGGCAAAGGCATTATTTTAAATCATATATAATTTTGAGGTCACTGGCCTATCGCCAATAGTATGTACGTAAACCCGTTTCACTGCTTTCTAATTTCATGCATATGTAACAATACTAATAATGAACAAAATTACTCAAATATTACTGTCTCACAAAGATTAATATTAATTTATAGACAATGTTCAATCTCAACAACATTTCTACGCGCAATGTCAGCGAACGAAAACTGAAGAAAAGTCAAAACCTATGAAAACAATAAACAAAACTTTTTTATCGCAGTATGGATGAACAGCCAAACAGCTGACATGTGAATCATAATCGAGATATGTATTTTTTAATTTTCGAAGGATGAAATCAAGAAATTAACATTAAAGTTGAGAATAATTTCATAGAAAAGGGCATATAAATTAAAAAATTGGTTGTATTTATTGCGTTTCTTGCAAAAGATTTTACCAAAAGGACCTAAATTTCAAGTGTTATTATTTTGATAATCGATATAAGTTGAATGAAGACTCAAGAATCAACACAAGCTTGTCTGTGATTGGTTACATTCTGTGACATTATCTTAAAAGAAGATATTTAATCTACATGTTAGTCGATTGTGTTTTACGTTGTATGTTGCCGTTGTTTACAGTTACACAGCACAGCACTAATAATAACGATCGTCATTTGTCAAACTTGAAAAAAGAAAATTTTAAGGATTTGGAAATGTCCTCTTTTGTGAACAATTGAAGAAAAAGTTTAAAATATGGATGAGGAAGACTTTGTAGGTTGCATCAGTTGCATGAGCACAAACGATTTATGCGACCTGTTTGCTGTTTACGCTGTTAACGAGGAAACTTACGCAAAAATATTTGAAACCTGCTTCGACATTAAGGTTTTCATTCTTATTTTCTTCAGAAAAACTTTGGATGTGTAAATAAAACTTCAACAGTTACATATTTATTTCTGTTCTATTAACTATTTGTTACTTTTCGCAGATCTTATTTAGTTTGTCGGCAAAGTGCTTTAAAAGTTTAACGTTTGTAAAATATTGGCTATTAAAATCTACGAATATTTATAGGTGACGCCAGACCTAAAATACATTTGTACTCTGTGCGTAGAAAAATTAGAAAAAGCTGCTGCATTTAAAGATCAAACCACAAAGAACATGGCAGTACTGCAAAGTCTCAAAGGTAATAAAACTTTAAAACTTAAATAACTATTTGAACTTTGTAATTTAACACAAATCATTTTGGGAAACTAAACTAGCTACGTTCTTGCACACAAATAATTAGTGTCCAACCAATACAAGTTTTTGTGACTGAAACCGCCCTGAACGTTACAGATCACAGACAGTCAGAACTTCCGAATGCAGTATCGATTTTGATTCTTGTTTTGGCAGGTTTTCCACCGAAACCGAATATTTAGTCAGACACTTCAAGTAATCACTCAGAATATCTATTACTAAACCAAACTAATGAAAATGTTCATTTAGTTCCTTATTGAGATAATGATTGTAGCCATTATGTCTGATGATAATTAAAATTGAGGGTTTTTTTATTGGAAAATAATTAAGTATGTCATTATTATCTATATGCATGAGTGTGTGTTGAGCAGCGGAAGCCAAAATGGGATAGACAGGGCACTATTCATTTGAGAGGCTGAGGGAATTGTGAGTCTTCGAGAGTGAGCTTCAAAATCAGTGGTGATCGATCGAAACAGACAGTGGAATCGACCCACTGTCTGGACCACTGATTTTGAATAAAACTTATGTACAGTTATGTGTATATTGCTTACCTCACATTGTGCCTGCATGGCAACAGACTCGCCACCTGTTACATTGGGACATATCTGGCAAAATTTGGGTTTTAATACTTCTGCCTACCCCTTAGGGATAAAGGCGTAATTAATTGTGTGTGACTGAGTGTTTTGAGAAGACATTGAAGAACATTTGTCTATTTTCTTAACAGATGAAGAGTATCTGGATGAGACCATTCTAGAAGAAGCGGACGGTGTGACGTCAGAAGACAAATTAAATACTCTGAGAAAGTCTGATTCTAACGGTGAAGAGGAGGGGTTGTATGGTGAGTTATGCTAAAGTTTTGACTGTTTTATTACTGTCCTCAGCCTATAAACGTCCCACTGCTTGGCACAGGCCTTCCTAATGGAGGAACACATGGGGAGTATGGTCCGTAACACCACCACACTGGCCAAATTAATGCCAAACCGGGACTCAACTTTATACCTTCATAGAATAAATTTCAATTTCAAATATTACAGTGGTTTTTAGAATAATGGAACTTGGAGCCAGGGGAAGGATACCAGTTTATTTCTTGAAACGTCATTGGCTTAAATGCATAATGTTTATGATCGAACGGAACGTTATAAAAATCATTTATGCAGAGCAAAAAAATATACTTATTTCGTTCCTAAAACGTTTTTATTTAATTAAAACCGTTTTTATAAAAAAAAGGAAGAGCTCGGTGGCGTAGTGGTCAGTGCGCTTTGGCTTCGATCGGAAACAAAGCTACCTTCTCCATGGTCAGGCCGTGGATGGGTCACCAAGACTTTGTGATCTCGAGCTCCTCCGTGCTTCGGAAGGCACGTTAAGCCGTTGGTCCCTGTCGCATTTGTGACCTTTTCATGACCATCAACCCGCATTGGGCCAGCGTGGTGGTGTTACGGCCCATACTCCTCATGTGTTTCTCCATGAGGAATGTCTGTCCCAGCAGTGGGACGTGTATATAGGGTGATGATGATTATTTAAAAAAATTGTGTCCATAGAGTCCGATGACACGCCGCCTGACCCGCGCTTGACCGCTCCGCCCGTGAAACTGGTTTTTGAAAACGTGCCCATTTCGTTTTCGTTCCGAACGCAATGCTAAGACTATATTACAAAGAACCGTTCGAAACGTTTCAAAAACATTTAAAATAACGGTTCTGACCCTAGCTTAGAACGCGGCATAAATCATTCTTTTCAGTCAGATTAAAAACAAAAATTCCAGAGTCGACATGCGTGTACTGCGGTATACAGCTGCCCAGCGAGGTAATAGCTGACCACATCAGGTCTGTCCACGAGCTAGAACCTCGGACCGGAGTCAGGCTTCGAGAGTGTACGCTGTGTGGCGTAGCCATGAAGGACCCGGCTGACCATATGAATAGGTAAGGCTATCTCTGACCATATGGATAGGTAAGACTATCTCTGACCATATGAAGAGGTTAGGAAATCAATCTCCGATCATAAAATTAGGTAAGGCTATCTTTTACCATATGCAAAGGCTATCTGCAATATACATATCATACCACCACATCTGGTCTACGAGCATAGAACTTTCGATAAGCAAAATTTGACGTCTAAAATCGACAATTGTCGAAAAATTCGATAAATTTGACAGATAACCATAAGGAGTGAAAAGGACTGATGCTTTTGTCGATCAAATATGGCGACTGTCGAAGTTCTATGCTAGCACTGCAGGTCTGACCACATACTAGAACCTAATACTGGATTCAGGCTTCGAGAGGGTATCCTGTGTGGATAGCTAATTCTTCAATGGTTAACCAGTTCGATTATGCTCGTCTTATGTCAAAAGAGTACTTCTCCATCGAAAGCAGTTTTTTCTCAACTCGTCAGTCGCTTGAAGGCTGACTATATGAATAGGTAGGCTTTCTCAAACCAGAATAGGTAAGGCTATCTCTGACCATATGGAGAGGTTAGGCTATATCTGGCTATTTTAATTGGTAAGGCTAGATCTGACCTTATGGAGAGCTAAGGGTACGTCTGGCTATTTTAATAGGTAAAGCTATCTCTGACCACATGGAGAGGTTAGGCTATGTCCGGCTATTTTAATTGGTAAAGCTATCTCTGACCACATGGAGAGGTTAGGCTATGTCTGGCTATTTTAATAGGTAAAGCTATCTCTGACCACATGGAGAGGTTAGGCTATGTCTGGCTATTTTAATAGGTAAAGCTATCTCTGACCACATGGAGAGGTTAGGCTATGTCTGGCTATTTTAATAGGTAAAGCTATCTCTGACCACATGGAGAAGTTAGGCTTTGTCTGGCTATTTTAATTGGTAAAGCTATCTCTGACCATGGATGGTAAAAGTCCTCCCTTGCATACTGTTGAGTCTACTTCAAATAATTGAAGTACCCATCCGAATTGCTTCTCAGATGCCACAATATAAAGTCGGAGATTGAAGGCAAGAAGTATCCGTGTCATTTCTGTGACAATGTGTACGTTAGCAAGAAGGCCTGTTTCACACACCTCCGGATGAAGCATGGGTGTAAGTATATTAATAATAATATGTTTTAATTGACGATCGTCGATGAAGGGTGCACTACACGAGGCATACCATGTCGTGCGAGGACCTTTTCAGGCACAAACTACCTATATTATTTGTATAGACATGCTGGTCGACGAATCGGTCGGTCATCTCATATGCGGGTTATTTTTAATGAATCAACATAGCAATACTGGGAAGCTTTCATCATAAATAACAACTTTTGTTCAACGACTTCCTATATGGAGAAGCAGACGAAGAGTACGGGTTGAGAGTAGAAACAGTGGCAAAAGGACGGCTGTCTTCGTCTTTATAACGCCCAAAAATTCCTTTCCTCTTATTTTCCGTATTTTCCTCTCTACTTCTTTCTTGTCCTTTATCGTCACCCAGCATATACTAGAAATACTTGAGGCTGACATAGCCTACTGTATTAGCAAACTGAAGTGGCAGTGGGCTGGTTACATAAGCCGTAGAACTGACGACCGTTGGAGTCGTAAAGGCGACTCAGCAAACGCAGTGTGGGACGCCCTGTGACCGGATGAGATGACGATATTCGTAGGTTGGCCGGAGTAGGCTGGATGAGAACGGCCGAAGATCGAGAGCGGTGGTATTAGAGACCTATGTCCAGGGACGAGCAGAGGTTGTTGATGATGATGAACACGTGAGGAGTACTGAGCGACCCAATTGGTGAATAGAAGCGGTTTCAATAGCGACCGTGAACGGCTTAACGTGCCTTCCGGGACTCGGGATCATGTTTTGGTGACTCGTCCCAGGACGAACCAAAGCGAATGTAACTTTGTTTTGGATATCGAAAGCCAATGCGTACGACCACTACGCCACGGAGCTTCTCAAAGAGGATTGATAGGTAGAACCGGTTACATTAGCGTTGTCATCGTAGCTTCATCAGCAAAACTTCGCGAACAATATCTTGGTCGCACCATCCATAAATGGAATTCGCTGCCACATGTGTTCCCTTCCCCGTTCAATCTTGGATCCTTCAAAAGAGGCGTGTAAAATCACTATGCAGGTCGACAAAGTGCATAGATAAATTAAGTAGTAAAGATCGCTATTCCCATACATGGGTTTTTAGTTCGTCTTAAACTTATTATTGTTCCTTGTATGATTACTTAATTTATCTATGCTTCCGCTAGTATAGTAGCGCCACCTAACGTAATAAGTCGAACGATGTACTACAAGCAACAGTACTAAGTTTCTTGCCCGTTCTTCTCAGAACAAGGCCTCCTGTTAGTTTTGTGAACGGGTGGGTAGTTTTTCTTTTTCACGAAATGTTTTATGACATTCATAAGCATGCGCTAAGACGCATCTAAACTGATTAAATGCTTTTGATTTGATTTGAATAATAAGTTTTAGACGAAGTAAAAACCCATGTATGGGAATAATATATACCTACTACTTATTTATCTATGGTGTGGGTGGCTCATCCTGTGTTTCTTCGTGCCGACGCCAGCTACCCTTGCTGACCTCTACTTAACATCAGGAGAGATCATGTCGTTTGTCTGGTCCGCTATAAAAATCACCTGTCATAAAATCCAGGATCTTTCCACTCCTCTCCTTTCCTATCCTATCTCCCTCTTCAGTGAAGCTGTGTAACGACCAGACCCCGAAGTTCACCCTTCGAGAGAGGAAGAAGTGTCACATGTGCAACAGAGACTTCAGCCAGAAGCAGATTCTGAACAAGCATCTCTGGAAGGCGCACGGGTTCGAGGTTCGGTTTTAATATTTAGTTTATTGGGGGTTAAAACAGAAATATTAGGTCCTTACCTATGAAATTGGTGTTTTGTATGGAGATTTTGGGGAATTCTGCATTTTCCATACAAATTTTTTTTCAGTTTTCTTCACAACAACAAATCCAAAGATAATAATATTTGGCATCTATCATTAGCCAAGCTTTAGTAATATCTGTAATATCACACTTCACAAAAATTATTTATCGTTTTTAAGTGAATGCAAATAAAATGATGTATTCGGGAGGCACTTAAAAAGAGTTGTCTCCGTGTCCAATTTTAACTCAATTAAACTTACAACAAATTATCAAAACAAATCAAAAGAGCTCCAAAACAAATTATCAAAACAAATAAAAAGAGAAAAAAAACACCAATTTCATTGGTAAGGCCCCAATATTATCAAATAGAGGCTGGTTTTGACGAAATTTACGAAATTGTTCGTTAGTCAGCGTCAAATAGTGAAACTATTTGACGATATTCAAATAAATCTATACATATACTAAAACTGTAGAGGTCGAATGTCTGGACATAGACAAAAAATGATTAAAACCAAGTCAGTCAAATTTTAACACAATTAAGTGTTAAAATTGGACACGGAGACAACTCTTTTTAAGTGCCTCCCGAATACATCATTTTATTTGCATTCACTTAAAAACGATAAATAATTTTTATGAAGTGTGATATAACACATATTACTTAAGCTTGTCTAATGATCGATGCCAAATATCATTATATTTGGATTTGTCGTTGTGAAAAAAACTGAAAGAATTTTAGCATGGAAAATGCAGGATTCCCCAAAATCTCCATACAAATCACCAATTTCATAGGTAAGGACCTAATATCATTTTTTTTAATGTTTTCTTGTTTTGTTTCTCTGTCTGTTTGTACGGGCTAATCTCCGAAATGGCTGGACCGATTTCAATGAAATTTTGCATTGATACCTTATATCCCTGGTCAACATCTTAGATACTATTTATTCTGGAAAATTAAAGGGTTCCCGTGGGATAGATAAAAAAAGCAGTAAACGCGGACGAAGTTGCGGGCAACAGCTAGTAGATACTAGAAAAATCAATAATATCGGTACAAATAAAGTTTAAATATTGTTGGCAACACAAACAATATTAAAACTTTATTTAATTGAAACTTCTTTGATCGACGGATACCGTTCGGCTAACCAATCGATCGATTCCATCCGTCGACGTTGAATATATCTATAGCTATCGATCGACATCGATTAACCCATTTTAAGATCAATCGACGGTCGATTGATAGGTCTGGTAGAAACTATAGATCGACGACGGTTAATCGATTCTACCATCGATCGATGCTCTCGTTCGATTGGTCTGGTAAGACCATTGCCCAAATCTGACGCTATAATAATAGTACATTATGGTACAAGTGTGTAATGTTGGTGATTACCGCTGAGGCGCATTGAGGCCCGAGCCGTCAGGCGAGGGTCTTAAGGAGCCGAGGACGGTAATCATCAATACACACGTGTATCATACAACGTTTTTCAACACACTTCTGAATAATAGATATTTTTCCTTTGAGTTTTCTGGTAGTAAACTTTCCATAACGTTCTGGGCTTCACATCTTATATCGGGCGGTGTACAACATAAATCATTTTCTTCATAAATTGTATTTTCAGACATCTTAATTAATAACTAACTAAATAACTTCAAAAGAGAAAACGAGACGAGTTGTGAAAAATGTTTCGTAATGGCGGGAAAAATTGATCAGTTTTCCTATGCGCGCGCATCGGCCATAGACTAATAAATTTCGTAATGGCGGGAAAAATAAATTAGTTTTCCTATGCGCGCGCATCGGCCATAGACTAAAAAATGAGGTTTCTTTTTTTTGGGCTTTTCGCGGATAGCTTTTTAGCGCAAATGTAACCGTAACTCAACCAATAATATTAAAAAAAACTATAACTCACTCGTGAATAATAGTAATGAAAAAGTCACAGTTTGATTATAGGTGTCATTATGTGCCTAATTGCCATGGGATTAGAGCCACTTTATAAGGAAGTGTGTTGAAAAGAATGTTATAGCATTGTGTTCCGGCAATCAGAGGCAAGTTTACCAGTTCCTCGGTTATTGAAGAATACACGTGAAGCTCGGAATTATTTATCTATGACTAGCTGTTACCCGCGACTTTGTCAGCGGTTACTATGGTTTTTTAACTATCCCAAGGGAACCCTTTAATTTTCTGGAAAAAAAGTATCTAAGATGTTGACCAGGGATTATAAGCAATTAATTACCACGTGTAATTGTGTATACCTTGGGTACAACAGGTCGCTCCTGATTGCGTAATGGAAAGATTCTAAATAACCATACCAAAAAAAATTTATTACATATAAAAAATCGGAGCCTATATACATTCGGTGAAAAAACTAAATAGCGTGATTTAGAAATGCCGTCCTTGGGAGCAGCGCCATCTAGTGGCCAAATTACTAAGCAGCATTTAGCAATAGTTTGTACACCATGCGAAATTTCTTTGAAATTGGTCCAGCCATTTCGGAATGTGCAGACCTTCGACCTGAACAGTTTGTATCTTATTAGTTCGACTTATTACATTAGTAATAAGTCGAACGAAGGGGTACAAGCAACAATAATAAGTTTTAGACGAACTAAAATCTCAGGTCCCGTGTTGGTCCGGGACACAAAAAGAATGTGCCAACTGCTCTTCTTGCCTAGCATGTGGTAAAGGCGACTAAGGGCGTATTGGGTACTGGGTCTGTGATTGTGTAGGCGATGAGCTAGCCACTTGTTATTACTCTTTCACGATTTTCCATCTGACCAAACCCAACTTTTGTATGGCTAAATGTGGTCTTAAGGAACACAGTGCTCCTTGGACTCTGCTTACCCCTTCGGGGATTGCAGGCGTGGTTGTATGTATGTAAAAACCCATGTATGGGAATAGCGGTCTATACTACTTAATTTATCTATGTCCTCACTTACCATCAGGTGAGATGAAGGCCAAGAGCTTCCTGTCATATGTGAATAAAACTTTCTAAATTCTTTTTAGCATCTGTAATGAGTTATATTGAGCTTTAATGCTTCAGGTGGAAAAACGCAAAGCGTTTATATGCCCTCTATGCGACGAAAGAGTCAGCTACGGGTCGCATTTCAGCGCGCATTTGCTACACGCGCACAGGCTGTGCGAGCAAGTCGAGGAGCTGGAGTTTTACAGCATGGACGGTAAGTACGCACTTTCATCATGCTCTAATAGGCTTGTTGACTCATATCAAAAGTAATGAATATTAGGTACCTTACCTATGAAATTGGTGTTTTGTATGGAGATTTTGGGGATGTCTGCATTTTACATACTAACATTTTATCAGTTTTCTTCGACGACAAATCCAGAGATAAATAATATTTGGCATGTATCATAAGACAAGCTTTAGCAATATGTGTGTGAACACGCTTGATGAAAATTATTCATCGTTTTTATGTTAATGCAAATCAAATGATGTATTCGGGAGGCAGTTAAAAATAATTGTATTTGTGTCTAATTTTAACACAATTAAACATACAAAAAATTATCAAATTAAATAATACGAGCTCAAATATATGGTCTATTTTTAGAAGACGCAATTATTTTATAAGAATGTTCTGAAACTTAATAGTTACGGACAAATTGCTAAGACACCAATTTCATAGGTAAGGACCCAATATAATGTGCCATTCACAGGAAAAAAAATGTAGAGGTAGACAAGTAGAAGTATATAATAGGTTTGTTAAGTTCTATTGTTTTGACTCGTTATAAGTGTAACTACTTGTAGTTACCTGAATGATTAAATAAAGAATTTCATTTCATTTCATTTCATAGTATTTAGTACAAGGTTCCGAAATATACCAAGTTCGATAAATATAAATAAGGGATTGCTGTAGAAATTCAATTTAAATATGTTTCATTTTTACTTTTTTTTTTCATCTGCCAAAAACGCTATCCGCCATGTTTGTGAAATTAGTTGAGGCTTTATGTAAACAATTACTACGCATTGTCAAAATCCGTCAAACGTCAGTCGCAACCAATCAAGCATAACTGTCGGCTATGTCACGCATGCGTATTGTATTGTTTGCAATAATCGTGACGCTACGGCACAGATAATTCATAGACCATCCGGACCGAAGGCGTTTTTGACATGTAAGCAAAAACGTTATTTATAATTTAAAATTATTGTGTTATAGACTTCAGAAAAAGATTGTAATATTTTTTAAGGCTATCAGTAATTAAAAATTTGTGGCCCAATAAAAAAAAGGGTCAACTAGCCTATTGTAGGCCGACAGTCCCCGAATAACGGGATGAAACTAGAGCTTTTCCTCCCTAGGGAGAATAGGCTAGTTGACCCTTTTTTTGAGGCCTATAACACAATAACTTCATATTTTAAATTACGTTTTTACTTTACTGTCAAAAACGCCTTCAAACATGATGATCTATGTATAATCTGTATCGTAAAGTCTCTGCGTCATGCGTTACACAGCCGACATACATGATTGGTTACGATTGGGGTTTGACGGATTTTGACCATGCGTAGTAGTTGTTTACATGACGCGTTACCTCATCAATTTCACGAACATGGCGGATAGCGTTTTTGGCAGATGAAAGGAAAGTAAAAATAAAACTTGTTTAAATTGAATTTCTACAGCAATCCCTTATTTATATTTATAGAACTTGGTATATTTCGGACCCTTGTACTAAATACTACGTGAATTAAACATTATTTTCATTACTTTTGATATGAGTCAACTAGCCTATTTTTAACTGACAGCTGACTTTAATATATTTTATCTACATTTATGACGCTACTTAGGGGCAGTTTTTTGATCAGTATTCAGGTTGACCAGTAGGTGAAAATATGGATGTTATTGTTTAACACCTCTGCCTACCCCTTCGGGGAAAGAGACGTGATGATATGTTATTTTTAGATTTTATGCTGTTCAAGAGCGCTATACAGGAGGAGACAAAATACCGGTTCAGGAAGACTACAGCCAGCAAGCAGACTATAGAGGGTGTTCGGTCACACTATATGTGCAGTCAGTCCGGCGTATACGTTTATCAGGTAAGGTTTATATTGCAATAAGAATTTTTTTTTTAATCTTTTAAACTTTTTACTTGAACATTTTATGAAGAATTGTAATTTTTAATCCGTATTTTAAATGTATGTTAAATTTTAGTTTATAATTATGGTATCTTGCAAATGGTAAGCGTACTTTTTACATATGACAGGTAAGCTCTTGGCCTTCATCTTACCTGATGGTAAGTGACGATAAGGCCGAAGGTGTATTCCTCAACTGTCCTCAGTTGAGGAATACACCTTCGGCCTTATCGTACTGGCTATCTTACCTCTGATTGCCGGAACACAACAGCAATGCTTAATAAAATTGTTTTTATGGCGGCAGACTTAGGTAAGACGGTGGCGGGAACTTTGGTTATCCAGGCGGGCTTAAAAGTCCCACCACCAACCAAATCGAACAGAAAACTTCTGTCCTCATGGGAAATTGAACCCCATACATATAATCACGATTATCCCCGGGTTAGTCAGAGACTAGGCAAAAGCACCGCAAAAGCGATCCACTGCCATAGTCCTTCACCAAGCAGTAACTGCACTCAGCGTGACAGGTGGTGAGCCCGTCGCCGCTATAAGCTTTTGGATGTGTGCAGTTCTAAGTCCATTAGTCGCCTTTTACGACACCCAAGGGAAGAGGTGTTTTTTTTTTCATAAGACAGGTAAGCTCTCGGCCTTCATCTAACCTAGGGTTGGTAGTATTCTTTTAATGACGCTACCACACGACTCAATTGAAAACCTTCTTTTAATTTTCTGTATTGCTCCCTAATGCTTCAGGGCAAAGGCAAGCGCCCAGCGCCCGAGCGTCAGATATACAAGACCGGCAAAGCGTGTCCTGCGCACATGATAGTGACAGAGACTATGGACCGAGTTCTGGTCACCTTCTACAAGACGCACGTGGGCCACGGCCGTGAGTATAGGCAGATACACGACACAGGCAGATATACACGACACAGGCGCATACAAAAAACACAGATAGGTATACATTACACAGTCAGGTATACAAGACACAGTCAGGTATACAAGACACAGTCAGGTATACAAGACACAGTCAGGTATACAAGACACAGTATGTTATACAAGACACAGTCAGGTATACAAGACACAGTCAGATATACACGACACAGGCGCATACATAAAAAACAGATAGGTATACATTACACAGTCAGGTATACAAGACATAGTCAGATATACACGACACAGATTTTTGATCCGTAGTCAGATTGACCAGTCAGTCAGGTAAAAATATTGACCAATGGCAAAAACGTATGATGAAGTTTTATGGCAGCTTGTTCAATAGTCGAATTTTGAAATATCAGTATATAGGGTGAAATCGAAAATAATTGACAAATTTTAATGGGGGGTTCTAGTGCTATTAATTTAACATTTATAGTTTATTAGCTAACATATATAGTTTATAGTTTATTTAGTTTTATATTTATTCATAGTGTACACACGACATTTTCGTTTCTTGCCATATCTCCTATCGCAGGTGAACTGGTAGACATTCCTGTTAGGAATAGGCCACACCCTTTGTACTGTCTTTGTAATTTGTCGTTTCGTTTATATGTTTTTCTGTGTATAATAAATTGTTAAATAAATAAATATATTTGTGAGGGAGAACAAAATCTAAATTTTCAGTTGCTTTTCTCGAAACTGGTAAATATACATATTAAAAACCAACATAAAAAATTACATGTAAAATTTATATAAGAAAAATATTACATTTAATTCGATACACACTTGTTTACAAATGTATAGGTGTTTCATTCAATAGCACAGCGCGACAGCTGTAACTAATAATTGCGTTATTGTATTTTCTTACATAATGTTTAATTACGATTTTTATTGTTATTATACCGATTATTATAACGTTTAAAATGTCCTGTAAAATTGTGTCGAATGATTTCAATTTCACCCTGTAGTTACATAATCATAGACAATGTTAACACAACACGGTGCTAGGTTTAGTAAGATGGCGGCTGGCGGCACAGCTGATGTATATTCCGATTGATGACAACCTCCGTGGTCGAGTGGTCTGTTCGCCGGTCTCAAGGCGTCGCCATCTCGAGAGGTTCTGGGTTCGATCCCCGGTGGGGGCAAATGTTTGTGTGAACAGGCATTTGTTCTCCAGTCTTGGGTGTTTATATATGTATATTATATGCTGAATATTTATATGTATTTATCTATTAAATATAGTTGTCCGTAATCTGGTATCCATAACACAGGCATTAGATGTCTAGTATGGGCCAGTTGATAGGTGTGAATGTCTGAAGATATTTATTTATTTATTTATTTATATTTCTGCGAATTTTCCTCGCAAACTTAACAATTTGTCACGCTAACGCATATTTTAGCGTTTCCATTCATGCTATTGGTCTAGATTTTAACTAAAGAACTAACCCATAGTAAAATATATATGTCGCAGTAAGCTAGTTATATATACCTAATACTGTTCATGTTTAGTATTATTACTGTGTAATAGTGTAATATAATTATAATTACTAGATTTAGATAAGTGATATAATTGTAGGAGTGTTATGCGGGTCTATTTACATTATGTTCTCTCTCTTTCTCTTTTTTCTTTCTTTTGTCATAATTAGGTACTGGTATACAAGAATGTTGTTTAATATAATTATTACGTAGTTAATAGATACGTTTTTCTCGCGCATCATAAATACTTACATACACAACACGAAGTTAGCCGACACACAGCAAAAAAAAAATGAAAACAATACACACTTCCATACACCTGCACACACACTTATACTTATTACATAGTAATGTAACAATAACACACTATAGCTTACAGATTACTTGGTTTTTGAACATAGCACTTTGTCCTTCCTTGGTTTTTGCACACATAAAAAGTTTTAAAAATAAAAAATGAAGTACTAATTTTGTTTTGGAGAATAACGTCATATTTTGTTCCTATCATTGTTAAATTATCTAGGATATCACTTTATATGGTTTATTTTATATGAGACCAACGATGTTGAGCTTACAATGACTTATTTATGTAACTTACTATTATAAGATATTGTATTGTAAACTTGTTTGTGGTCCTAAGAATAAATTAAAAAAAAAAAAAGAACATAGTATAACTATGTTCCGTTACATTGGGTCCTTACCTATGAAATTGGTGTTTTTATTCTGTCTTAGCAATTTGTCCGTAACTAGTAAGTTTCAGAACATTCTTATAAAATAATTGCCTCTTCTAAAAATACACCATATATTTGAGCTCGTATTATTTAATTTGATAATTTTTTGTAAGTTTAATTGTGTTAAAATAAGACACAAAGACAATTATTTTTAACTGCCTCCCGAATACATCATTTGATTTGCATTAACATAAAAATGATGAATAATTTTTATCAAGCGAGTCCACACACATATTGCTAAAGCTTGTCTAATGATACATGCCAAATATTATTATCTCTGGATTTGTCGTTGTGAAGAAAACTGATAAAATGTTAGTATGTAAAATGCAGACATCCACAAAATCTCCATACAAAATACAAAATTCATAGGTAAGGACCTAATATAATTATATTCCAAGGGATATATATATATAACTATATTACGGATATATCTATCATCCTGCGACATATACACCACGGTCAGATATACAAGATAAATCGTGTGCGGCAGTGAGAGTACAGTAGGGGTAGGGCGGCAACAGGTACCATTAGAGGTGAAATCGTCCAGGGTATTTTCCAATTCTAAGGAATTATTCCCGATAACTTCTAAGACATCCGACAACTTTAGAAGTTATAAAAAAAGATTTTTTTACCTTAAATTACGTAATTTATACATACAATAATAAAACTGTAGAGGTCGAGTGCTTAAAATCAAGTCTGGGGTATATAAAGAGAAGGAAAATACCAAAAAACTGTCTGTTCGTCTTTTTGTACGGGCTAATATCCGAAACGGCTTGACCGATTTCAATGAAATTTTGCATGGTGATACCTTATATTCCTGGTTATTGTCTTAGATACCTTTAATTCTGGAAAATTTAAGGGTTCCCGTGGGATAGTTAAAAACCCGTGACCGTGGACGAAGTCGCGTGCAACATCTAGTAAAGAAAATAAATACCTATACGTTTTCCAACACGAACGTTTCACACACTTTTTTCACATTACACAGCATGTCCATACTTCGAGCCTCGCGAACCAAAGAAGCCAAGAGTCGACTCCCGCGCAATGCCGCTCGAAGACTGCGACATGAAGTTGGAAGACGAGGTGAAACAGGACGAAGACGCTGTCGAGGTATCGACCTTCTTACAAGATTCACATCTATAAACAAACCTATGTTAAGCAACTTTATGTCGCTTGTGTATGATTAACTGGATGACGGTTAATGTTCTATGCGTGCTAAGTGCGCTCTACACTCGCCCGCGATTCTTGCCGTGAATTCACGCCGCGATTCGTGCGGTGAACTTCGCGTTTATATTAGGTTGGGGAAAAAGTCTTTTCGCATTATAGTATGTATAAACTTGTAATAAAATGTCTTTGGCTATACTATTTGTATCTGGCTGGTTTTGGTATCATTGAAAGTTTAAATTTTAAAGAACATAATTCCAAATTCAAATTAGGAAAATGTGTGATTTTCATTTGTTTTTCGTACCGCCAAGATGAGTGAATCTAATGAAGAAATTCGATACATTTTAAAATTTTACTACAAAAAAGGTAAAAATGCAACGCAAGCCGCGAAAAAAAATTGCGATGTTTATGGACCTAGTGCAGTGTCTGTGAGAGTAGCACAAATTTGGTTTAAGCGTTTTCAATCCGGAAATTTTGATGTCAAAGATGCACGTCGCTCTGGTCGCCCTATTACAGATAAAATGGATGCCATTTTTGAAAAAGTGGAGCAAGATCGGCATGTCAGTAGTTACGACGTAGCTGAAGAACTGGGAATTGACCACAAAACAGTTTTGGCGCATTTGAAAAAAACTGGGTACACATAAAAGCTCGACATTTGGGTACCTCACGAGCTCACTGAAAGAAACCTAATGAACCGTGTACTCATTTGTGCTTCTTTATTACGATGTAATGAAACCGAACCATTTTTGAAGAAGCTGATAACTGGTGATGAAAAGTGGATCACGTACGACAAGAACGTGCGAAAAAGGTCGTGGTCAAAGGCCGGTCAGGCTTCACAGACTGTGGCGAAACCCGGGTTAACTCGCAACAAGGTGATGCTGTGTGTGTGGTGGGATTGGAAGGGCATTATTCATTATGAGCTGTTACCACCAGGCAGGACCATCGATTCTGAACTCTACTGCGAACAACTGATGAGATTAAAGCAAGAAGTTGAGAGAAAGCGGCCGGAATTAATCAACAGAAGGGGTGTGGTTTTTCATCATGATAACGCTAGACCTCACACAGCTTTAGCCACTCAGCAAAAATTAAGAGAGTTTGGCTGGGAGGTGTTAATGCATCCGCCGTATAGTCCTGACCTTGCACCTTCAGATTTCCACCTGTTTCGGTCTCTTCAGAATTCTTTAGGCAGTGTCAGGTTAACATCACGAGAGGACTGCCAAAACCACTTGTCGTGGTATTTTGACCAGAAGTCCCAAAATTTCTATAGCAATGGGATCATGTCCTACAAGATGCCAAAAGTTATCGAACAAAATGGTACCTACATACTTTAGTTAAATGTAAATAAACTATATTAAAAAATGTTTTGAATTTTCTTAAAAAATGCGAAGAAACTTTTTCCCCAACCTATTATGTGAATCTCCACACTCGCGAAGCCAGTGTTGCCGTTTTAGCGACTTTGTCGCTAGATCTAGCGGAAATTTTAGGTCTTTAGCGGCTTAAAAAATTCTAGCTACTTTTAGGGACTTTTCGATAAGTGTTGATACTTAATACAAATTATGTATGAACTGGGTAGGTGTCGTAACGGTTTCTAAGAATAAAACTACTTTTCATGGCAATTTTAATCCACTTTTACTGGCAACAGTTATCACAGATCACATCACCCGGGAAATTCCCCACTATAATCACTCACTCTCTAATAGCAAACACTAGTCATCTCGCTCGAGTGCTTAGATTTAGCTACCGTCATGTTCAGTACCAAATAAACCAGTTGCTACATGTCATATTCGTACCAAGAACCGGTGTTTTATCTTCGGCCTTCTCCTAGATCGATTTATCGAAATAAGGCATGAAAATGTACGCACAAAAGTATAGAATAGAGTGGGAACGACAAGAAGAGTTTAAAAAGTACCTATAATACTAAAGCTTTAACCTAACGCTTGATTTAAAAAAAAAAATTATTACACCACATTATGTCTAGGAAATTTTGTAAATTTTTAGCGACTTCTAGCGGTTTTTTACATGTAGTTTTTTTCAATATCTAGCGACTTTTTCAGGAAAGTTTAGCGAGTTTGTTTTTTCCTAAACGGCAACACTGAAGCTTCGCAGTCTCGTTCGCGGCTTCAAAGGAAATGGATGACGACGTGGCTGTCGCTGCTGCGGTGACGCTTTGTGCTATATCTTATCCGTGTCCATGCATCGTGGATCACATTTTTATTTTTATGGTCTTTGTGTTTGGATTGCTAAAAAAAAATCTTCACATTGATAAGACTGAAAAAATTTTTATTCAAGTTCGTTATCCCAAGTAGAAATCATATTGGGTCCTTACCTATGAAATTGGTGTTTTTATTCTATCTTAGCAATTTGTCCGTAACTATTAAGTTTCAGAACATTCTTATAAAATAATTGCCTCTTCTAAAATAGACCATATACTTGAGCTCGTATTATTTAATTTGATATTTTTTTGTAAGTTAATTGTGTTAAAATTAGACACAAAGACAATTATTTTTAACTGCCTCCCGAATACATCATTTGATTGTCATTAACATAAAAACGATGAATAATTTTTATCAAGCGTGTTCACACACATATTGCTAATGATACATGCCAAATATTATCTCTGGATTTGTCGTTGTGAAGAAAACTGATAAAATGTTAGTATGTAAAATGCAGACATCCCCAAAATCTCCATACAAAACACCAATTTCATAGGTAAGGACCTAATATTTAAAGAAGCTGCTAACTACGCAATAATGCACAACCACTTGCGACGATGTCGTCTCAGCTACTGCGAAAAACTGCGAGTGTGGATGCGTACGCGGCGGTTCGCGTTTGTCGCGGCGGAACCCTTTGTCGCGGGAAAAAAAACCGACAACGAACGGGGAACGACGCGAAGCGTGAACGTGAACACGCGAAACCATCCACACACGCGTTTCGCGGCTTTCGCGGTATTTCGCGCCGCGAGTGTAGAGCGCGCATTAAAAAACCCCGACCAAACGCTGCAAGAACTTAAAAAAATTGTGGAGGGTCATCGGCGGCATCGGTATCTTTCAATCAGTTGGATCTCCCGTCTCTAAATAGGCTAGTTGACCCTTTTATTGGGCCCCAAATGATTAATTACCAACAGTTAATAAATTCAACGTAAAGGAAATATTCTCATCAATAAATACGTGACTTTTGTTATCCCCTCTTCTCCAGGAGTCGTGGATCTGCGACGCGTGCGGCATGTGCTTACCAGACGAGGACAGGTTCCACGAGCACGCCGCCACGCACGGCATCAAGATATTCCCGTGCCAGTACTGCGAGGAGGTACTATGAGTAGGACATTACACACACATACACACATCGAGCTGGCGACGAGGACAGGTTCCAAGTACACGCCGCCACGCACGGCATCAAGATATTCCCGTGCCAGTACTGCGAGGAGGTACTATGAGTAGGACATTACCACTGATCGGAGTAGGTAGAGCTATTTAGGTTCATTGACCGCAAACATTCATGTTAATATGGATATTCCTCGAGATTCCGACGAATACTCCGGGATTCGATTATTTTAATTCCTTTTATCAATGAGTATAAAAAATGGTAATTTTTTGTTTCAATAAGTAAACTAATGTTTAAACGTGTTGGTAATTTTGCATCAGATTTAATTGTAGTTAAATACAAATAGTTTGTACTTTGCAATCATGTTTAGATTTTTCAGGAATAAATAATAATTTGTATGATATTTTCCTGTCTTATTACAGAATGAAAATGTTAAATGTTTATTCTTGTACAAATATAAAAAGATTGAAAAAATACATATCCATATTATTCTTATCATATGACAAGTACGTAAAATAGCTCTACCTACTCCGATCCCTGGACATTACACACACATACACACATCGAGCTGGCGACGAGGACAGTTCCACGTGCACGCCGCCACGCACGGCATCAAGATATTCCCGTGCCAGTACTGTGGGGAGGTACTATGAGTAGGACATTACACACTCGCACATAAATGTATTTTCTCTACAAAATAATTATTTATGTATTTGTTCTTACAGTACATATTTTGTTTCAGGATTTTCAAGACTTGGAATCGTGGACGCATCATGTGCGAGTAGAACACAACATGTCCAGCTTATTTTAGTCAAATTTAATAGAAAAATGAATTTTATTGTTTAAGACATAACCTGCAAATTGAAGTGCCAATATTATTTTATACACAAGGAAGCATGAAGTGTTTGATTTTAAATTGTTTCGTTGAAAATAAAATGTTTTTGTTACGTTTTGTGTTTTTTTTGGTTCCTTTGTTTATTAGAGCAGTGAACTCTTTCAACAAGATTTCACTAAAGTAAAAAAAAACTAATTACTGACAGTTCTCTCTTATTGTCAATAAGGTTAAAATATTGTGAAGGCGTGAAAGAATGAAACGTTGCACGCATGAAAGAGAAGAACTAATATGGGTGTGTTAAGGAATGACAGAGATAGGGCATTGAGGTGACAGATTGTGTGTGAGCGAGATAGTTAATTATAAAATAAGTTTGTGTAAAGAAGGGAAATAAAAGATTTCTAAGTCGAAAATCAGTCTTTTACTTGCATGGCGCTGCGGACAGGATTAATGTGACGAAGTAGAAAATAAACATAAATAACCGCATCTTTTTTTGCATTCCTCTAAATATTGGGTCCTTACCTATGAAATTGGTGTTTTTTTTCTCTCTTAGTACTTTGTCTGTAACTATTAAGATTCAGAGTATTCCTGAAAAAATAATTACCTCGTCTAAAATAGACTATATTTTTAAGCTCTTGATTTGTTTTGATAATTTGTTGTAAGTTTAATTGTGTTAAAATTGGACACGGAGACAACTCTTTTTAAGTGCCTCCCGAATACATCATTTTATTTGCATTCACTTAAAAACGATAAATAATTTTTATGAAGTGTGATATTACACATATTACTAAAGCTTGTCTAATGATAGATGCCAAATATCTTTGGATTTGTCGTTGTGAAGAAAACTGAAAAAATTTTAGTATGGAAAATGCAGAATTCCCCAAAATCTCCATACAAAACACCAATTTCATAGGTAAGGACCTAATATGTCCCTTGTTAGGTTGTTCTATCAATTGAACGACAAAGATTTTTAAATTCACCCCAAACCTTTTTGCTTGAACTGCAATACCTTGGCTTGGTTCGTACTCGGCTTTTGATATTAAAAACGAGCTACTTTCGCCGTGGTCAGTGTAGAATCTGAAGTTATGCTCGTTTATATAATCTATGAAAATAGGTTAAATGTTTTTATTATCTATGGCGCTCGCCCTCTGTGATTGTGACTAGAGCACAGATTAGAGAGAATACGTCTAAAGACAGATGGGCAACAGGCCTAGAAATGACAAGCTTTAGTGAAAAAATGACATTGACAGGACCTTTTGATAGGGTTGTACTGATATTATCGACTTTAAATAACCGTAGATATCGATAGTACTGTGGTTATCGATATTAATAGCACAGCACTGAGGAATGAATGGTGCATAAAAATAAAAATCCTTTTAATTTATATTTATAGTTTATTACTACAAAAATATAGAAAACAATACACTTTATTTCATCACAAGGTATATATAAACTTATTTCTAAAACAAAAATTTATTTTAAGTAAATTTGAAAAAATTCAATAAAACAAACTTCGATTTTATAAAGAAATAAATTGGTTAGTAATGAACATAAATAAAATCATTATTATAAAATTCAAAATGTTAAATACAAAACAATAATGTTAAATACAAAACGATAAAAGATATAGTTCTGGCGTTTTAATCATCGCAGTCACAAATCTGAATAGAAAATTTGTATTAGTTACTACATTCTTTGGAGCAAGTAGATGGGGCAAAATATTCGAATTTTGGTCAGCAGAAAAATACAATTTATCAGCTAAAATAACTAATTGGTCAGCAACTAATACAGCTCCAGAAATATGTAAAGCCTCTATATCTAATTTATTAGCAACTTAAATGTTTTCTTTGCTGCCAAATTATTTAATATATGTTTTGACTACAAAATTGTTTTTGAGTCATAAAAAATACCATAACCAAAAACATAAATCAAAAACACCATCACCACCATCCACCATCTATCAAAAACATTTCCGAAGAATTGTTCCTTGCTCCTTTATTGATCTTTTCCTAGATTTTATACATTTCCAATTTTGTACATTGCTGCTGAAATAATTATTTTGTAGCTCAATTAATAATTTTGCTGGCCAAATAATTATATTGCTGACAAAATATTTGCTTGTTGCCCAAATGATTTTTCAGCAGACCATTTTGTTGCTGTCTAAAAAATTTTATGGCTGCCCAATTAATTACTTCCCTTTTTATAACTTTCACTCTTTATATTGGGAAGTAATTAATTGGGCAGCCATTTAATTTTTTGTTCAGCAACAAAACAAAATTATTGTTTGGTCAGCACTTCAGCAGCATAATAAATTGGTTAGCAAGGTAATTATTTGGCCTGCAAAATAATTATTTGACCAACAATATATATGTTATCGGAAAAGTATAGAATCTAGGAAAAGATCAATGAAGGATCAAGAAACAATTCCTAGGAAATGTATGTGATAGATATCAGGTTAAGCTTATTTTTTTAAAACATTTGTGTCTGATATGATATTTGTGTCATCGAAATGTATATTAATCAATTTGGCAGCAGAGAAAACATTTAATTATGCTGACCAATTTTGACATTTTTGCTGCCCATAAGTTGCTGACCATTTAGCTATTTTAGCTGGCCAGTTGCATTTTTTGCTGACCGTTTAAATAACATCCTTATAAAAACGTACTTTTTTGCAAAATGATCATGCAGGATTCTGCAGACTATGGTGATGAACTGACGATCTCGAATCTGAAAAATAAATTATTTAGAGAGCTAAGGTTTACTAAAGAATGTTGTTATTATTTTACATTATTGCTATTATTATTTATAGGCACCTTGGATGAAGGATGTGTTATCTTTACTTTAACATTTAGAAGTTCCCGTTTTTAATTGCCTTTCTGCAAAGAAACTCCAAATATTATATATTTTTCAAGGCTTAATTTAATGAAAATCTTGTATTTGATCATCATTTTTCCAGCCTAGAAATGCCTGGAACTAGACAAAGGCTTCCCACAAGGATCTCCACAACGTTGTCTATTGTGGCGTTTAGAAAACCGTTTAAGCATATCAAATGCCAAGGTTTGCATAGCTGATTTAATATTGATGTGGGATTCGGAAAACGAATGGTTAAAAATGTTGTTTATAACTGTACAAAAGTAGTGGAATCTGCACTTTACAAACTATAGTTACAAAGAGATTC
Source organism: Parapoynx stratiotata (assembly GCA_910589355.1). Lineage (NCBI taxonomy): Eukaryota > Metazoa > Arthropoda > Insecta > Lepidoptera > Crambidae > Parapoynx > Parapoynx stratiotata. Next base: position 6,059,643 of record OU342485.1, on the reverse strand, counting down.
CATACATTAGTATAATGAGCGCGGCATACAAGCCATTTGTTATTGGTTGAATTGTAAAATATTTTTTCTCTGTCTGTAAGTCAGGTCTATGGGGATGTTCCATAAAATTATTAATAATTTCAATAAGGGATCTAAATAGCATTACAAATGATGCCGAGGGGTATTTAAGATTGTCTCAACAAAGTTTTGCGTTCTCTCTGAGCAATCCAAGCATGCAATTCGGATATCTTGTCATATGAAAAAGATCGTTTGCAAGCCTGGCATTTAAATTAAGCAATAAGTTTTCGACATACATAACCAATATCCTTGACTGCGCCGCGCATCTTCCCGGCATCGTGGTAGCGGGGCCGAGACCCGTTTACGCTGTCGAAAAGTTGGTCGAAGAATAGCACTGCAGTATTCATCATCGTCTTGGAGACTGGTGAACCAGCAGCAAACGTTTATGTAACATTATCACATTGTCACCACACCACAGGTAAGGTTCCCTTCCCTGAAAAAAACATATAATAAAGTGTTAACATAGAGGATGTTGATGACATAAATACATATATATTAACTGTCAGCAAGACTGTTTTACTACAGCCCAAGGAGTTTTTTGTTGATAATTTTTTGTCTTTGAAAGGAAACTAATTGTAAATTACTACACAAGTTAATTTTGTGATAAATAAATTCAGCAGCACCTGTCATTTCATCTGAAAATTTTAAAATATGACATAAATAGAATTATTCTAAATATTAAAAACTCTAAATATTAAATTAAAAACTGTAAAAATAGTTACATATGAATGTGTACCTACTTTCTAATATAATTAACAGGTTAAGTCAAAGGAACTTTAAATTTACAACATAATGAGAAACAATTTTTTGCTTAATGTAAACTAACTCTCATTCTTACAAAAAGATTAGGGATGTGTAAAAAAAAACATACATGTGAATGGACTGTGCCTGAATACCAACTAAAAATGTATGAAATTCATTCTGAGAAATAATAAAATGAACTATTTAATTACATCTACACAAACAAGGTTTTATTAAGTTTGTTTTACAAGTGAGCATTATAATAAATAACACCTTTATTTTGAACATAATAATAGGTCTTTAACAATGAAATTGTCTTTTGTATGGAGATTTTGGGGAACTCTGCATTTTCCATACAAAATTTTTTTCAGATTTCTTCACAACGACAAATCCAGTAAAATAATATTTGGCATGTATCATTAGACAAGCTTTAGCAATAAGTGTAATATCAAACTTCATAAAAATTATTAATCGTTTTTAAGTGAATGCAAATCAAATGATGTATTTAAATTGTGTTAAAATTGGACATGGAGACAACTCTTTTTAACTGCCTTCAAACACATCATTTGATTTGCATTCACTTAAAACAACACGGAGACAACTCTTACAACAAATTATCAAAACAAATGAAAAGAGCTCAAAAATATGGTCTGTTTTAAGAGGAGGTTAAATTAAAATACTCTGAAACATAATAGTTACACACTAAAATACTAAGAAAGTTAAAACAAAACGGCAATTTCATACTTTTACCCCTATTGTTAAAATGAGCTCTTGACTAATATTATAATATAACTGATAGAAACAATGAATGAATTATCATCTTTTGTGATTTCTAATTCTGTAAAGAAGACATTGTTTTAAATTTATGATGATTGAAAGCACCTCATATTGCATCAGCGTATTAAAATTCAAATAAAACTTACATATGAAATTTGGCTTGTCAGGCTCTCTTCTGTTTATTTCAAATGCAGTGAATACTGTGGGTATGCCACACTTTTTTCTTTAATGGCCTTAATGTATGTATTTTCATTCAAAATGCAGTATACAACACCACTGCTGGCAAAGAACTCTGAAGCTGCGTTATATTTTGATACCAGGGAATTTTGGGCGCAAAATGGTTTCCCATGCTTCAGATATATGTTTCTCAAAGGAAAATTCAAACAAAATCTGTGATTTCCTTGTAGATTTGCATCCAGAGATGGAACAGCGTCTAACTGCCATTGCCTGTAAGAAATTAAAATAATAGCTTAATAATAGCGTTAAAATGATAGCTATTATCTTTCATCAACTATATTGCGGGAAGCTGATTTGAAATGAAATATTAATAATTGCATACCGAAATCTGTAGGCACTTACCAAAATATGAGTTGCAAAGTTATAAAGATTTTCTTCATACTAAGTTTGTTGACCGTCTTCTGTTGTCTGCAGCACACCCTCTACTGGGTCTGCAGTTGCTCAATACAATACAGATGATGAAATCCGTAATATACAAATGTAAAACAAATAAAACAAGGAAAAATACGAAACATTTTAAATGAAATATGCTCCGAAAAAAAACGATGACAAAAGGAAAAAGTTGCAATAGAGCAAAAATATCAAACGCACAAATAGTTGCCATTGTAAATAAATATTTTAAACGTTGAAATTATAAACTATACAAATTAAATTATTATTTATACATAAAAAACAAATGAAAAAATTATTTAAAATATCATTTCATACAAATAAACATTAATGTTCAGTACAAATGATGACTGAAAAAGGACACTGGTGGTTTTAGTTCCCTTTGCCTTCCCAATGTAGAAGAATTTTAAAACAACTACAAAAAATACAGATAACACAGTGCAGGTCCTGTCATTCACTAAGGCAAAAGGTTTTGTATGGGTGATTCCAGGGGCTGGACTAGAGTGGAAGCAACACAGTAGTGTGAAGATTAAATTCGATTATTATGATAACAAGTGTTTTACTACATATCAAGTTCCCTACATTTTATGGCGACGAGTGAAAAAAAGAAATGGCATTATCAGATCTAAACAACTCAGCGTTTGGGGGGTCTAATTTTGATCCGCATGTCGAACCACAAAATTGCAGCGAAAGATGGCGAATTTGGCTGCGGAATTTCCAATATTATATTGATGGACAAGTGGGACTGGCTCCGAAGCAGAAATTGGCACGCCTGTTACATCAATCGGGGCCAGATGTGCAGGAAATCTACGAGATTATTAAAGATAAGAATTGTGAAACTGGAATTGGAACATCTGACGTTTACGAAAGCGCGGTAAAAGGCCTCAACGAATATTTCATCCCAAAGGCAAACATATCGTTCGAACGGATGGCATTCAGGTCAATACAAATGACTACAAAAGAAACTATAGATCAATTCGTACTAAAGCTAAGAAGAAAAATAAAATATTGTGCATTTAATGATTGCGACGAACGTATCAGAGACCAAGTAATTGAAAAATGCATATATCCGGAACTCAAGCGCAAATACTTACGGAAAGGTGGTGACCTAACCCTCGACCAGGCCTTGGAAATGGCCAGATTATTCGAAATGGAGTTAAATACCGAACAACTTAGTATTACAGATAACCTAAAATCAGAAACTAACACACTAGAAGTAAATAGAGTTACATGTAGCCAAAAATGCTACAGATGTGGCAAAATAGGTCACTACGCGAAAGATCCAGGATGTCCAGCTGTCAACTCTGTATGCAAGAAATGTGGTTTGATAGGGCATTTTGCTAAATATTGTAAAACAAGAAGTGATACACAAGAAAAATACAAAAAAAATAGAAAGACTGATGTTAACAAGAAATGGAAAAAGAGGCATGTTCGGTATGTGGTTGAAAGCTGTTCAAGCTCTGATGAATCCGATGAAGAAAATTGTGGTAGTGAAAGTGACGTTGCAGTGAATACAATATTTACAATTAATGCAGTAAACAACAGATATGACGTTATGTTGAATGACAAGTTAACATTCAGGTTCATCGTTGACTCAGGTGCATGCATAAACATTATTGATAAAAAAGCATTTAAAGAACTGTTGAAAGCTGGTATGAATGGTAAGCTTAAAGTAGATTTTCCACAGAAGTTTTGCACTTATGGAGGGAAGGAGGTTCCTAAATTAGGCATTTTCAAATGTTCCTTATATTCACCTGACACTAAAATTAAAGTTCATGCCAATGTATTAGTATATGATGGATATGGACCTTCTCTCCTCAGTGCAGAGACTTCATCTCAATTGAATTTATTAAGAGTTGGACCTATCAACCAAAATTGTTTGGTCAATGCAATTGGAAATACTCCGTTATGTAAAAATGTCATTATGAATAAATATCCTAACTTATTTAGAGGTATAGGTAAATTAAAAGATTTTAAACTGGTTATTCCAATTGACCCAAATGTAAAATTTATTGCTCAGTCTGTTAGAAGGCAACCATTTAATATGCGTGACATAGAAAAGAGACTTATATCTGAACTGCTTGACTCTGACATTATTGAACCGGTGACTGGCCCAACCCCTTGCGTTTCCCCCTCGCATATTGTACAGAAGAAAGAAAAGGATCAATATAGACTGGTTGTGGACATGCGTAAGGCGAATGAAGCAGTACTTCGTGAACGTGTACCATTACCTACCTTTGAAGAATTGCTGGATGATCTTAATGGTTGTAAGTTCTTTTCATGCTTAGATATTAAATGGGGGTACCATCAACTAGAATTGGCTGAGGAATCAAGGTTCATAACAGTATTTAGCTCAAGCCTAGGATTGTTTCGTTACAAAAGACTCTTCTTTGGCATCCGCTGTGCATCAGAAATGTTCCAACGGATAATAGGACAGCTTCTTCAGGGCATTGAAGGGGTAGCAAATAGCCAAGATGATATAAGAGTAGGTGGACGCACCAGGAAAGAACATGACTCAAGACTGAAGCAGGTATTAGACAAGTTGTATGACAGTGGGCTAACTTTGAATGAGAAGAAATGCTGCTTTGGAGTAACTGAAATCACATTTCTAGGTCATCACCTATCAGCTGCAGGTATAAGACCTACACTATCTAGTAGTCAGGTAATCAAAGAATTTCGCGCACCACAAAATAAATCAGAGATTAGAAGCTTCTTAGGTCTTGCAAATTTCTCTGCAAGATTCATTCCAAATTTTAGCACATTAACGGAACCATTAAGACACCTCACTAAAAAGGATGTAGAATTTGCATGGAATTGGAAACAAGATGAAGTGTTTCAACTTATTAAGAAATGCATAACAAAAGCCCCTGCTTTGGGATTCTATGACAAAAATGCCCAGACTACCCTTATTACAGACGCAAGTCCTGTTGGAATTGCAGCAGTCCTAATTCAACACCAGGTTGTAAATGGAAAATTACAACCAGTTGTAATAAAATACATAAGCAAAGCTTTGACTGACACTGAAAAACGATACTCACAGACCGAAAGAGAGGCACTTGCAATAGTATGGGCATGCGAAAATTTATATATGTATTTGATCGGTAAACACTTCAACATCATATCAGACCACAAACCTCTAGAGATGATTTACTCCGCAAACTCCAAACCTAGTGCAAGAATCCAGAGATGGGTTCTTCGCCTACAGCCCTTCACATACAAAGTTATATACAAGCCTGGCAAGAACAATATAGCTGACCCACTTTCCCGTTTGTTACAAACCAATAACAAAGATGATAAGAACACCGAGGACATTGAAGATCAGAACCTCCTAGCTTTAATTGAAGGTTCTATTGAAGCTGTTACATTAAATGAGATTAAAGAAGCTACAGACAAGGACCCAGAACTTATCGACGTTATGGAATCTATTGGCAATGACAAATGGGATAAAAGTCTGCGAAAATATGAATTGATCAAAACCGAATTATGTATATTGAATGGCATGCTTCTACGTGGAACTAGAATTATTATACCTAAGTCCTTAAGGCCAAGAATATTAGAGTTGGGTCATGAAGGGCATATTGGTGTAAATTCCATGAAAGCCAAGCTAAGATGTAAGGTGTGGTGGATGAGCTTAGACAAAGATGTAGAATATTGGATTGATACATGTGATGGATGCCGGTTGGTGAGGAAAAGTCAACCAGAACCCATGACACCTACAGAACTTCCTAGCAGAGTATGGCAAACTGTCGCGATTGACTATCTGGGACCTTTACCATCTGGACACTATCTCTTATTCATAATTGACTACTATAGCAGATATTTTGAAGTGGAAATTCTGAAGAACCAAACTGCTGAAAGCACTATAAGGACTCTGGAAAAAGTAATAGCTAGTGAAGGAATCATGGAAGAACTCATTTGTGATAATGGACCAGCGTTCAGAGACAAACGTTTTCAAAACTTTTTAAAGACAAATGGTGTAACTCTCAGACACACAACACCATTATGGCCTCAAGCTAACGGTGAGGTTGAGCGTCAGAATAGAAACGTTTTACGAAGACTCCGTATAGCACAAGCCCAAGGATTGGACTGGAAAAAGGAATTACTTGTATACCTATATGCCTATCGAACAACACCTCACTCCACAACAGGCATACCCCCTGGCAATGTTTTTAGAGGCAGAAATATTAGATCTAAAATACCTGAAATGCTGTTAGAACCTACTGTTGAAGATGAAGAAATGAGAGACAAGGATAAATACAAAAAATTTCAATATAAGGTGTATGCAGACAAAAGAAGAAATGCTAAAGTATCAGACATTGTTCCAGGAGATAAGGTGTTAGTTAAGCAGAGAAAGGAAAATAAATTATCAACTCCATTTTCAACAGAGAAATATAAAGTAATTTGGAAGAAAGGAAATTCAATAGTTGCTCAATCGGCTGACAATAAGGTAATAAGAAGAAATTCAAGTTTCTTTCAACGTATAAATAATAGAGATTTAAGAAAAATTGGGTTAGATCACTCCGAAAAGGAAAAAGAAGGGAGGAAATTGAGTGTAGAAAAGGATCGAGACAATGACAGATTAGGTGACATACAGGACATGACACAAAACACTAACTATGACTCACTAACTATGAATGACAATAATGATTGTAATGGTTTAGATGATGTACCTAATAATGATAGACCAAGGAGGGAATGTAAACCTCCTGCTAAATATAATGATTTTGTATTAAGTTTAATTTTGGACTGTACTGAATCCAATAAGGATATTTGATTTTGCTGTTATAATTTATCATATAATTTGAATCTTTTAAGTAACTCATTTGTTAGTGATTTTAGCTATTATTCAATAAATAAATAATATGTTTAAAAAGAAGGAAGGTGAATGTAGAATCTGAAGTTATGCTCGTTTATATAATCTATGAAAATAGGTTAAATGTTTTTATTATCTATGGCGCTCGCCCTCTGTGATTGTGACTAGAGTGGAAGCAACACAGTAGTGTGAAGATTAAATTCGATTATTATGATAACAAGTGTTTTACTACATATCAAGTTCCCTACAGTCAGTATTTGGATGGGTGACCAAAAGTATTTCTACTCCGTGCTTCGGAAGGCACAAGTCGTTGGTCCCGGTAGCTATTGCAACCGTTTCTATCCACTAATCTGTATTGAGCCTGCGTGGTGGTGTTACGGCCAACAATCTTCAAGACCTGTGTCCCGCAGTGGGACGTACGTTTCTCAAATATTACAAGTTACAATTACTACAAGTACTTGTTTTTTGTATGGCTAAATAATAATAATAATTATCTTTATTCATTCAGAAATTTGTACAATACATATACACATATTACATCAGTACACTTAAGCGTAAAGTAGAAAACAATATGTCTCTGGCCCCCACACTAGGATTCCCTGTGTCGTGGGGTCCAGTCCCTTCCGTAAGTTTAACAAGAATACATATTACTCAAGATAATGCATCCAATGTGTATACATTCGATTTTAAGAGAAAAAAGTATACTAATTGGTAATTAAGAAATCAAACAAATAATGAATTTTACAGACATAGTAGAAGCATGTGTGTGTGAGTGAGTGTGCGTGTGTGTGTGTGTGTGTGGGTGTGAGTGTGTGTGGGTGTGAGTGTGTGTGGGTGTGAGTGTGTGTGGGTGTGACTGTGTGTGGGTGTGACTGTGTGTGGGTGTGCGCGTGCGTGAATTTAGGTTGACTTGGCCGTAAGTGTATGTATTTCCGAGTGTATGTTTTATGTCCGTAAATGTGGTCTTATGGAACGCACTGCTCCTTGGACTCTGCCTACCCCTTCGGGGATTACAGGCGTAATTTTATGTATGTATGTATGTACAATTACTAGAGTGTAACAATGGAACATAATTCTGTTTCTGTTGTAACTCGACATTTGTAAATAATAATTTGATCTTTCTATATTGCTAGCTATAAATACAGATGGGAAGTAATTAATTGGGCAGCCATTTAATTTTGGTCAGCAATAAAAAGGTCAGCCAATATTTATTTGGTCAGCAACAATTAATTAGGCAGCAAGAGTATTTGGGCAGCAAAATAATTTGAGCTGTAAAATAATTATTTGTCCAGTACTTTAATAATATATGTTACCGGGAAATGTATAAAATCTAGGAAAAGGATCAATTCCTAGGAAATGTATTCTGATAGATATTAGGTTAAGGTTTTTTATGACCCATAAAAACAATATTTGTGTCATCAAAACATATATTATACAATCTGGCAGCAGAGAAAACATTTGAGTTGCTGCCCAATTAGATATTCTGCTGACCAATTTAGAAGAATTTGCTGCCCATAAGCTGCTAACCAAAATTGGAATATATTGCTGACAATAAATAAAACTAGACCATTATTTTAAATAAATTTATTAAAAATTCTATATCTATCAATAAAACGAACAATATATATCACATTTTAACAACATTCCTCTACAACCCGTGATTACATAATTAAAATCAGTTTTGGCAAAACAATACAAATTATCATTTTTTTTTATATTTTTCACATTTAGTTTTTATTGCTTTTTTTAATAAAATATTTGGTTCCTTTGATGGATGATTATTATGCAGGATATTATTTTAATAATCACAATATTTTCATTATAGATAATACGAGTAAAATAACTCATCGACAATCATGCCCGTTTGTCCCCCTCTATAGTAATTGTAAAGGGTCTAACGGGAATTTTCAAGTACTTCATCAAATTAAAGGCAAAAATAACAAGGTGAATCAATATTTTTATAATTATTATAAGTGCCAATTAATAAGGGTTCTACTAGGGATTTTATTTTTACACAATACACAATTATTTTAAGAAAATTAATTCACAGCTTTAGAATAAGGATCAACAGTCAAATATAATTTCATTTTATTCTACGTAAAGGCCTGTGCCGACTACACCGAAGCATAGCATGAATGTGCCAGAACCGTTTCAGGCACGTTAAAATATATTCTTTGTATAGAAATGCAGCTTATGCGTATGCTCTGATACTGAAATTAGACGATTCATTTTTGTTTTCATTTCCGATTCATCATCGATGAAATGCCGAAAATGAAATGTCTTGACATTCATCAGAGTCATGAAAGTCAATTTAGAAGAAAAACGTTCATTATTTCATTCATTGCAAAAATCAATATTGATCAACCGTCTTATTTCAACTCAAGATTTGAGGGCGCATTTGTGCATATTAACTGTATTTGTTATGTCGAAAATACACATGCGAACGTCATTACGTCACGAGAACAAAAAAATCGACTGTAATAATAGGATATTTTAAAAATCTAAAAAATATTATAATTTCAATGTGTTTCATGGCAGCAGGAGCCGAGTTGGATCATAATGTTAGTCCATTTTGCCGTAACGGTTCTCTTACCGCACAGACTCTACTAATTTCTATTCAAGGAATATTTATTCTGAAACGGTCCTGACACGCTCATGGGTAGTCCGTGCAGTCGACAGACCTTAATTCTTAACATCTTTGAAGCTTTCGCAGTCTAGATTTAATTTGTCAAAGAAATGGACTATATATAGTCCATTTCTAATATATAAGGAATAATATATTAAGGAAGTCACTTATATTCTACAAATATCATTTGCTCCAAACTCGATTAAAACTTGTAAAAGCGTATTTTATTTCTTTATAATAGATGATTATTATAAGCACTAGAAATAAGTCTTGACGATATGTTTGAGGAATAAAGATTTCAATCCCAGCTAAAATCAAACTCACATTGGACAGTTTTTTCAACGATAATTGATATAGATTTTTAATCGCTCAGCTTACAACACTCAAATAAAGATAGGGATGCAAATTACGTCGCATATAGTTAAAAAGTGTTTTTATTCTAAAGTACTTTATCACAAATAATAATAAAAATAACTTAATATTCACACCAATCAACTAGCCCAAATTGAGTACCTAAGCCATGCTAATTAGATAAGGATACTAGATGACAGACAAAAATTAATAATGACATAATATCATTTCGTGTATTAGATATTTAATTTGAAAAGTACATTTTTCTCTTTTGCAAATTGCGTTACAAATATTCAGTCTATGAAAAACTTATAATTCGTTTAAGGTTTAATGAGACTAGAACAACGGGCGCTTCCGAATCCCAAACTTTATTTGCCAAAAAAAAGCTCATTTACTCGAGAACTAAATTATTATGATTGAATATCAGGGCGACTAGAATATAAATACTGGATTATTTCTAATGAATCAACAAGACTAGCTAGCTAACGTCTTAAATAACAACATTTGTTCAACGATTTTTAATAACTTGACACATTTTACTTACATACAAAAATAAATGTTAATTTCTGAATGTTTTTAGCACTGTGCCCATCGCGCGCGAGCGTCGCCGTGTCGTCTTAAGACACAGCTCACTTATCAACTCGGAAAGAGATCGACACCGTATCGCCTTTCGCCTCGGCGTCAACCAGGCGTCAAACTAACGTATGCACGTAAACAAAGCGTATCAGAAGCTCCTGTTCGTCAACTCGGCTACGGCTAGGCGGCACCGAGCTTACGGCTCGCCGACCGCGCGGGGACTGCAAGTTGACCACGCATCGCGGTTTGAAGCCTATTCCGAGGCGAGGCGATTACGTTACGATTCCGATTAGTGTGCGTTGCAGTAGCGAGTTTGATACAAACAATACTGAACGGCTCGGTGATACGGTGACTCCCTTTCCGAGTTGATATATGTGCTGTGGCCTTTACGAACGGAACATAGACTTACTAATGTCACGACAGTACACCATAAGCTTGTAAAATAATTTTAAATTGCTGTATAGAGTTATGATAAAACTCGTAGAACGAACGTTGTTATCTAGGATGTTACCTACCTAGTCTTGCGATGTTATTGATTCATTAAAAAATACCCTGTATATCAGTAAAAACTAAAACCCTTCACGTGTAGTTATCGTTTGGTGAACAACTGAAATAATGTACATTAGAAAGAATTCTAAGTTGTAAGATGCTTGGAAAAGGAACTACAAAAAATGTTACCACTGCCCACAGACCATTTAAATGTGGAAAAGAGACACTGCGTCCTGCACGTTCGTTCACAGTCCAGAGGTTCCCAGACTTATTTCTCACATAGACCACTTTCAAAATTTATCTGATTCCGGTGGACCCCCTGCAGCTACATTTCTACCATATTCCCAAAACTCAACAAAAATGTTAAGACAAGTCCCCGTCGAGTCTCCCGTGGACCCCTAGGGGTCACCTGGACCACTTTGGGAAAATAATGGTTCACACTAAGGCTGCTACTAAGCGGAATGCGAGGAAAAATAGACCTATCTTATTGGAATAATCTCACTAAGGATTCTCGCGTAGATCTGATAGAAAAGCAGCCTTTCAATAGGCCGTGATCACCGAAACGAAATGTTAAACTATCATATCAAATTGATGGATTTCTGACAGTTCACAAAATAAAACTGTTTAATCTTTTAATGATACCGTGCCGTTGGTCATGCTAAAGGTTCTATTGCCACCCAATTGTAGTGTAAAAGTATAGTTTTATTATAAAGTAAACTAATATTATAACGCTGAAGAGTTTGTTCGTTTTTTGATTGAATGCACTAATCTCAGGAACTACTAGACCAGTATAAAAAATCTATCATTGTAAGATAGCTCTTTTATTGAGATAGACTGTATAACATAATCCCAAGTACTAACACGCGGATAAAGGCTAGTACAGTCGCGGTCAGATAATGTTTACCACCCTAAGTATCAAAATCGCTTGCATACATTGAAATCAAAAAAGTCGAAATCACGAAATGTCTATTCATTTCGTATCAATTTGATCATAGAATAAACCCAAAGATTATACCTATATTTTTTAATAACACGAGAATCCATTGACGACATTTAGACGTGTATCGATAACTTTTTAAAGAAAACTATTCTTCAATATTTCAGTTTTTTTATTATAAAGATTTATAAAATAAACTCAAACAATCTGTATTTTATTAAATAAAATTTTGTCATCTTTTTTTTAAAATTTCTGATTATAATTTCACTTTTGTCCGAATGACGTTCAAACAATCATTTTTTATAACTGTGATAAAGAATCTAATTTAAAAAACTGATAAACATTTTCTGACCGCGACCGTACAATAAGAAGACAATTCCTATAACAACAGTATGTAAATCAGTATGATCACCTATAGAGAGAGAGAGTCTGTGAGAGAAGAGAGAAAGAGAGAGAAGAGAGAAAGAGAGAGAAGAGAGAAAGAGAGAGAAGAGAGAGAAGAGAGAAAGAGAGAGAAGAGAGAAAGAGAGAGAAGAGAACAAGAGAGAGATTCATGGTATTGCGAGCAGTGAGCGTGTGAAAATAGTATAACACTCAATAAGTATACAATATTCGCTAAATTAGTTTAAACCCGTTAAATTGCAGCTAAAATTTAAAATCCTATCTATCTAATTGTGCATTCAAAATTTAAGAACTAAGAAAACGCCGCCATTTTTTAAAGGCATTATTTAGTTAGAACTATAAAGAATACAGAAAAAAACTCTTGCAGAAAATTTACATTTGATTAAAAAATAACCTACCAGACTAGGACATTAATTTAAAAAATATTGCTTCTAAATGGTTATCGATTGGTGATACAGGAGCACCGACCCTAGGAGCCCAGCATGACCACGGAATCTTGATCTAACAAACAATTATTGTTGCGCACTGTCAAAACAAATAAAGAAAAAAATCAGCCTATACAAAAGTTATATCGTTTTATTATATCGAGATGCGTTGTTCATGCTAGTGGGTCAGAGGCAACTTCAACGTATCACCGATATTAGGACGTAGACCTTTTATTTTGAAGTGTTGACTCCAAGCCATGTTGACTTATAATTCCAAATGGTCACCAAACCGAACCCGAATCCTGGACCGGCCGGAGTAGTGTTAGCTGCGAAGACTGTTTGTGGTTCTGTGAAATAAAATGTATCTAATTAATAAAAAATAATAAACCCTCATAGTAGGCGGGGTAGTGGGCAGAGATCTTGCCGTTGCAGTACTAAGTACAGTACTTTTCTGTCATTACTTAGGCGTAATTAACGCCGTCATCCTAATTCGTCTAATTCATATTACGTCATATTACCAAAATAAAATGTTTATAGATACTAGCCTTTTTTCCCATATGTCCCCAGTGGACATATGGTAAGGGACATCGGGGAATAGACTTCATTAGCTAAGTTAAAAAACCACTAACGTTATAATAAATAATAATAATAAGAAATATCTTCAAACATTCACACCTATCAACTAGCCACATTTTAAGCAACTAATGCTGCTTGTGTTACAGACACTAGATGACGGATAAATATATTTAATAGATGAATACATATAAATATCCTGAATATAATATAAATATATATAAACATCCAAGACTGGAGAACAAATGCTTGAAAATTCATCACCCAAAACGCCCCCACCGGGGATCGAATCCAGAACCTCTCGAGATGGCGATGCCTTGAGACCGGCTTACAGACCACTCGACCACGGAGGTCGTCAAAATAATAAGTTATAAGATCGTTGAACGAATAAAAAACGTTGTCCCATGTGTGCCTCAGTGGAAATATAGTAGGGGACATTCGGGAATTAACGTCATTGATTGAAGTAAAAAAACCACTTACGTTTTAAGATCATTCAGCCGCTTTCCGGCAGTTGGGGCACGTCTGATGCTCCTCCAGCCAAGGCGCGAGGCAGGCCTCGTGGAAGTTGTGCGTGCACGGGAGCGTGGTCACCTTCAAAAAATTATTAAATCATGGTGTAAGCAAACACACTTACGGAAAATCAAAACATTACAAATTATTTCCTAAAAATTGTTTATACCACTACATTTGTTCTGCCTGTTCACTGCCGGGAGAGTCAAGAGTAGATACAGGCAAGAAACTCTGCAAGTGTTCCATTCTCCTTTTACATCTTTTAGGGTAAACCCGGGATAGATGCCCATTTCCAAAATACCTTACTTCCCGAACTCACAACTAAGAAATAATAGCATAAGTGGGGTGACGTGGTCACCCCAGACATTCGGGAACCTATCCCTCCTCACACTATATGGTGTCAGTACATATATATATGATTTTTTTACGCCCATTACAGACCTATATGTATTCATATTTTATTTTTTTATTCATTGCATAATATTTTATTGTTTGATTGTGATTATTAAACAGTTGAAAAAAAGATTCATTTTTTGTCTTATATCTACCTATGTCTCTTGGAAGCAATTGCCGTTTATGGAGTTCAATAGACCTTATAAAATTTGGGTGTATTTTTCTTTTAAACTTGAGGGCATCTATCCCACAACAGGCATATTTCCCTCTTAGTATTTTCACGACGGGGCAACTATCCTATAGGTGGGCATCTATCCTCAAAAAAAGAAATCCATAAAAAGCTAAATTCTGCAAAATCTGTAATTGATAGATCAGAGACACATACACACACACAACACAAACACAGAACAGAACATAAACATTAATAAATAAGTTAGCTATATTAATACAAATTGAAAATTATTACTTTTGAAAATAGGAGACAATTTCTTAAATAGAACATTAGGGTAAAACCGGGATAGATGCCCCACATCTATACCGGTTTTACCCTAAAGTAAAAACTTAGTACGTGTATTATGCAATACCCTTAGGAGCAATTGAATTAGAAGGAAAATGTACCTTCTGGTCCTTTAGTATCAGATCACAGCAGATGGAGCACTCTTCTAGACTCCATGAGCGTTCACGGCTGTAATAGAGACATATCTTATATCGTTATTAAATCACAATATAAAACCTTTTGTGTTGTAAAGTTTTGGACATGCAAAAAAAAACTTTTTAACCAGACAAGAGTAAAAATTCTATACCGCATACATTTAGGAAGATACAACAAAAATTACAAGTAGCGGCATATAAGTTGACATATGGCGCTGACTTTTAGACAATTGGCGCACAGCATCTCATCCGTAATCAGCGGCCTCCGTTCTCCAGTCGTATTCAGTCTTCTGCGCTATTGGCAGCTATCACTTCCACGTAACGGACAACACCAAATTATATGCCGCTACTTATAGAGAGTTAGATAGAGAAGGAAAGATGGAGGAGGTCTATTGGAAAGTCCAATGGCACCAATGGTAATGCAGTACCAAACCCCTCCACGAATACATGCACATCTACATGGTTTAGTACATTAACACCCAGTTGCAGAAACGAACTTTAAAATTTAATGTCGGCATTATCCCTAATGTTCCATTAAATTTATTGATTGAAGTGTCAAAAGAACACCTTAGCGTAGTTTTTACGTTGCACAAAACGACATTAGCACCCTATCAATGCTAAAGAGACATTAGCTAGAACTATTTTGTGTTCCAATTTTAAATTTAATGAACTTTAAAGTTTTAATGTCTCATTAACAAATGTCGTCTTTAAAAAATCTTTGTGCAACTGAGCGTAAGTGTGTCTTAATGTTTGTTTGTAGGTGAAAAAAGTGTTTTTCTTTCTTTCTAAGTGTTGAATTTTAAAGTACATACTAAATAATATGAAAACTAGGCAGCAGCGTAACTTTACATTTTAAATTAATGCTATTTTGTTAAAATAAAAACATTTTAATATAATAATTCCAAGAATATTTAATTTTAAAGGATTTACTTAATCGATTGTGTATTTGTTCTTTTTACAAAACATGCACAGTGATGCATACCACGGCAAGGGTAAATAATAAAAATTATTGGTTTGGTGATACAAAAAAAAAAAAAAAAAAAAGCAGCGTGTGATTGCTGGTAGCTTCTTGAAGCCCGCCCGCCCGCATGCGATCGAGACGTACCCGCAAGTAAGGACACAGGTGCGTTCGAACTCCGACGTTCGGCTCATTGTGAGAATTAGGAGTGGGCATTAATTCAACCTGCTATTTCTTTGTGAACGAATTAACTGCTTTTTCATTACAGCAAATCCTGTTAAATTTATAAACTCGCACTACGAGCAGTCACTAACGTTAACGAACCAGTTAATATTATTTGCTGCATCTTTCAACGAACTAGTTAAATCTATTAGCTGCTTTTGTCAACGAACGCGCAGTCACTAACGTTAGCGAACCAATTAAATCTATTAACTGCTTCATTCAACGCACGCAAACCAGTTAATAATGTTAACTGCTGCTTTTGGTTAACAGTTTCAAATTAGCAGTTTAATTACGTTAACGCAAAAATCGTCAACCACCCACCACTATGAGAAGCCGCCAAACCAAATGCTTTATCTTACATGTGGGCTTTGACCAACCAACTATGGAACTTTTGTGAGTTCAAAATAAAAAATAAAAAATTTCTCAAATTCACGTTACAACGTTTTGAGATGCCCCAGTAAGTAATAAATTGGTACGTGTAGGGGTTATCTCGCTCTTACCCATTTTACATTGATAACAGAGATATAAAAGAATAAATGGCTTACAAATTAACTCAGCAAAATATCTAGTTTAAGTTGTGAGGTTGATTGAGATTTAAAAAGCGTGAATGTGTAATTTTATAAACATCTTACAAGGCTTGTTGCCTGATATGGAGTAATTGCTCTTCAGTGAGTCTGAAAATACAAAATATTATAATTATAAATCTATTTTCTTACAAAAGCAGAGCAAATGCGATTGTTTATAAACACAGTGCGCTGCGCTGTTGCTGGTAAACTTTATGGATTAACAAGTATGTTAAAATAAACAGATTCTGAAATATAACGCAGAGCTTTATCTTAAATATGAAGGCACACATGCTTTAGTTGTGAGTTATGCAAAATAACGACATGATACGACATCATAGTTAGCAAGCAAGAAAGAAAGCAAGGACAGTTTGATTATTTGTGGTTTTGTATATTGAGATTGATTGTTCTTCAGTTGAGATTCTTGAGTGACCCATAAACCCTATAACGGTTTTCGGGTGAGCTAATTGTGATTTATGAATAATTGTTATGTGTTTTAGGATAATAAATGAAAAAGAAAAAAAGAAAATTTCGCAAAAAAAATTATGCGAACTTCGCATAATAATAATATTCATTTAATCAAGTAACAAGATTCATTTTTTTTGTTTGAACCGCATAGAAGTCGTGTTACGCTTAAGTAGTAAGTAACTGCGAATCCTGCTCGAGAGCCCTGGAGACAGCCTGGAATCGGGACCCTAGGGGATGTCTTCCTGAGATAAACCCCCAGTGTTAGCTCGCCATTACAGGCTCTTAGGACCCATCTCCATCGGCAGCAGCCAGTTAGAGACAATTAAAAAAAAGAAGCAATGACTGATACAAGATATTTCGTTATATATAAACGTAAATTCTTATTCTGTTGCCCGCGACGTCGTCCGCGGTTACTATGGGTTTTGAACCCTTCCCTTTAATTATCCGAAATAAAAAGTATATAAGATGTTGACCAGGGATATAAGGTATCACCATACAAAATTTCATTGAAATCGGTCCAGCCATTTCGGAGATTAGCCCGTAAAAACAGACAGAAAATTTAAAAAAGAAAACATTTTTTGGTTTTTTCATTCTTGATCATCCCTCCTGACTTGGTTTTAGCATTTTTCTATGTACAGACATTCGACCTCAACAGTTTTATTATATGTATAGATATCCATACAATATACGTTTGTAAGCATGATTGAAATGTAAGTATCTCTTTGATTTATCATACACTTAGATGAATGCCAGTAGCCGTGTCAACCAATGCATAGCACGCACACCCAAACAACATTACTCACAATGCCTGCTGTCTTAAAGCTTGCATTTGCTGCTCTTCAGATCTGCAAATCGGCCAATGATAAAAAAAATCATAGGGGATATTGTAAAATGAAGTTTTTTGTAATAAGTGTCTATGATGATGTGCAATATGGAGGATCATTGAAATAAGCGTCAAATGGTGTGGAACCTGATGAGTTTTTATCGTGGTAATCCACCTCATCGAAGCAGCACCACAGTGTCTACCATCGCCACTCTCCCAAGACGTTTTGAAATGCAATCCAAGATTGCAAGAATCCAGGATTCCAAGAAATGCTTCCAAGACGTATTGAAATACACTTGCAATTCAATGTCAATTGCGGAAGACACATTATTACGAAAGACATGGCTGCATGGGCTCAGTTCTCTTTTTTCCTGGGAGCGGAGTAATTTGTCCTTAATTTTTCTGGGAAGTATTATTTAAATTTTTTTAACATTCACCCGAATGGCACCCGTTCCCATGGGAATATCGGGATAAAAGGTAGCCTATTTCTTTCTCAGGCTCTAAACTATCTGTGTACCTAATTTCGGTTAAATTGGTTCAGTATGTTCGACGCCAAAGCGAGACAGACAGAGTTACATTCGCATTTATAATATTAGTATTGATTTATATTACTGTCCCACAAAGTATTTTGTAAAATGTTGTAATAATAATAATATATTAATAAGGTTTATTTTAGACCTAGATATATAATTTGTAAGTAGGTTTTTCTTATGTTAACTATGTTAGTAAATACAATAGGAATTATATATTTTAAAAAATCATGTCCCAACATGCATCCGAGTCCAATGTCCCATAATATCAGCCTAATAGAACCAAATCTGGTCTATGAAAAAAGTAGTTTCTATGGATGCTATTGCGAACCATTACCTAGATTGGTCTCCATTTGTTTTGTGAATAGTTAAATAATAAAAGACTCATTATTATTATTAGGAGCTACAAGAGTTGATGGAGGTTAAGGCATTTACCAGAGAGACGCGGCATAGATCGGGGCCAGAATGGCGGCATGTTGTCTAGAATGATTATATAGGATTTTTAGGGAAACATTTCACTTAAATGATACAATACATTCATAAAAAACAACAGGCAACGTTCCACTAAAAAATCCTAGATAATCTTACTAGACAACAGGCCGCGACCTTGGCCGCGAGCTTAGGCCGCGTGTCTGGTAGGGCCTAAAACTCATCGGTTTACCACCTCCAGATAAGCTTCTGTTAAATAAACTGATACAACACCATACAGATTCTGTTCCACTCTTAAGCCCGTATTCCAGAACCAACTCAACTAACTCGGCTTGAGTACCGTTAGAACGAGATGTCGCTTTTTATCCCCACATAACGGCATCCCTTTCTTGCTGCGATTCATTAGATTAGAGATCTATAAGCTTGAGATTGATTTTGTAATACGGCATTCAATTTATTAAAAAATAGGTGAAGCTGAAGGTGAACGCATTTAATTCTTTCATCTTCCTCCACCGATACAAGGAAACAACTAGAACCTAATAAAATTAAATCCTTACAATCTTCTGCTACCATGAATTCTATTTCTGTGCTCTTCATTTACTCTGTAAATATACAAGTGTTTGTTAGAATAGAGAGTAAATAATATAAGGAAATGATAATCGTGTCTAAACAATATTTTTCAACTGTACTTGAAAAAGAAATCCGTCAGTTCATTCAATTTAAATGATCAACTGATGGGAAGAGAAAAACAACCATTTACTCGTGTTTTGTTATAACAATTTTAATATTTAATTAATATTTCAAAATAGTTAACCTAGCCTGTGTTAAAAAAATCCCGTTTGGCCCTGACTTGGAGATGTCAAAACATCTTTATTATGAGTTTCAAAATAGTTACCGATTAGTTCTTTTTGACCCCATCTTAAATTTTTGAAGTTTTAGACAGTGGGATAAAAGAGCTATTATTAAACTCTTTATTGTACCAAATAAATAAGAATACCGTAATTTTATAAGTATGCAAGGCAATGCACTGTGGCAGGGATATATGTTTAGCAAGCAAATGGTTTTTTCTCACCATCCATCATACAGTTTTTTTACATCAGCGCAACGAATTCCCATTTGTCCCTATGCAAGTAATAAAAAAATTATAACATTTATTTCACAGTGAGAATATCTCTGACAAAGAGATGAGGTAAAATTCAATCTGTAATTAAGAAATAATGCAGCGTACAATACAAAAAATTACAATTTACTGCTGCGATTGCTTTATTGCCTTGCCAATTTATTTCACCAGTAGATTAATGCTCTTAAAATTTCATGGAGATTCGGCAATATTCTTAAACACTGTCTAGAACTTCAAATATCGCCTACCCTAAACTTTAAGTTTGTGAGTTATCAAAACTATTAGAAACAAAATTATTCCCCAAATTTTTAAATACATATAATTAATTTTTTTATATAAATCACGTTCTAGATAAGTTACTCGTATGTATCGAATATCGAATAATAAAACACATTAAAATAAAAAAAGACTTACGTTTCATTTTCCCTTCTACCGATCCACACAGGACTAACTAAGTTTTGTATATGTGCGAACAAGGGAGTCGATAACATAGACCCATCGGGTAGTCCAATAGATGAATTAGTGACATCCCAGTCTCCCAAATCAGAATCTGAACTCCCACTCCACACTTGAGACGTTGAAGACTCATATTCATCTTCACTTTCATCACGATCGTCATCGGTAATAGTGCTATCATTACTTTCCGTTGCACCAAATAGTAAGTTGGAGAGAAAGTTCCAATCTTCCGTGCTTTCATCTTCGTGAGATGAGTTATGGCTGATGGGGGAATCGATTGATGAATGCATGCTTGTATCTGTTGTGTCATTTTCAGATATTGTGACGTATGAATCTTCCTGGTCGGACGATGGGGATCTAATGAAATTAACAAATGTTTAGGTGCAGTTTTTAATGAACATTGTGCAAATGAAATAATGTTTCCCACTATCATCATGATACACATACATACAATCACGCCTGTAATCCCAAAGGGGTAGGTACAGTCCAAGGAGCACTGTGTTACTTAAGACCACAGCCATACACAAAATGGGTTTGGTCAGATGAAAAATGGTGAAAGAGTACAAGAGATGGTGGTCACGATACAAGTGTGTAAAATTGGTGATTACCTCTGAGAGCCGAGGATTGATGATAACCCTAATCATCAATGCTCACTGGGGTTGTTGAGGAAGTGATTATGACGAAGAGGAGGAGGAAGAGGAATTGTTAAGCACAAATTTTGGGGATGCGGATGAGCATGAGGGTGGTGATAATTTTTTATGAGTTTCATCAAAATCGGCCTTTTAGGAGGCCGATATTTTTTCAGTGACACACTCGCTCCTAAGAAATACACATTGTCAAATTAAAACAAGGAAGGAATGGATGGATGGCTCGCTCTCTGACCGTTGGGCTCAGACGCATCGTCGCGCGTCCGTTATCATGGATACGCAGCGAAATTCCTCTTAAATTCCTTTAAATTTTGAGAAAGCGATAGCGGAAGAGGATTTGTTTTATTTATCAGGATGCGGTAACGGTTGAGGAACTCAAAATATTTTGGAGATTTTGGGGAATTCTGCATTTTCCATACTATAATTTTTTCAGTTTTCTTCACAACGACAAATCCAAAGATAATAATATTTGGCATCTATCATTAGACAAGCTTTAGTAATATATGTAATATCACACTTCATAAAAATTATTTATCGTTTTTAAGTGAATGCAAATAAAATGATATATTCGGTTTAACACAATTAAACTTACAACAAATTATCAAAACAAATCAAAAGAGCTCAAAAATATAGTCTATTTTTAGACGAGGTAATTATTTTTTAGGAATACTCTGAATCTTAATAGTTACAGACAAAATACTAAGAGAGAAAAAAAAAACAACAATTGTATAGGTAAGGACCCAATATTGCGGAAATTTCGCATTATGAGGAGGCGAAAGAGGAATCCTTAGCAACCGTAACACACACGTGTTCAATACACTTGCGAGGAATATAATACTACATACTATTCGAAAAGTGGATGAAATGAATGAATGAACATGTTGACACGTCATAATTTGAAATGTACGTACGTATTACACTTAATTGGGCTACAAAAAATTACGAACTAGTGCGGTAATATTTTTACGCGCACGCATGTATAATTTATGGCATTATGTGCCCAAACACCCAGAAATAAAGCTCACATTATGAGCAAGTGTGTTGAAAAGTATTTTATTAATGGAATAGACGGAAATTTCAACCATTTATCTCTCCCTTAACCATTATTTTGATGATATGGACTAAGATTAAAATATATTTATTTGCATGAATATGGTTACTTGAATGCATCCTGAATGGTTGCTTTTTTATCTTTATTAATATTTGAAAACTATTTAATTTTGCAAAAAATAAGTACTACAAAATAAACAATGTCTTTCTTCCCTGATTATTTTCTACGTAAACATGATAAAAAACTGAATATCTAAAACACTTAATGAAGAGATGAGTGATAATGATGTGTTTGAATTAAACATGAATAGTTTATTGTAAATATTGCTTGCCTCACAGCAGGACAGACATAACTATTACATTTCATGTAGGTTAGTTTCTTTTTTTTACAATGACAGGTAAGCTTTAGGCCTTCATGTCACTTGATGTTAAGTGACGATAAGGCCGAAGGTGGAAGCGAGCTTCGCCTGTATTCCTCAACAACTGAGGAACTGGTATTCTTACCTCTAATTGCCAGAACACAACAATGCTTACAAGATTGTTGTTATGGCGACAAATTAAGATAAGACGGTGGTAGCTGACCAGGCGGGCGGAAATAAAATCCCGGACCTCTCGATCAACATGGTGTGTACTAGGCCAGGGAGGTAGTTAGATAGAGACATAGTCCAACGAATTAGGGATGATAAGTATCGTCATCAGCCTATACACGTCCCACTGCTGGGACAGGCCTTCCTCATGGAGAAACACATGAGGAGTATGGGCCGTAACACCACCACGCTGGCCCAATGCTGGTTGGTGGGTAGAAACAGTCACAAATGCGACCGGGACCAACAGCTTATCGTGCCTTCCGAAGCACGGAGGAGCTCGAGATCACAAAGTTTTGGTCACCCATCCACGGCCTGATCATGGCGAAGGTAGTAGATATTCATTTCTATATTCGATATTCATAGTTTAGATATTCATTTCAAAAAAGACATAGATCGCATTGAGAAGGTTCAAAAGAAGTTCATTAAAATATTAAACTACCGCAGTAATATTCAAAGTGAATCGTATGTTGAATCATTGAAAAACCATAAGTTATTATCCTTGAAAAACCGTCGAAAGCAATTTGACATAGTATTTCTTTTTAAACTTTTAAATTTTCATATAGATTCACCAACACTTTTATCCAAATAAATTTTATCACCAAAACTCGTTTGGCTGTACGCTGTTCACGTTCAAAATGTATGTTTGTACCACCTCGCACTCATAAAAAATACACCAGTAATAATTATATCGCTCGTTGCCATACTCTGTACAATACCGAATTTTCTAAAGTGGATTTATTTTCTGATTCTGTCAATAGTTTTAAATTAAAACTTGCCAGATTACTCATGTAGCATTTTCTTTTTCCTTAGCCAGTTAACCTTCATAACTTCAATTTAATTGTTTGAAAATAACATTGATTACTTTATTACATCATGTATTAGTATTACTTTATTCAATACCCATAATTTTTGGGCACTCATTGTCTACTGTAGTAACAAATTTTTATACGTAGTACTTTATTGTAATGACTGTTTTGTGCCAAAAAAAAAAAAAAAAAATTTTTTTTTTTCACATGACAAGAGTACGATTCCCTGTAAAGGCAGGTGATTTTAATATGAATGCAGCTCCACTTATTATAAAAAATAAAATGATGTCTTCTTTCAGTAAAACATCCTACCTTCAATATTTAATATACTTTCCCTCCATGTGGCATGGCGTGGGACACTCTCCTTAAATGTTTATGTAAGAAATGAGTTAATAATCTAAATGAACATCTAACTATATTGTATATTTATTTGTTGTCTAGGTTCGAGCCTTGGGGCAAGTTTATGTGTAAGACGATTTTATTTTATATTGTGACGATGTCCGTGGTCAAGTGGTCTGTACGCTGGTCTAAAGGCGTCGCCATCTCGAGAGGTTCTGGGTTCGATCCCCAGTGGGGGCAAATGTTTGGGTGATGAATGTTCAGGCATTTGTTCTCCAGTCTTGGATGTTCATATATATTTAGGATGTTTATATGTATTTATCTATTAAATATATTTATGTGTCATCTAGTGTCTGTAACACAAGCAGCATTAGTTGCTTAAAATGGGGCTAGATGATAGGTGTGGAGTCTGGAATGTCTGGAGATGTTTATTTATTTATTATTATTTATATTTAAAGGAAACGTTTGTTTCACATTATCATGGTAAACTATCAAAATATTATAAGGCTGCTGTCTAAAAGGCTTTTGCTCAGCTTGGCATGTTCCCATCTGAACACACAAGAAAAGTTGTTTTTTTTATTATGTACAGTCGCGGTCAGATAATGATTACCACCTTAAGTATCACAATTATACCCAAAGATTATACCTATATTTTTTTGATAAAATTAGAATCCATCAACGATAACTTATTAAAGAAAACATATCTTTAACATTTCAGTTTTTTTTAACTATAAATAATTTTAAAAATTAAATTTAAACATTATTTTATTTTATTAAATAAAATTTTGTCATCTTATTTTTAAAATTTCGGATTATAATTTCACTTTTGTCCGAATGACGTTCAAACTATCATTTTTGATAGAACATGCTGAGTTCAGCATAAGCCTCAAGAATATTTCTGAAACATACAATCTACATCTTATTGCAACTTAAGCAAATAAGTAGTCTCTAACATATTCTATCTGTGGTTGTTAGACCGATATCTCCAATTAAACATGGTTCAGGCTAAAAATTCTTAATAACAATTTTATTGGTAAATATATTACCAAAGACTAACAACAATGACCATCATATTTGTAGGTGTGTTTGTTAACTATTATTACATTCATAACATTGAGTCAAGGACCCATCACTTTCTTATTTCAATTAAACTATGTTTTAAGTATACAACGAACAAACTACTTTTTTAGAATACAATGAAGAAATAATGTTTAAAGCTTGTTCTTACTTACTACGGACTTAGATGCAGTTTAACAAGGTTAAATAATATTTTTGCGCAACTGAAAATTGTAGGTAGGCAAGGCAAAACGAAAGCGGGGCGGCGAGGAAATTTATTTTGGAAATTAAATTTTAAATACGTACAAGGTTTGAGATTGCTCGCAGTTCCATCCTGTGGTGGACCCTTCCCCGTTGGGATTCTCGGGCCTTTTATTGAAGTAGTAGTACAGAGCGGCCCCAACGCCTACACCTATCGCCGCAGCCGCCAGTCCCAAGCCACGGCTTGAACAGCTACTCTTTTTCCGTTCTTCCTCGCGAACACTCATTTTACTGGGAAACTAATTGTAGTTAAACAAGAAAAATTTTTGCAAGTTGATTATGTTTGCTGTTGCTGCGAATCACGAAAATATTTTGGCTATCTATTTTGAAGTTTGGCTGACTGATGTAATCCACAGACTAAGTAGAGATATACTACGTATCTGAATAGGGTTGTAATTGAATCGATAAAATATCGATAATAATCTTGTTTTTTCTGCTTTTATTTATAATTATGACCCAGTCTCAATGTAGTATACTATATTCGAGGTTCTGGGTTCGATCCCCAGTGGGGGCAAATGTTTGGGTGATGAATTTTCAGGCATTTGTTCTCCAATCTTGGATGTTTATATATATTTCT
Source organism: Parapoynx stratiotata (assembly GCA_910589355.1). Classification (NCBI taxonomy): domain Eukaryota; kingdom Metazoa; phylum Arthropoda; class Insecta; order Lepidoptera; family Crambidae; genus Parapoynx; species Parapoynx stratiotata. The sequence goes on along the minus strand of OU342485.1, from coordinate 6,033,803 downwards.
ATATATTCAGGTTATTTATATGTATTTATCTATAAAATATATTTATCCGTCATCTAGTGTCCGTAACACAAGCAGCATTAGTTGCTTAAAATAGGGCTAGTTGATAGGTGTGAATGTCTGAGGATATTATTATTATTATTATTCTAACACGCTGCTTCATAAAAACACGTCTATCTATATATATTACTAAAGCATTATTTAGCTAATCAAATAATTAAGTTTAAAGCAATTCTTAAGATTTTTAAGCTATTGCATAGCTTCTATCGCGGGCCTTGAGCGCGGGGACCGAATACAGAAATTCCGTAACGAAAAAACCTCACGCTCCCCACTCCGATGCGCAAGGAGGTGTGGCTTGAAGGCCGTCCATGTTAAAACCCAAGGTGGTTACCAAAATGAAACACCGTGTCCAAGGCGAATACAAATTTTAATTAACATCGGTTTGACCATATAAGTCTATGAGAGTAAACAATAGTGCGTTTTAAAGGATAGGTGGCGCCATCTAGTGATACAACAAAGAACTAATTTTAACAAAGACGCCACTTTGGTTTTATTTATAAGCTAACTATTACACATTGTTTATTATGAGTTTTGTTATTTTATTAATTCGTTTATTAACATTTATTTTAGATGATTATTTTATGATTTAATTTACTCATAAGTGATCCGAACGAAATAATGTATATGCAAACTACCAACAGTTTATATAATTTGTTTTCTTATCGGTCACCACGCTCAAAAAGTGTAACTTGAATTAATATCAAAGAAAAAGAAATGAAGAAGAAGATATGAACAAAATAAATAAATAAAATTATAATTGCATAAGTTGATACACAATGCTATGCAATAGCTTTACCGCGGCAGTCCCCGAATGCCACACGTCTTTTTTTATTGATAAAATAGTTTTAATTTGTGTTTATCTTTTACTTTGACAGCCCATTTGGTAGAAATTGCGTCAAAAAATAACAGCTGTTTATCGTCTCCCATTTTGTTAATTAACATACTTTTCCCATAGAGTCTCTTATGTCACATTTCAAACATGGAATAGGGTATTATTATTTATTTATTTATTATATATTTTATATTGCGGTAGTTATAAATTATAAGTGCGGTAAAATTATGTTTAAGAAAATTGATGTTGATAGACATCAATATTAATAAAATAATTTTATCGATATTTATAAGCATCCCTAGATGTGACAGTACGATCGGCATGTCAGAAGAGTTTAAAATACATATTGAAAACAAAACGCAATTACAACACAAAAAAATAAATGTTCCCCAACTCAATTAAAAAATTATCATACGTTTTACAAATGTAAAATTATTGATTTTTATGAAAGTTTAAATTTAAAAGCTACACAAAAAAAATTACTTTATCTCTTGTGGGGATTGCCCACGAAGTTAATAAAACTTCGTGGGATTACCGAGCCAAATCACCGATCACAGACCAAACTGTCAAACTACTACACTCTATACAGCTATACTCTTTTGTTTTTTCTAACAAGTGGTTACGTACCTAATATAGTTCTCTGTGATTCGATTACACCTAGGTATGTCTTTTAATATCAAGTTTGCTTATTAGTTAGTAAATAAACATTCTGAATAATTTTTTTGGTCTGCGTGGAACCGCAAAATTTTTTTAGGTTTTAAATTATAAATGTTTAAAAGAAATTGCTTATATACAATTTTATTGTTGTTTAAATACTTTTGTGTGTGAAGTGAGTGGCTTATTTTAGGAGGTAGATAGATTGCTTTTGCAACCTTGCAATTCGTGTTGATTGTATGAAGTTTATACCTTGGCGGCAATTTTAAATAGGAACGTTGGTTTGCAATACGATAAATACTAGTCTGAAAATTTTAAAAATGATGATGCTCATACCCCTTACCTACCATACTCATTCATTACTCATTAATATTATTTTGGCACGAAATCTGTTGCTTAGAAACGAGTCGTATTGATGAATCATGGTCACGAATGCTGAACGAGAATCAAAATTATTATTTACCTACGCCTACGTAATAACGTGGACCGGTTTAGAAATAGTCTACATAGTGATGTAAATTTATTTTACCTTTTGGGTTTTTTTTCAATTAAGTATTATGGTGGATGATATTTGTAATGATCGTTTTTTTGTTTAATACAAACAAAAAGCGATACATATCAAATATTGACAACAAAATACACTACACACTGTGCCCAGTGCATGGCTGGCTACAGGCTCGCCACCTGTTACATGGGGCTTCAACGTAAGCGAAATGTGGGTGTTACACCTCTGCCTACCCCTTCGGGGAGAGAGGCGTGATTATATGTTATGTTATGTAAATACACTACTGCTTCCCTCAATATCAGTAGTTTTTGTTTAGATTTATGCACTTACACGTTTCGGTTTCGCAAAAATAACGCGTTAATAATTATTAATTTAAATATCATTCGGAGTGGAAATCACGGGGTTTTTCGGCCGCAGAGTGCAACAATTCTAGGCACATGCTTAACTGATTCTTTGATTAAGGGTCAGACTCGCTGATTACATGACCTCGCATAGTCCAAGAGACGGTTGTAGTCCCGAGCAAAATTATGCATTTAGTTCTTTGTCATTTTGGTATCACTAGTATCTAGTGCCGAAAGAGCAAATAATTTACTGAAACCTTGCAACGACAAAGTACTAAATGGCTTCCATAGTTTTGCTCGTCCGGGTGATGCTTAAGCGCAAACGGCCAAGGCGATTAACATTTATGGCGACAATGGCGAGTTCGTTATGACCGCAAAGGAAGATGTTCGGATTCTTTTGCTGATGCAAAGATGCATCTTCCGACGCGTCCTCTTGCTGATGCAAGGAAACGTCGGAAGACAGAGGGCGGAGGAGGATTTGTTGGCACTAAACTAGTGTGGGCTTCGGGCGCTTGTCTAAAGGCTACAGTCGTCTGTACGGCACAAGGAACAATTTATATAAAATGCGATCGGTCGTCTGAATCGTGCTTTAAAATACAATTTTGTATAACAGCTATTATACCTTTCTGTAATCACAAGGGATGTATCAATACGCCTTTTTGCCGATACGATACTCTAATAAAAATATCGTCGATACCGACACCGATATTAAAATTAAATTACGGCAAAATAAATAAACACAGACAATTTTGGTAAAATATTTTTAATTTCTACACATACAGCTTCCAATTTTCATCGCAAGTTTAACAATTTGTCAAGCTGACGTCATACATTTTGGCGTTTCCATTGACGCTATACATTTTAACTATTGAGGTAACTATTAGGTATGTACGCAAGTTTTTAAAACGATTTTACAGAATAGACTCATAGTTTTTTTTATCAATTCAAATTAAAGTTTATTTGTTTATTTGGCAAAATTTATATTAAAATCGAATAGAGAAACTTTTCACAAACAATTCTTTGCATTAAATAATAAAAAAAAAAGATTTTTCTCAATGCAACAGCTAAAAATTTGAAGTGAGGTAGAGTTTTTTGTAAAATTCAAATAACTCGAGAACTAGCCATATGATTTTGCGGAACTTAAGTAGGTATATTGAGTTTGTATGGCAGTCTTGCCCGCAGTTATCACCTCAAAGCTCAGAGTAAACAGAACTGGAGTAGCCTTTGTCTAACATTCCCCTCTGCCAAATGCACAAGCATCGGATGCTTGCACGTTAAATAAAACTAGTTGAGCCGCCATTTTGACCGCCATAACATTGTAAACGTTGCGGCGAACAGAGCTCCCGCAAAAATGCCTGCCTGTGCTGTTTTTTGTTGTAAAAATAAATAGAAAACATCGAGTATGCTAAATGATGGTGTCACCTTTTATTTGTAATTATAATTTTTAAGATTTCATGATTATTTACTTCATTATTTCATGTTTTAGAATTCTACGATTTCAAATTTCGAGCGCTAGTCTCGTGGGGAGTGCGGCTGTGACGTTGTCAAAACGCACACCCCACGTGACTGTTCTAAGCGTGTGTGTGCGTGAAATTTAAATTTGTGTGTCGAATTATGCATGTGTGCATTTGTAAAAACGTTGTGCGTTGTGCTGGCTTTGAGTGTAGTGGTAACCTCACCCCCCGCAAGAAATGGCAGAATAAAATGTTTGAGAAATTGACTAATGGCTACTCCAGTTCTGTTTACTCTGAGCCTCAAAGCTTGTCGGGGGGCCAACGTCTGGGGTTGTATTTACTGGACATCATGTTTAACGGGCATTAAACCGGCAACGGTGCGGTGGGTGTCTTGCATGAATACTGGGAAGAATAACTTAGAGATGGTCCGGATGAAAACTGTATTAGATTTAGGTTCGAGCTGTGGCATAGTGGTTAGTACGCTTTGGCTTTCGATATCGAAAACAAAGCTACCTTCGCCATGGTCATTGAAATGATGATGACGATTCGACGATCTCGTGGTCAAGTGGTCTGTATGCCGGTCTCAAGGCGTTCGCCATCTCGAGAGTTTCTGGGTTCGATCCCCGGTGGGGGCAAATGTTTGGGTGATGAATTTTCAGGCATTTGTTCTCTAGTCTTGGATGTTTATATATAAACATATTTAGAATATCTATTTATTATGTTATTTATCTATTTATCCGTCATCTAGTGTCCGTAACACAAGCAGCATTACTTGCTTAAAATGGGGCTAGTTGATAGGTGTGTATGGTTGAAGATATTTATGTTTATTTATATTTATGGTCAGGCCGTGGATAGGTGACCAAAACCTTGCGACCTCTAACTCCTCCTTTCTTCGGAAGGCACGTTAAGCCATTGGTCCCGATCGCTATTGCAACTGTTTCTACTCACCAATCTGCATTGGACCAGCGTGGTGGTGTTAAGGCCCACATTCCTCATATTTTTCTCCAAGACTTGTCACGAACGCTGGTTACGAATGAATGCAATAAAAAACCGGCTAAGAGCGTGTCGGGCCACGCTCAGTATAGGGATCCATAGTTTTCCATTTTGTAAAATTTATCAAAAACTGTTCAACCCATCAAGTTCCAAATAATTTTCCTAGAAAGTACTTATAAAGTTCTACTTTTGAGAATTTTTCCATATTTTTTGAACTTATGGTTCAAAAGTTAAACACATTTTTTTTAACTTTCGGAGCGATTATTCCAGAAAATATAAATTTTATCGTAAAATGATCTTAGAAAACCCCTATCCATTTTTGAATAGCGGTCCAGAAGAAAAAAAATCAGTCCCTACATTACGTGTATGGGCACCCCCTAATTTAATATTTTATTCCACTTTTGATTTGTGCACTTTGTCTGCGTTATTAATATACATATTTAATCAAAATTTCAGCTCTCTAGTGCTAACGGTCACTGAGATTATCCGCGGACGGACAGACAGACATACATGGCGAAACTATAAGGGTTCCTAGTTACTACGGAACCATAAAAAATGTACTGCTGTTCCCAACTTATTTATGACTATCGCTACTAAAAGTAAGTTTTAGTTAAAGATTTAAGATGTTTTCGCTACGCTAAAGAGGCATGAAGCGTGGGAGCGAGAAATCCTAATCAAGTACAAACCGCCCGAGAGAAAAAGAGAAAGCGAATTAATAACAGATATGTTTTCGCGGGTAGTAAGAGGCCATAGCGTCCCCGTTTGTTCTACGAGACGCAAAACATTAACATTTACCGACACAATAGGGTCGATTCCGTTGTCGCTTACTAAACTAAACTGTGTGTATCTATACTTCTCTTCTTCTTTAAGTTAGAGAAGGATAGATACACAATTTAGTTTAGTTTAGTCTAGTTTGTGACAACGGAATCGGCCTTAATGACTTTTTTGTCATGTCTCCAAGCCGCTTAAATCTATGGTTTTAGTGGTGATGTACCCAACTCGTATCGATACCAAAAATTTTATATATTTTTTTATTTTACAGACAATGGGGCTCCTCACGGACGGCCTTGTGTTCGGCGTCGCAGCGACGGTGGCTGCGGTGGTAGCCATCGTGCAGTATTTACAATATCGGAATGTACCTAAAGCCTACTCGACACATGGAGAACGAGCGAAAAAGAAATAGTTTTTATGACAGAAACAATCAAAAACAAAAATCTATAAGTCTTGTTAGAGATTTCTGTTTTACCTAAAGGTACAATGATAGCCGCTGAGTTTAACCTAGTTTTATCATGAAGGCGCTTATATTATTCTTGGCAAATATTTTTTTGGATATTAGGATAAATATATTATATAGGTTTAAAATTCTAACTTAACTATCACAAGCTTAATAATTTAATGAAATGATTCACCTACATCCAAAATCACAATGTCGACAGCACAAATATGCACCCATCACTATTTAGGGCTAGTTATAGAAGTAAAATTATGCCTCGCATGGGCCATCCAATCCAAGTGTAGATCTCTGCTAAGCACAGCTAGAAAGGGATGGCGATATGAGGGGACGAATAGCACTATCTCTTTTTAACGGTAGTCAAGAAGATTTTACGTTTCAGTTTGGTTTTGTAATACCTAGAACCCTTCCGTCTGTATTAGCGGAAAAAGACTTAAAAATATATTAACAATGGTTTTATGAACCATAGATACAGGAGTTTGCCCTGCAAGAAAAAAGGTATGCATTGCAAGTCTTTATTGGTTTAGGTTTAGGCTATACCTAGGCCAAACGACAATTTTAATGATTATCCATAGCTTCTAGAGGAGTTTGCATGCTCTCAGCATAGCACGAAATCACAATTTTTACATAATTTAGTAGTAAAATAATTTTAATAATTGACAATGATATTATATTAGAACTCTATTATGAAATTTTAAAAAGATTTAATTATAAGCAATATAGATGTATTATTAATAAAATTATATGAATATATTGTGTTGACTCAATTTATATATTTTGAACTAAGCTAGTTCATTTGTCAGAGCTTATTTTATGAATAAAGATACAGAAATAAATATTATATTTTGGGGATTTGGTCTTCTTGAAAGAAACACAGCTTCTTGTGTATCGAGGTTTATTGTAATAATTAATACAGAGCGCAGATCACAAATAAACAAACTCAACTTGCCGGTTGTTTTACATATTTATGCATCAGACAGATCCGTAATTACGTCATGAGAAAAGTTTTTGACAGAAGAGAGAGTCATAACACAGATAATAAAATCTTACGACTATTATAGATTAAATTCTTAACTAGCTAATTATAACATAGATAAAATATAATAATATGAGCAATTGTGTTGCCACACCACCCCCCCACGGAGAAATTTAACCTAGGAAGGAAGTGACAGTGTGAAATGATAGTCAGATGGCTATAACTGTAGGTTACTCAAAGTAGGTGTTAATCAAATATTTTAAATCTAACCCGTCTACCGGATCTGGTGGTATACTGTTTGCTTTGGGTTTCATTTGCAGGTGTCAAGGTGGGAGGCGCAGGGGAAACTACCTTTCCAGGTAAGGGAGTTGAGCATTCTCTAGAGGCTGTGGAACGGTGAACCTTGGGAGCAGAAGAAACTGCAGGTGGCGAGTCCGGAGAGCCTTCAGGATCTACGAATGCAGGTTTGACTCTGTCAATACTGACATTTACATGCTTCCCTTTTACAAGAATTTGGATCGTCTTGCCGTCTGCGGCTCGGTTGATAACTTGAAATGGGCCACTGTAAGGTGTTTGTAGTGGGCGTCGTACGCAATCTTCACGGAGAAAAACGTGTGACGCTTTTTCTAGGTCCTTGAAAATGAATATTGATTTATCACAGTGACGTGAACTGGGAACTGGACGAATCCTGTTCATGAGGCCTCGTAAACGTGAAACGAAATCAATAGGATCTTCGCGCGTGCTGGGACTTTGTGAATGCACAAGAAGTTCGCCGGGCAGACGTAAAGTCTCTCCATAGAGCATTTCCGCAGCTGTTGCTTGAATATCCGCCTTGAAAGAAGAGCGCATGCCTAGAAGAACTAAGGGCAAAGCATCTAGCCACTCTTTATCGTTACACATCAACGAAGCTTTAAGCTGTCGATGTACGCGTTCTATCATGCCATTTGCTTGGGGATGATAGGAAGTGGTCCTGATGCGCTTTGTGGAAAACATCCGCATAAGTCGATGGAACAGATCAGACTCAAACTGAGTTCCTTGATCTGTCGTGATGACTGTGGGGACGCCATAGCGAGAAATCCACCCAGAAGTTAATGTTTCGGCAACTTCCTCTGCGGTGATGGTACGCATGGGCCAAACTTCAGGCCATCTGGAAACCCTGTCTATTGCTGTCAAGCAATAGCGATAATCCCTACAGGGAGGCAGGGGTCCAATGATATCTATATGGATATGCATAAAACGACCGCTAGGAGTGTTAAAATTCCCCAAGGAGGAAAAGTTATGCCTAGTTACTTTGCTGCGTTGGCAAGGATTGCATGACCGGGCCCAATCCCTGCAATCTTTATTGATAGAAGGCCAAACATAGCGTTCGGTGATTAAACGTGTAGTTGCTCGAACGCCAGGATGACTTAGGTCGTGCAACTTATTGAAGATGGGACGACGCATATCCAAGGGAACGTAGGGACGGGATTTTCTGGTGGAGACATCGCAGTATATTGAAAATCCAGTGCCAGGAATGTAAACTTTCGTCAGCTTGAGACTGGTTGTGTTTGAGAGTAGTTGTTCTAATTCCTTGTCGGTTTCTTGGGCTTGAGCTAGGGCTTCGTACTCTTGTTCTAACGAGATTGCTTCTATACGTGACATTGCGTCAGCAACCATATTATGTTCACCCTTGATGTATTGGATATCAGTGGTGAACTGGCTGATAAAGGACAGCTGATTAAGTTGTGGTGGTGGCAGCTTCTCTCTGCGTTGGACGAAGGCATACAACAAGGGCTTGTGATCAGTGAAAATGGTAGCATTTTGAACCTCGAGGATGTATCGAAAGTGTTGGACACCTTCGTATACAGCGAGGAGCTCGCGATAATAAGCAGGCCATTCTGTCTGGCGTTGCGTAAGCTTTTTACTAAAGAACGCCAGAGGGTACCACTGATTGTTGATTTCTTGCTGTAAACAAGCGCCTACGTGTACGCTGGACGCGTCCGTAAAAAGTCCTAAACGAACATTGTTTGCAGGATGATGAAGGAGTGTGGCCTCGGAGAGGCTACGTTTGCATTGTTCGAAAGCCTTGAGAAGCTCCGGAGACCACGGAAATGGTTTGTTGCCCTTACTCTTGGTCGCCACTACCGCATTGATCAATGGAGCTTGGTATTTTGCTGCTTGAGGGATGAAACGGCGATAATAATTTAGAACGCCTAAAAAACGTCTCATACCTTGGACCGTCTCGGGAGGCGCATACTCTAAAAGTACCTTGACTCGATCCTTCGGCGGCTGAATTCCATTGGCATTAATGAGATAGCCAAGAAAAATAACTTGCTCTACCCCAAGAACGCATTTGGAAGGATTTATCACTACTCCATACTCCTGGAAACGGCGGAAAATTTCGCGTAGGTGCTCTTTGTGGGCCTCTTCGTTAGGCGAGTAGACTAGAATGTCATCGACATAAGGAAAACAGTAATCGAGACCCCGTGTGACCTCGTCAATGAAACGTTGGAACGTTTGTCCCGCGTTACGGAGTCCAAAAGTCATTGACGGAAATTCGAAGAGGCCAAACGGGGTAACGATGGCGGTCTTCGGAATGTCTCCTTCAAACACGGGGATTTGATGGTAAGCTTTTACAAGGTCGAGAGTACTGAAAATTTTGGAATCCTGAAGGTTATGTGTAAAATCATTGATATGTCTGACGGGATATTTGTCGGGCACTGTCCTGGCATTTAGGGCGCGGTAGTCACCGCAAGGACGCCAGGATGAGTCTTTTTTTGGGAGTCATGTGCAGCGGAGATGACCAAGCGCTCTTTGATGGCCTAGCGATGCCGCAACGAATCATCTCTTCGAATTCTTTCTTGGCTGCCACTAGTTTTTGTGGGGCTAACCGTCGAGGGCGACAAGAAACTGGAGGGCCATCAGTGGTCTTAATGTGATGCACTGTGTTGTGCTTGACATGTCTAGGTAACCCTGGTGGTCGCGTGATGTCCGGAAACTCCTGCAGAATTTTGGCAAAAGGCGAGTCTTCAGCGACGATGGTCTTCACGCTGGTTTGCCTGATGGAAGCAATAGTTGCGGAGGAGTGGAGCTTGGTAGTGCCATCTATGAGGCGTCTATTATGGCAATCTGGCAGCAAGTTATAATAGGATAAAAAATCCGCGCCAATGATTGCTGTATCCACATCCGCAACTACAAAATTCCACTTGAATTGTCTGCGTAGACCCAGATTAATGGTTCGTGTTATGGTCCCGTATGTTTTAATTGAGCTGCCGTTCGCCGCGCGGACATCGAAATTTGTGGCATTAAGTCGGCCCTTGAGGAACCGGCGCGGGTAGCAGCAGAGATCTGATCCAGTGTCTAATAAGAATTTGACTCGTGAATCAGGATCAGTGAAAAACAAACGACGGCCAGATGGTCCGCAATCAGACGCCGCCTCTACTGATTGCCGGGCCTGTTTCCCTGATGCGTGGGATCCTGCCATGCACATGGCTGGGTGCACTTGCTGGCCTTAGTGTTGAATCGGCGATGATACCAGCATATTTTCTGTCGGGTACCGGATGCTGACCTCGACCTGGATCTGGAGGGTTGTCGTTGCCTGGAGGAGGAGCGGCGTGCATGGTTGGTGCTGAGTGCTTCAACCTTTAGAGATAGCTCAGAGATACTCCGCATTATTTCTTCTAAGTTAACAGAGGGAGCGGAGGTGGATGCAGCAGGAAGTGTGCAAGTATATACTTGCTTGGTACTAGAAATCTCCATGACCTTGTCTCCTAGGTCAGCCAATTTATCCAAGCTAAGTTCTGCTTGCGAAGCTAAAATGGCTTGTACTTGCTGTGGAAGTCGTCTCAGCCATAACTGGCGTAATATGTTCTCGTCTGATAAAGCACCACCAGCCAGTGACCGCAAGTGGCGCAAAAATTGGGACGGGCGCCTGTCACCCAGCTCTTCTTCACTAATTAATTGCCGAACCCTTTGCTCTTCAGACATAGATAAACGTCTGATTAATTCCTCCTTAAGTTTTGAATATTGCTGGCCTTTGACCGGAGGCCTTGTGATTAAGTCCTCGACTTCACCTGCCAATTTTTGATCTAATTGTGCAATCACATAGTTAAACATTGTATTGTCCGATGTAATTCCTGCTATCTGGAATTGGGCCTCTACCTGGGCGAACCACACCGCAGGCTTATCGGGCCAGAAATGTGGCAATTTAACAGACACCCTGCATACTTCTGGAGTTTTTAGCTGGGACTGAAGGGCTGCATTTTCAGCCTCCAAGCGCTGTATTCTAGCATTCAACTCTTCAGCCATGTCGAAAAGAACACACAAAACAAGTAAATGTAAAAATAGAAATTAGAAAAAATTTATAATTAGAAAGTTAATTTTCACTAAGTAGGTAGTGTGGTTATGGCAGCACCAGTGCAGTAATTAATTGGTACACAATTATTCATACCAAACACATAATAAAACTAAAAATATGTCACTCAATAAACAAAAAATAAAAATCAAAACAAAAATAGTACAAACTCTGCCTAACAGTAAGTAATTTAAACATAATCTTTATGTTCTAAAATTAAGATTAAACTGTAATTAATGTTACTATAATAAACTGTAAGATTTTTAATTTTCAACAAAATTGTAATAGTGCATTTTGTAATGGTTAATTTTCAAACATAAATTGTTCTATTGGTTCTCACTTAGGACTTGGTAATACAAATATAACTGTGCAACTGGTCTTCTCCTACCAGGTTCATTCAGGAGTTGTGGCACGATGACGGTACGAGCTATACGATGCGATGCGATATGATTTGATGCAATCTTCATACTACGCAGTTACGTAAAATTCCCAACCAGCTGAAGAAAGTAAGGAGTTTGTTGGAACATCAGATGTTAGTGAAACCTCATGCGCTCTTGGATCCAGAAAACTTCACGAAAAATCCCTTTTTGACGAAATCACGTCGGGGTCACCACTTTGGGGATTTGGTCTTCTTGAAAGAAACACAGCTTCTTGTGTATCGAGGTTTATTGTAATAATTAATACAGAGCGCAGATCACAAATAAACAAACTCAACTTGCCGGTTGTTTTACATATTTATGCATCAGACAGATCCGTAATTACGTCATGAGAAAAGTTTTTGACAGAAGAGAGAGTCATAACACAGATAATAAAATCTTACGACTATTATAGATTAAATTCTTAACTAGCTAATTATAACATAGATAAAATATAATAATATGAGCAATTGTGTTGCCACAATATAATACATTATGATTTGTTTTATTCAATAAATATAATTATGCATTGCTGACGACCTCTGTGGTCGAGTGGTCTGTATGCGCGCCGGTCTCAAGGCGCCACCATCTCGACAGGTTCTGGGTTCGATTCCCAGTAGGGGCAGATGTTTGTGTGATGAATACAAGCATTTATTCTCCAGTCTTGGATGTTTATAAAAATGTGAATATTTATTTATCTATTAAATATAATTATCTGTCATCTAGTATCCGTAACACAAGCAGCATTAGTAGCTTAAAATGGGGCTAGTTGATGGGTGTCAATGTCTGAAGATATTTATATTATTTATTTCCACTGCGTAGGGTATGTAGAATAAAAACACGAATTAAGTGAACATATTATATTTCTGCCTCAGGAGTATATTTACAACTGCATAATACAACCTCGCGCGCTTATCTAAGCATAATAAAAATACATCTTAACCGCTACATGTTAAAAAAATCTTAACATTAAAATGCACTTCAAATTTCTCATGGCAAAATAGACCTCAGTATCCTGTATTTTTAGTCTAATACCTCTCGAATTTTGTTCATGCCATCTTAATAGAAGTAAAGTACTACATACATAGGTGATTATAATGAAATATAAAAATGACTTATTTTGTTATCAATTGGACAAATGTTAGACCTAGCACAGAGAGGAGATAACAGTTCCATCAAACAAAAATGTTCATTGCTTGATCATTTGTGCCGAAGAGAGGCAAAAAGGACTTTTTCTCCAGGAAAATTTTCTCTTCGGTAATGATTAAAATTTTTGAAAAAACTTTTTACCTATGATTTTGAATAAGTATTTTTCATTATTAAAGTTCAGTTTCCTATATTGTGGGCAAGATCATTTTTGCAAAAACCGGATAGTTTTAGTCTAATAGATGAAAATCTACTTTTAATTTGATTATTAAGCTCAATTTACACCGCCGCGGATTAGAGTGGAAGCGACTTTTAGCAAAGAAATTGTACATGATATAATGAACTGTATGTCAATATTATAACATACAATTTGACTCTTCAGATACCAGACTCCAGACACGATAGCTTCATCTATTGTTCGTGGCATCCCGAGATGCCATCCGGAGTTTAAAGTGTGGTAGCAACTCATGAAACGAATACTACCAACCCACCCTTGGGTGAGTGCAGTCACTGCTTGGTGAAGCGCGGTCTATAGCAATGGACTGCTTTTGCGGTGCTTTTGCCTAGTCTCTGACTAACCCTTAGGGGATAATAGTCGTGATAATATGTATGTATGTATGATACACATAAGCGGCTTGGAGACATGATAAAAAAAATCATTGTGTTGGTAAATGTCAAAGTTCTCCGTCTCACAAAATGGGCCGCTATGGCCTGCTACTCGCGATAATATATCTGTCATTCATTTGCTCTTCTTCTCTCGGGCGGTTTGTACTTGATTAGGTTTTCTCGCTTCAACGCTTTATGAATCATTTTGGCGTAGGGAAAAATCCTTAATATATGGATCTAGTATAAATTGACCGCTAGCGTAGTCGCTGTAATACGCGAGCATTCGTATCAAAAGTCGACTGACGCTTGCATTCCGCGGCTGTGTAAATTAAGTCTTAAGTCGCGACAAAATCCGAGAAGTTCTACAGAACATCATCACGCGTCGTCTAGCTATAAGTTAAAAACATATTTAAAAAAATATTCTCCGACCAACGTATTGCTTGGGACGACAGCCCCTTCTTCTAACTGTCGGATCACGGATACGGTTGGGAAAGTCACGTTCCGCCTCGTTCTAATTCGTCGCAATCAATTTTGACATTTGTGACTAAGGGTATTGTATAATACACGTACATTTTATTAGGTCGTAGAACATATTCATGTAAAGGGAGGACGGAACCCTTGCAGAGTTTCTTGCCTGTATCTTCTCTAGACAAGGCCTCCCGGTAGTGAACAGGCCGAAAAAAGTAGTGGTATTATCAAGTTTAGGATAATTATAATTTATTTTGTTTTGACTTGTCAAAAGTGTATTTGATGATACCAATTTGATTAAATGACTTTTGAGTTTTCAATAAAAAGTGACAGCAATAGAGATTCCGTGATTCGTTTAGTTTCCGACAGTTTAGATTAAGGAGGCAGTTCTGTTATATTTAATTCAAAGGCAACAGGGCATTTTGTTCGAACCATTGACCCGAAGCGCGTCCACGAAACTAGCCGGAGTATGTAACTAGTCAACGGGCACTAAACGAGACACAATAAAACATCTATTGTTTGCGATCACCGGCGTTCGCGATGCACGCCAAGGGTTTAAAGACCGTTATGCGAATATTAACAAAACAACATAATGCAAAGTGAGATATTAAAAATACTAATGTCTTGAAGCACATATAATTTTCTCCCGTGGATTAGGATTAGAATAAAAATATATCGTGAAATGTTAATCCTCAACCTAAAAAAAACGCATTACAAAAGTGAACGCGAACCGGGTCAATAATGCTCAGTTATTTTTATTACTTATATGAAGTTAATAAATAATAAACCGCAATTTTGACAACTTCATACCACATTTATAATTCCTTTTTTGTGTCGCCTAAACAACACTGCCGAGTTATTTTGATAATATTACAAGTTAAGTTACAAGTTTCTGAGCAAATAAATTATTATTATCATTATCAAAAACACATTATAGTTAGACGACCAGAGATAAAAAAAAACTTTAAAAATACATGTTACTGAATGTACTGTCATACCTAAAGACGTGTGCACACCACGCCAAATATGTAAGTTACATATCTTTATGTATATATCGTAATGTATCATATCGTAATGCGTACATATTTTTAGATACAACTATTGAAAATAAAAAGCTTATTCCATTGCTTTTACAAAAAATTACGCACCTGATTTCACACAAGACAATCACACGCCCTATCTAAACAAAAAAAAGAAAAAAAAAGAATTGACATTATCAAAAAAAATATATAAACTATTTTCACACCAAAATCCTAGCAAAACCAGTCTTCTTAGCATCAATACCGCATTAAGATTATCGAGTATCACGTTTAACTGTCAAACTACTACGGAATTTGACAATTGGGCGTGTTAAAAACGTGATAAATAAATCTGTCAAAAAAAGGGAAGAAAAAATTCCAAGATGGCCGCTATCAAAAGGTATTACTCCTTAAGTAGCTTAAGTAGTCAAATTATAATAAGTTGTACTTCGACAGATAAACGTGATAAAAACGCAATATATACCGCGGAGTTCCTGCTAAGAGGGCTGATAGTTCATTGAAATGTTTTTTTATCCATTTTCGATAGTTCTGCTAGGGTTCTCGTTATTTAAACACACTATTTCTGGTGTGCAATTATTATATGAGTTACATTAGTCATGTTTAAATGGAATAAACGGGGCGCTTAAACAGAATCTTTCGCCTTACGACATAGGGTTCATAATCGACTGAACTTACTGTGTCATCGTTTCATTCTGTTAAAAAAGGCACTAATCATAAATCAATACAGTTGTACTATAGGCGTGTGACCGAAACAGAAGATTTTGCCTTCTCATTCGCACTGACATCAATAAGGAGTGTTGTATAGGTGGCTATTCAAAGAAACTAGTCTGGATTTATAATTCTATCTGCTCAAATGTCAGCAACAACACAATAGATTATATCAATTGACATTCGAGCTCCGTGGCGTGGTTAGTACGCTTTGGTTTTCGATATCGAAAACAAACCTGCCTTCGCCACGTTCGGGCCTCGGATGGGTGACCGGCCGTGCTTCGGAAGGCACGTTAAGCCGTTGGTCCCGGTCTATTGCAACCGTTACTAGCAACTACCAACACTCCCTATCAACGGTCAAACACATTTATAAAACATCAAAAAAAAACACCTAACCTATAGACGACACTAGACGCCTTTGAAAAACATATCAACTCTATTAAAATGTTTAGTGTTGATTATACACAACTTAATACAAATATATATTTGCACGAAAGCCGCTGGCTTAATGAATTGGTTTCCTTTGTCTTTAAAAAAATATTGGGCTTTTGGCTGTAGCTGTATCGAAGCGTTTATAAAGTAGGCCAAAATGCGTTTATCCTTTACACAAAAAAAAAACTAAAATTACCGATTGCAAATTTTCTCAGTTCGAAACAAATTTACAAAGCCTGCGGTTTTATTAATAATTATTATTATAAAAAGGGAAAGACCGCGCCGCTTCTGGCAGACATTTTGACCGATATAAGATCTGTATTTTTTTCATAATATGATAAACTAAAAAGAGGAATTTAGAAAACACCCAGTTATCCACGAAGTACTGTACATACGTGGTACCCAAACCATAGATAAATTAAGTAGTTCGACTTATCACGTTAGGTGGCGCTACTATACTAGCGGAATCATAGACAAATTAAGTAATTCCGCTAGTATAGTAGCCCCACCTAACGTTATAAGTCGAACTAAAACCTATGTATGGTAATAGCGATCTATACTACTTAATTTATCTATGCCCAAACTCAATGATAGCGCTGGGAGTCAAACCGGCAACGTCTTACAGGGTGGTTTATAAGTACAGTCACATTCAAAAGTGCATTCATAGTCGGTAAAAATTGCGCATGGAGAAGAGCTCGCCGAAACATAATACAAATGCATAACTAAAAATTTAAATTTTATTTGAGGCACTTTATGATTATACAGTCTGGAATATTTTCATGGGCCCTGGAGGTGAAGTACCTCAAATATTAAACTTGCTTAATTTACATAAACGAAACTCACTTTTAAAAAAAAAAACCAGGAATCGAAAATGAAATAAAAATTTAGATCACGTTTTTATTCCTTTAATCGATTAAGTCATTGTTGATAATTAAATTTCTCTATGAAACATGGAAAACGAAATGAAATCTAATATTTATTTTATTTTATCGGGAACGTTTGGATAAGTTTTAAAAAGAAAAACAATACAGTTATGTTTATTTTAAAATTAATGTTTGTTTTCTTTAAGTAAATAAAGTAATTTCAAATATTTAAAATACGGGAAGTACCTCCAGGGCCCATGAAAAATTTCCAGCCTGTGTGATTTCCATGCTGATTTTCATCATCCAGTATATAATAGTTCTTAATAAATGATAGTATAAATGGACTTTTGAATGTGACACTACCTCGTTAAAAACATGCGAATTGATAAAATCACTTATTAAGTAAATATAACTGTCGCGCCATTTATAAAAACATCTAACTGCATAAGATTGCAGCCACTCTTCAAGTGATAGATGTCTTTACATAATCTTATTGAAACTGCATACATTTTGTACTTTATAATTAGGAATTCAAAATGATTGACTAATTGGTTAATAAAATATTTTATCAACACTGCCTTTTTTCTAAATAATCTATTAGAAAAATACATGTAATTTCGAAAACAAAATAATATCCGATTGTGCCTTTATATAATATTTTTTTCAATTTATCTAAATAAAAGAATAAACCTGTAATTTATTATGATTTTTCATATCATCATATTTAATTTAAATTGCTTTTGTTACTACTGAAATAATTATGCTAACACTTGAAAATTAAGTCTTTATGTATATCGTATTATCATCGTCTCTTTGTTTTACTATGAAATTTTAATACTATCGCTTTCTTTCATGAAATGTAGTTCATTTTCAATTATAAATGAGAGATATTTTATAGGAGCCAACTGTACAATTTCAGCCCACGGCTGGGCACAGGCCTTCCTCATGGAAACGAGCACATGAGCTGTATGGGCCGTAACACCAAGGCATTTTCTGCACACAATTGCTTATAGCACAGATTCTAATAGGTTACCTTTACCTATGAAATTGCCGTTTTTTCCTCTCTTAGTATTTTGTCTGTAGCTATTAAGTTTCAGAATATTCTTAAAAAATAATTCTCTCCTCTAAAAATAGATAACATCTTTTGTGTTGTTTTGATAATTTGTTGTAAGTTTAATTGTGTTAAAATTAGAATCTAAAACAACTCTTTTTAAGTGCCCCATCATTTGATTTGCATTCACTTCAAAAAGATAAATAATTTTTATGAAGAGTGAAATTACACATATTGATGCCAAAAATTATTATCTCTGGATTTGTCGTTGTGAAGAAACCTGAAAAAATGTTAGTATGGAAAATGCAGACTTCCCCAAAATCTCCATACAAAACACCAATTTCATAGGTAAAGATCTATTATTTAGTGGTATGTATCTTCTGTACTGGCTGTTGGAATTGTGTTTTGGCTTGCAGAGTGATTACGGATTACTGGCAAATGCCTTCATGGGCAAAAATTGTACAGTTCTTTTCTACATTAGAATTTTTCACATATCAAATATATTCCACATATCAATGCAATATAGATACAACATCTTACTATATCTTTTTAATAGTATTTAATATATTTTAACACGTAATTTATTGCCAATGTTGAAGCTTCTACGGGGTATAATTATTACTTTTTTTTGTATTTACATTAGTGGCATTATTTATTACACCCTAGCAAGACCAACAATACAATATGATGAAACATATTGGTATTAATCGTATTTGCTCTGGCCAAAGCGATTCTATTTAGTATGTAACATTTGTTTTGAATCACAGAGCGTAGACTTTCTCTGCCTACCCCTTCGGGGATATAGGCGTGATAATATTGTACATTGAAAGTTTTATCATATCATGTCGTTGGCTATACTAGAGGGGCAGAGCTGGCGTATCAATTATAACAAAGATACAAGCGACGTTTTTTTAAAAAGCACTATAAGATATTTTATCTACATTCGTAATTTTTAAAGACATTGCCAATAGGTTAATTTATAGACATTTCTTACTTGTAAATATTTGTTAATTTATTTTATTTTTTATTTGAACTATTCTCACGAAATTATTAAAAATATACAGTAAATATGCTACGATAGTTAATTTATTAAACAATAGTTCCAAACTTCAATTTTATTAAAGAAGGAAAGCAATTTAAGTTTTTGAAAAATTCATCTGAATACGGCAACACATAATGTGTTGCCAGCACAAATTGTTAAAATTATTATTTTGGTGATTTTTTAGAGACGCATATTTTTTTACAAATAAATTTATCAAAAACCTCTCATTTAAATATAACAAAACGATATTGTAACTTAATCAGCTTTGACTTCGACTTACTGCTTTATTTCACATGTACATTTCAGTTGATTGAAAAAAATACTAGATATAGTCGATAATCTAAAGCTTAGAACTTGTAAATACAAAATTGTCCAGTGTACATATTTTTAGTTAAATAAAAAAGGGTCATCTTGTTACTCCAAAAGAGACCTTGAATCCTGCTGACAGTGTCGTTTTTATCAATTTTTGCTGAATGAAAAAAAACGCTATTTTGACCTTGACTCTTCCAAATGGAGTATATTGTACTTTTGAAGACAAAATCTTTGTTAAAATATACTCCCATATATTACTGGATACAATCTGGTTCATCTTATAAAGCTTCTGTTCGATAATAACAAAGATTGTCATATTTTGTTGACTTTACATTGCCAATTGAGTCTACTTTAGAAGTCCACATAGTATATATGTTATACCGGTCTGTCTGCGCGTCGCTGCTGTCTACTCGCGTAGTTTGAGAGCGTGGTCTTTGATGGCGCCGCCGTCGCCCTCCGAGACGAACCTTTTGCGGCCTCTGCGGATGATAAACGGATAAGTTGAGAAGAATGGACATGGAGAAAATATTCATAAACAGGATGATTTTTGAGATGTGATTTGAAGGTCAGGTACTGTTATAGTTACAAGAAAACTGTGTTAGGCAACCATCCATAACTTTTTAAGATATTCTGATCAGCATTTTCGGATTTTGGAAAAAAAAGTTTCAGTCAGCAAAAATATGTAAGGATAGCAAAAAAAGTTAATACTAATCAAAACATGTCCAATTATTTCAAACTTTTGTCTTCCAAAAATTCCGAAACCTAATAGTAAGCTTTGTCAATAAGCAATTTAGTTTGATTGGCAATTCTGTATAAGCATCAGGTATTTTATTAAATTATTTATCACAATGTGTGTGTGTGTGTGTGTGTGTGTGTGTGTGTGTGTGTGTGTGTGTGTGTGTGTGTGTGTGTGTGTGTGTGTGTGTGTGTGTGTTGTCTGTAGTGTGTGTGGTGTGTGTGAGTGAGTGTTTGTGGTGTCTTTGGTGTGTGCAGTGTGTGTGGTGTGTTTGTGTGTGTGTGGTATACCGCTCACCTGGTGGGCACCCTCTGCAGCACCTTGTCTCCGAGGCGGAACTTGTGCTGGCAGCGCTCCAGGAACCTGTCCAGCATGATGTAGGCCAGCGGCACGTCGAGGACTATGTCGCTCATGTCTTCTAGCACGCGGAGGAACCCCTGCGAATGGTAATATCGCAGGGTTAATAAACGGTGGATAAATTACACGATGCAATAATAAGCGATACAATAGATATACAAAATGGCCAATTAGGACCCGGTCTCAGCAAATGCTACATCAGAGACTAATGCAGCACTGGTGTTCTGATCGGGCATATTTAAATATATGCATAAATAATTTAAATAAAGCAGAACCTTCAATGAAACATTAAAAAAAAAACAAAATAATAAAGAAAAATAGGAAACATACAATCACGCTTATAATCCCCGAAGGGGTAGGCAGAGTCCAAGGAGCACTGTTCCTTAAGACCACATTTAGCCATACAAAAATTGGGTTTGGTCAGATGAAAAATCATGAAAGAGTAGTGACAAGTGGCTAGCTCATCGCCTACACAATCACAGACCCAGTACCCAATACGCCCTAACATAAATATAGTTATTAAAACATCAAGACAACAATAAAAAAAAAAAACAAATAAAATTCACGATCTGTGCCATAGACAAAATCATGTGACTCTGTCTGTCTCGCACGGCCACGTCACCGACGCTAGTACCACGTACACTTAAATATATTGGGTCCTTACCTATGAAATTGGTGTTTTTTTTCTCTCTTAGTATTTTGTCTGTAACTATTAAGAATCAGAGTTTTCCTAAAAAATAATTACCTCGTCTAAAAATAGACTATATTTTTGAGCTCTTTTGATTTGTTTTGATAATTTGTTGTAAGTTTAATTGGACACGGAGACAACTCTTTTTAAGTGCCTCCGAAAAAAAATATTTTATTTGCATTCACTTAAAAACAATAAATAATTTTTATGAAGTGTGATATTACACATATTACTAAAGCTTGTCTAATGATAGATGCCAAATATTATTATCTTTGGATTTGTCGTTGTGAAGAAAACTGAAAAAATTTTAGTATGGAAAATGCAGAGTTCCCCAAAATCTCCATACAAAACACCAATTTCATAGGTAAGGACCTAATATAAATGCATGTAAATAATCTGTATGTAATTTTAATTTGTTGCAAAAATATCCTCACCCTATCCATCTGGTCGGGAGTGACTATGACACTCCTGCGCAGCTCCGACAGGAACGTCGACAGCTGCTCTTCAGCGCTCGAGTTTATGCTCTCCAGAGCGAGGACCACCGTCTGAAATATAATAAATTTAGTTGTAGCGGCTACGTCACAGTGCTTTCGAAATCATGGATTGTCACGTATGGGTGTGGATGCAGCTAAAATGAGAGGGCGACAAAAGAAGCGATGGATTGTATGTGTGAAGATAAACTTACATACATCTATACATATAATAAAACTATAGTCTATCCATTTTGATCTGAGACAAAATGTAAACAAACCATAATAAGGTTTCTTTAAGATGTCGTTACTCATTGCCGAAAGGTTTTATCAAAAACATACGATTATTTAATATTTTATTATTACAAACTTTTTAAAGTAAAATGTTACTTTAATGTTACATTTTTGACGTAATTTTAGATGACTAAATTAATAATAGCTACTAAAATGACCTAAAACGCATAGTATTCTCAAACTTTTATTATGAATATAGAATACTTCCAACAGAAGATAAACAATCGTAACATGTTCATGACACCTTGAATCTACATTGAATTTAATTGCTATATTTCATATTTAGTATTATTTGGATGATAGCAATGATAGCTTGTTTTTAAATATACTGAACATTTGTGAAATGAAGTAATGTTTTACGAGTATTAGGTATACTCGTAAAACATTACTTCATTTCACAAATAAATAATGTTTATATTCAATGACGATATTGGTATTATTAAGTATGGCAAAAAAATTAGAGCCCATATTATTTTGTCCCAGAATTGGATAAAAAGTTTGAGAATCACATATTCTATGTTTACCTTTTGTCTCAGATCAAAATGGATAGAGTATAGACATCGAATGTCCGTACATAGAGAAAAAATCAAGTAAAGTAGAAAAGTAAAAAAGTAGAAAAGAAACAATAAATTAAACAATTTTTTTTTGTATTTTCCCTCTTTTAACATACCCCTGGTATATATATATACCCCTGGTATGTTAACAATTTTTTTTTTGTATTTTCCCTCTTTTAACATACCCCTGTAGGCCTAGCACGGGCCGGAGAGAAAAAGTCCCCGGAGACAAAATTACTCATTGCCTCTCGCTTCCGCGCGAACGAAGAAGCGAGAGGCAATGGCGATTTTTGTCTCCGGGGACTTTTTCTCTCCGGCCCGTGCTAGGCCTTCTGGTATATATATATACCCCTGGTATGTTAAAAGAGGGAAAATACAAAAAAAAAATTGTTTAATTTATTGTTTCTTTTCTAACGGGCTAATCTCCAAAATGGCGGGGCCGATTTCTATGAAATTTTGCATGATGATAACTTATATCCCTGGTCAACATCTTACGATACTTTTTATTCCGGGAAATTGGGTTCCCGTGGGATAGTTAAAAAACCAGTAACCGCGGACGAAATCGCGGGCAACAGCTAGTACATAATTTGTTTGTACGATGATATTATCATTATGCTTGTATCCCAGAAGGCCTAGCACGGGCCGGGGAGAAGAAGTCCCCAGAGACAATCGTCATTGCCTCTCGCTTCTTCGTCGGCGCGGAAGCGAGAGGCAATGAGTAATTTTGTCTCCGGGGACTTTTTCTCTCCGGCCCGTGCTAGGCCTACTGGTGTATATGTCGCAATAAGATAGTTATAACGGTAAAATAGTTATATCTTTAGTAAATTCTAAATTTAATTCCGAATCCGTCGTGGTCGAGTGGTCTGTATGCCGGTCTCACGGCGTCGCCATCTCGAGAGGTCCTGGGTTCGATCCCCGATGGGGCCAAATTTTTGGGTGATGAATTTTCAGGCATTTGTTCTCCAGTCTTGGATATTCATTATATATGAATTATATTATGTATATTCTGAATAATTATGTATTTCTCTATAAAATATATTTGTCCGTCATCACACAAGCAGCATTTAGTTGCTTAAAATGGGACTAGTTGATAGGTGTGAATGTCTGAGGATATTTATTTATTATTATTTATTTTATTATTAATACAAAAGCGCTTATTCAGTTAAGACGCGTCTTAGCGCATGCTTATGAATGTCATAAACATTTTACAATATTTCTTAGAAAATCACATCCGTTCACAAAACTACCAGGAGGCCTTGGTCTGAGAAGAACGGGCAAGAAACTCAGCAAGTTTCTACCCTCCCTTTACATTAGTATCATTTACAAAATGTCAAAAACTACAACATCATTGAATTTTAAAAAGATAAAGATATGTACTTATTGTAAGTAATATTCTGGAGTTTATCGCTACTGCCTATCTTACCTCTGATTGCCGGAACACAACAACGCTTATAACATTGTTATTATGGCAACAAATTAGTTAAGACGGTGGTACCTAGCCAGGCGGGCTTAGAAGCCCTACCACCAACCAAACCGAGCAGGAAAACCCCTGAATCCGTGGGGAATCGAACCACGGACCTCCCGAACTGCACCCGAGAGGAGCTCGTGGTGGAAGTGCGGCACCTCCCTCGCACAGCGGAAGGCCTCGGCCGGTGTATAAATGTTGTGTGACGTCCTGTGTGACGCACTATGTGACATGTGTGACGCGATGTGTGACACACCTCGTATACCAGCTCGTGGTGGAAGTGCGGCACCTCCAGTTCCCGCACGCAGCGGATGGCCTCGGCGAGGTCGCTCGACGTCAGGTACTCCTTCAGCAAAAGCTGGATCTGACGGATCAGGGACTTCACTGGCCTGTGAAGCGAAACAAATAAAATTACAGGTGTGGAGAGACGAGTTTCACCAAAAATAAATATAATAATAATAAAAAAACAAGCTCATAATGTACTGTCATGACATTAGTATGTCTATGTTCCGTTCATACGAAAAGGCGAGGCTCGCGCGCGATGCGCACAGAGGTAAGAATATTCAGAAATTGATATTTATTTTTGTAAGAAAGTAAAATGTGTCAAATTATCAAACATCACAGAACATAATGTTGTTATTTAAAAATACTATGATTTTTAAAACGATGGGTCTAGCGGACAGCTAGAAAGGAGAATGACCAAAAGTGGGCTAAATTCCGTTTTTGTTTTTGTTGCGTATCGGGTACTGCGTCTGTGATTGTGTAGGCGATGAGCTAGCCACTTGTTACTACTCTTTCACGATTTTTCATCTGAACAAACCCAATGTTTGTATGGCTAAATGTGGTCTTAAGGAACACAGTGCTCCTTGGACTCTGCCTACTAGGGATGTTGCGAACATTCGCATCCGCATCCGCAAATGCGGAACTTCCGCATAGATTCGGACATCTGCATCTGCATCCGCATTAATCAGTGCGGATGTTCATGCGGATGCGGATATCATACAAGTAGCGACAAGAAAGACATTGGGCGGGCCCGGCGAGTGGCGCGTGCCGGTCGCACGTGACAATGGGACCAATGGGAACGTAGACATTGGTGACAAGATTCGACACGTTTGTTGTGGTGCCTCATTTGTTTCTTGTTAATAATACATTACGTGTTTGTTTGCGCATATCATATAATAGTTATTTATTATACAAGAGTGGAAAGTTCCTTTTTAACCGCGTGCTCGATTTGGATGACCGAGCAAGCGAAGGATTCTTAAGTTGAATCACGAGCGCAGCGAGTGATTCTAAATTAGAATCCTGAGCGTCAGCGAGGGAAACAAACGAGCACAAGGTGAAAAATCTTTCCACTCGAGTGCAATACGTAACTTTTCATCCCACCTCAGCGAGGAAATGACAAAATGAAAAAGAAAACAATTTATAATGACAAAATATTTTTTCACAATTTAAAAAGTTCTAATCATAAATTTGGCACCATAGAGGTTACATTAAATAGGTTTAATGACGTTTTGAATTTACAATTATATTGAGTACTCATTATATGTGATGTTCTAAATTCAAATCTACTTTGCCGCTCAAGCGAATAAAATAGAATTTTCCAGCCAGATTTCGAAGCGCAAAATTACACTTTCCGAGGTGGTGGGATGAAAAATAAATAGATATTTTAAATATAAAAATAAGTACTTATGTTTGATTTGATTACAATAAAAATGTTAACAATTATATATCACTATCATTGTTATAATTCTTCATTAATTGACTTTATTTACATAATATCTTAAACATCTGCATCTGCATCCGCATCCGCGGATGTGAGCCTTCAAAACTCCGCATCCGCATTCGCATCCGCGGATGTGACAAAATCAGCATCCGCAACATCCCTGCTGCCTACCCCTTCGGGGATTACAAGCGTGATTTTATGTATGTATGTAACAAATAGTTGCCTTACCTAATTCCGCCTCCGTAGCCCCAGATGTTGTCGAGTCGAACGAGCCCTTGCTTCATGGACAAAAGCGTCTCCGCTCGGTGCAGCACTTGTCTGGATCAAATATACACTATCAGCATTAAACAATAGGTCTTTACCTATGAAATTGCGACGGTAATTACGTCCCATCAGGTGTGTAAAAAAACCATCATACCAATATTTACCTATTAATAGGTCCTTACCTATGAAATTGTCGTTTTGTATGGAGATTTTGGGGAATTCTGCATTTTCCATACTAAAATTTTTTCAGTTTTCTTCACAACGACAAATCCAAAGATAATAATATTTGACATCTATCATTAGACAAGCTTTAGTAATATGTGTTATATCACACTTCATAAAAATTATTTATCGTTTTTAAGTGAATGCAAATAAAATGATGTATTCGGGAGGCACTTAAAAAGAGTTGTCTCCGTGTCCAATTTAAACACAATCAAACTTACAACAAATTATCAAAACAAATCAAAGGAGCTCAAAAATATAGTCAATTTTTAGACGAGGTAATTATTTTTTAGGAATACTCTGAATCTTAATAGTTACAGACAAAATACTAAGAGAGAAAAAACGCCAATTTCATAGGTAAGGGCCCAATATTATTATTTATGGTAGTCGGGGCTGTTTCGCATCACTGCGACCTAATAAGATCTATTGTGACCAGCCTCCTATGTAAGTTTATTTAGGCCCTACAGTAGCTCCATCAACTGGGCACTGTCTAAGAAAGATAAGATGTTCCCAGTTTGGATTGATTTTATTTCATCTGGGTCAAGGGTGTTTCCCCAGGTGTCTGCTTCTTTTGTGAATCAGCGGTTCACAGTAGCACAAGAGGTGTGGTGTTTCACGCTCTTGTTCGCAGAATCAGCAAGTGTCAGTCCTTTAACTTCATGTTGTAGACTTTAACTGTTTAACTTGCAGTGCCCAGTCAAAGTCCTCATAATAATCACCACTAACCACTTTAAAAAGTCGTAGAGAGCGTGGTGATTTGATTGAGACCTACAAAATATTGAATGGCCACTATAACGTTGAACCTCAGAGTAAACAGAACTGGAGTAGCCATTAGTCAATTTCTCAAACATTTTTTTCTGCCATTTCTTGCGGGGGGTGAGGTTACCACTACACTCAAAGCCAGCACACATAAACAATAACTTATACCGTTTTTACAAATGCACACATGCATAATTCGACACACAAATTAAAATTTCACGCACACACACGCTTAAAATAGTCACGTGGGGTGTGCGTTTTGACAACGTCACAGCCGCACTCCCCACGAGACTAGCGCTCGAAATTTGAAATCGTAGAATTCTAAAACATGATATAATGAAGTAAATAATCATAAAATCTTAAAAAAATTTATTACAAATAAAAGGTGACACCATCTTTTAGCATACTCGATGTTTTTTATTTATTTTTACAACAAAAAACAGCACAGGCAGGCATTTTTGCGGGAGCTCTGTTCGCCGCAACGTTTACAATGTTATGGCTGTCAAAATGGCGGCTCAACTAGTTTTATTAAACGTGCAAGCATCCGATGCTTGTGCATTTGGCAGAGGGGAAAGTAAGACAAAGGCTACTCCAGTTCTGTTTACTCTGAGCGTTGAAGGGATAGATGGAATTTACACACGTAACAGCAATGCTCACTTAAGAGGACACCACCTAAAGCTCAGCACTAAGCCGTCAAAGAACAATCCCCATCGTCACTTTTTGACTATCAGAGTAGTCGATGCATGGAATAGACTCCCACAGGATATAGTGTCTGCTAAAAACACCAACCAATTTAAAAACAGGCTGGACAGATACATTAAAAAAATAAATAAATGTATATTTAGATACAGACATTATCAGTTGCACCAACTGCCTACCTGATAATTATATCGCTCATCCAAAAGAATAATGACATAATTACCAAAAAGTCGAAAATGAGTTTTTGATGCCATAACTTCATGTTTTGCACGTTTTATCTACGGTAAAAACGACAGAATTGTTGTTCCATTAGTTTCCGAAAGAGAGAGTCACTGCCGTCATGGTGTTGGCCTATACTTCGAAAGGCTACGCGGAAAAATCGACAAAGTTTATAAAATGTAGACAGATTTATAAAAATAAAACTAAAATTGAATATAATGTTGTTTAAATTCATGATTTATTCCCATATCCAAACCTAGTTTAATGTCATAATTGTATTATTTGATGTATAAAATGTCATAAATGTACGTCTGGTTTGTTTTATTTCGTTTTTTCAAATAGTTATCTTAAGTTTTCTCGCAAACTTTTTATGTTATATTATTGGTAGTAAAGTAACACAACATAACAATTAAAATATATCAATAGAATGATTGGAAATACACAATATTTTCGATGTCAAACTTTTGAAACGCTCTCCTGAAAAATCCCAAAAACGTAATTACGTCAATATTCTTTTGGATGAGCGATATAACAATAATAATATTTACCTAGCATGATGATTATGCGCGTCGGGTTTCGCCTGAACGAACCGCGGCGGCAGGCAGTCGTCGGCGACGCATCGCGCGATGAAGTTGGACAGCAGGACGGCCGCGTCCGGCGTGTCTAGTACGAGATCTGGCAGCTTGTCCAGCAGCCGCTCGAATGCTGCGACGACAGAAAATTATTGATAAAATAATACATACATGCATACATGTTGGTCCGGGACACCAAAAGAATGTGCCAACTGCTTTTCTTGCCTAGCAAGTCGTAAAGGCGACTAAGGGCGTATTGGGTACTGGGTCTGTGATTGTGTAGGCGAGGAGCTAGCCACTTGTTACTACTCTTTCACGATTTTTCATCTGACCAAACCCAATTTTTTTATGGCTAAATGTGGTCTTAAGTAAGCCAGTGATCCTTGGACTGAGATTGCAGGCGTAATTGTATGTATGTATGTACATACATATAATCACGACTATTATCCCCTAAGGGTTAGTTAGAAACAAGGCAAGAGCACTGCAAAAGAAGTCCATTGTCATAGTCTGCGCTTCAACAAGCAGCGACTGCACTCAGCGTGACAGGTGATGAGCCCGTCGCCGCTATAAGCTATTGGAAGGTTGTGCAATTTTAAGTCCATTAGTCGCCTTTTACGACACCCAAGGGAAGAGATGGGTTGGTAGTATTCTTTTAATGAGCCGCTACCACACGGCTCCACGGCATATTATAATAATAATATACAAATAATATCTTAACACATCACAACATCACCTATCAACTAGTCCCATTTTAAGCAACTAATGTTGCTTGTGTTACGGACACTAGATGACGGATAAATATATTTAATAGATAAATACATATAAATATCCTGAATATATATAAACATCCAAGACTGGATAACAACTGTCTGTAAATTTATCACCCAAACACTTGCCTCCACTGGGGATCGAACCCAGGACCTCTCGAGATGGCGACGCCTTGAGACCGGCACACAGACCACTCGACCACGGAGGTCGTCAAGTCATATTTTGATATTTTTTAATAGAAAGTCAAATTTTAACGGTCTGTAGCCAAACCGAGCCTGTTCATTCCTTAATTATTGGAAAGCTCTGTATAAAAGAGAAATATAGGTAGTTCATGTAAGATGACAGTAAAGCAGCTGTCCAATTTAAATAACTTTCGAGTGAGGGTCCTTTCACATAGACCGGCTCGGAGCGGAGAGCATTTTTTCATCAGAGGTTGGAGTCATTGCAATAACGTTTATATTGGGTCCTTACCTATGAAATTGGTGTGTTTTTACTCCCTTAGTATTTTGTCTGTAACTATTAAGATTCAGAGTATTCCTAAAAAATAATTACCTCGTCTAAAAATAGACCATATTTTAGAGCTCTTTTGATTTGTTTTGATAGTTTGTTGTAAGTTTCATTGTGTTAAAATTGGACACGGAGACAACTCTTTTTGAAGGGCCTCCCAAATACATCATTTTATTTGCATTCACTTAAAAACGATAAATTATTTTTATGAAGTGTGATATTACACATATTACTAAAGCTTGTCTAATGATAGATGCCAAATATTATTATCTTTGGATTTGTCGTTGTGAAGAAAACTGAAAAAATTGTAGTATGGGAAATGCAGAATTCCCCAAAATCTCCATACAAAACACCAATTTCATAGGTAAGGACCTAATATTTAGGTTTCACTTCTTTTGTTATTGGGAATGCTAAAGAGCATATGCGCTCCGAACGTACAACCTCGCCGGTCGTGTGAAAGGACACTATTTTTCATTCTATCTTCCGTGAAACGTATAATGCACTCACTCAAATTATAGTGTGAAGTGAAGGCCACCTAACCTTTTTTATTATTTTTTCATGACAAACCATTATTTATCATCATTACTATAAAATAAATAGCAACATCTCAAACTGTATGTCTCAGACCCCTTTGCCATATATAAACATGAAATACATGGCTATCAGTTAAACAAAATATAGAAATACGTGACTATCGGCAAAATTCCTTATACACTCATAAATATAATTAAGCTTACCTACAAATGAGAGGAAATTAATTGGCATTTTCAAGCAGCCATCATTTTTATGAAAAAAAAAATCAAAAATAGTCTACAATTTGCAATCAAGGAAGATTTAAAACACTGATGAATATATAAAAATATCTCTATACAAATAGACAATACAACTCATGTAGAAGCATTGAATTAAAAGTCTAGACCGCCTAATTTTGAAAATTAATCTTCTGTGAGGAAAACGCACAGATAGTTTTGTTTTCTTATTAAAAGAATGCAAAGGGAACTAATCCCATACCGCCAAAAGGTAAGGCCATAGACATCTACTTACCATAACTAATGTCTTTGGCAGAAAAGACTCTCCCGTAGAGGTCTGAGATCAGGACGGAGGCCATCTCGCAGTGCGATGGCTTGTGGTCGAGAGCTATTTCGATAATCGTCTCGCACACCTGGGAATTACAATAATTATTATTTAACGACCTCGAGGTCAAGCTCGGTGGCGTAGTGGTTAGGTTAGGTTACCCTTTGGCTTGCGATCGAAAACAAAGCTAACCATCGTCATGGTCAGGCCGTGGATGGTCAAAACTGTGATCTCGAGCTCCTCCGTGCTTCGGAAGGCACGTTAAGCCGTTGGTCAGGTCATTACAACCGATTCTACCCACCAACCCGCATTGGGCCAGCTTGTTGGTGTTACGGCCCATACTCCTCATATGTTTTTCCACGGGGAAGGCCTATGCCCAGCAGTAGGACGAAGGCTGAGGACTGGACACGAGTGGATTGTACGCTAGTTTGAATGCGTCACCAACTTAAACGGTTAGACATATTTCATTCAAACACAATCAATTACAATCACGCCTATATCCCCCTAGGGGTAGGCAGAAGTGCATTACACAGACTGCCAGTAATTTCGTCTGCTTCAAGTGATAGTAGTGACAAGCCTATTGCCATTGCTGGGCACTTACATATTAGGTCCTTACCTATGAAATTGGTGTTTTGTATGGAGATTTTGGGGATGTCTGCATTTTACATACTGACATTTTATAAGTTTTCTTCACAACGACCAATCCAGAGATAATAATATTTGGCATGTATCATTAGACAAGCTTTAGCAATATGTGTGTGGACACGCTTGATAAAAATTATTCATCGTTTTTATGTTAATGCAAATCAAATGATGTATTCGGGAGGCAGTTAAAAATAATTGTGTTTGTGTCTAATTTTAACACAATTAAACTTACAAAAAATTATCAATTTAAATAATACGAGCTCAAATATATGGTCTTTTTTTAGAAGAGGCAATTATTTAATAAGAATGTTCTGAAACTTAATAGTTACGGACAAATTGCTAAGACAGAATAAAAACACCAATTTCATAGGTAAGGACCCAATATGATACCCTCATTGAAAAGAAGAGAAGGGATGTCTGTGTGGCTCCTAAAGCTACTGCTAAATCAGTGTTCGCTAGACGGCAGCGAATATTTCAATCATCACATTTGTACAATATTTTAAATAAAGAACTAAATACACACACACACTACTTTTATTAACATTTTAGTTTTGTATAAAATCAGTTTTCAGTAACCCTTTGAGTAATGTAAATCACGAAAGAGCGGGTATTTCCTGGCACAAGTATCAAGTATACTTAAAAGGAGATCTCCAAGTACTGTTATGAAACCTATAGTTTGTGGATATTAAATAAACATGTTTTTTAACATGTATAACACAATAACCATAACACGCTTGGTTTCAATACAAATCGTGACACTTGCGTTATCAATGTAATCCGCGTGTGAATGTCAGAAGATATATTTCTATATTGTTTACTGACCACATGGCTCCGTTTAGCCGTGACGAACTCCAAGAGGTCCTCGGCGGCAGCATTGGTGTCTCCATGCTCGAAGTACTCCAATATAACTGGTTCCGACTTGCGCTGGGCACAACAAAAATTAAGTTGTTATTATCTTTTTAAATAAACATGAATAATGAAATGAGCGGCGTTGTGACGGGTTGAACTCGGGGATCAGAGGTAAGATAGCCGAACTGGCTATCTTACCTCTGATTGCCGGAATCCTCAGTTGATGAGGATTACAGGTAAGCTCGCTTCCACCTTTGGCCTTATCGTCACTTACCATCAGGTGAGATGAAGGCCGAGAGCTTACCTGTCAAATTAAAAAAAAACTCACTCAAATTGTTCTGAAAAAAATATAGGAGACATTAGAGCTTTGCATATCGTACAGCTTTGTGTCCTGGGATGTGAATTCAAATTGGTAAGCCTCAAGTACTGATTTCGCGAGAAAAAAGTCGCGTGTCTTGGTGACCGCATGGCGGTCGGAAATCATTCTATAATAAAGCAGGCGCCCATGGAAGCGTGAGTGCAAAATATGAGGACCACATTCTCTAAATAGTTTTGAATTCAGAAAATACTATATAAAAAATCTTTAAAAATGTCTAATGGACTAAAAAGAGGAAAAAAAATATTTTGGTTAAAAGAATTTTCGAAAATTTAAACGTGGAGCGCATTTTCAGTCATTTGCCTATTGATATAATTATTTATCATATTTAATAAAATGACCACGTTTACATTTTCGACAATTCCTTTAACCAAAATATTTATTTTCCTCTTTTTAGTCCATTGGTAAAACGTGGTTTTTTAAATATTTTTTTATACAGTATTTTTTTCACTCTTGTTTTATTTAATATTGTGTTGTTACCGGAAGCAAGCCTGTATGCAAAATTTCAGCTCAATCGGATGTCGGGAAGTGGTCGAAAAATCGAATGCCAGATTTGATCTCCGCGGACAGACATACAAGAAAAAGATAGATAAGAAAAACGTGGTAAAAAGCTTGCAGAGTATCATTCTGAATGTTGCAATGTGATTTCTTCGTCCATTTTTTTTAATTCGATCCCCTAGATATCGAGTAGGTAATGTATGTCAGTTGGTTTGGAACATAGCGCTATAGTATATTTTATTCAGCTCAAAAATACCTCTCTAACGATGTAACACAAATAGCTATCGTAATCTACAATCTTTTCCGAGTTCAAAACTATTTACAGAAAGCGGTCCTCATATTTTGAACGACGAAAATCATTTGGCACCTGCTTATCTTATCTTAGGAAACATTGTGATCTTGGACAAAGGTACTCGACGACCCAGCAGCCTCGGTCTCGTCAAAATCCGTTTACTTATTTACGAGTAACGCTAGATATTTATAATTAAGTCTGGCATTGCATCAGCATACAAACGCCATGTCTGTTGCCAATGACCCCTATTGCGCGAGCGCATTTTAGCGTAATTATAATGTATGATGTAATGTATGAAGAAGAGCTTGGTGGCGTAGTGGTTAGTACGCTTTGGCTTTGATATCAAAAATAAAGCTATCTTCGCTACGGTCAGGCCGTGGACGGGTGACCAAACTTTGTGACTTCGAACTCCTCCGTGCTTCGGAAGGCACGTTAAGCCGTTGGTCCCGGTTGATATTGCAACCGTTTCTACCCACCAAGCCGCTTTGGGCCAGCTGCAGCGTGGTGGTGTTACGGCCCATACTCCTGCTTCCATGAGGAAGGCCTGTGCCCAGCAGTGGGACGTATATAGACTGTGGATTAAAAATTTAATTATCGCTGACTTGATGAATTTCTTGTTATCTATCATTGTTTCATAATAGTCGAAACGAATTTTCGCAATTTTTACGAGGTTTTAATACGATATCTTGTTATCCTATTAATAAGATTATAGGTTTATGCTCATTTTGATTATTATCATTATTATTGGGGCCAAAGGGGTAGGCAGAGATATTAGGTCCTTACCTATGAAATTGGTGTTTTGTATGGAGATTTTGGGGAACTCTGCATTTTCCATACTAAATTTTTTTCAGTTTTCTTCACAACGACAAATCCAAAGATAATAATATTTGGCATCTATCATTAGACAAGCTTTAGTAATATGTGTAATATCACACTTCATAAAAATTATAAATCGTTTTTAAGTGAATGCAAATAAAATTATGTATTCGGGAGGCACTTAAAAAGAGTTGTCTCCGTGTCTAATTTTAACACAATTAAACTTACAACAAATTATCGAAACAAATCAAAAGAGCTCAATAATATAGTCTATTTTTAGACGAGGTAATTATTTTTTAGGAATACTCTGAATCTTAATAGTTACAGACAAAATACTAAGAGAGAAAAAAAACACCAATTTCATAGGTAAGGACCCAATATTAATTTTTTACTTGTTTCTGTTATCATAAAACTCCACGCTGGCCCTATGCGGGTTGGTGGGTAGAAACGGTTGCAATAGCGACCAGGATTAATGGCTTTCGAGATCACAAAGTTTCGGTCACCCATCCAAAACCTGACCATGAAGAAGGTAGCTTAGTTTTCGATATCGAAAGCCAAAGCGTACTAGCCACTACACCACCGAGTTGTTAATATCAGCCTACAAAACATCGCTATACATAACAAAACAAATCATCCACCTACCATGACCCGTAACCCTACAATTTGGCTAAGGAGTCGTACAAGAATAGATCCGTTCATTTCACTCTCTATTGAATTAGAAAGAGACGAGAATAGTCATTAACCATTAGGTTGGCAACAGAATCGCGGTATTGGTTAAAAAACATATAACGTCAACGAACTCTTATATCAGTTAAAATCGAGGTCACCGTTGAAGGCAAGCGTAGAAAATACAAGGCCTAGTTAAAGAGAAATAAAAAGTGAAGGAAAAAACTGATTCGTGTAAACTTATGATTAAAGCTCGGATATTCGGATGCATATTAACCTAAAGTACATTTTTGGCTAACATATTACTGAAGCGGCTTCTTAAAATAATTTTATTAAAAATAAAATCCCAGGATTCCGAGACTGTATAACTAATCAGGTTCATATTAAGCGTTAAATTTTAAAATACCATTCAAGTTCGTAAAATATACATACTTGGTAGGTAACAATTTGATGAAAGGTGTAAGAGAAAAGATAGTGTTAGAAATTCTTTTTTATTTAAATATTAATAGTTAAAAATATAATATAATTTTTTTTATGAAACCTGCTTCTTCATATTTAACCATTGCAAAATTTTTATTAATTTTCGATATAAAAGTGCTATCCACATAAGCTAACATCTAAACTTTAGGTAAATCCTTAAGGGTAATCCGTTAGGTTGTAAAATTTTTCAATTGCAACAAAGAGTATTATTATTATTATAAATCATCATTAGCCTGCCTAAAGAAGGCTGCAGCTGGGATCAGGTCAAACAGCTCTTCAGAACACTCTCCATAGTAAAAGCAATAAAGAATGCAGAGAGAAGCTACATCTCTAATATCCATAATTGTCATTTTATCGCTTCAAATAAGCAATGACTGAATAAACCATGCTTTGATTATGTTTCACATAGCAATGTCTCTAAAATTACGTTACATTTATGGTTAATGTTTCTGAACTGCCTTTACACAAATTCAAACTATGTGTCAAACGAAATTTAATAAAAAAGGGTTACTACTTATACAATTCAGGAATATTTGGACGATAAAATGCGTGGACAGATTGACACGTCTTTATGTGTGACTCGTAATGTGGGATGTTGGCAGTCGCTTTTTAATTAATTAGTTTTTCTCTTAATTGCTATGCGAATTTCAACATAGTTCATTGTTTCAAGTACTTTCAAGTGTTTATATATTGGG
The DNA here is from genome assembly GCA_910589355.1 of Parapoynx stratiotata. Classification (NCBI taxonomy): domain Eukaryota; kingdom Metazoa; phylum Arthropoda; class Insecta; order Lepidoptera; family Crambidae; genus Parapoynx; species Parapoynx stratiotata. Next base: position 5,997,655 of record OU342485.1, on the reverse strand, counting down.
TCCTTACCTATGAAATTGGTGTTTTTATTCGGTCTTAGCAATTTGTCCGTAACTATTAAGTTTCAGAACATTCTTATAAAATAATTGCCTCTTCTAAAAATAGACCATATATTTGAGCTCGTATTATTTAATTTGATAATTTTTTGTAAGTTTAATTGTGTTAAAATTGGACACAAAGACAATTATTTTTAACTGCCTCCCGAATACATAATTTGATTTGCATTAACATAAAAACGATGAATAATTTTTATCAAGCGTGTTCACACACATTGCTAAAGCTTGTCTAATGATACATGCCAAATATTATTATCTCTGGAGTTGTCGTTGTAAAGAAAACTGATTAAATGTTAGTATGTAAAATGCAGACATCCCCAAAATGACAATACAAAACACCAATTTCATAGGTAAGGACCTAATATTATTCTAAAAATCTAGGTTCATAATCCACCCACATGATTGTACTAGCCTAAGATTTATAAAAAACAAAAGGATTATAAAAAATGTGAAAAAAAAGAGCAACCCTCGAGTTTCTGGCTCGCTCTTCTCGGGGATGTTCAACATAGTTCAACATAGTTCATTGTTTCAAGTACTTTCAAGTGTTTATATATTGGGTCCTTACCTATGAAATTGGTGTTTTTTTTCTCTCTTAGTATTGTGTCTGTAACTATTAAGATTCAGAGTATTCCTAAAAAATAATTACCTCGTCTAAAAATAGACTATATTTTTGAGCTCTTTTGATTTGTTTCGATAATTTGTTATAAGTTTAAGTGTGTTAAAATTGGACACGGAGACAACTCTTTTTAAATACATCATTTTATTTGCATTAACTTAAAAACGATAAATAATTTTTATGAAGTGTGATAAAACACATATTACTAAAGCTTGTCTAATGATAGATGCCAAATATTATTATCTTTGGATTTGTCGTTGTGAAGAAAACTGAAAAAAATTTAGTATGGAAAATGCAGAATTCCCCAAAATCTCCATACAAAACACCGATTTCATAGGTAAGGACCTAATATTAGAGGCTGCGGTGAGGTGAGTTGGTCTGCTTTCTTTACAAAACAATCTCATATTTTATCATAGACACAAATTTGTTGCACATTTCATCATTCATTCAAGTCATACGCACAAAAACACCCTTCACGCGTGTGGCAAGGGTCGTCCAACCGCCAAAGACCTGTCTACGTGATCGTAGACACGCAAGCGTTGCTAATTGTATTGATTTTAAACGATGCGTTGGCTACGACTGTTGCTGTTTTGTTTATCTAGACTGCTCTACAGACGATTTTATTGCCACAGTGGTATTATAATGTTAATGACTATAGCTTATTAATTAGGTACGACACGTGATATCCCTGGTCAACATCTTAGATTTTTTTTTTAATACTACCAGGGTGGCAAATGGTGGCAGATGGGCAGTGGTCACCGTAGCCTATGGACGCCTGCAACACCGAGGGCATCACCAGCGCGTTGCCGACCCTTAAAAAACCTTTTCACGCCCTTTTTGAAGGATTCCATGCTGTAGTCTCTTGGGAAAGCCTCACCAGGGAGTTCATTCCACAGCCTAAGCGTACGAGGTAGGAAATTCCTCCTAAAACGCACGGTACGCGACCATTTAGATACTTTTTATTCCCGAAAATTAAAGGGTTCCCGTGGGATAGTTAAAAAACTATAGTAAACGACGTCGCGGGCAGCAACTAGCCTGAAATATGTACGTTTTACGCGACCGACTTGTAAGTTAAAAGTGTGCTGATAAAAATAAACGTTTGGCACGAAAACAAACGAAGATGAGTCAGCCGTTGTATTTTTAAATGCAATAACAATGCAACGATTTACTATTATACTGCGCATTTCAATTGATTAGCTCAATTTGTGCGTAAACATGTTTATTTCAGGGGCAGCATAGTACACCGTAGCTTAATAACAACTAGGTTAAATTTAAAAAACTGAGTTATGTGCAGTTACGTCCATTACTCCCGCTTAGACCCGGCGCCTCAGAGTAAACAGAACTGGAGTAGCCATTAGTCAATTTCTCAAACATTTTTTTCTGCCATTTCTTGCGGGGGGTGAGGTTACCACTACACTCAAAGCCAGCACACATAAACAATAAGTTTTACCGTTTTTACAAATGCACACATGCATAATTCGACACACAAATTTAAACTTAACGCACACACGCTTAAAATAGTCTCGTGGGGTGTGCGTTTTGACAACGTCACAGCCACAATCCCCGCGAGACTAGCGTTCGAAATTTGAAATCGTAGAATTCTAAAACATGAAATAATGAAGTAAATAATCATAAAATCTCAAAAATTATAATTACAAAAAAAAGGTGACACCATCTTTTAGCATACTCGATGTTTTCTATTTATTTTTACAACAAAAAACAGCACAGACAGGCATTTTTGCGGGAGCTCTGTTCGCCGCAACGTTTACAATGTTATGGCTGTCAAAATGGCGGCTCAACTAGTTTTATTAAACGTGCAAGCATGCGATGCTTGTGCATTTGGCAGAGGGGAATGTTAGACAAAGGCTACTCCAGTTCTGTTTACTCTGAGCCCGGTGCACACTATCGGCATTGGCAAGGAAAGGAATCCTTCGGCATCCAATGCAAACGCACACTGACTAATGACTAAACTAAACTGACAATGACTAAAATGACTCTGCTGTGGTGTCACGTGCATCGGGTCGTTGCGTTCCCTAAAATATGGTTCAGCGAAGCGATGGCTGGTTCATGTGTCATGCCTGTGAACAGGTGCCACTGTCGGTGTCTGGTCAAACTCATGCCTGTCTGATTTGTAGAATTGGCGTAATCAATGAAGTTTTCTTTGGGACTGTATGGTACGGCAGGTGGTGAAGTGGTGAACCTATCCTGGTTTTGTATATACTACTTTTTCAATTTCCTAATTTTATTTTATTAATGTAATATTACATTTGTAATGAAAAATGTGGTAAACTGCAGAATTTATAACACAGATATTTATTTATTTTTTCTTCTAAAACTTCAATGACGTTGTAGTTTATGACATTGGGAATTCTGCATTTTCCATACTAACATTTTATCAGTTTTCTTCACAACGACAAATCCAGAGATAATAATATTTGGCATGTATCATGAGACAAGCTTTAGTAATATGTGTAATATCACACTTCATAAAAATTATTTATCGTTTTTAAGTGAATGCAAATAAAATGATGTATTCGGGAGACACTTAAAAAGAGTTGTCTCCGTGTCTAATTTTAACACAATTAAACATACAACAAATTATCAAAACAAATCAAAAGAGCTCAAAAATATAGTCTATTTTTAGACGAGGTAATTATTTATTAAGAATACTCTGAATCTTAATAGTTACAGACAAAATACTAAGAGAGAATAAAAACCCCAATTTCATAGGTAAGGACCCAATATAATTTGGATTTGTACGCTTTACGGTTGCGAAGATGTTTAAGATAATTCTGGGGTAACATTTGCGTGTTTGCTGGATCTCTGAAACGACTAAGCATTATTTCATAAAATTTTATATACACAACTTTGTCTTGATTTATTTGAATTCGTTCATGAATAAAAAGTTTAAAATAATACACCGTTTGGAACTTATTCATGTTAATATAAATATCCTTTCATAGGTCCTAACTCTTTAAATATGTACCACAGAGCCTTTTTTGAAACGTTTCAATATAGTTCACGACAACCTCCAGATATGTGTAAATTTCTATTTGAATCCTATTAGTAATAAATAAATTATCGCGAAATTTCGTCCAATTCGGGCAGCGGTGTGCAGCGACGTAATTTAAAAGCTGATTAATTGAGTTTCTTAAGGATTTGCTTGCTGAATTATATGTAACAAATTAGTTAGATAGTAAAATTTTAAGCCTGTTAGTTTTCAGCCTGATCCAATCAATAATTACCGAAATAAACGATACAGAGTCATTCTCAGAGTAAACAGAACTGGAGTAGCCATTAGTCAATTTCTCAAACATTTTTTTCTGCCATTTCTTGCGGGGGGTGAGGTTACCACTACACTCAAAGCCAGCCGTTTTTACAAATGCACACATGCATACTTCGACACACAAATTTAAATTTCACGCACACACACGCTTAAAATAGTCACGTGGGGTGTGCGTTTTGACAACGTCACAGCCGCACTCCCCACGAGACTAGCGTTCGAAATTTGAAATCGTAGAATTCTAAAACATGAAATAATGAAGTGAATAATCATGAAATCTTAAAATTTATAATTACAAATAAAAGGTGACACCAACTTTTAGCGTACTCGATGTTTTCTATTTATTTTTACAACAAAAAACAGCACAGGCAGGCATTTTTGCGGGAGCTCTGTTCGCCGCAACGTTTACAATGTTATGGCTGTCAAAATGGCGGCTCAACTAGTTTTATTAAACGTGCAAGCATCCGATGCTTGTGCATTTGGCAGAGGGGAATGTTAGACAAAGGCTACTCCAGTTCTGTTTACTCTGAGGAGTCATTACATCCAGCATTACCGTGATAACCCGATCATATTTGGAGGTCAATTTGACATCAGATTGTTATTATTAAAGATAAGTTGAAAACATAAGGTACTTAAGAAAATGTTTTATTATTTTGTTATTAGTTTTTTATTAATGATAGTTACACTGTTACACAAACAGGTTTCAATATACGTTCCTTTACAAAAAAATCATAGTTCAATAATAATTGTTTTGCTGGGGTAATGCACACCTGAGAGGCTGTCCACTCTAGCTGTCGTAAGCATCCCTGAGGCACTGCAGTATAGGCAACCCATTAGCCCCCTGAATGCATTATTATACTGAGTGCGAAGGGTAATTAGTCTACACAGCACCATTCCATTTACAGCAACTGATCTTGACCGTTATGGAGCTCGATGCTGAGCCGGTGTTTAAGTCCAGCAGAGGGGGAGCCAAGGCCGGCGATAGATTATGTAACATCTGACTATAACGACCAAATCTGTTCAATATTATCTCATAACAAAATTGTATATCGCATCTGTGGTAAAAATAAATGATTAGATTGTGTTGCAATTCGATAAAGATATAATTTTTGGTAGATATCAAAAAATATTAATAGCATCAAAACTTAGTTAATAAATAAAAAGGGACAACAGTCTATCCATTTTGATCTGAGAAAAAAGGTAAACAACTAATAAAAAGGGTTCTTTAAGATGCTCATTACTTTATTGACACATACTTTATTGATACATTAAGATAACTCATTACTTTATTGCTGGTATGGTTTGTCAATAATATACGACTATTCAATATTTAGATCATTCATTTATTTTTAAATCAAGATAATTACTTGTGTCATTTAATAATTTTCGTAACTTTTCAATGTTATATATTTTTAAGTTGAGTTTAGATTTGGACTTCTTAATTAATATTTGCTATAAAAAAAAACCAAAACGAATTGTATTCTCAATCTTTAGCATTTGAAATACTACCAAATGAAGATGAAAAATCATGACATTTTCATGACATCTTCAACTAACGTTATCATTATTATGGATTACCTCATTGTTTAATTTCCATTCATATTTAGTATTATTTGGATGATAGCATTATAGCTTGTGTTTAAATACTCTTTACATAATACACCGTAAGACATTACTTCATTTCACAAATAAATAATGTTTATATTCAATGACGTATTAGGATAATAATTATAAGTATAGCTATACCTTTTCCTATTTTATTATAAAAAATTAGTTCCTATATTTTCTATTATCTATATTTTCTAAAAATTAGTTCCTATATTCCTATATTATCTCAGAATTGGATATAAAGTTTGAAAACCACAAATTCTTTGTTTACCTTTTGTCTTAGATCAAAATGGATAGAGTATAGTGTAGGACGTCCTCTAAAGCTGACGATACCGCGATTTTTTTTTATCCATTACAGGTAAGCTTTTGGCCTTTATCTCGCCTGATGGTAAGTGACGATAAGACCGAAGGTGGAAGCGAGCTTCACCTGTAATCCTCAACAACTGAGGAACTGGCTATCTTACCTCTGATTGCCGGTACACAACAATGCTTAAAACATCGTTATTATAGTGACAAATTTAGGTAAGACGGTGGCAGCCCCGGAGTTTTAGTTGGGGTCGAAACAAAGAGGGAAATGACCAGAGAAGAGCGCAATATCAGCAAAGAGTCGCGTATATTGCTATAGGGCCTCGTTACAGCGTCTTCCAGCTACTACGACCCTGGCGCGCCCCAGACGGCCTCAATCATGAACTCACCACGATCTCCTCAGGCGCTGCCTCCACGATGATCTGCTTGAACTCCACGTCGCCGTTGGAGACGGCCTCGGAGTCGTAGTTGGGGTCGTTGGCGTCCTCCAGCAGCTCCTCCAGCATCTCCGACCCTGGCGCGCCCCAGACGCCTTTGCCGCCCGCTCCCCCTGTAAATACATCTATTTAAAGCAGGCAGAGGAAATTTAGAGATATACCTGGTACAAGCATAACAGCTAGCGTACTCTCTAACGCAATCTCAATTAAAACTCAATAATAACACAATTCAATATCTCAAAATGCCGAGACTAAAGAGGCGATACGAGAGTACTGATTTCAGCTAAGCTCAATGTAATTTAGGCCACTCAATAACCGCAAAATTGGACCCATTTATGGCCCTAGTGTCCCACTGAAGAGTAAGATACATCACAATCTCAATGTCGATCAATCGGTATTGCGTTCAAGAGTAGGCTAGCAGGTATGGTTTGGACAACATTAAAATTGGAAGTCTTGGAAATATACCTCTAAAGGTTATACAGTGTGCAATGCAATTATAACAATATAACCTATCAATGGTCAGAAAACCAGACAATAGAAACATCTATTGTTTGCGAACTCCAGTGTCTCCAGGTGCCTTTCCACCAGAGCTATGAAAGGAGCTATGAGCTGTGTGCAAGGAAAAATGGACCAATCGGAGACGAAGTAATTCTGTTGATCTATTTTTCCTCGCACACAGCATAGCTCAGGTGGAAAGGCACCTGATTGGACACTGGAGTTCGCAAACAATAGATGTGTCTATTGTCTGGTTTCCTGACCATTACACACATCCACATATACAATCCATATAAAAAACATCTAAGACTGGGGAACAAATGCCTATATTCATCACACATTTGCCCCCGCCCGGGATTGAACCCAGAACCTGTCGAGATGGCGACGCCTTGAGACTGGTGTACAGACCACTTGAGCATAGCATAGCTCTGGTGGAATGGGACCCTAAGGGCTCGTTTAGGAGACGCGGGGCGTCCGGCAGCGCCGCCAGAAAAACAAACATACGGCGAGGTATTTGTGCGGTTAAGGAGACGCGTTTTCGCAAGCTTTTGTTTGAGTTGTAGCGTCACGTGCGGCGAGCGATGCCGCGGCGGACGGCAGCTGAAGCGGCGGTTGATGCCGCGGCAAGCAAGAAGGATTGATTGCTTTTGTGACAGTGACAGTGTGTGTGACAGAGTGACAGTCTATATGTTTGAATTTTGCTCGAGCCGCTTCACACGCCGCTTGACGCGCCGCCTCACCATGAAGCCACGCCGCACGCGCCGCTCGACGCACCGTGTTTCCATAAACGAGCCCTAAGGCCGCGCTCAATTTGAATGCATTTTCGTACGAATTTCGCTCGTACGTACAAGTACGAACAATTTACTATTGAACTATACGAAATTCGTACGAAAACGATTAACCTACGCGCGGTCGAAGGGTGCTTTTTAACCGATAAGCTTAGCTCATAGCATAGTTGAATAGCAAAGATAGTTGAATAGTTAAGCGTGTGCAATGCAAGAAAAAATACACCAATAACATTGCTCAGAGTGTAGTCACTGCTGGTGAAGCGCGGAATATGGCAATGACTGCGTTTGCCTAGTCCCTTAGGGATAATAGTGGTGCTTACATAATATGTACATGTGTAAGATTGGGCCATTTTGTGCGTCACGTCATGTGTAACGAATTAACTAATCTAATTGTTATATTTTTTTCTCACACTGGCTTATTTGCCGTGTATTTCCTGGTGGAAAGGGACCCTTAATCTTCAGTTAAGTGGGAGCCTGCGTAGTAGGCTGGAAAATAGGTAAACTGCACAAGTAAACCATTAAAGTAACCCTAGCTTGTATGATCAACTGTAAAGGGTATACATGTATGACTAGTGTGACATCTCTTCTTAAGGTCGGGCTCTTCCAAATCGACCTGTTTTTGGTTGAGTTTAAGGCATCAAATAATTCTTTGATTCAGGAACAATATAGTATTCTCAGGCTCAAATCACGATGGTCGATACTTTTCTCGATCATAAAAAAAATGCAAACATTTATGACTATTTTTCAAGTTTAAGAGCGTTTACGCGGCGCGGGTTTTCATACAAACTGACAAGTCAATAATCATGGAAACTACAAAACCGATATAGATGAAACTTGGTATTCATATGCTATATATCAAGGTCTAAAAAGTTAGTTAAGAACATTTTTGTAACATTCTTTAGGTGAGCAGTTATACATAATTTTAAGATGGAACCTTAAAAATGTCTCTCTCTGTCTCTCTAAACACTTTTTCGAAATGTTCGTAACTAACTTTTTTGACCTTGATATATAGCATATAAGTACCAAGTTTAATTAAAATCGGTTTAGTAGTTTCCATGATTATTGACTTGTGCGTTTGTATGAAAACCCACGCCGCGTAAACGCTCTTAATACGTGTTAAGACACTCATCTAATACAAATTTAAGAGGATATAAATTAAAGCTATCCCACGTTTTGGCAAATAAAGTTACTTTTAGGCACTTTTTCGGCGAGTTGTCGAGGCATGGAACGAATTGCCAGCAGAAGTAATATCAGCAGAAACTGTCAAAGAATAACAGAATACAGGCGATAATCAGTTGTATCAACTGCCAGCCTGTCCATTAATAATAATCTTCAAGTAATTAACACTGTAAATGAAAAAAAATACGTAGAAAAATTGTAAATGACGTTGTCTAAATTATTCTGTGGCTAGTTTTTTTTTTTATTTGGCTCCTATTTTTTTCTACACCTCATTAAATAACAAAATGGCGCGCCCGCTTCTACCAGCCAGCCACCGAGCCTTAAAAGAAATAAAGAGATTTGATGTTTCATTTACTTAGTTCATGTATAATTAAATTACCATAATATGTTATCCATAGAGAATATTTCTTTATTAATTAACTAAGATTGTCAAAAAATAGCAAACAAGTATCCTAAATTAATTATTTAAGAATATGGTTTTTAAGTAACGTGAGAGCGATTTTCTCCTGACACAAGTGTTATTACACATAAAAGGATCAACCTCAAAATTATTGTAATTGTTGCCGAAATAAAAAAAAAACATTTTCATTTTTCTTTTTTTATAATTTTTTTCAGTCTAATTCAGTTCACATTTGATAAAAAACCATATTAGAAGATTTAGTACAAAAAAAACTTACTAGTGTTTTTGTACAAAATTTTCTAATATGGTTTTTTCTGGTTTTATCTTTAAAAAATAATGAGTAATTCAATCGATTTTCATTTAAAGAAGGTTAGATAGGTTAGATGTTAAAAAATAAATATGATAACAAATATTATCTTGTTTGTTCAGGATTATAATCATTAAGTCCGCCATGTACACCAAATGTACTAAAGTTTTTAAATAAATAAATAAATAAATAAATGCAGATAAATGTTAATACACCCAAAGAGGCTAATAAATGTTTACAAAGTAAAGTTTCGCAATTATGTTTGGTAATGAAACATATATTTTAATTTTTAATTAATATCATAATAAATAAATAAATATCCTCAGACATTCACACCTATCAACCATTTTAAGCAACTGAATGCTGCTTGTGTTACAGATACTAGATGACGGACAAATATATTTAATAGATAAATACATAATTATAATTATTCAGAATATACATAATATAATACATATATAATGAATATCCAAAATTATATGTCCGAAAAACATCCGAAAAAACAACATCACTTGCCTCCACTGAGAATCTAACCCAGGACCTATCCAGATGGCGACCGACGCCTTGAGACCGGCATACAGACCACTAAGGTCATCAAATAATTAAACTTTTAACAATTGTAAAGACAATGTGAAATAAGATATTATTTAATAAGTAGTATTTATTCTACAGTATAGGTCAAAGGTAGGGATGCCATTCATTCCGGGTTTACCCAGTTTTGGCATAGTTTTAAAGGGCGTCCGGTGGCTTTCCAATACTTTATCTGTCAGGGGAAATACATTTTTTTATAGATAAGCGAATAATTAAAACAAAACGCACGCGTGTTGTATTAATAACATGCTGTATAAATTTTTTTTTCAGAGGTGTCCATGGTTAAAACATATTTCGCTCAAATGTATTTCCTTTATCTCGCGTCGGCAATTTAGGTTATGGTTATCTTTCCCAAAGAGCATGTTAGGAATAAGAGGTTAGTAAATAAGAGTAGAGGTAGAAAAAATGGTTGTAGCAAGAGAAGATCTGTTATCTTTGCCTGCGAAGAATGGGCAAGAAACTCAGCAAGGTTTCATGATCTTGAACCTTCATCATGACCTTTGTGGTTGAGTGGTCTGTTTGCAATGCCATTCTCAAGGCGTCGCTATCTCAAGAGGTTCTGGGTTCGATCCCCGGTGGGGGGCCCATTGTTTGTGTATTGAATACAATTATTTATTCTCCAGTCTTGGATGTTATGTATTGTATATATTCTCAAGATTTATATTATTATGCTTTTATCTATTTAATATATTTATCTGTGATCTAGTATCCATAATGCAAGCAGCATTATTTACCTAAAATGGGGCCAGTTGATAGGTGTGAATGTTTGTAGATATTTATTAATATTTATTATTTACAATATAAAAAAATAGAAAAAGAAGTAAAAAAGAAGGTATTAAAATGATTTCAGTAAATAAAGCCTTATTTATTTTATTACTTTGATACATGGGTCTATTCCAATGTTAATTTTAGACAAGGTTATTATTATTATCATTTTTATCTTAATTTTATTATTATTATTAATTGACAGGCTGGCAGTTGAAACAACTGATAGTCGCCTGTATCCTGTTATTCTTTTGCGATGTGTTTATCTAGTCTGTTTTTAAATTGGTTGACAGTTTCTGCTGATATTATTTCTGCTGGCAATTCATCCCATTCCTCAACAACTTGATTGCCGAAAAAGTGCCTAAAAGTAACTTTATTTGACAAAACGTGGGATAACTTTAATTTATGTCCTCTTTTCCTGTTAAGGTTATGAAAATAATATCAATTAATAGATGCATTAATTAGGCGGTACTTGTGTTCTCACTATAACCCTGATGATTACCAATAATAAAAGATAAAGATAAGGATAGCCTTTATTTCTAAGAATAATATTACATGCTACATTTATAATCATTTCCAATAATTTCTAATTATCCCTAGATTGTCCTTTGACATAGGCCTCCTCTAAGATTTTCCACGCTACTCTGTTTTGTGCTTTTCTTGTCCATGTTCCTCCTGCTGCTTTCTTTACCAATAATATTATAATATTCTTTAATAAATGTGGACACTGATGAGATAAATAGCAGTAACCTTGAAACCGACCCACAAATGGTCCATTTTGTTCATGTAAACAGTATGATAAATGTAGAAACACAGATAAGCTCCTGATAAACCATACCTACTATCACTAAATTGTATATACAGGTGATACTAATAATAAGTACAGTTACCACATGAAATGAAAATAACCATTGTCTACTATGTTTTACTCGGTATTATTTGATCTATGATCTTACAAGCCATAAGGTAGTACACATTGACATTATTTTTAACATGGTAAATTCAAATGAGTTAGAAAAAAGTGTGCAACACAACAACTCTTAGGCCCAATTGCGCGTTCAGGAGTTAAGATAAGATAAGATAAGATAAGATAAGATATCATAGCACCGAACCCTGGGGCAAATATATGGGCAAATCCTGGGTTAGGCTCTAACTCTCGATCGTGCAATTGGGCCTTAGAGTATTGTTTCTAGTCAGCATCCTACCTACAATTTCACCTTCATAAAAAGTATTTCAAACCTTTTTATGTGGTTCATGAACATAAAATGAGTTACAAATTTTTTTTTAAGGAGGAGCTCCGTAGCGTGGTAGTTAGTATGCTTTAGCTTCTGATATTGAAAACAAAGCTAACTTCGTCAAGGTCAGGCCATGGATGGGTGATAAAACGTGGATGAAACTTTGTTATCTTGAAATCCTTCATGCTTTGGATGTAAAGCCATTGGTCCCGAGTGCTATTGCAATTGTTTCTTCACACCAAGCCACATTGGGCCAGAGTGGTGGTGTTACGGCCCATACTCATCATGTGTCTATTACTGTGAGGAAGGCCTGTGCCCAGTGGGACTTACCTATATAGACTGAGGACGAATTTTTCAAAAATTGGTAATTAACTAAGTTATTACAATAATAGTTAATAATTTATAGGCAAGTCCCAAATAAATTGAGCCATATGTACCCAATGTAAATTGAAATAACTAAACAATAACTGTAAATAACATTAATTTTTTGTAGTTGAAAAAATTGTCTTATCTTACCAAGGCCAAAATAGATATAATTCGACCACAAAGAATAAAAATTTTGTGTAACAGTATTTTTTTTGTTTAAAACCTCTGTTAAACTTTACTGTTCACATCAATTTACAAAATTAGGTAGCTATCTGCGTGTTTACAAGTTTACCCAGGTGTTACAGCTTGAATTACAAAATAAAACTTCAAATTTAAATCCAACAATAACATATTTATCCTGAAAAATAACCTTTAATCGAATATTTACGTCAAAATAGCGAGAAAACAAACATAACCTTGACCTTAATACACCGGTGTCAATAGTCCTGAGAGAGAATTTTATTATTTTACCATTCGACAAATAAAGCTTTCATTATTATAAGTTGATAAGTTTTCATTTAAGGCGCCAACACAACTAGTACAGCCTTCAACATCGAAAGTTGTTTATCAATTACTTACGTAATAAGTCATTCAACTAGAAATATGACCTGCCCTAACATCGAGGCATTTTAAATGGCATTTTATTGCACCATACTCTTATAAAACCAGTATTGAACGGTTCTACATAACTTTAAATAAAATCTATAGTCTAACTGCGCAAATAACCAAATGACCTTGAAATCTCAAATCCTACAACGCATGTCTAAAATCATAATATTATTCCAGTGCGTATCACCGTAAACAAAGGTTACGTAAACCCAAAATGCATGGTGGTATGGTTAAAACTCTCCAGAATGTTCCCAATCGCGAGTTTTATACTTAATGAATACGATGAAGGAGGTAAATCTTTAAATAGCCGAGCTAAACTTACCTTTCTTAGGCAAACCCCTGCCGTGGCCATTTCGCGGCCTGCGGCTGTTTTTCCAACTGCGATATTTCGGGAGCGGAGTCACATTGCTGACACCCTCCTTACTATTCGAGCGAGCGTATTTCTTGTTTTTATGCCGACGCAAGCGTTCCGAATGAGACGTAGCGGCGTCCCCGGCGCCGCCTTCGGCCACCGGCTTCATGTTTTCTTCGACCGCCACGTTTTCAGAGTCAGATCGGTCGACCTCCATCGTGGAGAGAGAAAACACCTCAGGGTTGGACTACTAGCGCAAATAACGATTATAGACGACCTATTTGTAATTTGCAGGTACACCTATAGGATTCCACTTAGAATCCCACAAAAATCTGTGTCTAATTGAATGAATGAAAGTGATAAACAATAGCCCACACGACGCACGTATTTGTTTTGAGAGCGCACCGCAGTGAAGTTAGCAAAATAACATGGCGGCTGCTGATATGATACCAACTGTCAAACTTCACCAATGTTTACACTGAAAAATATCAACTTTGTTGTAATTTTTCCGAAAAATATTTATTTCACTAATGAGAATAATTGTAAATAAAAAGTGGAAAAATTTTAATCATCATAATTAATGTACAATTTTTTTGTTACTGAACACGTGCTCTATCATTTAACCATTCCGAAATTTAGAAACAGGCTTACCAACTTTGAGAATTTGAGATTACAATCAGTGTTGCATACAAGGAAATTGTATAAGAATAAAAAAATCGTAGTAAAAATTTGATAAATCCCGTCCGGATAACCTCCAATCCAAAACACAGTAATGTGTGTGTCACAGATTAGAGAGATATGTGCACTTGCACTCTTCACCTTTCTATATTATTCAAGTATTTAAGTAAACCTTATTTTATTAACTTATTTAACCAATTTTATTTACTTGACTTAAGATCCTATGTCCCCTAGATGGGGCAGAGGCTCAGGGCAGAGGGCGTCCACAGTGCGTCGCCATCCCGGTCGGTCTTGAGTTTTGCGCTTCATTTCGCTCCAAGTCTTCCCAATTTTCTTCGCTTCCGCGATGACCGTCCGCCGCCAGTCTGTTTAGGGAGGCCTCGTTTACGCTTTCCTTGGGGGTTCCAGTCCAAGGCTTGTCTTGGTATGTGGTCAGGGGCCCTTCGGAGCGTATGGCCGATGCAGTTCCACTTGCAGCGTTTGATTTGCACGTCGATTGGAATCTCGTTGCAGCGGTTACATAGATGGTTGCATATTTTCTCGGGCCAGTAAATACCGAGAATACGGCCAAGGAAACGGTTGATGACGACTTGGAGTTTATGCGAGATCTCCTTTGTGGTCTTCCACGTCTCACCCATATAGCAAAACAGTTTTTACATTTGAGCGGAAAATCTTGAGCTTGACTCTTCTGGTCAACTTCCGCGATTGCCATATGGGGCGTAGTCGTGCAAAGGTCGCTCTAGCCTTGGCGACTCTTGAAGCGATGTCCTCTTCGGTTCCTCCAGATTCTGACACTACACTACCGAGATAGGTGAATTTGTGGATCTTTTCCAGCGTCTCTGTGTTTATGAGCAACGGCAAAGAGTTTGTCGCCCCGCACCTCATTTCCAGAGTCTTCCGAGTGTTGAGCTTCATACCCACCTCTCCAGCTTCCCACCGTAGGTCGTCCATTTTGGCTTGCATGTCGGCGCGCGTGTGACTCAACAAGCATAGATCATCGGCATAGTCCAGATCTTCTAAGACTTGTTGGTAGTTGTCTTGCTCATAATGACATCCAGAACAACAAGGAACAGGAGAGGCGAGACGCAGACGGTCCCAGATACACGTCCACCTCAACGTATCAAAGGCTTTTTCGAAGTCGACGAAGCTTATTATTTAAGATAGTTTTACGAATATTTATTTAACTTTCTTTTATTTAATTACTCTAACGCAATGAAAAGAAAGAATATTGCAGTGATGAATCACAAAAAATACATTATTACTGCATGGGTAGCAGACCCTTTGCCTTCATTATAGGACGTATCTTATGAGGACAGAATGTCAGGTTAATGTCACTGTCAAACTGTCAATAATATCAGCAACTTTTCCACATTTGCTTACAAACAGAAAATGAAAAAGCATAAAGAAAATATTTTCACTGAAAAATTTAGATTGTTAAGTAGTCAAGGCAGTAGTGAAGAAATCAATTGGTCATCCAGTGACTCTAGTGAATTTGAAAACGTTCCTACACACTCAGATAAACAATATTCTGCCAACATGCTGACTAGGAAGAGAAAAAGAAAGCAAAAGGCGCTAAGGAATATTTCCAACTTAGAAATCACTATCGTTGACGCAAGCAATGACAGTAAATTAATAAGTCATAAAACTAAAGAACAAAATACTTCGCCCATATTAGGAAAAACGAAATTCTTTCCCCCATATAAAGCTATAGGTGAAGCTACTTCTCCTATTATTTCGTCTACAGCTTTAAGTATACAAAGAAACCTAACACAAGGCGAGAAAAGTCCAATATTAGTATTCAAAACAGCATCTCCGAAATTTTCTCCTAAAGTTCGGAAAAAGCTTTTTAATCACAAAACTGGCGACATCAACTATGAACAAACTATTCAAAACCACAATAAATTATCAAAAGACTACTCGGATAAAAGAAAATGTGTTGAAAATGCATTAAATTTTGTTGATAATGTAAATAAGAGTGATCACAAAGAAGTTAATTATTTAGAAACAAATGTTAATCAATCAAGTAACATACTTAACATAGATGGAGGAGATATAAATGGTAACCAAGTGGACAATTCAATTAATGTAAGTAATCATGAAACACCAAGTAACTATATTATTCAAGAAACTCCAGAATTGGATCACCTTGATGAAAGCATAGCTATGCTTAAAACTACCAGCTTAGAATTAGCAAGAAAAGTAAAAGCTTACTTTGACAGCCATTTTAGTTCTGAAAATACATCTGATCTGACTATCAGCGACATACCAACACCGAGACACAGCTCTAAGACTAGCGATGATATAGAAATATCTAATTCAATTACACAAGTGGCGTCTAACAGGAATAGTTCTGAAAGTGTGAAGGAAGAAGCAGAGGAAGTAATTAAAAAAGATAAAAAGTTGCCATATAAGAAAAATGGATTAGCTTACCGACTAAACTGTTTGCTGAAAAAACAAGTGGCTAGTATTTCCTTATGGCATCATGAACGATTTCTGGCTGTAAATTCAAATTTTGTTATACCTAAAGGAGAGTTTATTGCCTTCAGAATTTGCAGTATAAAATTTTGTTACAGCCTTTATTTGATTGAAGCAATGGACATGAATGATGAAAACTTTTTATTAATTATAAATAAAATCTATGTTACAAACGATAATGAGTTCAATGAAGCTATCATAAAATTATATGAACCATATAAAATAGTAGAATTTAAGGACAATTGTAAACTTGTTACCAATATTTGTAAATATGAGTGTGTGTCAGTTAAAAAATAGTATTAAGAGCAAAACATTTTTAAACTAATAAATATATCAAAAATAATTTTGGTTGTATTTTATTGCCTGAACTAACTGAACTGCCGTTGCACAGGTTTAAACCGCATATTAAGAAAACGAAATTATTTAGATGATAGGAATGTGTGGACATCCATTGCTTAATCTTAATAATGTTTAGTTTAATTTGTCACTTGAAAGTAATGAGACGTTAATACATGTATCATTCATACAAGTTAATGTAATAAAAGATAACAATGTTTAATCTTATTTTGATCATATACTGACTTATAATTTCTAATTGTAAAAAATGTAACACTGTGACTAATAGATTGTATGATTGGCTATTTAAAAAAAGTGGCTCATGAGTTTCTTACCGGGTTCTTCTCATGAAATGCCTTACTCTCGGAATCCGGTCGCTTGTATCGATTACAACCACAGTCAAAGCGCTATGTGGATGTACTTGCTACAAGCGCTCACGGCAGTGAATTTAAGTCTTTTTTGTCAATTTTATTATTAAAATTTACTTTATGTATAATAAATGTGACTATGAATGAACGACGACGATTGACGATTTTAAGTGCTATGTTTAGCCTATGAAATAAAATTATTTTTGATTTGATTTGCCAACCATAGCAACCAGCAGTCGCTAAATATGGTAATTTTTCTCTCATTCATTAAATTAATGTATATCTCTCATTCATATAATATTATAATGTAGCGTATGTTATTCAGGGATAGTGTAGTTTCCCAACAGTGAAAGAATATTTCTAATCGATTCAGTAGAGCCAGAGATTACCCCCTACAACGTCAGGTACTCGCAAACAATTTATTTGTCGCGACAGCATTATAATATGTCTAACTGTTATAGTTTTGCCACAGTAGAGATTCCATACGACACCACCGGTAGTGTCGTTTTGGTGGTTTCAAGTGGAAGGAAGGCAATTCTTAAGTATTTGAAAAAATTCTATTAAAATTTCGCCGCTAAAAAAAGCTCTATAATTGTATCTTGGTCTTAATTATTATCAATATATATGATTTTAAAAATAATTTATGCACTGTGTGTTATGGATTTCTTAGCGCTATAAATCTGCATAGTTACAAAACGTTACCGGATTCTTATTGTTAGTGGTCTGTTTATCGCTTGACCCATAAGCTTCAAAATATTTTTTTTCTTCTTCTTCTTCTTCTTATCAATACGGGCGGTTTCCGCAACTCGACGTCCAGTTTGCGCCTGTTTTGCGTCGGAGGGTGAATTCTGGATCACTCCAGCCATCCAAGCTCCGCCAGGAAGTCACCCAGCGCCTTCACGTCGCTGATGGCCTCCCGCAGGGTACCCGGTGAGCCCAGGTACTCAGCCCGGCATTCTGCTACCCCGTCACACTCCACCAGGACGTGGGAAGCTGTTTCTTCTGTCGCCATGCACGCCCTGCACAGCGGACTGTCTGTGACACCTATGTTGGAAAAATGTTTGTTAAAAAGACTGTGTCCTGTGATTGCACCTGTTACAAGGCGCAGCCTACATTTATCCAGCCGCATTAATTCCCTGGATAGGCGTGGCTCAACTCGTGGTAGTGCAAGTCTGGCCTGCCTGCAGTCATCCAGGTTGCTATATTTTTTTCCTTTTCCGGGGTTGGGCCCGGGCCCGCTCCTCTCCCAGATGAATGTGTTCGGCGGCCAGCTATCAGCTAGGGTTCTCGGTGTTAGGGTGTTGTTATTCTCAATTAACAACGTTACGGATCCTCATTATCGTTTCTAAATCCATAGTATTTTTCTAATTAATAATTAATTGATTACCCGTGGTAGCTCACAAAGAAGTTACGATTGAAATATAAATAAAAATATCGTCTTTCTTTCTTTTTTCAAGTATATACTCTAGAATATTAGACGGTTTATCATAATTTCATTTTTGCATTGAATTGTGAACTAATTGTGAATAATGAACGTTTTTCTTTAAATTGTTCATCACTCCGATGAGTGTCCGATATTTCATTTTCGGAATTTCATCGATGATTAATTGAAATTTAGATTTTCGGTTATGATGCTCATGATGGTCCATTAATTATCTTTGTCGAAAAGTCCCGATTATTGTTGATAATTCAAAACGCTTGCTTGACGGAATTTGACCATGCGACATTCGTAGTAATTGTTTACATGAAGAGTTACTTATCTAATTTCACGAATATGGTGGATAGCGTTTTTGGTAGATGAAAGGAACAGTAAAAATAAAACATGTTTACATTTAATTTCTACAGCGATCCCTTATTTATATTGATTGAACTTGGTATATTTCGGATCCTTGTAGTAAATACTATGTGAAATAAATATTATTTTCATAACTTTTAATATGAGTCAACTGGCCTAAGGTTCAAGTCAACTGGCCTGATTCTACCCGAACTTCACCCTTACAAAGGCGGAGAAAAGCTTTCAAGACTGGCAACACTGAAAAACTTTCAGGTGATGCCTTTCCGGTGTGCGTACCGTAGTCGATAATTCCAACAAAGCCGTAACACAGTTGCGAAGCTAAAACTATTATTGTAATACTTAATTTATGTAATTTTTATCAAAAATATGTTTAACACGCTATAAAGTTTTTACAATTTGTACATTTACATATTATTCAGGCATCTATTGTGAAGGTTTCACGAAGATATTTTATTCCCTATGATGTTTATCGAAAAGTACGTTTATTGATTGGAGAAAATTGAGCGAATAATTAATGTTTTGATCGCATTGCGGGTAAGTTAATTAACTTTAATGTATCTTATTTGCTTCAATTTTATTAAAGTATCAGAAGATATTTATTTAGTACAATAAAACAAAAAAATTTATCGATTCTACGCATAAAAAAATAATCTACACGAAAAAAGTGTCTGTATAATTAACTAGGACTTGGGCATATATCACACAAAAGCTCCCTTTTTACTAATTATTTCAAAATTTTACTCTCACGTTGCAGGCAAAAGTAATTTTTTTAACTAATTTTTTTTTTTTTTTATTTGTGACCGAAAAAAACTGATTTAAACATAGGTACATAACATTAACATGAGGACTAAACGTATCTGGCGAAATGTGGGTGTTTAACACCTCTGTCTACCCCTTCGGGGTAAAAACATAAGGCACCTCTTTTGGATCGGGAACTAAAGTTGTAATAGATATCTTTACAACTCTCGTAGTGTTGTTGCATTGAGGAATCACATAGCTTACGCGTAGAAATAATTCCTCCTCAGCATACATCCCACTGCTGGGCACAGGTAACCTCATGGAGAAATATATGGGGAGTAAGGGCCGAAACCACCGCGTTGGCCATTGGGTTGGTGGATGAAACGGTTGCAAAGGCTTAACTTGCCTTCCGAAGCACGGAGGAGTTATGACAAAAATTTTTGGTCACCCATCAAAAGCCTGACCTTGGTGAAGGTAGCTTCGTTTTCGATATCGAAAGCCAAAGCGTAACCACTACGCCACGGAGCTCTTCATGTGTGCATAACATTTAACTAATCCATTAGCTTTGAAGTAAAAACACCTTTCGTCCGCCTCGTTCACTATAAGGGTCCGTTCATACTTATTCCGTTCATACATACACATACTTATTTTCCAATATTAGGTCCTTACCTATGAAATTGGTGTTTTGTATGGAGATTTTGGGGAATTTTGCATTTTCCATACTAAAATTTTTTCAGTTTTCTTCACAACGACAAATCCAAAGATAATAATATTTGGCATCTATAATTAGATAAGCTTTAGTAATATGTGTAATATCTCACTTCATAAAAAATATTTATCGTTTTTAAATGAATGCAAATAAAATGATGTATTCGGAAGGCACTTAAAAAGAGTTGTCTCCGTGTCCAATTTTAACACAATTAAACTTACAACAAATTATCAAAACAAATTAAAAGAGCTCAAAAATATAGTCTATTTTTAGACGAGGTAATTATTTTTTAGGAATACTCTGAATCTTAATTGTTACAGACAAAATACTAAGAGAAAAAAAAAACACCAATTTCATAGGTAAGGACCCAATATTTAAAATGTTCTAAATTCCTTTTGTTATTATGGCTGTGTAAAAAAGGCTAACTGTTGAGTTTCTTGCGGCACTTCTTCTCAACAGGCCATTCACGTCGAAGTGCTTGTAGGAATAAAAATATTGACGTGTAAAAGTATTGCATGTATAAATCTAATTGCAGAATAAATGATTTCATTTCATTTCACTCGGACAGACTCGGAGAGCATTGGCTCGCATTTTTCTTTTCACACCGACAGGATCGTATACGCTCGGAATTGGCCGGAGCGGAGCCGCCAATTATTTAACCGATCGGCTGCGCGAGCGAGAAAGAACACGCAATCGGAGCCGACCTCCTCATATTATTTCACACGAAGCGCGTTCAAGCATTTTTAACGACAAAAAAAGTGCACATGCAAAAATAAACTTTACTACAATCACTCAGAACTCGGTTTTCAACGTTATAAAAATCTGCTCTCCACTCCGAGCCGGTCTGTGTGAACGGACCCTAAAGATAAACATATACAAATTTATTTCTGTATCATTTCGAATAAACACTATCTTCAATTAAATTCTTAGATATACAGGGGCTTGGTGCCGTAGTCGCTCGTACTGCATTATTGACAAAGTTACTTTCGCTGTGGTTAGTCCTGGACACAACCTGCGCGTGCTTGAAAACCCCGACCAAACGTCGCGGTTGGACGCTGCTAATTAATGGCGCGTCTGAATGTCTGCAACAACTAAAAAAAATGAAACACTAAAATGCTCCTTGACACTAGAGATGTCAAAATGACAAAGTGCTTGAGGCTAATGTTCTTTTTGCTTCTGCGGGGCTATTTTGAAACGTCGGAAACTTCAAATCCGAATGTCAAACCAACAAATTCTCAACATCGAAAGCTAAAAACGAACCTCTGTCACTTTTTGTCGCGGTCAACCAGAGCGAGATGCGACATGGCTTTCTTACTTGACTTTGACAATGACAGTTAAGAATGGATTTTGACATTCGATTCGGAAAACGCTATTTTTACTTAAAAGTACATAAAATACGCTTTAATGTTATTCCCCGACTATGAAACTGAAACTAAGAGAGATAAATAATACTGAAGACCTTTTAAATTAGTACATTTTACGCACACACATACATACAATCACGCCTGTAATCCCCGAAGGGGTCGGCAGAGTCCAAGGAGCACTGTGTTCCTTTAGACCACATTTAGCCATACAAAAATTGGGTTTGTTCAAATAAAATATCGTGAAAGAGTAGTAACGAGTGGCTAGCTCATCGCCTACACAATCACAGACCCAGTACCCAATATGCCCTTAGTCGCCTTTTACGACATGCTAGGAAAGAAAAGCAGTTGGTACATTTTTCACACTCTGCTATATATGACTCTGCTGTACTGAATTTACTATCGGGAAGGAATTGATTGGGTAGCCACTTAATTATTTGGTCATCAACATAATGGTCAGTCGTCAGTCGAAAAATCATTTGGGCAGTAAACAAATAATACGTCAGCAAAATAATTATTTGGTTAGCAGAATAATTCATTGGACATCAAGATAATTATAAAGGGAGCAAAATAATTATTATTTGGGCAGCAATATATATGTTACCGGTAATGTATAAAATCTAGGAAAAGGATCAATGAAATAAATGTATTCTAATGGATATTACGGTTATTTTTTTATGACCCTTCAAAACAATGCTTGTGCAGGACTGCACACCTTTTTGATACTATTTATGTTTTTATACTTTTTTTATTAATGACTTTGTGTCTTTTGACGTTATTATTATTACAGCTCTTGAACTTGTCACGGTCCTTTTCATTCCCTAGTTTTTCCCAATATTGGCTCCCAATTAACATTATTTACAGTCCACTCCCTCACATTTTGGTCCTTCTCCCCTTTTCTTTGAATCACGCTAATTATTTTCACAAAATTTCGTCCATTATAAATTCTTTCTCCATAGTGACATATGGTCGAAACTCGGAGCCAAAGAAAAGCTAGAGAAAGAGAAGTTCGTGACAGTATGAGTGATCCAGTGGCTACAACATCGGCGGCTACTCCAGCCCCGAACGTCCGTTCTGTGAGCTCTAGGTCCTCTCACTCTTCAGCGACGATCCGCGCTCAAAAGCTTGCTTTACAAGCAGCTCACCTCCGGAAAGTCGCAGAAGTGGACCGAGCAGCCGCAGCCGCAGCGGCGGCCGCAGCAGCTGCCGACACAGAACGGAAAGCCGCTGATCTAGAGTTGGAAGCGCAAATAGCTGCTTTAGAAGTTGAAAGTGGTGGGAGCAGGCGAAGCTCCCGATCTAGGACTTCAGTTCAGAATTGGTTAGCTACATTAGACACTAATCCCCAACAACACGTTACGTTAGAACCACACATTTCAGGCTCTAATGCACCGCATGAACGTCGTTGTCAGGACTTGGAGTGTGGCCAAGATATTTATTCTGGTGGTAGGAGAGGCTTATCCAAACCAGTCCCATCGACCATCGCAGCCAACATTCCTCACACTATTGGTAGCTTTCAAAATTCTAGTGAAAAAAATAGACGGAAAACCACTGATATAACTTTATTAGCACAGGCTATATTATCACTCGCAAGCGGTGCTACTCCCAAACAAAGGGTTGGCGATGGACGTCTGCCAGTCTTCGATGGCAAGCCCTTGGACTGGCTGGCCTTCAAGCGCGTCTTTGTCGACACGATGGCAGCGTTCACCCCTTCCGAGAACGTAGCACGCATTGGGCTGAGTCTACGTGGAGCGGCACGAGAGGCGGTTGCTGTCCTCCTGGTGTCTGCTCGAGACCCTGCCGAAGTGATGGATGCGTTAGAATTGCGATTCGGTAGGTCAGAATTTATTGTTTTACAAGAAATTTCTATTGTAAAGTTATTACCGAAACTTAGTTCTGACTCTACGGATTTAAATAAGTTTGCATGTAAGGTCCGTAATTGTGTGGAGATAATTAAGCTCCTCGACCAGAAATGCTACTTACAGTCTCCGGAAATTTTCCAAATTATTTTAGGGAAACTGACACCCTTATTGCGAAGTAGGTGGGCAGATTTTGCTTCGGTCAATAGTTTGGACCAGGAAAAGACGAAGCTTGAGCTACTAGCGCAGTTCTTGTCACGCGAGGTAGACTTGCAGCTCAAGTTCGGTCTTATAGTGGAACCCTCGGTACACTTTAAAAAACCTGAAAGGACTCATACAATTTTATCATCCGACACCGTGCAGAATTACCCACATGATACACTACTACACACATCTTCATTAAAACAATATTCGGTTTCTATTCAAAATTCTGAAACAAAATTAAAATGTCCATTTTGTAAACAACAACACAATTTATCAAAATGTGACGATTTCCTGTCATTGTCAATACCTGACAGATGGATTTTTGTCAGAGAAAATAAACTCTGTCACAAATGTTTTAAAAAAGGTTTCCATAGCTATAGACATTGTAAATTTTCAAAAGAAGTTTGCAAATCTAAAAATTGTAACTCTAGGCATAACAACCTCTTACACGACCCAAACGCTGCAGTCACTTACACTACCGAAAATAGCGATACCGTCCAACCTGGGACATCTGGTCAGAGTCACTCACAGTCTGAGACTTCTTCACACATTACACAAAAAGAGTCTTCAGACACCGTAGCACATGCTACCAGTGTCTCTGAACCTTCCCGCTCCGGCTCTCTCTTTGACATGCGGCCTCTATTAAAAATTGTTGCCGTCACGGTGGTAGGTCCATCAAGTAGTGTTGACACTTACGCGCTGCTCGATGATGGCTCGACAGCGACTTTCATTGACGCAGAGCTAGCATGTCAGATAGGAGCTAAGGGGCCGGTTTCGCAACTTCAGGTCAACTGTATAGGGGGTCTCACTAAACATACTCGAGTCGAGTATATAGATTTTGATATCAAGGGTCGTCATAGTGATGCCGTACACTCTGTCAAGAGGGCCCGAGCTATCAAATCTTTAGACCTAGGTCACCAGACGGCCTGTTATGCCAAAATTTCAAAATTTTTACATTTGTCGGAGTTAGCTTCTTCTTTATGTTATGATAACGTTCAACCTAAGATTATCATAGGCATCGACAACTGGGCACTTTCATACCCACAGGATGTTCGAAAGGGCTCGAAACATGATCCCGTCGCCATTAAAACTTCCCTTGGATGGGTTCTCTTTGGGTCTGGTAGCAGTCGAACAAAGCCTATCGATTTTATAAATCACAATTTAGTTTCGGACAACAACTTAGAAATTATGATTAAAAGTCAGTACACGTTGGAATCCATAGGCATTACTAAACGAGAGCCGCGTAGTGCACAGGACGAGCGCGCTATAAATATTTTAGAACGCACAGCTAACCGGTTGCCTGATGGAAGATTTGAAGTCGGTCTTTTGTGGAAATCGGACAACCAGGTAATTCCTAATAGCTATCCTCTCGCACTGTCTCGTTTTTTAGGCTTAGAGAAGAAATTCTTAAAGGACCCTGCATATGCGGAACGTTATAAACAGAATATTCATGACGTTCTGGCAAAAGACTATGCGGAGAAGTGCAATAATGAACCTTCTCCCAATTCGGTTTGTTGGTATTTGCCACATTTTGGAGTGGTAAATCCCAACAAGCCAAATAAGTTGCGCGTCGTTCATGACGCGGCAGCAAAGAGCAAGGGTACTAGCCTGAACGATCTTTTACTTACTGGTCCTGACTTATTGCAGTCTCTCTTTGATATTTTACTGCGTTTTAGGGAAGGTAGGGTAGCCATGACGGCGGACATTAAGGAAATGTTTCCACGTTTCAAAATAATCGAGCGCGATAGAGACGCGCAACGCTTTCTGTGGAGGGATAGTCCTAATGAGCCCTTAGGTATATATAGGATGTCCTCAATGATCTTTGGTGCCGTGTCTAGCCCGTTCACTGCTATTTATATGAAAAATAAAAACGCCTTGGGAGTAAAAGACCAGTATCCCGAGGCAGCACACGCGATAGTAAATGACGTTTATATGGACGATTATATAGGATCCTTGGATTCACCTGATCATGCTGCAGTTCTGGCCTATGAAATTGTCGAAATTCACTCGCGTGCTGGCTTAGAGATGCGAGGTTGGGTATCGAACAACCTCTCAGCTCTCAAACTATTGCCCAGTGACCTCATTGAAGAGCGAATGAAAAGTGAATCCATAGATCTCTGTAGCTCATCCAATACTTCGCTTCCTGTCAGGACGCTTGGCATAATTTGGCAGCCATTTTCTGACACCATTCACTTTAATGCGCCAGTTACTAAGGCTACGAAACTTCCCGAGCGTCTTACCAAACGCATTGTTTTATCCTTGTTGATGCGCGTTTTCGATCCCCTGGGCATTCTGGCTCCTGTCGTCATTTGTGGACGAATCATGTTCCAGAATGTTTGGCGGAAGAACATCAATTGGGACGACGCACTTTCCCAACCAGATGTAACATCGTGGAGCAACTGGTATCTCGACCTTATAGAAACGTCTCAGTTACGCATTCCACGCTGCTACAAGCTGGCTCCTTTGGAGCCACAGTCAATCGAGTTGCATGTATTCGCGGATGCCAGTGAACAAGCATACACAGCTGTTATCTATTATCGTTTTATCTACCCCAACGAATACATACAGCTCGCATTGGTGAGTAGCAAATCACGCGTAGCTCCTTTAAAGCCGTCCAGTATTCCTAGACTAGAGCTTCAGGCGGCTTTAATAGCAGCCCGTCTAGCTAGCACTGTAGGAAAAGCTACTAGGTTTAAATTTGTTAAACGTGTATTTTGGTGTGATTCCATGAACGTGCTGGGCTGGCTCCGCAATGACGCGCGTTGCTACAAACCTTTTGTAGCACATAGAGTTGGTGAGATCATCGAACTCACTAACGTTTCTGAGTGGCGATGGGTGCCTTCCGAGCTCAACGTTGCTGACGATGCAACGCGCCTCAAGCAGGGAGCCCTACGGCAAGACTCTCGATGGCTCAAAGGTCCAGATTTCCTATTGTCCTCTGATTGGCCCGATGAGCCAGCAACAGTCTCGCCTTCCTTAGAGCTGAAATCTGCTAAAATTTTAAATCATCTCATCATAGAGACTAGTCGATCAGTACCGCTTTCTCCCATATCAACTAGGTTCAGTAGTTGGTCACGCTTGCTCCGCTCTACAGGACAAGCTCATCGTTACCTTTCGTTATTACGTCTCAGATCATTAAAGCGTAAGGGTATCTCTGTAGATTATTCATGTAGGGTAGGCAACTCCATTTTAGAATTCACTCCATCAATTTCATCACCTTCTCGCCATCAAAACACATCGAACGCACTGACTGCTGATGATCTAAGACTGGCGGAAGCACATATTCTCCGACAAAGCCAATTAGATGCCTTTCCAGAAGAGATCAGATGCATTTCTAATGGCCAACCTTTACCTCGCCGGAGTCGTTTGGCTAAGCTTCCCGCCACTTTAAACCAAGATGGTCTGCTCCGTCTGTCATCGCGGATTATCGCTGTTTCGGGTGTTGAAGATACAATGAAGTCCCCGATCTTGCTAGACGGCAAAAATCATGCCGTTCGTCTGTTGGTTCTACATCATCACCGAAAGGTAGCACATGCCAATAACGAGACTGTTATTAACGAATTACGGCAATCGTATTGGATTCTCAGCCTCAGAAACACCGTCCGTGCCGTAGCACACAGCTGCCAAGTCTGCCGAATCCGGAAAGCCTCTACCTTTCAACCAACAATGGGTAACCTACCCGAAGCTAGACTTGCCCATCATCGCCGACCATTCTCATATGTTGGATTGGATTACTTCGGTCCCATTACAATCACAATCGGCCGCAGAAAGGAGAAGAGGTATGTGGCTCTTTATACCTGCTTAACCATTCGAGCCATACATTTGGAGATAGTCCACTCTTTGTCAACGGACGCTGCCATCATGTCCCTTAGGAGATTTGTCGCTCGCCGTGGAACGC
This sequence comes from Parapoynx stratiotata, assembly GCA_910589355.1. NCBI lineage: Eukaryota > Metazoa > Arthropoda > Insecta > Lepidoptera > Crambidae > Parapoynx > Parapoynx stratiotata. The sequence goes on along the minus strand of OU342485.1, from coordinate 5,969,843 downwards.
CTTCAGAGGTCTACTCGGATAATGGGACCGCTTTCGTGGGTGCAAGCCGAGAGTTAAGAGCACTCTATGGCGAAGAAGTCCGCAACTTTGCCTCATCAGAAATGGTGCAGTGGAAGTTTATACCACCATCAGCGCCATTCATGGGAGGAGCGTGGGAGAGACTGGTTAAGTCAGTGAAGTCCGCCCTCAAGGTTTCACTCATTGAGAAGAACCCGTCAGAAGAGGTGTTGGCCACGCTCCTGTGCGAAGTAGAGGGCATAGTTAACTCGCGCCCTTTGACACACGTCCCTGCTGATGCCGAAGATCAAGAAGCGCTCACTCCCCTCCATTTTATTCTGGGCTCTTCATCTGGGAGGCCGATCCCTGGGACCTTAAACGCCTCTGACCATTGCAGTAGAGCCGGCTGGCGAAGAGCGCTCGCGATGGTTGATTGTTTTTGGCGCCGCTGGGTCAGAGAATACCTTCCGACCCTTGGCCCTCGAAGATTACCCGGGCAAGCACCATCTATCAAAACGGGAGATTTGGTGCTAATTGCGGACGGAAATTTACCCCGATCCACCTGGCCAAGAGGTCGGATTGCCGTTTTATTCCCGGGGAAAGATGGTGTCGTACGAGTGGCCGACGTTTCTACTTGCGCCGGAGTGCTACGCAGACCCCTGAAGAAGCTGGTTCCTCTGCCTCTTTGAAAGGGGACCATGTGCAGGACTGCACACCTTTTTGATACTATTTATGTTTTTATACTTTTTTTATTAATGACTTTGTGTCTTTTGACGTTATTATTATTACAGCTCTTGAACTTGTCACGGTCCTTTTCATTCCCTAGTTTTTCCCAATATTGGCTCCCAATTAACATTATTTACAGTCCACTCCCTCACAATGCTTGTGTCATCAAAACATATAAAACAATTTTGTAGCAGAGAAAACATTTTATTAGTTACTTTGCTGACAAATTAGAAATGTCTGCTGCCCATAAGATGCTGAACTATTAGTTATTTAGCTGACCAATTGTATTTTTTAGCAGACCAAAATTCGAATATTTTGTTGACCGCTTAAATAACACCCTTTACTATACAACAGAGGTACTGTGGTGGAACCATAAAATTTATTTTCGTCGGTGTTGATTCGAGCGTTTATTACCCCAAAATTAAATCGTTTAAACACAGCATAGCCTCTAGGCACCTTGCAAGTATGTTTGGTACACTGTACTGTGTATGTACAGGTACAGTCATGTGCAAAAATGTGGCAAGGTGCGTTGTAAATCATTGATAAGTACAACAGAAAAACATATCACACTTCCCGCTGCTGATGGCCACGACTTCGCGGTTACTATGTTTTTTTACTATCCCACGGGGACCCTTTCATTTTCCAGAATAAAAAATATCTAAGCGATTAACCAGGGATGTAAGGAATCACAATGCAAAATTTTGTTGAAATCGGTCCTGCCATTTCGGAGATTAGCCCGTACGATCAGACAAACAGACAGAGAAACAGACCGCCAGCCAGCACGCTTGTAAAGCGTGCTATACATGCTCAGAGTAAACAGAACTGGAGTAGCCTTTGTCTAACATTCCCCTCTGCCAAATGCACAAGCATCGGATGCTTGCACGTTTAATAAAACTAGTTGAGCCGCCATTTTGACAGCCATAACATTGTAAACGTTGCGGCGAACAGAGCTCCCGCAAAAAGCTCAAAGTAAAGCTCACGCACGCGAACGCCACACAAGTAGTTATGTGAAGCTCGTGTATGTCAGGATTTACATTCCCAAATTAAACACAAACACATTAAACTAATGGACTGCTTTTATATCGTAAACAATGAAATTAATACTTACATTACCCAATTTACGGACCATATTCCAAACATTTCTATACAAAGAATATTTTGTTTTGTCGGAAACGGCACGGTAATGGTATTTTCCGGGTGTAGAGACCATACACAGATATACATTTACATACATGACGCAAATGCATGCACTAAGCGTCTCTGAAAACCCCGACCAACCGTCGGGGTTGGCCGCTGATAACTAGTATGTGCGCGTCCAAATGGCTGCAAAAACTTAAAAAAATACTTCAAAATACCGAAGACTTGGCTGTATGGGCTTTGTTCCCTACCCTTCCCTACATGGGAGAATTTTACAACAAAAAATACCTCGCTGTGTGTTAAGTGGCGGGGGTGCAACAGCGGCTTAGAACAGCGGCATCGGTGTCCTTCAATCAGTTTAGTTTTAATTAATTTATCTCCCGTATCAAATTACGGCTGTGACGTCACAGTAGACGTTAAAAAATTGACACGCTTGGTCTCAAATCTCAATACATATTTATTTATATTCACTATTTATGTCACTGATAATATTTTTCACAGCCCTAAAATTGTTTATTATATAATATATTTCGATGACACAAATATTGTTTTTAAGGGCCATAAAAAAAACCTTCACCTAACACAAAATTTATTTGGCTGTATTCGCTTTTCTGATTTTGTTTAGTGAAACGACATATAAACATTTTCAGTAAGAAGTGGTAAGAATCGAGACTATTCGACATATTCCGGGATTTCGTGATATCTCTAGGGATTTCGTGAAAGCCCTGGTTTCCTCATTTCCCCTGCGACATATATAGGACATTTGTGAACAAATCGAGTAAAAAGTAAAAAGTTTAGTTTTTTACAATGATAACTTACAAAGGGTGCGGGCGAAATGAGGATGTAACTCAGAGTAAACAGAACTGGAGTAGCCTTTGTCTAACATTCCCCTCTGCCAAATGCACAAGCATCGGATGCTTGCACGTTTAATAAAACTAGTTGAGCCGCCATTTTGACAGCCATAACATTGTAAACGTTGCGGCGAACAGAGCTCCCGCAAAAATGCCTGCCTGTGTTGTTTTTTGTTGTAAAAATAAATAGAAAACATCGAGTATGCTAACAGATGGTGTCACCTTTTATTTGTAATTATAATTTTTAAGATTTCATGATTATTTACTTCATTATTTCAGGTTTTAGAATTCTACGATTTCAAATTTCGAGCGCTAGTCTCGTGGGGAGTGCGGCTGTGACGTTGTCAAAACGCACACCCCACGTGACTATTTTAAGCGTGTGTGTGCGTGAAATTTAAATTTGTGTGTCGAATTATGCATGTGTGCATTTGTAAAAACGGTAAAGTTATTGTTTATGTGTGCTGGCTTTGAGTGTAGTGGTAACCTCACCCCCCGCAAGAAATGGCAGAAAAAAATGTTTGAGAAATTGACTAATGGCTACTCCAGTTCTGTTTACTCTGAGGGATGTAAGCATCCCTTGGAAGGTATTATAAAGGCATAATGATTATCATATAATTTTTACTTTATAACATATCATCACGGCTTTCCCCGAAGGGGTAGGCAGAAGTGTTAAGCACCCACATATCGCCATATACCTATTATTATGTTAGGCCGCCATGTAACAGGTAGCGAGCCTGTTGCCATGCACCGGGCTCAATGTGAGGCAAGCGATATTCACTATGAACTGGACGTAAATTTTATTCAAACTCAGTGGTACAGGCGGTGGGATCGAATCGAAACCGTGTTTCCCGCGGCCTCACGAACGAGTAGTGCCCCGTCCGCCCAACTCGGCTGACTTTATAATCATGCTATATTTGTTTCAGGTCCACTAATAATGGATTTTACGTTAAGTGGACGAGTACGGTCCATTTTACTGGGAGCTGCAGTTTTTTCTTCATTTATTAGTATTGGTAAGTAATAGATACTTAGGTATACATATACCCCAAAGGTTAAAAAAAACCTTTCGGGAATTCCCCCATAGCGCAAACTTAGAGACTAAGTCGGGTGTCCAACCCGAGTCCTACCCACGCAATGGGTATATCGGGTAGTTTTAGTAGGTAGTAATATAACTTTTGGTCACCCATTCAAAACTCATCTACACCAAAGGTGACTGTGCTTTCTGTATTTGTAAACCACTATCTAACTCAAATATGTAGCAAGTAAATCATTGTTATTGACGGTTTTTTTATTGTTGATTCTAGTTCCAGTTGTTAATTGATTAGTTCATTGCGAATATCGCTTGCCTCACATAGTGCCCGGTGCATGGCACCATGCTCGCCACCTGTTACGCGGGGACCTAACATATCTGGCGAAACGTGGGTGTCTAACACCTCTGCCTAGGGGCGTGATGATATGTTGTTGTTATGTTAATTCTCTGTCGTATGGCCGCGGCTCATTAAAATAATCACTTCCCTTAGATGTCGTAAAAAGAGACTAATGGACTTAGATCTGCACAACCATCCAATAGCTTATAGCGGCGATGGGCTCACCACCTGTCACGCTGAGCTAAACGGACTATGGCAGTGGACTTTCTATTGCGGTTCTTTTGCCTCTGACTAACCCTTAGTCGTAATTATATGTTTGTTTGTAATTCTCTGTGTACGGTGCTTGGCAACACAATAAATAAATTAAAAAGACGTGTGGCACTCTGGGACTGCCGCGGTAAAGCTATTGCATAGCATTTTGTATCAACTTATGCAATTATAATTTTATTTATTTATTTTATTCATGCAGTATTTCTTTTTCTTTGATATTAATTCAAGTTACACTTTTTGAGCGTGGTGACCGATAAGAAAACAAATTTTTCTATTATTAAATAAATAAAAAAAGTTAATATTGTTTAAAATATTTTTTTTATTTTTTTACAATACATGTGGGTTTTATTATCTTAACGCCGTGTCGAAGACTGCCGAACTGAAACGACGTTAGACGATGCCTTCAAGCCACACCTCCTTGCGCATCGGAGTGGGGAGCGTGAGGTTTTTTCGTTACGGAATTTCTGGATTCGGTCCCCGCGCTCAAGGCCCGCGATAGAAGCTATGCAATAGCTTAATAAATATCTTCAAACATTCACACCTATCAACTAGCCCCGTTTTAAGCAACTAATGCTGCTTGTGTTACGGACACTAGATGACGGATAAATATATTTAATAGATATACATATAAATATCCTGAATATATATAAATATATATAAACATCCAAGACTGGAGAACAAATGCTTGAAAATTCATCACCCAAACATTTGCCCCCACCGGGGATCGAACCTAGAACCTCTCGAGGCGACGAAATGAGACCGGCATGAAGTAATAACTTCTACCTATCCTTCGGGGGTTGATATGTCATGTAAACCTTCAATTCGATCCCACCACCTGTACCAATGAGTTTGAATAAAATCTTACGAGCAATTGATTGTGAATATTGCATGCCGCACATTGTGCCCGGTGCATGGCATCAGGCTCGCCACCTGTTACATGGGAACCGAACATGTCTGTTGAAATGTGGGTGTTTAACACCTACCTACCCCTTCAGGGAAAAAGGCGTGATGATAGAGCTGGGGTTCTTTAAATAAAGTAAACGCGGTTTTCCACCAAAAACACACTTTTATTAATTAATCACTTAATTAAAACAACACTAATTAATCACTGATCGCATTGATATCACTTCTAGTTCACTCTTATGCGAGTAGCTTGATGTTCACTCACTGTATCGTATTCCAATACTGACCCAGTCCGCTTTTTTTTTTTTTCGAGCCTCTGAAGGAGGACTCTTTACCTTCCCATGCGGGAGAAGGAGGTGGTGAATCCCTCATTGGATACCCACCGGCCGGCCGGGGGTTATGTCGGACTCCTACCGACTAAACACCACCTTGCTTTAGGCCACTTAGGGCTTTGGTAAAGCATAACCTGAATGGCGCCCCCTCCCTCAAGAAAGGGAGAGGTGCGGCGCTGCGCTAGCTACTTACTAGGGCATGTGCGCCAGATATACGATCGGAACCAAAGTGGGCCGACCGTATGGGTCATGTTTGTCTGTACATGCGAACGCGTACAGAGCGGGAGGGAGCTACGGCGCGGATGCCGCAGCTTGCAGCGCCTGTAAGGCCCGCGACAATGGATCGGGAGCGTCTGTGAAGACGTGTCGGGGGACCCAGTCCGCAAACTCGCTCCGCTTATATAGGCCTACCGAAAATCACTAGAACAATCGTTCTCGAATACGTCTCGTGAAGCCGCGAATATTCTATAATGATCTACTACCGGTGACTCAGCTTAGTGCGTCATTACGCACAAGGTCAAGGTATGTCTCCCGTATTTTCTACATTTATCGCGAACATTCTACGACCTTACGGAATGTTCTGTGTTTACTCATTTGTTTTACAATACACTGGGAGGTTCCCGATTATTGCGGAGAGTTCGAGGAAAGTTTTCATCAATTCGATGGCGCAATATAATAAATAAATATCTTTAGACATTCACACCTATGAACTAGCCCCATTTTAAGCTACTAATGCTGCTTGTGTTACGGATACTAGATAACGGATAAATATTTTTAATAGATAAACACATATTGGGTCCTTACCTATGAAATTGGTGTTTTTATTCTGTCTTAGCAATTTGTCCGTAAAGTTTCAGAACATTCTTATAAAATAATTGCCTCTTCTAAAAATAGACCATATATTTGAGCTCGTATTATTTAATTTGATAATTTTTTGTAAGTTTAATTGTGTTAAAATTAGACACAAAGACAATTATTTTTAACTGCCTCCCGAATATATCATTTGATTTGCATGAACATAAAAACGATGAATAATTTTTATCAAGCGTGTTCACACACATATTGCTAAAGCTTGTCTAATGATACATGCCAAATATTATTATCTCTGGAAAATGCAGACATCCCCAAAATCTCCATACAAAACACCAATTTCATAGGTAAGGACCTAATATATATAAACAACCAAGACTTCTATCTTTATGTTATGTTGCAGCGCTTGGCATAGACTGCTTCAAGTGCGTGTCGATGAACAGCCGCTTCCCTGCGTGCGACGACCCGTTCCACAACAACCACTCGCTGCGGATGCTGGAGGCGCCCTGCATGGGGGGCCGCAAGGGCAGGGACGGGCTCTTCCCTGCCACTTCCTGTATTAAGATAGCTGGCATTTTTGGTAAGCGTTTCTTGTTAAAAGTTACTCTAACGTCCTCTGACCTAGGACCTCACACTAGCGAGTTGTAAGCAAGTCCTCAGCCTATATACGTCCCACTGCTGGGCACAGGCCTTCCTCATGGAGAAACACATGAGCAGTATGGGCCGTAACACCACCACGCTGGTCCAATGCGGGTTGGTGACTAGAAGAGTCGCAATAGCGACCGGGACCAACGGCTAAATGTGCCTTCCGAAGCACGGAGGAGCTCGAGATCACAAAGTTTTGGTCACCCAACCACGGCCTGACCATGGCGATGGTAGCTTTGTTTTCAATCGTAAGCCAACGCATACTAACGACTACGGCACCGAGCTCCTCAGTTGACCTTACAATTAAAACAATTCATATGGAATGCAATTAAAAAATGTATTGAATTAAATTATGAATAATAATAGTTATTGCGAATTAATAATTAAATAAATGAAAATAAATGAAAAATAATAATGTTACATTGTTTATTAATTTGTAAACCATTATTTCGATTTTAGATTGTTTTTTTTATAAATTTGCATTTAAATAGTAATAAATTATTAATGAATAATTTAATTACAAACTGTCACAGTGTGAACCCCTCCATTGTCGTTGTGCCCGTCAGGGTTCATGGTGATCCAAATTATATTTTTTAAGACCTTGTGCACACTATGAAATGCAATAAATGATTGAGTATTGAGTAAGCTGCGAATACGCAACGTATGCGCGGCGCACACGTCATGGGTACGCCTGAGTTCGTTGCGTGGCGCACACGTCGACTCGCAGCGTGCTTGCTGCTCACTCACCATGTGACGGGGTGAGGCCAGGAATAAATGAAAGTACAGTTGTCGTCACTTATTGGGGTATATTTTATAGCAAAATAAGGCACTAATACCTAGTGCCTTTATAACAAGATATATAGTAATAATAAAGCTGCTCAGCTACTTCAGCTGCTCAAATACGTTAATTTAAATAATATATCTTTTGGTTGTAAGTTGGAGACCAAAAAAATGACAACACAGACAGACAGTGAATAAAAAGGCAGAACCAAAGAGAAAACGGCCAGAGAGGTGCGCAGTAACAGCAAAGAGTCGCTAACAGTGGTATAGCGCCTTATTACAACCACGCTTCCTACTCGCTCGTATCTCACAAGAGTGATGAGGCAAGAGGCTAATACACTGGTTTGCTTAACATTGGGCTTGCTTCAGGACAACAGACTCACCACATGTTACTTCTTCTTCTTGCCCTTTTCCCACTCTAGGTGGGGTCGGCACAATATGTCTTCTTGTTCCATTCTCCTCTGTCACTCGTCAGCTCAGCATCCAACCCTTTTATTCTCATATCATTCTTAACGCATTCAATCCATCGCTTCTGTGGTCTTCCTCTCACTCTAGGTCCGTCCACATCCTTCTTGTAATGTGACATTCATCCCTACTCATCACATGTCCATACCACGCTAACCTATTGCTCCTTATCTTTTCTGTCACTTGCGCTACTTTCAAACTTCCTCTATTATACTCATTCCTGATCTTGTCAATTCTTGTGACTACCTGTTGCATGGGGACTTAACATACATACATAAAATCATGCCTGTAATCCCCGAAGGGGTAGGCAGAGTCCAAGGAGCACTGAGTTCCTTAAGACCACATTTAGCCATACAAAAATTGGGTTTGGTCTGATGAAAACTCGTGAAAGAGTAGTAACAAGTGGCTAGCTCATCGCCTACACAATCCCAGACCCAGACCCAATACGCCCTCAGTCGCCTTTTACGACATGCTTGGCAATCAAAGCAGTTGGTACATTCTTTTTGTGTCCCGGACCAACATGGGACACGGGACTTAACATATCTGGCGACATGTGGGTGTTTCTCACCTCTGCCTTCGGGGATAGAGGCGTGATGACATGGTGTGTTTAAGGTGTCAAAGTGTTTGAGGTTCCGGGTATATGTATCTATATGTCCACTTTCTTTTCTTATGCCGGCACTTCGCATGGGCGGTCTATTTTAATATTTGCACGAAATGGTGCAAATAACGCATATAGCGAATGAGTTTCCGTCTACTTGTCGGTTTTTGATCACACATCAAAGGATTGATTGAGTTGTTTGCCGGATAACAGTTCATGTGGGTGGATATTTGGAATGATTTTATTATTTGAACAAACTTTGGCAAACAACGATAACGCTAAGCCAAGTGAAGTGCCGTCATTAAACAAGGGTAGGAACACGCATACGGTAGCTGTAGTCGATGCTACGGTCGCCGCTTATCAAGTAGACCGTAGCTAGTCTAGCCTACTACGCCCGTAGCCTATACCGTAGCTGACTAGCCTGGTACTACGACCGTAGTAGCTGTCTAGGCTAGAACTTCGACGACCTCCGTGGTCAAGAGGTCTGTACGCCGGTCTCAAGGCGTCGCCATCTCGAGTCGTTCTGGGTTCGATCCCCGGTGGGGACAAATGTGATGAATTTTCAGGCATTTAATTTTGTTTTCCAGTCTTGGATGTTTATATATATTCAGGATATTTATATGTATTTATCTATTAAATATATTTATCCGTCATCTAGTGTCCGTAACACAAGCAGCATTAGTTGCTTAAAATGGGGCTAGTTGATTGGTGTGAATATTTGAAGATTGTTATTTATTTATTTAACTATGACCGTAGCAACCTAGAACTGCGCCCGTAGCTGACTAAGCTAGAACTATGACTAAGCTAGAGCCTAGTTGCAGTACTCTGCGACCTTAGCAGTCTAGGCTAGTATTTACTACGACCGTAGCAGTCTAGGCTAGTATGTACTACGACCGTAGCAGTCTAGGCTAGAAAGTACTACGACTGTAGCAGTCTAGGCTAGTATATACTACGACCATAGCAGTCTAGGCTAGTATGTACTACGACCATAGCAGTCTAGGCTAGTATGTACTACGACCGTAGCAGTCTAGGCTAGTAAGTACTACGACCGTAGCAGTCTAGGCTAGTATATACTCATCGTCATCGTCCACTGCTGGACGTAGGCCTCCCCAAATTCACGCCACTTCGATCTATTATCGGCTTCTCGCATCCAGCTCCTGCCAGCCACCTTGCGCAAATCGTCACTCCACCTGGCCTGAGGGCGCCCTACACTACGCTTGCCGAGGCGCGGTCTCCACTCCAGAACTCGTTTACCCCAACGGTTGTCGGTTCTGCGGCTAATGTGGCCAGCCCATTGCCACTTCAGCTTGCTTATTCGGTAGGCTATGTCGACAACTTTGGTTCTCTGTCGGATCACCTCATTTCTGATTTTATCCCTAAGAGAAACTCCAAGCATAGCCCTTTCCATAGCTCGCTGAGCGACTTTAAACTTGTGGACCAGCCGTACCGTCAGTGTCCACGTTTCGGCTCCGTATGTCATAACGGGTAGGACGCACTGATTGAAGACTTTCGTCTTTAGGCGTTGTGGGATCGACGATGAGAATACTCGATGTAATTTCCTAAACGCTGCCCAACCCAACTGGATTCTTCTGTTCACCTCGTCCTCGAAGTTGTTTCTACCTAACTGCAATGTCTGCCCGAGGTACACGTATTTTTGAACAGCTTCGAGAGCGGCACCGTGTATATACTATACCGAGTATATACTAAGACCATAGCAGTCTAGGCTAGTATGTACTACGACCGTAGCAGTCAAGGCTAGTATGTACTACGACCGTAGCAGTCAAGGCTAGTATGTACTACGACCGTAGCAGTTTAGGCTAGTACGTACTACGACCGTAGCAGTCTAGGCTAGTAAGTACTACGACCGTAGCAGTCTAGGCTAGTAAGTACTACGACCGTAGCAGTCTAGACTAGTATGTACTACGACCGTAGCTGTCTAGGCTAGTAAGTACTACGACCGTAGCAGTCAAGGCTAGTATGTACTACGACCGTAGCAGTTTAGGCTAGTACGTACTACCACCGTAGCTGTCTAGGCTAGTATGTACTAAGACCATAGCTGTCTAGGCTAGTAAGTACTACGACCGTAGCAGTCAAGGCTAGTATGTACTACGACCGTAGCAGTCTAGGCTAGTCCACAAGCGTAGCAAGCCAAGCCTAGCAAGTTACCTTTAGCCGTAGCCTGTGCTACGGTAACCAGCGTCAGCTGTCAAAAATCTGACATGCTGAATCGGCTACCTGTTTTGGCACAGCCGTGAGTCAGTTCCTTGTACAATGTCTCGTCCCTGTGTCGGACAGAATGTATTTTCTTTTTTTTCTTTCTAACCTCGTAGTATCTTTAGGTAACTGAAGTTAGGACACTAAGGTAAAAGCAGATGTTACCGCGGTAGCCAAAAATCTTCAGGTATTATTGAGGTAAGTATATTATTATTCTTCTTCTCTTGACAAGACCCGGTAGTGAACAGAAAAAAAAATGTACAGGTGAATAAGTAGAATTGTATAATTTGTTTGTTAATTTTATAATGTTTTCGACGCGTCATAAGTGTAACTACTCGTTACCTAAATGCTTAAATAAAGCATTTCATTTCATTGCAGTTTTGGGCAATAGGCTAGTTGACTCGTATCAAAAGTAATGAAAATTATGTGTCATTCACATAGTATTTAGTACAAGGGTCCGAAATATATCAAGCTCGATAAATATAATTAAGGGATTGCTGTAGAAATTCAATTTAAATATCTTTTATTTTCCCCTGTTTTTCATCTGCCAAAAACGCTATCCACCATGTTCGTGAAATTAGTTGAGTAAGGATTCATGTAAGCAATTACTACACATGGTCAAAATCCATCAAACTTCAGTCGCAACCAATCAAGTATAACTTTTGGCTATGTCACGCATGCGTATTGAATTGTTTACAATAATCGTGACGCTACGGCACAGATAATTCATAGACCATCAGGACCGAAAGCGTTTTTGACATTTATGCAAAAACGTAATTTATAATTTTTTTTGTGTTATAGGCTTCAGAAAAAAATTGTATTATTGTTTATGGTGATGGCTATCAATAATTAATCATTTGGGGCCCAAAAAAAGGGTCAACTAGCCAAAAAAAGGGTCAATTAGATTAATCATGCTTTACTTGAAAGGATAACTTTTACGAAGCCGTTATTAATCGATCTTTTATAAAAGTTAAAGTTTTAAGTAAAGCGTTCGTGTAATTGCATAAAACTGTAATAATATTACGTAACTCGGTAATACCTGCAGATTTTCGGCTACCGCGGTAATATCTGCGTTTACCTTACTTTCTAGTGATTATCTGATGCAAATGCCGCTGTCTATCTACTCATTGCGTTTTATCCATGGCTTAAAGGCCACCCTGTAGTTAGATTTCTATTTGATTTGACGACCTCTATTTGATTTGACGACCTCTATTTGATTTGACGACCTCTATTTGATTTGACGACCGTGGTCGAGTGCTCTGTATGCCGGTCTCAAGACGTCGCCATCTCGAGAGGTTCTGGGTTCAATCTCCGGTGTGGGCAAATGTTTGGGTGAAGAGTTTTTTGGCATTGGTCTCCAGTCTTGGATGTTTATATATGTTTATATGTATTTATCTATTAAATATATTTATTCGTCATCTAGTGTCTAATACAAGCAGCATTAGTTGCTTAAAATGGGACTAGTTGATTGATAGGTGTGAATGTCTGAGGATATTTATTATTATTATACGAAACAAATGTTATTTGTTCTAAAAATGTGCGACTGAGGACTCCTTATCCGATATTCCTGCAACAGTCTTTGTCTTTTCCAGACGACACCGGAGAGTCGATCACAGTCCGCGGCTGTGGGCTGGACTCCGGCACAGCCACCACCGACACTGAGATCATAAGGATGTCTCACTGCGGGCGGTTCTACTACAACGGAAGGTGAGTCTCTAACCCTCGGTTATTGTGGCTATATTGTATAACCATTTGGTTCTATAAGTAAAATTTGTTCCGCGTGACGCCAAGAGATGGCGCTGCACGCTTTTACATCGCGCTAACGATGTTTCTTGTATGTGAGATATATGGCAAAGAAAGTATGTATGAAATTAGCTATCTAATAAGCTCAGAATAAACCTGATATGTACTGAGCTTTTTGTTTTTTTGGTTCATACCCAACTCAACGGTTTGTTGGTGACCTAACAACCCGGTGGTTGTAGAGTATGTAGAGTAGCTGACAGCTGAAACACAAGTCATGAGCGCGACTCCTGCGACTGCACCAACCACGCGCATTGCTCGACTCTACAAATTATTCAAGTCCACTACTGCTTACCACCATGGCTTACCTCCCCCAATAGGCTATGATAGATTGTGAATCGAAGTTCACCAAGGTGCATCATAGTAAATTGGTCCCTCCATAACAAAAAAAGGTTTTGGTATTTTGTTTAGTAACGGCTGCAATATACTGTCAAGCGGAAAGAAAACGTTCACGAATCGGTGGCCACTCTGTACACCGGAACTGAGTGGTCCTTCTTTAGTTTTCAACAGAACCAAAACGTGCATTTAGTCAAAAATTTTCAAAATATCCGAAATCATAAATCCAGAGCATGGAATTCTCTACCAGCACACGTGTTCCCTCCTTCCTACAGCATGGGTTCCCTCAAAAGAAGCGTGAAAAGGCATCTTATGAGCCAGCAAGGTGGAGGTCACTAGGCCTGCATCCTTTGGTGCTGCCCTTGCATCCTTCGCAAATGGACTTATCTACTGCTCACCATCAGGTGGTGATAAGTCATTTGCTGGGCTGACTATAAAAAAAAATTGCTTAATATGTGGATCACCCATTTCAGAAATCAGGCAAAATGGTAACAAGCTGAATCTCAGATTATACTTGAAAAAGAAATATTCTAAACGAAACTTTGTCACACTCTTCTTCTGCTAAGCGTTCTCCACCTTGCCCGATCTTCAACATCCTCTGGTGTGTGGTCAAAAACTTTGTCACACTATTTACAAAATCAAACTCCCGGAATCTATGGTAGTTTCTTTGACTCACCTCGACCTCGACATTTGGATTGAGTTCTAGAAGGCCTTATGTTTACAAAACTCATTTGTTTTCTTCAGGTATGTCCACGGCTGCCTCCAAAGCTGCAACGACGCGGATGCCTGCAACTCTTCCCACCGAGCAACTTCATCGCTGCTTCCTTATGCTCTGATCACAGCCGTGGTCTTCGCTCGAAGCTAACAAATATCTGGTGCTCACTAAATAGCATATAGGGTGCGTGCTGTAGACTTTCAATTATACGCCTTTCGTAAAAGTTTCATGAGGGGAATAAATTACTAATGCAAGTCAGCGTCGTACAACAATCAAAATTGATTTTTCACTTAAGGCGCTTTAGTAAAGTGTGAGGTAGTTATGCTCGTCCACTGCTGGACATAGGTCGCTCCTAATACCCGCCACCGCACTTGATTTTCTCTTGTTTTATCCAGTCCACTCCAGTCAGTCTACGAAGAGAAGAAGAAAAGCACCGCAAAAGCTGTCCGCTGCTATATTCCGCGCGTCTCCAAGCAGTGACTGCAAATGTACTCAGCGTGACAGCTGGATTAAGTGTGTATGTGTGTGGTGGTGGTCGGATTTATTAAACTTTTCGAAATAGCCCATGGTTTCACCCATGTATTGCTAGAGGTGTAGTAACTGTATATCTAGACTTCATTTATTATTCCTCCTTGGTGAAAGGAACATTCTACAAAAGGGGAAAAATCTACGTGATGTTAAATAACTTGGAGAACTACAGCACGCACTCCAGGAAAGTGGAAAGGTCCATTAAAATACTAATAATAAATTTCAATTTTCAATTGACACGATATATTTAAATGTATACAATTTTTAGAATAGTTGCCGCATTTAGAAGCTAATGTTTTTTTTTTATTATACTGATTTAATTTGGGCAGTAGAAATATTCAGTGGTCGAATTCATGTGATTTAAATCAAAAGAAACTGGTTTGATTTCCAAAAAAAATTAGCTAGATCTTAAATAATTTTATTTTAACCAGTCAAATGGCCGGAAAACTAGACAATAGAAAAATCTATTGGCTGCGACCACCGGTGTTCGTGCTGACCCTCAAGGGGTCAATGATTTTGTATCGTAAATAACACATATAAATTTATTACATATCACTATGCCTGAGGATCGGACATTGGAGAGTAGGCCACATTGCGAGCGAAACTAAACGAGCATCGTTTCGTCTCTTTACTTTGGATCACCGCGAACAGAGCTAAGATACGACAGCCAATACGAACAGAGCGAAAGAAAACATCCGACGAATCCAGCGAAGCTACTTGTTGTTCTTTGCTAAAGCTCTGCAGTTCTTTTTTGTGTAAAAAAGGGGCAATCGGGCAGACTGCTCACTGTGTCGCTCGCTATAACGGCTAATCGAAATTTGGTCGAATTCGCCTTGTTCGCCCGAATTAGTATTTAACTTGACTGTAAAAATATTTTTTTTACTCTAAGCTTCATAAGTCCGACTATACGTATACTTGTAGACTAACATGCGCTTTTTACTATTGTCAATAGACTTGTTTTTTTATTATAGATATATTACAGTAAACATAATAATATAATCATGGTAACACGGGTATAAGAATAAATTAAAGGTTTTTTGTTTTTGACATATTATTAATAATCGTCGCATTTTGTTAGCAATTTGTCATAGATTAAAACATATTAATGTATTACTTAGTTTTACTTTATGCTGTGATCAGCGCAAAGTGAAATGACTTAAAATACCATACACGGTTTGGTATTTGACGCAAAGAATTACTCATAGTTTAAAAAAATATAGATAGAGCATTTTTAACGATACTTTTCGATGGATTCGAATTCCTGTGGCCTGGCTGTTTAATAAATAATAATGACAGAGCATTTTTTATATCGGCACATTTCGATCGATTCGAATCTTATGGCCAAAATGGCTGTTTAAACATTTTTTAAACAGCCTTTTTTTGCGCTATGTAATATTTGTTATCAATATATTTTATAGTTACTTATCAATGTCATCATATCAAAGCATGATTAATATTTAACAAATAACATCTTTAAGAATAACGTAGACGGTAATTCTATACCTATATATACATATTATCACGCCTTTATCCCCGAAGGGGTGGGCAGAGGTGCATTTCACTCCCACACTTTGTAATTTCGATGGTCCAACGTAAAGGGGACAAGCCTGTTGCCGTTTCGGACCCCTTTCTTGTTTAAACTTAACGAGGAATAATAATAATTAAACGGCACTAAATATTGAACATGAATTTTTGGCTTTAGATTATGCATTTCAAAATTAATGGTACGAGTAGGTAAGGTAAGATTTCGTTCACATATTACATCGACCCTCAGAGTAAACAGAACTGGAGTAGCCTTTGTCTAGCATTCCCCTCTGCCAAATGCACAAGCATCGGATGCTTGCACGTTTAATAAAACTAGTTGAGCCGCCATTTTGACAGCCATAACATTGTAAACGTTGCGGCGAACAGAGCTCCCGCAAAAATGCCTGCCTGTGCTGTTTTTTTGTTGTAAAAATAAATAGAAAACATCGAGAATGCTAAAAGATGGTGTCATCTTTTATTTGTAATTATAATTTTTAAGATTTTATGATTATTTACTTCATTATTTCATGTTTTAGAATTCTACGATTTCAAATTTCGAACGCTAGTCTCGTGGGGAGTGCGGCTGTGACGTTGTCAAAACGCACACCCCACGCGACTATTTTAAGCGTGTGTGCGTGAAATTTAAATTTGTGTGTCGAACTATGCATGTGTGCATTTGTAAAAACGGTATACGTTATTGTTTATGTGTGCTGGCTTTGAGTGTAGTGGTAACGTCAGCCCCCGCAAGAAATGGCAGAAAAAAATGTTTGAGAAAAATGGCTACTCCAGTTCTGTTTACTCTGAGCATCGACCGCATAATTTGCAATTAGGGTAGCTGAGGTAACTCAATGGGTATTACGTTAGGCACTAATTGTTATTTTGTATAAAACCTCTTTTGTTGTTAATATTTAATATCCGATGTATTGTAGATAATTGAATGAATTGAATAACAAATTGGTGGGAAGAACATGACTTTGATAAAAATAAGAAGAAATTTTTATTAAAAGAACACACGCATTTTTTTATTTTAAACAATATTGTACTATTAAAAATAGTACTGAAACAACAGAGCGAACTTGCGAAACTAAAAAGAGCAAAGGAGTCAATTTCTATTCCACCAATAAATGCTCGCAATATTACAAAATACTCTAGTCAAATTTATTTACTTTTGTATATCTGACAATTATATGTACACTTATAAAAATATACAATTTAAATAACTGACTGCATTTTTATTTTCAATCAAGCAATGAGGAGCAGTACTGACTTTTTATCCCGATAGGTGGCGTAGGAGTAAGTGTACTTTCGTATTCTCTCTAATCTGTGGTACTTTCTGTAGCTGTCATTGCAAAGTTTGAAAAGTTTTGTAGACATCTCAGTTAAACACTTTACTTACAAAATTACCCAATGTTGTGCAAAATTTTGTAAAAATTTTGGAGTCTATATATTTCCAGCGGATCCAAAACGAAGTTAATGTGGGAAAATGCTTTGCGCATCATAAATTTCAAGGCAAATAATACTGCGCGATTGTGTGCAGCACATTTTATAGAAAGTAATTATTTTGGGAGGAGTATTCATACATAAATATCTTCTAACATTCACACCTATCAACTAGCCCCATTTTAAGCAACTAATGCTGCTTGTGTTACGGACACTAGATGACGGATAAATATATTTAATAGATAAATACATATAAATATGATGAATATAGTTAAATATATATAAACATCTAAGACTGGAGAACAAATGCCTGAAAATTCATCACCCAAACATTTGCCTCCACCGGGGATCGAACCCAGAACCTCTCGAGATGGCGACGCCTTGAGACCGGCGTACAGACCACTCGACCACGGAGGTCGTCAGATTTTGGGAGGAGTATTCATACATAATAAGTAATAACCTTTTTACTCTTCGAGACACAAGTAAATCAAATGTGTTATTGTCATTAATTATAGTTTCTGCGTTTACAACAATTCCCATTTGCGCCCTTATTCCCAAAAGTCGATACACAGATTCACACGGCTAGTTGACCCATATCAAAAGTATTTTTTTTTAAATTTATTTGGGTAAACAAACAGTAACACAATAAAGCTTACATACAATGTGGTAGTATTAAACACAATAATAATTATGTCACCAGCACCTTTTACCACAAATTAACACAAAGTTCGATAAATATAAATAAGAGATTGCTGTAGAAATTCAGTTTAAATATGTTTTTTGTTGTAAAATTCTCCCATGTAGGGAAGGCAAAGGGAACGAAGCCCATACAGCCAAGTCTTCAGTATATATTTCTTCAGTAGTTTGCATTGAAATGCTAGTGTAATGCATTTCAATGCATCTTGGGAGAGTTTGGCGTCAAACGATCGATGGCAGACACTGTGGTGCTACTTGGATGAGGTGGATTACCACGATAAAAAACTCATCACTTTTCACACCACTTGACGTTTATTTCGATAATCCTCCATATTGCACATCATCACAGACACTTATTACACAAAACTACACTGATTTTACGTAACAATATCCACTCCGAAACAATATTACAATTATCGAAATAAAAATCACGTCCGCCATTAGTCAAATGCCGCCAAACTCCATATGTTTTTTTTTTTACTTTTTTTTTCATCTGCCAAAAACGTTTACCACTCGTGAAATTAGTGAAACTTCGTGAAATTTGTGAAATTAGTTGAGTACCTAACGCTTCATGTAAACAATTACTACGCATGGTCAAAATCCGTTAAACGCCAGTCGCAACCAATCAAGCATAACTTTCGGCTATGTCATTAATTGTTTACGATAATCGTGACGCTACGGCACAGATAATTCATAGACCATCAGGACCAAGGGCGTTTTTGACATTTAAGCAAAAACGTAATTTAAATAAATAAATAAATATCTTCAAACATTCACACCTATCAACTAGTCCCATTTTAAGCAACTAATGTTGCTTGTGTTACGGGCACTAGATGACGGATAAATATATTTCATTGATAAATACATATATATATCCTGAATATATATGAATATATATAAAAATCCAAGACTGGAGAACAAATGCCTGAAAATTCATCACCCAAACATTTGCCCCCACCAAGGAACGAACCCAGAACCTCTCGAGATGGTGATGCCTTGAAACCGGCAAACAGAACACTCGACCACCGAGGTGGTCAAAGTCTGTAATTTATAATTTAATGTGTTTGACTGTGTTAGACTTTGGAAAAAAAATGTATTATTTTTAATGGTGATGGTTATCAGTAATTAATCATTTGGCGCCCAATAAAAAAGGGTTAACTAGCCTATTCACTGCAATAGAAAGAGGCATGTACAGCTTAACAGGCTACTTAGTTGACCCCAAATGATACATTACTGATAGTGATAACCATCACCTTTAAAAATAATAAAAAAAAATTGAGGCCTTCACCACAATAAATTTTAAAATACACTTAATGAATCGGCAACCTCCATATAATAGGTAGCTAACATGTTAAATAACAACGTTTGTTCTACGAATTTTACCATAACTCAATACATTAATTAAAAAATTTACAAGCTTATAATGAACTGTCGTGACATTAGTAAGTCTATGTTCCGTTCATACTAAAAAAAGACGCGTGACGCGTACGGTGCGCACAGAGCTAAGAACATTCAGAAATTGATACTTATTTTTGCATAAAAGTGAAATAATCAAAGGTCTTCGAACAAATATTGTTATTTGTAATGTTAGTTAAATAGTATTGCGAGGTTGGTGAAAATATAATTTTCTGTAATAGATATTTAAGCCTAAGCGATTAGACTTAAAGCTTAAAATTGACTTACAGTTTCTAGTAGACTCAATATAAATAGAAACAACATTGGTAATTTCAAGCATTTAATTGGTTATCAACAAGAATAGGGTATTTGACAAGTATAAGAAAAGCACCTCAAATTGTTTACTATGGCATAATGCTTACGTAATTTGATTATTTTGTTTCAAATGTTTCTATTTTCTATGAAAATTTACATTAAAGTTTGAATTAACAAAAAAAACCGGCATAACGCTCCATCACGTGATCATGACGTCACCTGCTTGTAATTTATATTTTTAAAGTAAAATCATATAAAATATCAATCAAAGGAAGGTAAAGGGAACTTAACGCATGCAGCCATTGTACTAAATTTGAGGTTATTGTTTATGTTTATTGATTTAACTGTGACAATTTGTTTTCGCAAAAGCGTGCTTTCAGCACGTCATAAATACACTAGTAATCGCAAATAAAACAATAACCAACGATATAGAATCAGTTATTGTGTGTGTAAAACTACATAGGTACACTAGATATGTCGACAGCACTGGCTGTCTACGGCCAACACTTTGCGTTACAAGCAGGTGACGTCACTGTTCGTTTTCAATCACGTGGTCGAGCATGAAAATTTTGTAACTTGATTAATGATTTATTAAGAACATCGTAAATATTTTCAAATAATGTGTTGGCGAAATTAATTAATTAAAATACATACTTTTAAGCTAACATCAATTTTATTTATACTTTCATAGTAGTCAAATAGCCTATTATATAATTAGCAAAAATAAATACAATTGTATACAAACTAATCCCTACTGTACCTGTATGGAATCTCCCGTGAAGATGTATAACTACAAAACACATATCGCCTCTATCCCCGAAGGGGTAGGCAGTGGCGCTAACACCCACATTTCGACTGATATGTTTAATTTCCCATGTAACAGGGGCAAGCCTGTTGATATTGACTATAAGGTGTACAAGTTTTATATAAACTCAGTGATACAGGCGGTGGGGTCGAACCCGCGACTTTGGTAGGTAGAGAGAGACGGTTGCAATAGCGATCGGAGACCGAAGCACGGAAAGTTCGAGACAACAAAATTTTAATCACCCATCCACGGCCTGACCATGGCGAAGGTAGTTTTGCTTCCGATATTAAAAGCCAAACTGTACTAACCACTACGCCACCGATCTCCTCGGAGATGACATAAAAAAATATATTTTAGTATATAAAGTATGCACTTGAATTTCAAGCATTACCGATATTTACATGTGTGTGGTAACTTATTACATAACTGATGAATTTTGACAGTTTGTGCTGATGAACACATCCTTTGGTATTCTAGTAATGGACATTATTTGGTAATATACTTAGGGCTCGTTTAAGGAGCCGCGGGGCGTCAGGCGCCGCCAGAATAACAAACATACGGCGAGGTATTGGTGCGTTCAAGGAGACGCGTTTTCGCAAGCTTTTGTTTGAGTTGTAGCGTCACATGCGGCGAGCGATGCCGCGGCGGACGCGGCGGCTGAAGCGGCGAGTGATGCCGCGGCAAGCAAGGATTGATTGCTTTTGTGACAGTGACAGTGCGTGTGACAGAGTGACAGTCAGTCATCAGCGTATATACGTCCCACTGCTGGGCACAGGCCTTCCTCATGGAGAAACACATGAGGAGTATGGGCCGTAACACCACCACGCTGGCCCAATGCGGGTTGGTGGGTAGAAACGGTCACAAATGCGACCAGGACCAACGGCTTAACGTGCCTTCCGAAGCATGGAGGAGCACGAGATCACAAGTCTTGGTCACCCATCCACGGCCTGACCACGGCGAAGGTAGCTTTGTTTTCGATCGAAGCCAAAGCGCACTGACCACTACGCCACCGAGCTCCTCACAGTGACAGTCTATATGTTTGAATTTTGCTCGAGCCGCTTCACACGCCGCTTGACGCGCCGCCTCACCATGAAGCCACGCCGCACGCGCTGCTCGACGCACCGCGTGTCCATAAACGAGCCCTTAGTTATAGGTACATTTCTTAGGAAACATACAAGAACGTTTTTTTGTGGATCAAAATACTTATAAGGGCTCTTCCTTGGGCGTCTCCGAAGCTTCCTCGCTCATAGTTGCTTCTGTCATTTCTGTCTGCTCTGTCATGTCTTCGTCCGTTGACTCTTTTAACAATAAATAAATATTAGGTCCTTACCTATGAAATTGGTGTTTTGTATGGAGATTTTGGGGATGTCTGCATTTTACATACTAAAATTCTTTCAGTTTTCATCACAACGACAAATCCAGAGATAATAATATTTGGCGTGTATCATTAGACAAACTTAAGCAATATGTGTGTGAACACGCTTGGTAAAAATTATTCATCGTTTTTATGTTAATGCAAATCAAATGATGTATTCGGGAGGCAGTTAAAAATAATTGCCTTTGTGTCTAATTTTAACACAATTAAACTTACAAAAAATTATCAAATTAAATAATACGAGCTCAAATATATGGTCTATTTTTAGAAGAGGCAATAATTTTATAAGAATGTTCTGAAACTTAATAGTTACGGACAAATTGCTAAGACAGAATAAAAACACCAATTTCATAGGTAAGGGCCCAATATTACCTGAAAAGAACAGTTTGATTTCGTTATCTAATGATAATAATACATACATATAATAATGACTATTATCCCCTAAGGTTTAGTCAGAGACTAGGCAAAAGCTCCGCAAAAGCAGTCCATTGCCATAGTCCGCGCTTCACCAAACAGTGACTGCACTCAGCGTGACAGGTGGTGACCCCTCGCCGCTATAAGCTATTAGACGTAAGTCCATTAGTCGCCTTTTACGAAACCCAATGGAAAGATGGGTTGGTAATATTCTTTTTATGAGCCGCTACCACACGGCTTTAGTAGTAGTACTAGAGAGGTATTTCACTCTATAAGTATAGGCAGATAGAATTGTTTTGTTCATGTTTTGGAGTTAAATGAGGCCCTAAGATCTTAAATATAACGAACATAGTTCTTAAGTTTATTTGTTACTAAGACAATCTAGGGACTGTAAAAATGTGCGAAACAATTGTTTGTTATTATTATAAAACCAGTACGTGAAACCATCTCACCAGGAGGAAGAACAGACGTGGCATCACACTTGCAGCGCCGCATTTCCTCCAGGGCCCTCAGTTCTGAAGGCAGCAGCATCGCTCCCCCCATGGGCTCAGCTGGGAAGTATTTTCAACAAATATTAGGAAAAATGTTCATTTGAGTCACTTGACTTCGTTCGACCAAAACTCTTTTCTATATATCTATCTATCTCTTTTCTTTTTCTTTTCTTTTTTCTCTTTTATATATATAGGCATCCGCTAAGAAAGGATTTTGATTAATTCTACCCCAAGGGGATAAAGTAGGAGATGAAAGTTTGTATGAAACTTTGTAAATTTTAAACCGATCGGGCTGAGACTTTGAGAGAAAATTAAAGGCTCCCCGTGGGATAGTTGAAAACCCATAGAAACCGCGGACGAAGTCGTGGGCAACAGCTAGTAATAATATAATATCCATAACACTGGCAGATTTTGATATCACATTTATTTGTAATTATTGTATTATCTTTTATGCTGTCACTTGTACATTTGTTTACTTCTCCAAAATATATCTTGCAGTGCACACTGTGATTACTTTACTCAGTTATTTATTATATGTTATGGACCAAGGGTGCGTACAAACTCCAATGAATGGATAGTCAACCACGCCGTGATCCACTAGTAGCTGTGAGTTCGTTCCCAAAACTAAGTATATTGAACGCAGAACTCGTTGGCCGCGCCTTAGGTGGCGACACATCTCGCTATTGCAATCTCATGTGTTTTGTTTAAAGCAGCCGGAACTTTCAATGCGTGTTGCCGTCGCGAAGTACGACGCCGAACTGAGTAATGACAGCAAGCGCCCCCGCCTCTCCTTCCCACCGCTCACATACCTAAGGCGCGGCCAACTAGTTCCGCGCGCTCTATAGCTGGTCGTGAAAACTATACGACATGGAGTCTTGCCATGCAAATGAGCCTGAACAAGCCTCACTGGTGGACATAACATAAAGAAGCAAACGCTAAAATCTCCATTTGATGGAAATAGGAAATAATAAACACAATTTTCTTTATTTAATTCCTGACGTCCACCAGTGGAGGTCGCCTTGGTAATGACGTTGGGAATAATATTTTTTTTGTGATTTCTTCGCAGCTAGGCGGCGTAGTTTTCAAAACAATACTATCTTGGGTGACCAAATTGTGATCCCACCAAATGGGCCATACTGTTTCTCCAGTTAGGAATGTCTGAGCTCAGCACTAGGACTTATCTATATATAGACATACATACAAAGAATCACGCCTGCAATCCCCGTAGGCGTCCAAGAGCCCAAGGAGCACTGTTTTCCTTAAGACCACATTTAGCCATACAAAAATTGGGTTTCGTCAAATGAAAAATCGTGAAAAAGTAGTAACAAGTGGCTAGCTCATCGCGTACACAATCACAGACCCAGTACCCAATACGCCCTCAATCGCCTTTACGACATGCTAGACAAGAAAAGCAGTTTTGGTACATTATTTTCTTTTTATCTATATACATAATAATATAATAAAACTGTAGAGGTCGAATGTCTGTACATAGAAAAAAATGCTTAAAACCTTGTCAGAGGGATGTAAAAAGAGAAAAAATACCAAAAAGATTTTTTAATTATTTCTTGTTTCTCAGTCTGTTTATCTGTTTGTCTGTTTGTGCGGGCTAATCTCCGAAATGGCTTGACCGATTTCAATGAAATTTTGAATGGTGATTCCTTATATCCCTGGTCAACATCTTATATACTTGTAGTGGAGGATTAATATAATATATGTTAGTGTTAAGTGTATTAGTATTAAAACTCATGTACCGCATATTAAGAGCAGGAATAAATGATATTTATTCGGGTCACGACGTCTTTCCTTGTATTATCCGAACACCCACCCACTTTTTATTGCGGAAAAGTAAAGTGTTCCCGTGGGATAGTTAAAAAACCATTGTAACAGCGGAAAAGCTAACAGCTAGTGTTAAATAATAGAGCTCCAAATTGTGTGATATTAATTGATAGTAATGCTCGTAGGGGGCCCTCCAACGAGGTGGACTGACGATCTGGTGAACACATACATACATAAATCACGCCTATATCCCCGAAGGGGTTGGCAGAGGTGAACTAGCACCCACGTTTCGCCAATTAGTTAGGTCCCATGTAATAGGTGGCGAGCCTATTGCCATTTATCGGGCACAAAAGTCGCAGTACATTGCTATTGCTAGGTGGTATAAGAGCAACGCTGCTGCCCATTCCTCATCATTGATTTATCCTTAGTCGCCTTGTACGACACCCACAGGAGAGATTAGGGGTGGAGACAATTGTAATCTACTCTGCCGTCACCACGGATCTGGGGAAGGCCGCAGGAAGTTGGATGCAGGCGGCGCAGGACCGGTCGTTGTGGAGATCATTGGGGGAGGCCTTAGTCCAGCAGTGGACGACAATAGGCTGATAGATAGGTAGATAGTAACGCTCACCGAAGGCAAACTGCACGGTACTCTTGCCAGGATCGTCCAAGCACTTGCATCTTGGGTCAAGAAGCGCTGCTGCCTCGTCCGCGCGTCTCCGGAACTCTGATGGAAGCTCTTTTGGACCTGCCAGAAATATACCGATGAAAACCACCGTAAATATCGTTCCTACGAACACTCTACGAAACATCAAATTGTACAAAACTGTCTACGTGGGTACTCAAGTGCTTTTAATCGATAATAGTCGATATTAGAATATTGATCTACATGAAATATAATCGTAACATATCGGTTTTATTGATATGACACTTGTTAGCAACAATTATGTTTAATGTAGATATTCTAGTATAGTATATACTCTTTATTGCAATTTAAAAACACATACATAAAAAAGGTTGTTAACATTTATGTTTGCAAGGGATATCCCTAACGGAGATCTCTGCCTGCCAACCCATGAAAGTAAGTTGAGAAAATAGATTATAGGGGATACAAATGCATAAAGAAGACAATATTGAAAAACTTTAATATTAAACATACCTACATAATAATAATCCTACTTAAATACACAATAATATACAATATTCTATTATCGATTAAAAGCTATACAGCTACTCTGACGACAGTTGTTGACCAATAATAATGGAATTAAAAAACTTTACACATAGTCAATCATAAAAAAAATGTAAAATAAATAGTTCAGCGAAAATTCCCACCAGACCCTTAATGGGTCGAGCGGGAAATTTCTCTGTACCCACACGTGAACTTGTGGAAGGGTATTGATTTGCCGAGCGCGTCGTCGATCACTCTCCGCAAGAGGTAGTGGTACTCCTTCTCCACGGGCGGCTCGTACTCGTCTGTCGCTCGATCGAACACTTAATAAAAAATTGCCTTATAAAAACAAAAAAGGAAAATTAAAAACAAAATGCGGTCATGAACTTGACCAAAATTAAAAAAAAAAACTTTTAAATACTGTCAAGTACAGTCGCAGTCAGATAATGTTTACAACCCTAACCCTCAGTTGCACAAAGATTGTTTTAAGGACGACATTTGTTAATGAGACATTAAAACTTTAAAGTACATTAAAGTTAAGGTTGTCACACAAAACAGTTCTAGCTAATGTCTCTTTAGCATTGACAGGGTGCTAATGTCGCTTTGTGCAACGTAAAACTACGCTAAGGTGTTTTTTTGACACATCAATAAATAAATTTAATGGAACATTAAAGATAATGCTGACATTAAAATTTAAAGTTCGTTTCTGGTACTGGGTGTTAGTATCACAATTGCTTGCATACATTGAAGTCAAAAAAGTCGTCTATTAATTTCGTATCAATTTGATTGATAATAAATTATACCCAAAGTTTATACCTATATTTTTTAATAACAGGAGAATCCATCGACGTCATCTAGATGTGTATCGATATCTTTTTATAGAAAACTTTTCTTTAATGTTTCAGTTTTTGTTCGATATAAATATTTTTAAAATAGAAACTCAAACAATCTTTATTTTATTAATAACAAATTTCATCTTTAAAATTTCTGAATATAATTTCACTTTTGTCCGAATGACGTTCAAACAATTATATTTGATAACTGTCATTTCTTTATTTGTTGTTTCCATACTTCATATTGGTTATTAATTTTCAAAGGGTAATAAGTAACTTGATATGTCATAGACTTTATTGAAAACAGAGTGATACAGAATCTAATTTGAAAACTGATAAACATTTTCTGACCGCGACCGTACATTATTTATGATCATTGTTCAAAACAATGTTATAGAGTTATTAATGTATAAATGATAAACTTATAGCCAAAAACTATGCCCCCTTCCTTTTGGTCCCACTCTATGCCAAATCAGTATGAGTATGAGGTTGGGGTTTTTGGCGCCATTCAACTATGGCGGACGTGATTTTTATTTCAGTAATTGTAATATTGTTTTGGAGTGGATCTTGTTGCGTGAAATCAGTGTAATAAGTGTCAATAATGATGAGCAATGTGGAGGATCATGTCAAGTGGAGTGAAAAACGATGAGGTTTTTATCGTGGTTATCCACCTCATCGAAGTAACACCAAAGTATTTGTCATCGATTGCTTACGCCAAACTCTCCCAAGACGCATTGAAATGTATTACACTTACATTTCAATGCAAATACTAAAGACATAATAATACTTAAGACTTGGCTGTATGGCCTGTAGTTTCTTTTGCCTTCCCTTTTATAGGGAGAATCCTACAAAAAAAAATTGTATGAGGTTGTGCTCCTTACCAAACTATGGAGCAATGAACTCATTTCATTCTGTACTAGTGCAGTACTCACGCTCCTCAGAGAACAGCCACACTGTCGGCAACTACGTCTTGGCATGCTGCAACGTCCTTAGGGATGCCGAAGCGTCCTTAAGCATGCCGTACCGTCCAAACTGCCCCCGAGTGTTGCCTTGGCGTGCGGCAGCGTACTGAAGGGTGCCGAAGTATCCCAAAGCAACCTCAAGGCAGCTCTACTCAGCCCTCGTTTGTCTCAGTCGTCTCATCTCCCACTACCACAACCCACACCTCCCCGTAACAGTGAAGTACTCACGCTCCTCAGAGAACAGCCTGGCGTCTAAAGCCGCCTCTAGTCTCTCCTTGATTTGGGTACTCAGCTCTCGCTGCATTGTCTCCGCATCGCTGCGAATTTGCCGAGACTTGGCCACCGCTGGAAACACATTAATATCAATCAACCAAGAAGAACATGAAGATTCCTAGTCTTAGCATTGTTTAAAGTCTTCCTTGACGACCCCCACTGTAAGGAAAAACCTCAAAGGGCCTGGGCCCCGATCGCTCTTAATAAGAACGTATTTACCACAACCAAGAGTCAAAAACGGGTTCCCTATCTGTTTGCATAAAATTTTCAATCATAATATGAATTATATTATGCTTGAAGAAAGAATATCTACCTAACACTCCTCCTCGCACGCTTGTCGTCGTACAGTCACCGGCAAAAATATATGACGATTTTAGTACCTTGTCATTTAAAGGTTTAAATTAAATTATTTGTTTTGCGGACTAGACTCTGGTGATATGATAATGTGACAGAGTACTAAAATCGTCATATATTTTTGTCGGTGACTGTACCTAATCGACTTTACATTATGCCGTACATTATGCGGAATAATATTACATTAGTATGAGTAATAAATAAATAATAAAATAATAAATAAATATCTTTAAACATTCACACCTATCAACTAGCCCCATTTTAAGCAACTAATGCTGCTTGTGTTACGGACACTAGATGACGGATAAATATTTTTAATAGATATATATAATATAATATCCTAAATATATATAAATATATGTAAACATCCAAGAGTGGAGAACAGATGTCTGAAAATTCATCACTCAAACATTTGCCCCCACCGGGGATCGAACCCAGAACCTCTCGAGATGGCAACGCCTTGAGATCGCCGTACAGAACACTCGACCACGGAGGTCGTCAAATATTGTGCCAAAAGAAAATCATTAAAGTTATATTAAGTTATATTATGCCAAATTCATATGCCAAAGTATATTATGAGTAAAAACATTATGCCAAAAAAGGGATCCCTCGAAAACTTTATGGCCCACCCACACTCCATACTGTCGCGCCTACTCACGTTGCCCTCGTGTCGCCTTTTGGAGTGTGGATGGGAACGTTATCGACTGTCATTTAAATTTATATTATTTCATATTTTTATGGCATATCACCTCAGAGTAAACAGAACTGGAGTAGCCATTAGTCAATTTCTCAAACATTTTTTTCTGCCATTTCTTGCGGGGGGTGAGGTTACCACTACACTCAAAGCCAGCCGTTTTTACAAATGCACACATGCATAATTCGACACACAAATTTAAATATCACGCACACACACGCTTAAAATAGTCACGTGGGGTGTGCGTTTTGACAACGTCACAGCCGCACTCCCCACGAGTCTAGCGCTCGAAATTTGAAATCGTAGAATTCTAAAACATGAAATAATGAAGTAAATAATCATAAAATCTTAAAAATTATAATTACAAATAAAAGGTGACACCATCTTTTAGCATACTCGATGTTTTCTATTTATTTTTACAACAAAAAACAGCACAGGCAGGCATTTTTGCGGGAGCTCTGTTCGCCGCAACGTTTACAATGTTATGGCTGTCAAAATGGCGGCTCAACTAGTTTTATTAAACGTGCAAGCATCCGATGCTTGTGCATTTGGCAGAGGGGAATGTTAGACAAAGGCTACTCCAGTTCTGTTTACTCTGAGCATATCACACGTTGTTGGTTATATATAGTAAACTAAATACGTTCTTATTTGGCGCGATCGGGACGGAGCCCTGGTTGCTTGGTGTTGTTGCGGCCTATATTTTTCATATTTTCTTTATATATTAAAGAAATCGTGTCCTGCAGTGTAACAGACTTTAATGTCATATTCAAATCATTTAATCAGGTTAGGCATTTTACATACCAACTCTTATAAGTGAAACCATATTGTAAAATTTTACCTTTTTACGAGCCTGGGTCCTTACGCCTCCTCCAAGAACTTACACAACAACCAATATAAGCGCACCATAAGCAAAAACTATGTAAGCTACTATATTTCGAACTCACCTTCGTCGACCAAGATATCAAGCATACATCGGAAGTCATAGTAAGGTGGGAACTTTTCCCCCATCGTCTTCTCCGGAGGCGGGGTGCGACCTGATGAAGGTAACAATATTTAATTGCAGATTTAAGTTGTTTTGTTTCAACGACTGGAGGTGTTATGATATGAATATAAGAGTGGAGGAGCTCGGGGACGTAGTGGTTTGTACGGTTTATCTTTCGATATCGAAAACAAAGCTACCCTCTCCATGGTCAGGCCGTGGATGGTTGACCAAAACTTTGTGATCTCAAACTCCTCCGTGCTTCGGAAGGCACGTTAAGCTGTTGGTCTTGCATATTGCAACCGTTTCTATCCACCAACGCGTATTGGGCCAGCGTGGTGTTACGGCTCATACACCTCATGTGTTTCTCCATGAGGAAGGCCTGTGCCTAGCAGTGGGTATATAGGCTGAGGACGATAAGAGTGGATGGTTATGCAGGGAGGGGAAAACCAAAGAAAAGATGGATAGATTGAGGACCTGGCTAGGGTGGGAGTGAACGTTGATGTAGCGTGTGTTATGGGGATTCTCCCCTAGAGGGAGGAAGAGGAAGACACTTTGCGCTGACCCCAAACGATATAGGGAAAAGAGCTAGCAAATGTTGAAGAACACATCTTTGAAAATAGAGACGATATATTTTATTAATATTTTTTTTTTATTGGTAAAGGAGTTTGTTCCAATAAAGTTACTTTTGCCATGTCAATCCTTGAATGGGTCACTAAACTATGTGATATAGAGTTCTTCCATACTTCGGAAGGTACAAGACGTTGGTCCCGTTTACTAATGCAAGATTTCTACCCACCAATCTTTGTTGGACCAGCATCTTACGGACGGAGTTTCCTTCGTGTTGCTACTTAATATTTTTAATCAATCACATGATGACCCGCAAACCTTAGGAGGAGGTACTACAGGAACTATAGGCTTCCAAGGAGTTGGTTATGCAGTTGGATAGGGAAAGGGATAACAATGAAAAGGAACTATTGGAAGTGCGAAACAAAAATAGTAAACTGAAAGAGGAAATGCTTGAGTTATATTCACAAATGTTAATTTTAAGTGAGGACAGGGACAGACTACAACTAACTATAGATGGGTTCGCCCCATGTAGTGATGAGTATGAGCAAGCCGTCACGCGCATCACTGACTTGGAGAACAGTTTACAAGAGGCAAACAATCACATAAATGCTTTAGAACAAGACAAACAGAATTACAAATATAATTACAAAGCCTTACATAGGAAGGATTAAATTAGATCTTAATAGAATTGTTGAATAGAGCTCAAAGTTGGCTACTCACGTCTGGTGTGCTTCCATCTCTCGTCATTCCTGGATATGGAATCTCTTGGCACCTGTTCTATCGGGCAAACCTTGCAGCGGCATAGTTCACCCAGCGGTGTACCGCATTGAGTACAATAAGCTGAAATAACCGCAAAACTGTATGTTAAAAAACCACTACGTATTACTCTCCTGATCTCCGCGTTGTCCAATAACCCACCAATGGCCTTTCTAGCGGCGACTATCTTGAACTTGAGACAGTAAGACTTGCTGGACTGGCTTGGCTACTAGCCCGTTCTATTCTTACTATATAAGCAAACTATTGGCCTTCACCTCATCCATGGAAGCGACAAGATTGAAGGTGGAAGCGAGCTATACCTGTATTCCTTAACCAACTTCTGATAACCCATTTATAAGAACTGGCTATCATAAAACAACAATGCATAATCGTGACAGATTTAGGTAAGATGGTGTTATACAGACGGGATTAGAAGCCCAACCACCAAGTAAACTGAATTCTCTCGATCAATACCTTGAAATATCAGCCACTAGACCAAGGAGGCGGTTGAAATCGCGAACTGTTCTGCTATAGTTACCTGTTTGCCGATAGTCCAAAGATTTTTCTATCAGTGTGCATCTTCTACTTAAGACAGTAAGAACTGCTGGACTAGCTCTGCTACTAGCTCGGTTCTACTGTCCTGGTATACGACATATTCGTACATACACGAGAATATTCACTCTCCCTTATCCTAAAAAGTGTTCCTTTCTGCGCGGCGCTGATTAGGTGTCGCGCCGCCCACACAGAGTGGGTCGGAACTAGGATTTGAGTGACATTGGGACTGGCATTAATTTTCACATTTTTGTTTACGTGAATGGATAGAGCTAATGAATCTTAACAATAATTTAAAAAAAAATTGTTTTGCTTAAAATTATAATCTTGAATTTTAGCCAAGTCCTGACAGATCACGTTCAAACCTTATTTTTCTTATTTATTGGCTTAACTGCTGTCTTTGTGTATTATAAACTTATGCGTAAACAAAGGTGTGTGTGCGCCGTCTAGCTAATGACAAGCAAGCTCTTAGCCTTCATCTCACCTGATGGTATGTGACGATAAGGCCGAAGGCGGAAGCAAGTTTACCTGTATTCCTCAACTAAGGAGCTGGCGGTCTTAACTGTGATTGCCAAAACATTTATTATAACGTCACTCTTAAGACAGATGGTGGTAGCCAGGCGGATATAGAAGCCCTATCACCCACCAAACAGAACCCTGAACTCCCCGATCAACACCCTCTGGTATCAGTCACTTGACCAAGGTGGCAGTTAAATCGCGATCTGTTCAGTATACTTACGTTCCCTAATCTCTGCGTCGTCCAGTAACCCGAATATGGAGTTCCTGGCGGCTTCCATTTTGGCATTCTGCGCGGCGGTGATGCGGTGTCGCGCCGCCGTTTTATGCACTTCAGGCAGTAAGAACTGCTGGACCAGCTCGGCTACTAGCTCGTTCTGTTCTGCTGTTGACCTGGTGGTTAAGTCGGGAATCATTTAAGGCCGGATTTTTTATCTTTAAGTTAGCAATTAACTAATTTAAGGGTGCTTTTCCACCAGAGCTATGCGAAGTAGCTATGCTGTGTGCGAGGAAAAATAGACCAAGAGGATGAGGAGGAGGATTGTTTCGTTTTACAAGACTCGCAATTTGGTGCTATCCTATTAGTCTATTTTTTATGAGCCTATAGCATATTGAAAGGCACCCTTAATCTTGGCCAATGGCGTCAATAATGATATCAAAATGCTGCAATGTAAATAATGCAAAGTAATTTAATCAGCTATGAAATACATTTCAATATACACCATTTTTTTACTCCTTCCTTTTCTTGCATTGATTAAATTGTCTATGGTATCTAACTAATAGCAAAGATTTTACAAGCCATTTACGTAAAAAATAGTGCATAGCATAAAAATTCTCGCCATATTGCTTATAATTAATGGAATTCATTTCTTTAAAAAGCAACAGTAATTTTATAAGTTAATTTTATTCTGAAATGTCAACTGCCACGTTTTTTTTGTCTAAACCAGTGTTATCATTATAAAATTCAGTATAATTCATTTAATTTTAATTGGTGCATTGTAATGCTCCGGATGTTAAAATTTGTAATTTTTATGAAAAAAAAAAATGATTGTGGAAAATATTACCTTTTTTAAAAAAGTATTCTTAGTGTTGCAATAACAAGAACATTTCAAGCGCCCTCAGAGCAGGTATTTTATATTTATTGACCTTAAATACCTATGGACCCGGAATATTTACACAAACAAGGTGCCACCGTTTGACAGTACGGCAAATGTATTGGCCGCTTTTTGCATGGAGCATAATGTTGTTACCTGCTCAATTTCATGTCGTTATCGATATTTTTCAGTACAAAACTGTATGTTTTGTACTGAAAAATAAAAATATTGACAGTTCATCACTGTTGGCACATGTAATGGCGGCCGGGCACCCGTAACGATTGTCATTCCGCATACACCAAACATTTTGTTCCCCTTCCCCTAGTTTTGAGCTCAATGTTTATATTCCTGTTCAGGCTTTACTGAAATTTTACCTTTTACCGCCCCTCTGGTCTAGTGGTTAACACCACCGGGTGTAGATTGAGAGGTCCGGGGTTCGATTGCCCACGGGGGCAGGGGTTTTTCTGCTCGGTTAGGTTGGTGGTAGGCCTTCTTAGCCCGCCAAGCTAGCTACCACCGTCTTACCTAAATTGTCGCCATAAAGTATTGTTGTGTTCCGGCAATCAGAGGCAAGATAGCCAGTTCCTCGGTTGTTGAGGAAAACAGGTGAAGCTCGCTTCCACCTTCGGCCTTATCGTCACTTACCATCAGGTGAGATGAAGGCCAAGAGCTTACCATGCATAAAAAAACACGCTTTATATGATCTCTGTGTTGAGTGACAATAGCCTCACATAGAGCCGTGCAGCCTAACGGCCTCGTCAGTGCGGGCGGCGGCGGCCATGGCGCGCTTCACGGCGTCCTCTTCCGCCGCCAGCTCCACGCCCTGCTTTATGATCTCCTCCAGGTACACGTCGACTGTCTCTTGGGTCACGCCGAGTATCTGGAAACATGTAATCCCAATGGTAAGGTTAATTCATAAGGTTCAAAATAAAACCGAAGAAATTGCTATAAAATCAGTAACAACTTTAACTTTTTTTTCGAGCCTCTAAAGGAGGACTCTTTACCATCCCATGCAGGAGAAGGAGCTGGTGAATCCCTCATTGGATACCCACCGGGGGTTATGTCGGACTCAGGACTCCTACCGACTAAACACTACCCTTGTTTAAACCTTTACAGGCCTTGGTAAAGCATAACCTGAGTGCGCCCCATCCTTAGGAGAAGGAGAGATGCGGTACTACAACTTTAACAATGATCACAAAATACATAAGCATTGCATCGCGAGTAAACGTTAGCGCGATGCAACATCGTGCAGCGCCATCTGTTGGCGACGTTTGGTACTAATTTGATCTTAAACACCCACCAACACCTACTCTTTGACTGTTTGTTGGGTTGGCTGGAAGATATCTCTGTAGGGGATAAGTTATCGTTTGCCACATATTGTTTATTTTATGTATTGTGTTTTTTTCTGTGTAATATAAAATTACTTTAGGCAAACATAATATTTACCAGGAAACACATACCAGCTAAAAAGCAGAACTCGCTGGCGTAACTGTTATTACGCTCTGGCTTTCGATATCGAAAACAATCTAACTTCGCTATGGTCAGGCCATGGATGGGACTCTTCCGTGCATCGGAAGACACGTTATGGTGGTCATGATATTTAAATATGAGGGACAGATTACACAGAGAGAGCGATTCGATCATGGTGGTGATCCTATCCAATGTCGGCTTTCGATCGAAAACAAAGGTACCTTCGCCATGGTCAAACTTTATGATCTTAAACTCCTCCGTGCCTTGGAAGGCCCGTTAAGCCGTTGGTCCCGGTCGCTATTGCTACCATTTCTACCTACCAACCCACATTGAGCCAGCGTTGTGGTGTTTACGACCCATACTGCTCATGTGTTTGTTACCATGAGGAAGGCCTGTGCCCAGCAGTAAGACGTATATAGGGTGAAGAGGAATCTCTATTGGTCTATCTGGGTGGTGAATCCCCCAGTGGAGTTAGGAAGCACAACCTACATAACCATACATAACCTGTACAGCAGGCCGCACAAGTTATGTCAAACTTTTAACTAAAAAACACCTTTATGGCTTTAGGCTGCCTGTCCACTGGAGCGGAGAGAAGAAGCGGAGCTTGACTGTGTCAATATCATCCAATAGCATTGCTTTAAAACTCCGTTTTGCTGTTCCCATATATCGATAAACCAATTAGAGTTTCTAAAAATCTTCGCTCCGTACCCTCGCTCCGAGTTATTGGACCGGCAGCCTTGCTCTCCTCCTGCGTAGATGGGTGGGCAGGAGTAGACGGGCGCCTTAAGTCCATCCTTCGTCCTGCCCCGCGAGCGCCCACATACGTTGGATGGCTTTTACGCACGCAAACTACCGGCTTCCGCGTCTGGGGATCTCCCGAAAATACGCGGGAATCCCCCCCTTTGGCGCATCCCCGTCCTATTTCCTAATTAGGTCGGGAGGCCCTGGAGCTGACTCGGAGAATTGCTTTAGCAGAACCTGAATCGTTCCCGTGATAGGGCTCGAATGTGTATATCGGGGAGTTTTAGTGGATATTCGCGAGCAGCTGAGAGAGTCCTACACACGCCTGCCGCCCAGACAGCGGCAGGTACTAGTGGTTCGTACGCTTTGGCTATCGATATTGACAACTAAGCTACTTTCGCCATGTCCTCGGTTGGGTGACCAAAACTTTATGATATCGAGTTCCTCCGTGATCCGGAAGGCACTGCTGCAACCGTTTCTACCCAGCAGCAATCCGCATCGGGACGGGTGTTACGGTACTTCTCCATGAAGGAATGCCTACCCAGCAGAGTGATGCATATTTTATGGTCTGGTGCCGACGTGCAAGATGTCGCCAGTTCACTATTTTTATTCCATGTAATAAGCCGCCGTGCGGCCGTGCGAGCCGTGTGGTAGCGGCTCATTATAAGAATACTACCAACCCATCTCTTCCCTTAGGTGTCGTAAAAGGCGACTAATGGACTTAGAGCTGCACAAACTCCAACAGCTTATAGCGGCGACGGGCTCACCACCTGTCACGCTGAGTGCAGTCACTGCTGGTGAAGCGCGGACTATGGCAGTGGACTGCTTTTGCAGTGCTTATTGCTTATTAGTGCTTAGTCTCTGACTAACCCTTAGGGGATAATAGTCGTGATTATATGTATGTATGTAACAAAAATAGAGAGTCCACATTAATGATAAAAAAAAAGTTGACGAAGCTGCTGCTAGAAAAGGCATATTGCTGTATAATTGAATACCTTTTGGACGAATCATTATAAGTATTTATTATTTATTTTAACTTCCTTAATGTGACATTTAATATTGTACACTTTGAAATATAAATAGTATTGTATTTTCAATTGAATGTGTAATTTTTAATATTTTAATTGTAATTCCAAGAATGTTCCTCCCTTTTTATAATCCTAGTTTGAAAATGTTTGTATACCCTATAGGTCGAATATAGCGATCAAAAATTTTAAACTTACTTAAATGTAATACCTATATTCACAAATAAATAATCATTTCATTTCAATATGTCTGTAACACTGAGCTTGACCAACATAGTCACAGTTTATTATTAAAATATAAAGACATGAAAAAGGTCGGAAAGGAGGGAAGAATGTCGTATAACAATTCATCTTGTTTAGTGGATAGACTAAGGCCCGTATTACACAACCAAACTCAAGCGTAGATCTCTGCTTGAGCGCAGTTAAAAAGGGATGGCGCTGTGTGAGATCAATAGCGCCATCCCTCTCGAACAGTGCTCAAGTACAGATCTACGCTTGAGTTTAGTTCCGTAATACGGGCCTAAGAGAGAGGAAGACCAAAGAAGCTATGAATGTGTGATTTCTGAAATAAGAAGAAAAGAAGTTGGGGTTGAGCTGACAAGTAACAGAAGAGCGTGGAAGAAGAAAAAATGAGTACATCATGTGTAAACTCTCTTAAAGTGGGAAAGGACAGGAAAAAGAAGAAAAGGGAAGTTTATAATCTATACATACCTATAATAAAACTGTAGAGGTCGAATGTCTGCACATAGAAAAAAAATGCTTAAGGCAGGGGCATGTAAAAAGAAGGAAAATACAAAAAAAGTTTTTTTTTCTTTCTCTGTCTGCTTTTCTGTTTGTCTGTTTGTACGGGGTAATCTCCGAAATGTCTGGACCGATTTCAATGCAATTTTGCATGGTGATACCTTATATCCCTGGTCAACATCTTAGCTACTTTTTATTTCGGAAAATTAAAGGGTTCCCGTGGGATTGTTAAAAAAGCACAATAATTGCGGACGAATGTAATACAAACCTGTTTAAACATCTCGTCGTGTTCGCGGCGGCGGTGCTCCTCCTTCTGGCGGCGGCCAGCCTCCGCCGCTTCGCGCATCGTTTTCTCACGAACTATGATAAACAAACAGAAATATTATTCAGTATTCAGACCCATATATCACCAGGACCTCATTTGCAGCCGCAACAATTGGAACGCGTTGCGCGAGTTCACGCACTCCTGGCACACCATTAGGCACGCTTTCCATTGATCGAGTATCAGCAGAAGAGCAGCCCGACGCGAAGTCCTGTGACTGTGTCGCTGTCACGCCCCAGAAGGGGGAGAGGTGGCAACAATAGGGATGGAAATAGAATTTGTAGGGAGCATAGAACAAGCGCGGTGTGGGTAAGAGCATTCGCAAGTACCCCGCGCTCTCCCGTGATTCGGTCTGTATGCCGTAAGGCAGGTAAGACCATGGGTTGGTGGTGGGATCCATAGTCTATTCAGTATTCATCAAACCCAATATTAGCTAGGCATCCTCGTGTGTTGCAACTTTAAATATTAAAAAAATAACACCTCGTTTTATAATCCTATGGTAAGCATGTGCAGATTATATAATGATCTGTCACTTCGTCGAAATGTTGATATTGATGTTTTTGAGTCAAATGTTAAAAAATTCTATTACCAAGTCAGAAATGCATTGAGATCGCCATTAAACCACATCCTCGCCGAAGGTGGTAGCCTCAATATTTAAATAAGAGTTAAATTTATGTTTTCTCTTCAGTAAGCTTTCTAATTTTCTATATCACGCCATTTCGTGGTTACTGTGGCTGGCTTAACTCTTCGTTGTCTTGGAAAGAACAAACCGCCTCTCTAACACCAAAAATCCGAAAATTAATACATGTTTTCACGAAACTGCGTAACGTTGCCGACATTACCCTTCTAAAGATTATTTACTTTTCACTTGCGCAGTCAGTCATCACGTACTGCATCACAGTGTGGGGTGCAGCTGCGCAAATACACATGTCTAAGGTAGAAGTGGCTCAAAGAGCGGTCTTGAAGGTGACGACATTTAGGCCTCTTCGTTACCCCACTGACAGACTCTTTTCAGACTGCAATGTGCTATCCATTCGTAGACTGTTCATACAGCAAACTATTCTCCGGAAGCACAATGAGCTCACTCATGATAGTCAGCTTGCAAATAAAAAACGCAGAGTGGACATAGTGTGTCCTGCTCCAACCCGTAAGACTGCAGCCGCTAGTCGGCATTATCTTCATCTGAGTTGTATGTTGTATAACTATGCAAATAAACATAGTCATATTTACCATTTGTCTTATAGCAAATGTAAATTATTTACTTGGCTCGTGTCCCTCTCTTTCCAGGAGTCAGAAGATTTGTTAAAATATTTTCAGTAAAACAGATCCCTGCTGTACAGCCTCATATCACAAACACACACACACACACACACACACACACACTATTACTTTTTCACTTTTTGCTGTATTTTGTTTCATTTATAAAAATTCTTGTAATTTTCTTACCTAAAACTGTTTGGGAGAGGGCGCTCTCACTGCGCTTCGGTTCATAATTTTTCAAATTACAATAGGTATAAGTTAGATAGTAAATAAAGAATTTTCATTTTCACTGTTGGCCAATAAGCATGTAGTGTGTATTAGGTTGTCAATCTAGCCTTTAACTACTAACATTTTTACTGTTATACTAACAACAATTGTCAACTGTATTATATACCAAATAAATAAATAAAAGGATATCGGATTTTCCATGGATGACCGTTGCCTCGATCGCGCTTATTAAGAATGTATTTTCTACAAACAACTTACAGTCGAAACTGCCCCACGAAGAGATTCGAGGGAACGCGAGTACGAGATTATGGAACGTGGATGGACCATAGCGTTTTCGACTGTCATTTGGTTGTTGTAAAAAGGTTTTGATTTAGTGCGATTGGGGCGCGAGCAATGCAATTGTTTTTTACCACATCGGTTTATCCATCTCCAATATTTTTTGGTTTACAATAAATTAAATAGGTTGTAGGTAGTTTAAACCTTAAATAGGGCTCCGTAATTTAAACATATCGTTTATTGTCATAATATGAAGATTCATAATATTGAATAAGCATCAAAACGCATAAAATTGCAACGCATAATTTTGAGAGTCCTAATATTGTATAGGCTAAAATTGTTTGTCATAAGTATTAAAAGGCATACATTTGAAACGCACAACTAATGAAAAGCATAATGATCACAACGCATAATATTTTTCTCTGCCCCAAATTGTTTACTAAATATATTTCGATGACACAAATACAGTTTTTAAGGGTCATAAAAAAAAAAATAACCTTAACCTAATATTTATCAGAACACATTTCCTTGCGATTGGTTCTTTCGAATCTGGGTGATTATTCGATTCATTTTAGGACTACCTAATGTTGTGCTAAATGAAATTAGGAATTTCTATAGTTATGCTTTATAATAATATGCCTTTAGAGAGTTATGCCACTTAAATGTTATGAGTAAGAAGGAATATGTGACATGATTGTTATGCTATTTGATGATTATGCCATTCGATGTATGACAAACGATGTTATGACAATCGAAGTTATGCGAAAACATACAATCCCCTTAAATAGTTTGGTAAAATCATCTCAAGCCTTCCCCTTTTTCCCAATTTCATTTGTGGTCGGCGCAACGAGTCTTTCTCCTCCACTCTCCCCTATCACACGCCATATCAACATTCACTCCCATTCTAGCCATGTCCTCATTCACACAATCTATCCATCTCTTCTTCGGTCCTCTCCCTGCATTTCCACCCACTCTCATATTCATAGCTCTTCTCGTTACATGCTCATTCTCTCTTCTCAAACTAATAGTTTGGTAAAAAGATAGGTTTCTATTTAGCGATAGTGATTATTTAGAAACTTCTTGTTTAGGAGGCAGGTCAGTTCAGCGAAGGCCCCACGTTGGGCGCCAGTAATACTTTATATTTTAAACGTTTACTAATTATGTATATTATCAATTGAACCTTATAGGCAATCGCTGACCCTAAAAAAATAAGTCAAAACTTTTTGTAGCTGACAACCGCTTGCCCTATTGTGAAAAGGTTTTTGTAAACAATAGCAACGGATTTGAATTCTGTACCCATACATTTTGGATTTTTTTCGCTACGCCAAAAGATACATGAAGCGTGGGAGCGAAAAATCCTAATTAAGTACAAGCCGCCTAAGAGAAAAAGAGAAAGCGTATGAATGACAGATATACTATGTTTTCGCGTGTAGTAAGAGGCCATAGCGTCTCCGTGTGTTCTATGAGACGAAGAAATTTGGCATTTATCGACACAATTACTTTTTTTTGTCATGTCTCCAATCCGTTATGTCATCATCATCATCAGCCTACTTCCGACCACTGCAGGATATAGACCTCCCCCAATGCACGCCACCGCTCTCGTCCGAACTATGGTACGAGTATGTTTATCTTGTACATCCAAAATCTATGTCTGTACCTCATAAAAAATTAAGGTTCTTAATTTAAAAATTGACAATCAAAAAAGGAAAGAGCAAATGAAAGAACAAATGAACCAATAGAAATTAGAACTTACGCGCAATAAGTATAAAGGCGTGCTGTCTCCTCTCCTCCTTCAGTCTTCGGAGCTCCTTCTCTAAGAAGTCCAGAGCCGCTGAAACAGCCCCACCGCAGAGCTCGTCTACCAACGCTGAAATGGCGTCTTCCTACAAACAGAAATGGGAAAACCGTTTTAATTTTAAAAGGTAGCTAGCTGTATGTGAGGAAAAATAGACCAATAGAATGGCACCATTTTGCGAGTCCAGTGAATCGAAGTAATCCAATTGGTGTATTTTTCCTCGCACACAGCATAGCTCTGGTGGAAAGGCACCCTTATTGGTTCTAGTCAACCATCCAAGTATTCTCGTCACCAATCCCTCAATGTCTCAAGTCGAAAGTCTTCGACTAGTGCCTCCTCCCAGTCATGACCTACAGTGCTGAGACGTGGACACTCACGGCTCGACTAGTCCACCAGTTTAAAGTCGCCCAGCGAGCTATGGAGAGGGCTATGCTCGGAGTATCTCTGAAAGACCACATCAAAAATGGTGTGATTCGACAGAGAACTAAAGTCACCGACATAGCTCACCGAATCAGCAAACTGAAGTGGCAATGGGCTGGTTATATTAGACGTGAACTGACGGTCGCTGGGGTTGCAAAGTTCTCGAGTGGAGACTGCGTCTTGGTAAACGACGATATTCGTCGGTTGGCTGGAGTAGGCTTTCCGTCCTGAGGGCGTTGTACTCCCTAGCCTTGGTCTCCTCCCTCGCTATACGGATCTTGTCTACTGTGTTGGCTCACCTTCTGTTCCGTCTCCGTCCTGAGGGCGTTGTACTCCCTAGCCTTGGTCTCCTCCCGCGCTATACGGATCTTGTCCTCCTTCTGCAGGCCGTGAGTCGTCTTCAGTTCTTCGGTCAGCTCAGACGCTCGCGTGCGGCCTTCGTACATCTGAAATGTT
Source organism: Parapoynx stratiotata (assembly GCA_910589355.1). Classification (NCBI taxonomy): domain Eukaryota; kingdom Metazoa; phylum Arthropoda; class Insecta; order Lepidoptera; family Crambidae; genus Parapoynx; species Parapoynx stratiotata. The sequence continues at coordinate 5,927,656 of OU342485.1, read as the reverse complement.
TTGCTTCGTATTATTTGTTTTACTTATTGATAATTAGTTTTAAACAAATGAAAAGAGTGGGGTCCAGAGGCAAGAGCTGATGCAGCATAGAACTGATGCACCAACCACATGAGAGTTTCAGAGCCTTGTTTATAGATCAGCAGGCTGCACCATGTCCAGATGAGGTAGACTTTATTTCACAACTTAGTTTAAATAGTATTACTAATAGGCTAGTTGACCCTTTTTATTGGGCCCCAAATGATTAATTACTTATAGCCATCACCATAAAAAATAATACAATTAAAAACGCCTTCGGTCGTAATGGTCAATGAATTATCTGTGCCATAAAGTCACGATTATTGTAAACAATTCAATACGCATGCGTGACATAGTCGACAGTTATGCTTGATTGGTTGCGACTGGCGTTTGGCGGATTTTGATCATGCGTTTACTTGAAGCTTAACTCAACAAATTTCACGAACATGGTGAATAGCGTTTTTGGAAAATGAAAAAAAATGTAAAAATAAAACATATTCGAATTGATTTTCTACAGCAATCCCTTATTTATATTTATCGAGCTTGGCTATATTTCGGACCCCTGATGACCGGCTGTAGTTCAAGCACGGCCTGGAGCTGCGCCTGGTGCGATGGGCGCCGTCACTGTGTGGTCTGCCTCCATCCCACATGTCTCTTACCAAGTTCTGTACTGCCCTGCCCCTGATGACCCGCTGCAGTACCAGCGCCGCCTGGTGCTGCGCCTCGGCGCGGTCGTCGACGGCGGTGACCGTCGGCGTCGGAGGCCGCACCGCGCCAGCCACGCGACGAGGCTTCAGCACGTGGAGTGGACCGACGGAGCTAAGCGCTGCGCCTAGGCGGGCCTCTGTAGGACGTGTTAAATTTTTTTGTAAGTTTATAGATGAAAAAAGACTAGTTGACACTTTTTTATTGGGCCCCAAATTATTCATTACTGTTAGCGATCACCATAAAAAAAATTAATCCTATATTTATTTAAGCTTAAATTTCCATTACAAAAATTAAATGTACACATGGCCGACTTAACGACTAATATCGCTCTCTAACAGTCAACCATCAGGCAAAGCAGAGATCTGGTGACGGCTTAATAATATTAATATATGTATCAATTTAATATTAAATAAAATTACATATAACTACATAAATAGTTAAATAAATAATAATATGTAAATAAACATAAATACATACATAATAATATGATGATTCGTTATGTAAAAACAGACAAACTAGCTTTATACATGTTAGAGAAGTAATCACGAACTTTGGCCAGCGAGGTGGTGTTACGTCCCGTACCTATTCGGCATGTGTTTGTTTCCATGAGAAAGACCTGTGACCAGTGGAACGATTTTGTTCTCTAGTCTTGGATGTTTATATGTATTGTATGTTTTCTGAATATTAATATGTATATATCTATTTAGTATATAAATCCGTCATCTAGTATCCGTGGCACAAGCAGCATTAGTATGCGGCTAGTTGATAGGTGTGAATGTCTGAAGATATTTATTTATTTACTCTGATTACTCAGAAAGAGCGCAGATTCGATCATAGTGGACATCCCATCAAATGTTTTAAAACCGATTTGTCAGTAAATTCTCTGAGGAGGCACTCAAACTTAGCAGAACTCAATTAACAATCTGACTTAAACTCTCAGCGAGCACGGGCACGGCTTGCAGATTTGGTCGCACAAAGGAAAGAAACACCCATCCTTTGCGAATGTGAGATTCTGCACCACTACAGAAGCCGGCACTTCGGAGGTAGACCACCTAATCTCTCCTGAAGAGATTAAAATCTCCGCCCCCAAGGGCGTTGACTACATGATCAGCGTTGGAATTGGGGAAGGGCTGTAATAAAGGAGGGGCATTCAAAAACCCTGAAGTAAATATCTATTGACGACCTCCGTGGCCGAGTGGTCTGTACGCCGATCTCAAGGCGTCGCCATCTCGAGAGGTCCTGGGTTCGATTCCCAGTGGAGGCAAGTGTTTGGGGTGATGAATTTTCAGACATTTGTTGTCCAGTCTTGGATGTTTATATAAATTCAGGATATTTATATGTATTTATCTATTAAATATATCTGTCCGTCATCTAGTATCCGTAACACAAGCAGCATTTAGTTGCTTAAAATGGGACTAGTTGATACGAGTAGGTGTGAATGTCTGAGGATATTAGACTTACTTTTAAGCTCATTGTGCAGGTTCTCCAAGAACTGCTCGCTCCACTTGGTGGCGCGCTCGCACAGCTTGGTGGGGTCGAGCGGCAAATGATGACCGGAGCAAGTCTTCTTCAAGTTCTGGCCGCATTGCTCCAGCCATGCTGGCGGGTTGGCTATGCTCTCGTGGTCTTCTAGAGCTGGGTAGAGGACATTTAAATGAATATCTTCTGACATTCACACCTTTCATACATATACATATAAACGCGACTATTATCCCTTATGGGTTAGCTAGAGACTCGGCAAAAGCACCGCAAAAGCAGGCCACTGCCATAGTCCGCGCTTCACCAAACAGTGACTGCACTCAGCGTAACAGGTGGTGGTGGAAGCTATTGGATGGTTGTGCAGTTCTATGTCCATTAGTCGCCTTTACGACACTCAAGAGAAGAGATGGGTTGGTAGTATTCTTTAAATGCTGCTCTACCCACCTCACACCTTTTAACAAGCATAAATTAAGCAGCTTATGCCGCTATTTGCGAGCTTATGCTGCTACCACTAATAACAACTTCATGCACACAGGTATATTTCTACACAGAAACAATTGATAGTACACGTAAAGTTGGCATTTCAATTATCATAAAAAATTTGTCTAACTAGAGGACAAACTCTTTCGATGACGTCTCCTTGTGTACTGTTCTAAGGCCTTACCTCACGGAGATCCACCATTGTTGCTCCGTTTTTAGCAATATATCTTTTAGCTCCTGTTCTTGCTCTAATTGGAGGATTTTTATGCTTGCAATGTTATGTCGAGATAATTAGAAATAAGATTTATAACCAGCTTCGATACTCACAAAACAACTGAGCCCTCAAGAACAGCTTAGCGTGTTTCTTGCAAGAGAAACGATAAGTGCAATGCAATGACTTATGTATTCATATCTATACGCATGCGGTGATATTTATGTGGTGGTTACCTAACTCACCACAGGATCACAGTACCTCAAAGTAGGTACAATTCTTTAGCTGCAATCTTCTGAAAGGTGATGCTGCTACCCAAGACTGGCGCTCAATATTCGAGTGGTAAATAGCACTGTAACGAGGCGCTATATCAGTATTAGCGACTCTTTGCTGTCATTGCGCTCTTCTCTGGCCATTTTCTCTTTGTTTCTGTTTTTTTTTTCAAACTAACCATCTGTCTGTTTTGTCATTGTTCTGGTCTCCAATTTTCATTACTAATGAATATTGTACGTAAAATATATCATATATAAATTGTTATAATTAACCTAAAAGAATTTGTGGAGCGTCTTACAATAAATTTCGAAAGTACCTTAAATAACTTTGTCAAGGCACTATTTGTGGGGGACTGTAAGCCCACATTTATTATATCTATGGCGGTGCGGGTTCAGGGTTTCTTCAAATGAAAGAAAGATTCTTGCTTCAGCGTAATGGGCAGAGTAACGTTTCTTGCTGTGTCTGGATCGTGAATGCACACGGAACTAGTTTCCGCACTCTATTTATATCATTTGCTCAGTGAGCTCAAAAAAGGGGTATATCCACAGGGCTATACCTTAAAGAGAACCGTCAATTTGCCCATTTTTCTATTGTTTTTATTATATCAAATTTACATTTTACATTACAGAGTGTATACTATCTTAAATATTCTAATTAGAATTACTTAGTCTAGTTAGGTCTTATAGAGAGCTAACTTTCGAGATATAATGTACTAGTGTGTGTCTCCTACTTTAAATGTAATCGGAGAAGCCGATTCAAAGTTCTATAAATCTGGGTATCTGTGTGACCTAACTATGGCTCTCAAGACCTGACTCTAAGACCTGGGTCTTAGGTGTGTATGGGAAAATGAAGTAGACAACATGAACAATCTTTTACTGAAACTCTTACACTCTTAACTATTATAGATACAGAACTACGAGACTTTTAAGTTATAAACAAAGTGAAAATTAATACGATTCGATGGGATTTTAGAATGTAACGGTCATGGAAACAAATGAGAATACTTGTAAAAGCCAAGTAGACTCTCTAAAACAATAGATATTATCAATTTTATATAAACAAACCTCGTAAACTACACATTTCTATGATACATATGTATATAAAGCCAAAAAACAGTAACTTTACTTTAAGCTCGACTCTGAGGTACGAGAACAACACAAATATGAATTTAATATCACGAGACTCTATTGTTAACATTAAATAAACTATTACATACAAAAAATACTATATAGATACATAGAAAACCAACAATTTCACCGTTCAAACATCGGCTATAACTTATGAGCAGTAACTGCTATACATACGATTTTATAAGGTTTAAACAAAGATATATCGTCAGTTCACAAGAGACGCGGCCTAACGTTAATGAGAACTGACTATATGACTAGACTATATGAAGCTAAGTTAACAAAAACATATAGATGTATATAAACAACATTCGACAATACATAAACAACTCGTTATTCAAGCCCGAACCGACGTTCGGGTATTACGTTATCAGCAAACACAATATAATGTATACATAAACAAACTAGGCTGATAACTACATTAAACTACATAACTGGGATACTTTAACAAGGTTCTAATGCTATTACAAGGTGTAACGACTTATATAATGTTATTACAGTACTCTAAATTGTCTAAAAATGACTCTAATTATTAAGGAACAACGAAAACACTTCGTACTATAGTGTCCACGTCACAACACAATCTGGTTTACGCGCACTTAACGACGGACCGAATCTTCTATCACGAACATTCTCCCGCCGTGCAAGGACTCGTCCTCGTGGCGGAGTCATTGCAGCCATCCTCGGTGAGTGATGTCGGTGCCGTCGCGCTGGTGATGATCACGAGCTTCTTCGTGGGTCGTCGCAGTGTTCCGCCTCTTGTGCGGACGTCGGCTGTACGCACGATGTTGTCGGGCCCGGGGTAGGTCGCTGTCACGACGCCTCGGGGCCAGGTGTTGCGTGGTAAAGTGTTGTCGACGATGAGAACCACGTCGCCGATGCGGAGCTCGGGGCCTCGGCCGTGGGGCTCCCGCCGGTTTTGGAGCTCCGGCAGGTACTCCCGCAGCCACCTCGCCCAAAAGAGGTCGGCGAGGCGTTGCGAGGCGCGCCACTTTGCGCGCCCTATGAGGTCATCTTCTTCTATGTCGCCAGGCGTAGGGACGCGCGCCGACCCCCCAAATAGGAAGTGGTTAGGGGTCAGCGCCTCCGGGTCATCCGGGTGGACGGAGACGTGTGTGAGTGGCCGACTGTTGACTGTGTACTCGACCTCGGCGAGGAGGGTTTGTAGGACCTCGTCGCTCGGATGTCTCGGTTGCTCGGTGGCCGCGAGTGCTGTCTTGACGCTGCGGACGAGGCGCTCCCACGCGCCCCCCATGAATGGCGCGCCGGGTGGTATGTACCGCCAGTGGATTTTCTTTTTCGTGGCCTCGTCTTCGGTGGCGCTGTCGATGCTCCGTCTGATTTCCTTGTCGGCGCCTCGCAGGTTGGTCCCGTTGTCGGACCAGATCTCGGTGGGGCACCCCCGCCTAGCCATCATGCGGCGGAGTGCCATCACTGCGGAGTCGGTGCTCAGGGTAGCGGCTGGCTCTAGGTGGACCGCTCGCGTTGTGAGACACGTGAAGATAGCCACGTACCGCTTCTCTGTTCTTCTCCCCACGCTGACTGTCAGTGGTCCGAAGTAGTCCACACCGACGTGGCTGAACGGTCGCCGGTGATGAGCCAGGCGACAGGCCGGGTGGTTACCTGTTGACGGTCGTGGTGGATTCTCTCTTCTGATGCGGCAGGGCAAACAAGCGCGTACTATCGCCCGTGTCGTCGGTCGTATCCGCAGTACCCAGTAGTGCTGTCTGCACTCGTTGATCGTAGCTTCGACTCCCGCGTGGATCAGCTGACGGTGTACGTGTTCTATCCAAAGTCGTGTGCTGCGTACGTTACCGTCTAGTATCGGCGGTGATTTCGCGTACTCGCCGATGTTCCTCGCTTTGTCTATACGGCTGTCCAGGCAGACTACTCCGTCGATGTACTTCATACGAAGCATATGCAGGCGACTCGTCGCAGCTACAGGAAGATTCCTCTCCAACCTGTCGATCTCGGCTGCGAATGACCTCTGTTGACCTGCACGAACTATAAATACCTCTGCTTTGTTGAGCAACGGAGCGTCGATTTTCCTGAAAATTCTCTTTACCGTTTCTATGTTTGGCTGACGTCGCTGTGGCTCACTAACATTTTTCTTTCTCCACTCTGGATCGTCTTCTCTATTTTTCTTCGTTCTCTTGTAGTGGACATGCTGTTTGCGACAGAGTTCGATGAATTGTAGTACCCTTGCCGTTGTACGAAGATACTTCTCCCACTTGGAGAAGCGAGATGCGTCTGGTATTCCCTCTTCGATGTGACGACGTTTACGTGTGTAGAAACACTTCTCTTCCCCTGTGTCGTCTGTGACGGTGTCCTTGGCGGCTGGCCACGTCGACTCGTCCTCGTACAGGTACTCTGGACCGGTGAACCACCTGTGATCGCTGCAGAAGTCGCGAGGGACGTCGCGCGTTGCGTCATCTGCGACGTTTAACTTAGTGGGTACCCACCGCCATTCGCTTACCAAACTGTTCTCTTCTATCGCGGCGATGCGGTGGGCGACGAACGGCTTGTAGGCTCGCGACCCTGTCCTCAGCCACGCGAGCACGGTCTTACTGTCTGACCAGAATGTCCTGGAGTCCGGTTTCCTCTCGTGTTCTTCTATTACAGTGGCCGCCATACGACTTCCCATGACAGCTGCTTGGAGTTCGAGTCGTGGGATCGAGGTGAGTTTTAGCGGCGCGACTCTCGCCTTGGCTGCGACAAGCGTTATACTCACGCGCCCGTCTGCGGTGACCGCCCGCCAATATAGCGCTGCGGAATACGCCTGTTCACTCGCGTCGACGAACGTGTGGAGTTGCAGGTTGACGGCGTCACTATAGCGAGGGTAACACCTGGGTAGTTGCACGTTGCGAAGATTTTCCAGGTGCGTTACCCATTCCCTCCAGGCGATGGCGAGGTCTTCATCTATGGCCTTGTCCCACTCGGTTCCTCTGCGCCAGACTTCCTGTAATAACTGTTTGGCTCTTACCGATACAGGCGAAGCTAGTCCCAGGGGGTCGTAGAGCGACATGACTATTTTCAGCGCCTCTCTCTTGGTGGGCGCGTCACGACGCAGCACGTCCTCGGGTACTCTGGCGAGGTCTAGGTTGAACCCCAGCTCATCAGTGCGCGACTGCCACACTAGGCCCAGCAACCGCTCGACCTGCCCGCCTTCGGCGATCGTTTTCGGCTCCGTTTCTTCGGCTCCGTCGAGCGCCTCCAGGACCTTTGATGAGTTGGATCCCCACTTCCTTAAGATGTAGTGAGCCTGTCTGTGTATCTCACTAACCTGCGTGGCTATTCTTATAGCTTCCTCCTCTGTTCGGTAGCTGTCAAGGTAGTCGTCTACGTAGTGGTTCTTCACTATTGCTGACACGGCTTCAGGGTGTGACGCTTCGTACTTCTTGGCGTTCTCATTCTTGACATGGATGGCAATCGAAGGGGAGCACGTCGCGCCGAATATGAGAGACGTCATCCTATAGTGTCGCGGCGCTTCGCTGCTGTCTCGCCTCCACAGGTACCGCAGGGCATCTCTATCCTGTTCTCTGATTTTCACCTGCATGAACATTTCTGCTATGTCCGCCGTGACTGCCACTCGATGTCGTCGGAACCTCATCAGGACCCCCGGCAGACTCTGTAGGAGATCGGGGCCTGTAAGCAGCTGATCGTTCAGAGAGGTTCCTCCGGTCTTGGCGGCGGCGTCATGCACGATGCGGATCTTCCCCGGCTTCATGGGATTGATCACTGCGAAGTGTGGGAGATACCAGGTTCTACCTGTTGGTGCGGTGTCTGGTGCGAGCTCTGCATACCCCTTGTCAGTCAGAGCTGCCATCTGTTCATGGTACTTTTCCTTCTGGATGTCGTCTTTCTCGAGCTTCTTCTCGACGATCTGGAGTCTTCGTAGGGAGCTATCGTAATTATTAGGCATACTGGGGTTACCTTCTTTCCAGAGTAACGACGTCTCGTAGTGCCCGTCCTCCCTCTGGCATGTGTGCTTCTGCATGATTTCTGATGCACGGAGTTCGGGGTCGCTACGAGGACGCTTCGGCTGTATACCGAGGTTGTCTATGGCGAAGTGCTGCTTCACTATCTCTTCTAGGCTATCTTCGGCGGTAGCGTGCGCTATAAAATTCACGCGTTGACCTAGTGCACGCGTGTGAGCCCCGTGCAGCACCCACCCCAGTGGCGTGTACGATGCGACAGGCTGGTCGCGGCGTCCCCTACGTACCTCTTCAGCTATGAGCAGCTGCCAATTGTCCTGGCCGATCAGCATCTTCGGCACAGCTGCTTCGCCCGATGTCAGAACGTGCTTGATGTCCCGCAGGTGTTGGCAACCTTCTATGTCCCTCTCGGAGACCTTCTGCGGGGCTAGCTGGAACTGCGACATCGTTCTGGCTCGTATCCTGTGGGAAAATTCGGTACCTGTTACGGTGAGTGACACGCGGCGTGATCGGTAGGCCTTCAGCTCTACCTTCGATATCGCTTCTATGTGCAGCGGATCGACGGGCCCCTTGGCGCCGACTCGGTCGGCGAGATCGGCATCGATGAGCGTGACTGTGGAGCCGTCGTCGAGTAGCGCCCACGTGTCCTCTTCTCCCGCCGGTCCGGCGACGTGGACTGGCACAATCTTCAAATAGGCTTTGCTTCGCCTCGATGTCCACGTTGACGCGACGGTTTCTGTATTTTCGCTATTTTGTTCTATTTTCTTGTTTGCTTCTTCTTTTCGCGTGTGATGAAGCAGTTTGTGGTGTGTGTAAGCACAGTCATCTTCTCCGCATTGCTGTTTCTTGCAGCGATGCTCTCGATGTCTATAACGCAGGCACCCGAAACAAAGTCTATGTTGTTTGGCGAGCTCCCACCTCTTCGTGGTGTCGCTGTTCCGGAACTTGCTGCACTCGTCTGTTCTATGGGGTTGACCGTCGCATATAGGGCACTTACGTTGTCGGTCTGCGGTGTTGTAAGCTCGCTGTGGCCGGCGCGTAACCTCTGGCTTTCTATCTGCGGGCGCCGGTGTTGAGACGTTCTCAGGCAGAGCATACGGGCCGCAGATCTCCGCCTCCCTGTTCAGGAACCTAGCTATACGAAGCAGGTCGGGTTCCCCCTCTGGTTGTGCAGCGGCGAAGTCGTACCACCTGTAACGAAGCGCAGTCGGTAATTTTTCTATAGTGTTCTTCGTGGCTTCCGGACTGTACAGGTAGTACGTCTTGTTCAGGGCCTTGAGAGCGGCGACGATGTTGGAGACGCGACTGGCGAAGATGCAGATGTCGCGCGGCGATTCAGCTGGTCTCGGGATGGCCTTCAATCTCTCGAGTTCCGCTGCTGCTATGCTGTTGGGGCGACCGAAACGAGTTTCTAAAGTTTTCAATACCTCTTCAGGGCAGGTGTGGTGGATGAGCAGGTTGTCGACTGCTTCGCGGGCCTTCCCCCTCAGTGCACGACGTAGGCGCGCAGAGTTCTCGACGTCTGTGAGGAGGCTCGATGTCTCGCTGTAGGCCGCTCGAAAGGCTAACCACTCCTGGTGAGAACCGCTGAAATAAGGTAACTCGATGACGTGTCGCGACGAGGTCGTTGACCTTATGGCCGACGTGATGGCGAGTGCGAGTTCGGCTATGTCACTCGGTTTTGCTGTACTTACGGTTTTTTCTTCTATCTTCGTACTATTCGTTACGTAATTATTTACGTCACACGTCTTCACTGCATTATTGGCTAGGGAAGCTGCGACCGCGGGCGGCTGTTGCGATGTTTTCGCAGTTGTTCGATGCTCCGCGGGCGGTGCCGACGTCGTCGGCGGCGGGGCTTCCTCGGCGTAGCTGCTGGCTAGGAAAGCTGCGACCACGGGCGGCGGCTGTAGTCGTTCCGTGGGCGGTGCCGACGATGTCGGCGGCGGGGCTTCCTCGGCGGCGTGGTCCGGCGGGCTCTCGTCGAGCCAGGACCGGACTCGTTCTATCGTGTCGTCGTTCGACACATCTTCGTCGTCTGTCTCCTCGGCTTCTATACGAGACAGACGCGCAGCAGCTAGGTCGACTTGCAGTTTCAGCAGATCTTCTTTCGCCCTCGCTATCCTCAGGGACCGGCGTGATGGCGTACTGCTTCTTGCTGATGACGCTGGCGGCGGTGCAGTCGTCGTCGGCGGTGGCGGCGATGGCGACGGCGACTGTGGCGATGATCGCTGCGGCGATCTTACTACGGCGTCGGCCGAAGTATCTTCTATTCTTCTCTCGCTATTTTCCGGCAGCCGATGTTCATTTTCTGCTGCCTGTGGAACATTACGCCCAGACCTTCTGCCGCTTACGCTTCTCGTAACCGGCATTTTTCTATTCTTCTATTGCGAAATCTTCTTTCTTCTATAAATTCTTCTATAAATGCACCCGAAATTCTTCTATCCCGCTCGAAGGAACCAGAAATGTGGGGGACTGTAAGCCCACATTTATTATATCTATGGCGGTGCGGGTTCAGGGTTTCTTCAAATGAAAGAAAGATTCTTGCTTCAGCGTAATGGGCAGAGTAACGTTTCTTGCTGTGTCTGGATCGTGAATGCACACGGAACTAGTTTCCGCACTCTATTTATATCATTTGCTCAGTGAGCTCAAAAAAGGGGTATATCCACAGGGCTATACCTTAAAGAGAACCGTCAATTTGCCCATTTTTCTATTGTTTTTATTATATCAAATTTACATTTTACATTACAGAGTGTATACTATCTTAAATATTCTAATTAGAATTACTTAGTCTAGTTAGGTCTTATAGAGAGCTAACTTTCGAGATATAATGTACTAGTGTGTGTCTCCTACTTTAAATGTAATCGGAGAAGCCGATTCAAAGTTCTATAAATCTGGGTATCTGTGTGACCTAACTATGGCTCTCAAGACCTGACTCTAAGACCTGGGTCTTAGGTGTGTATGGGAAAATGAAGTAGACAACATGAACAATCTTTTACTGAAACTCTTACACTCTTAACTATTATAGATACAGAACTACGAGACTTTTAAGTTATAAACAAAGTGAAAATTAATACGATTCGATGGGATTTTAGAATGTAACGGTCATGGAAACAAATGAGAATACTTGTAAAAGCCAAGTAGACTCTCTAAAACAATAGATATTATCAATTTTATATAAACAAACCTCGTAAACTACACATTTCTATGATACATATGTATATAAAGCCAAAAAACAGTAACTTTACTTTAAGCTCGACTCTGAGGTACGAGAACAACACAAATATGAATTTAATATCACGAGACTCTATTGTTAACATTAAATAAACTATTACATACAAAAAATACTATATAGATACATAGAAAACCAACAATTTCACCGTTCAAACATCGGCTATAACTTATGAGCAGTAACTGCTATACATACGATTTTATAAGGTTTAAACAAAGATATATCGTCAGTTCACAAGAGACGCGGCCTAACGTTAATGAGAACTGACTATATGACTAGACTATATGAAGCTAAGTTAACAAAAACATATAGATGTATATAAACAACATTCGACAATACATAAACAACTCGTTATTCAAGCCCGAACCGACGTTCGGGTATTACGTTATCAGCAAACACAATATAATGTATACATAAACAAACTAGGCTGATAACTACATTAAACTACATAACTGGGATACTTTAACAAGGTTCTAATGCTATTACAAGGTGTAACGACTTATATAATGTTATTACAGTACTCTAAATTGTCTAAAAATGACTCTAATTATTAAGGAACAACGAAAACACTTCGTACTATAGTGTCCACGTCACAACACAATCTGGTTTACGCGCACTTAACGACGGACCGAATCTTCTATCACGAACACTATTGTAGAATTATCTAAGTTTTTATGTTCAGTGTTTTGTGTAATTTACCTTTTATATTGTTACAGTGTGCCTTAGTTTTATATAATATTGGGTCCTTACCTATGAAATTGGTGTTTTTATTCTGTCTTAGCAATTTGTCCGTAACTATTAAGCTTCAGAACATTCTTATAAAATAATTGCCTCTTCTAAAAATAGACCATATATTTGAGCTCGTATTTTTAATATGATAATTTTTTGTAAGTTTAATTGTGTTAAAATTAAACACAAAGACAATTATTTTTAACTGCCTCCCGAATACATCAATTGATTTGCATTAACATAAAAACGATGAATAATTTGTATCAAGCGTGTTCACACACATATTGCTAAAGCTTGTCTAATGATACATGCCAAATATTATTATCTCTGGATTTGTCGTTGTGAAGAACACTGCTAAAATGTTAGTATGTAAAATGCAGTCATCCCCAAAATCTCCACACAAAACACCAATTTCATAGGTAAGGACCTAATAAATATACAAATAGTGACGACAAAGAGGATCTTTTGTTTAACCTCCGGCATCCACCACGTCACAGCACTATTGACTCATCAATGTAATTGTGCATTACCAAGTGTGTTTTGAAGGTTCTATGACTCACACAACAGTTCCGGCCTCAAGAACAGCTTGGCATGTCTCCCGCGCGCCTGGTAGCCATTTCTCGCAAGTGGCGCGTACAGCAATGATGCGGGGTCCCTTGCTGCGTCGGTAAGGGATCCTCCGCCACGCGCCGCCCGTAGCCTTTGGACCAAGCCAATACGACCTCCGCCACTGTGGAGCGCTGATAGCTTTCGGAGCTCTACAAATATAACAGGCAGATGTGAATGGTTAAGTTGGAGATTACCCTATTACTTTTTACCCTATTCTCTTTTATATATTTATTACTTGTATTAGGTCCTTACCTATGAAATTGGTGTTTTGTATGGAGATTTTGGGGAATTTTGCATTTTCAATACTAAAATTCTTTCAGTTTTCATCACAACGACAAATCCAAAGATTATATTTGGCATCTATCATTAGACAAGCTTTAGTAATATGTGTAATATCACACTTCATAAATATTATTTATCGTTTTTAAGTGAATGCAAATAAAATGATGTATTCGGGAAGCACTTAAAAAGAGTTGTCTCCAATTTTAATGTCCAATTTTAACACAATTAAACTTACAACAAATTATCAAAACAACTCAAAAATATAGTCTATTTTTAGACGAGGTAATTATTTTTTAGGAATACTCTGAATCTTAATAGTTACAGACAAAATACTAAGAGAGAAAAAAAACACCAATTTCATAGGTAAGGACCCAGTATATTTATTACTTGTATTTATACTATTTTCTTGTAACTGCACAATTCCAGTTAAGAGTACTTAGCAGAGTTGTTAACCAAACTAAATACGAACAGCACGAGCCTACAAACCCTGACACTGGCTAATCAAATTGGAAGCCAAATTAAAAAAAAATACGACAATAGTGCAGAGGTACTGTCAAAATATCTCTACAAGGGGGATAATTGCGTCAGCCAATCAGCAATTATACAGCTTCACCCTCAGGTGAGATCTTTGGCAGATTCTCAAACCGTCCGCCTACGAGTGTTCCTCATGTAGATAAACACATGAGGAGCATGGGCCGTAACACCACCACGCTGGCCCAATGCGGAATGGCGGGTAGAAACAGTTGTAATAGCAATCGGAACCAACGGATTAACGTGCCTCTCGAAACACGGAGGAGTTCAAGATCACAATGTTTTGGTCACCCCACGATCGAACCCCACCCATGACGAAGGTAGCTTTGTAACCACTACGCCACCGAGATCCATAAGCCTTCACTGGAGGATTTATCTCTTGTATACATCCGTCCTAAACGGTCCATCTTCCAGGGCGTTTCCTCAGACTTGAAGCAATTGGATATTTATAATAGGCTAGTTGACTCATATCAAAAGCAATGAAAATAATGTGTCATTCACATAGTATTTAGTACAAGAGTCCGAAATATACCAAGTTCGATAAATATAAATAAGGGATTGCTGTAGAAATCCAATTTTAATTTGTATTATTTTTACTTTTTTTTTCATCTGCTAAAAACGCTATCTACCATGTCCGTGAAATTAGACGAGTAACGCTTCAGGTAAACAAATACTACGCATGGTCAAATTTCGTTAAACGCCAGTCGCACCCAATCAAGCATAACTGTTGGCTATGTCACGCATGCGTATTGAATTGTTTACAATAATCGTGACGCTACGGCACAGACAATTTATAGACCATCAGGACAAAAGGCGTTTTTAACATTTAAGCAAAAACATCATCATCATTATCCTGCCCTTTTCCCAATTTCATTTGTGGTCGGCGCAACGAGTCTTTCTCCTCCACTCTCCCCTATCACACGCCATATCAACATTCACTCCCATTCTAGCCATGTCCTCGTTCACACAATCTATCCATCTCTTTTTTGGTCATCCTCTCCCTGCATTACCATCCACTCTCATATTCATAACTCTTCTCGTTACATGCTCATTCTCTCTCCTCAAAACATGTCCACACCACGACAGCCGCTTTTCTCTCAACTTCTCTATCACTGGAGCAACTTTCAGGCATCCCCTGATATACTCATTCTTCACTCTATCAATCTTCGTCACTCCACACATCCATCTCACATTCACATTTAAGCAAAAACATAATTTATAATTTAAAATTTATTGTGTTATAGGCTTCAGAAAAAAATTGTATTATTTTTTATGGTGATGGCTATCAGTAGTTAATCATTTGGGGCCCAATAAAAAAAAGGGTCAACTAGCCTATTACCTCGAGCGGTCTTTACAACTTATAGGATTTTATGAGGATAGAGAGACCATTGGTTGGTCCTCAAGGCTAAAATATTAGATGTAGCATAGATTGCTACGGGACTCCATAATACGAAAAAGTGTAGTTTATAAATAAAAGGTGTGAATGGGAAAATGTCGATGTTACAATTAACTAGTCAACGGTCACGAAACGAGACACTATAGGATTAAACATGACAGGACAATTTCATACCTCTATCCCTGCTCTTCCTAATGTGCTCCAGCTTCCTTTCCATCTCTTGTTTCTTGACAGACCAGAGCTTGGCCAGCTTCAGGCTAGTTTTGCTCGTCTGCTTCAGCCGCTGCTCTTGCTGCAGCTTGTGAAGGAGTGACAACCTTATGTCCTGCAAATATGGCGCAAAACGTGTCAGAGAAAAACAGATTAATTGACAACTTTCACAAGTTAATAAAATCGAGAACATAATTTTAACCGCCTCTCTGGTCTAGTGGTTGACACCACCGGGTGAAGATCGGGAGGTCCGCGGTTCGATTCCTCACGGGGGAAGGGGTTTTTCTGCTCGGTTTGGTGGTAGAGCTTCTAAGCCCGCCTGGCTAGCTACCACCGTTTTACCTAAATTTGTCGCCATTATAACAATGTTATAATGTAGTGTATCGATGCAATGAAACAACCGTCTTACTCAGAGGCTAGTTTATTACTGGGCGTTGCTCACTACCCGCACTTCTTACATACATACAGATCATCCCTCCAACATTAATTTGGGAATCTGTAACAATAATTACATATAATAAAACTTACACTAACTTACTTATTATTTACTTGTATTGCATTTATTTTACAAATAGGTACTCTTAAAATTTATAATTAACAGGCTTTCTAGGCCTTTTAGAACGCGGCCCTGGACTGGAACCTGACATACATGGTTCACTCACTTCAATTTCCTCATCATTGTGTACTAAAGGTAAAGGCTCAGTAACCTCAGTGGGATGTTGTAATTCAGACTGGGTGACTGTCTCACTGACTTCTGTCACCATTCTCCCATCAGACCCTTCCAAATGATCGCTTCTGTCTGTACCCATAGCATCTTCGCTATCTTCCCTCTCTTCCCTTTCATTCAGTGGTAAATCAGGTAAGCATGGTAACTCAGTGGGTTGCAATGGTTGATCCGATGTTAATAATGATGACGACATTTGGGACATCTCAGGCAGTCTGCTAGTAACATTACCATTTGATATGGGATGAATGTGTTTTCTTATTTGATTTACATGTCTAACACACTTTGCATCATAGTCTTTAATATATACTTCGTACATTCTTCTACCTATAACCTTTGTTATCAAACCTAAACTCCATATACTTTTCCTAGCTACAAACCATTTTACCCAAACAGTATCTCCTATTAAAAATGTTTTTTTGTGATTATAATCTGATTGTTCTTCTTGGCTATCCCTTGTCCCTTTTTGTGGCAATACTAAATCTAACCTACATTTCAAGTTTCGTCCTAACATTAACATAGCAGGTGTGTCACCTGTGGCGCAATGAACACTGTTTCTGTAATTAAATAAAAAACTTTGCAATTTTTCATTTACTTCATTCTTATTTGCGAATGTTTTATGAGTTAAAATGCATTTTATCATTTTTTTACAGCTTTTTACTGAATTCTCAGCTTGTCCATTGCTAGCAGGATGATATATAGGTGAGGTTAGATTTAGTATTCCATTGAATCGACAAAATTGTTTAAACTCCGCTGAGTTGATTTTTACATCGTTATCCGATACAATCGTACTAGGAATGCCAAATCTAGAAAACATTTCTTTGAGTTTTAAAATGAGCTCACTGGATGAAGTGCCACGATCCATATGAACACACTCTATCCATTTGGAATAGGCATCTACAACAACTAGATAGGTAGTTTGATTTATTTGCATATAGTCAATGTGTATTCTCTGCCATGGGCCGGCCGGGCGCGGCCAGGGCGCAGGCGGCGCGCGCGGCGGCGCGGCCCGCACTGCCGCGCACACCACGCAGGAACCGACCCAGCGCTCGATATCGCCGTCGATACCCGGCCACCACATTCTACTACGAGCGTTACTTTTTGTTTTTACCACTCCGAGATGAGATGAATGTAACTCATCTAACATTTGATTCCTATACACTGTCGGAATGACTATTCTATATCCCCGAAACAGACAACCATCAATACATTCTAAATCCGTTTTACAGTTGAAATAGGGCTTTACAGATTTACAATTTATTTTCCTTGGCCAACCTATTTTCATATATCTCATTACCGTGGTCAAAACTTTCTCGGCTGCGGTCGCGCGCTTAATGTCGCCGTAAGAAACCGGTTCTGCGTTCGCTTCTAAATAAAGAAAATATTTTGTGTTGTTATTTTCTTCATCGTCATTTATTATCGATTGCGGCAACGGTGATCGAGAAAAATAATCAGCTATTTGATTATTCCTGCCGTTAATATACTGAACGGTATAGTTATATGCCGATAATATAATGGCGTATCTTTGTAAGCGTAAAGCAGCTGTTACTGAGATACCGTTTTTCTTTCCAAAAATAGATAATAGGGGCCTGTGATCAGTTTTTAGTAAAAATGGTACCTGCCTGCCGTATAAATACTGATGAAAATGTTTAACCGCAAAAATTATGGCCGTCGCCTCTTTTTGAATTTGGCTGTAATTTTTTTTCGCTGGCTGACAGGGAACGTGAAGCGAATGCAATCGGTTGTTCGCGCCCGTCTCGGCCTTGGTGCGCGAGGACTGCGCCGAGGCCGAACGGCCCCGCGTCCACGCTGAGCACCAGGAGCTGTTCAGGCCTAAAGTGCGCTAACACACGTTCACTAGCCAATTCTTTTTTTATGGCTTCGAATGCCTCTTGTTGCCGTTCGCCCCATTGCCATTCCGCCCCCGCCCGTAGTAATTCGTGTAGTGGATTTAACACGGCTGATGCACGTGGGATGAAATTCCTATAGTAGTTTACTACTCCGAGGAATCGCTTTACTCCTAACAAATTCGTTGGAGCTGGGGATTTTAGTATAGCTTCGACTTTGGTTGGACAAGTTCTTAAGCCATCTCGATCTATTACATAGCCTAAGTACGTTACGCTGTTTTTAAAGAAAGAACATTTTTCTTTTTGTAAACGTAATCCCGCGTCATTAATTCGCCGTAAAACTTCTTGCAATGTATTCAGGTGTTTTATTTGTGTTTTTCCTGTAATACACACATCATCCAGCCATACACTAACTCCGTCGAGCCCTGCCAGCAATGTTTCCATTGCTCTTTGGAAAATGGCTGGTGCGTTTGCTAACCCATACACTAATCTTGTATAAGCGAATAAACCTTTATGTGTGTTGATGGTTGTTAACTTCTGGGATGCTTTCGTTAATCTAAATTGATTGTAGGCATTGCTGAGGTCAATTTTAGAGAAATGTTGCCCTCCCCCAAGTTTTGAAAACACCTCCTCTATACGTGGCATTGGATACTTTTCAATTAGTAAATCTTTATTTAAAGTGCATGAAAAGTCACCTGCAATTCTTAATTTTCCGTTTTCTTTTAAAACGGGAACAATCGGTGTTGCGTATTGTGAATAATTTACGGGTACCAAAATGCCTAAGCTGACTAATCTATCGAGTTCCGCGCTGACTTTGTCTTTTAAAGCAAAAGGAACTGTACGTGGCTTAAAAAACTTTGGGGTTATGTTATCTTTTAAAACTAATTCTACTTCAAATTTATTAAAACTACCAAGTTCGTCGTTCCAGATATTTGGAAATAAGTTTATTAGCGATTGCACTTCTCCAATGGGCTCAGTAAAAGATCTCAAATTATTATTAGAACAAGCAAAGTATATTTTAAACATAGTCATGAAATCACGCCCCAACAAAGGAGGCCCTCCGTTTTCAATAACGTAACATTTTACGTTTTCTATCATACCGGAATACTCAATTTTAGCCTTAAAATATCCTAAGGGCGAGATTTTATGACCATCATATAAACACATTTTTATATCACATTTATATAATTTATGTTTACAAAAATGCAGTTGGAATAATTCATTTGAAATAACCGTTGTCCCGGAACCTGAGTCTAATTCCATACACAATAAGACATCATTTACTTTAACAGTTAACTTAATAGGACAATTGTTTACATACCTCATATTAAATAATTCGCACTCCTTACAGTCACTTTCTTGGCTAACATCGTTATTAGCAATAATATTGTGTAAATTAGACTTTTTATCACCACAACACTTTTTTAGATGGCCTTTTAGCCCACATTTTAAACACTTGTAATTTTTAAATCTACACAGCGCTGATGTATGGTTCTTCAAGCCGCACACTTTGCAGCGGGCCTGTCTGCCCGCTTCCGCGTCCTTGTGCTGAAGCTGCCCCCCAACGCGGAAGATAGGTTCCTGCTTGATGACGTGATCGCGTGCCTGTCGGGCGCATGCAGCCCGCTGCGCCACCTCGATCGCTTGCGCAAACGTCAGATTCTTCGAATCTTGCTCGAAAAGTCGATCGCGTTCTGGACCCAATTTGAAGCCAAGTACAAAACGGTCTCGCAAAAGCGTTTCCAATTCTATACCAAACTCGCAGTAGACGGATAACCCTCTTAGCCGTGCTGCCCACTCCTCGATGCTTTCATCGTCGGATTTGTTAGCTTCGTAAAACTTTGCCCGGTCTGCGAATGTTGATCTCTTCGGTGAAAAATGTAGATTGAGTATTGCCACTAGCTCGTCGTATTTTTTTTCTTCGAGTTTATCCGGATGCACGAGATTCCGGATCAGACGGTATGACTCATCCGATAAATGTGTTAAAAGTACCGCACTTTGGTTTTCGACGGTAACGTTGTTTAATTTTATAAATTGTTGCAGCCGTCCTTGGAAAATGTCCCACTCATTAGCTTTATAGTCAAAAACTCCCAAAACTCCGATAAAATTTGACATTTTGTTGCTAACGCTGAGTATAGATCCTCGTCGCCAATTGTAGTGTATCGATGCAATGAAACAACCGTCTTACTCAGAGGCTAGTTTATTACTGGGCGTTGCTCACTACCCGCACTTCTTACATACATACAGATCATATAAGCATTGTTGTGTTCCGGCAATCAGAGGTTAGCCAGTTCCTCAGTTATTGAGCATGACAGGTGAAGCTCGCTTACCATCAGGTGAGATGAAGGCCAAGAGCTTGCCTGTAATATATAAAAAAATTGTTCAATATCGAGTAATCCTGTCTTACCCTTGATGGATCTAACATTTTGATGGATTATTGTTAGATTGAGGTAACACTTTTCGATGGGATTAGGCAGGTAGGTAGGTATGGGCCATAACAGCACCGTGCTGGCCTAATGCCGGTTGGTCAATTATCAGAAAACCACAATACCTGCAGCTCATCGATCTCCGCCTCCCTGAAGATCCAGTCCTTGGTCTCCACGTCGGTGATGATGGCGTTCCGCTTCTTCATCCAGTGCGGGTACTCCCCTTTCTCGGCCAGCTCTGCCCACGCGCGGGCGTGGCGCATTCTTTATGGGCATTGAGGCTGTTATTTTTGGATTTCGGCAATGGACTGAGTTATGTAAGGTAAGTAGAGATAAGTAGGTTATATTTTTCTCCAAAATAAAGTACATACTTTAACCGTGTTATTCATAAAATAAATTAAATAAAATATTATTAAGACTTTATTATTTTTCATGAATAACACGGTTATTATATAGGTATGTAAATTAACACTTACTTATTGATAATCTCTGTGGTGTGAAAATCTGCTGGCAAATCTCCCGTCCTATACGGACTCCCAGGCCCTGGAGAATGAGAATACTTATATTTAGGTTTAAAAAATATTAATAAATAAATATCCTTAGACATTCAGCCCCATTATAAGCAACTAGTGCTGCTTGTGTTACGGATACTAGATGGCGGATAAAAATATTCAGAAAATATTGGGTCCTTTCCTATGAAATTGGTGTTTTTATTCTGTCTTAGCAATTTGTCCGTAACTATTAAGTTTCAGAGCATTCTTATAAAATAATTGCATCTTCTAAAAATAGACCATATGTTTGAGCTCGTATTTTTTAATTTGATAATTTTTTGTAATTTTAATTGTGTTAAAATTAGACACAAAGACATATTACATAATTTGATTTGCAAAAACATAAAAACGATGAATAATTTTTATCAAGCGTGTTCACACACATATTGCTTAAGCTTGTCTAATGATACATGCCAAATATAAAATGATAAAATGTTAGTATATAAAATGCAGACATCCCCAAAATCTCCATACAAAACACCAATTTCATAGGTAAGGGCCTAATATACAATGCATTTATAAAAAACTTCCCAGACTGGAGAACAAATGCCTGTATCATTACACAAAATTCGCCCCTACTGGGGATCAGAACCTCTTGAGATGACGACATGTTAAGACCGGCGTACAGATCACTCCACCCTGAAGGTCGTCACATGTTTTTACACCTCTGCGCCCTACAATTTCATCGCAATCCAGGGTTGCACTTTATTCATCATCATCATCTTAGCCCAAAGACGTCCACAACTAGACACAGGCCTCCCCCGCCCCCAATGATCTCCGCAATACCCGATCCTGCGCCGCCCGCATTCAGCGAATTCCCACGACTTTTGCCTTCCAGCGTTTTACCTCCAAGAACGTGGCCGTTACTAAAATTTTCCTTTCACTTTTACATACATATAATCACGACTATTATCGTCTAAGAGTTAGTCAGAGACTAGGCAAAATCACCGCAAAAGCATTGCCATAGTCCGCGCTTCACCACACATGTGCTCATTCACTTCTTCAGATACAATAAACATCTGTGGATCTCATCTCTCTCCATATAGTCTTGAGTCTAAATTCCACACCATAGTGTTGAGCTCACCCCACTCCAGTTTATCCAGATAAAGAACCTCAGGCGTCTTCTCGCAGCCATCAGCTTGCTTGCCGTCCGGCTGCCACGGAATGGTCTGCGCCGAAGATTCTCTATAATACAATGGTAAATTGCTGATTGAACTTATTGTCCATATAGAACATGAGCTCTAACAATTAACTCATTACGGCAAATTCAACCAAATAACACCAATAAATAATGATAATTTTCTACTTATAGTGTATTTTTATCAGAATTACCATTTTCCTTTTTTTTATTATGAACTAGCTGTTGCCAGCGACCTCGTCCGCGGTTACTATGGTTTTTTAACTATCACACGGGAATCCTTTAATTTTCCGGAAAAAAAAAGTATCTAAGATGTTGTCCGGGATATAAGGTATCACCATCCAAAATATCATTGAAATCAGTCCAGCCATTTTGGAGATTAGCCCGTACAAACAGACAAACAGGCAGACAAAAATTTAAAAAAAAAAATTCAATCAATTCTTTTTGTGTCCCGGACCCAAAAATAATTGATTGTGTTTTTTTTTTTTTTTTTTTTTTTTTTTATACTACCAGGGTAGCAAACAAGCATAGCCCACACAGATGGGCAGTGGTCACCGTAGCCTATGGACGCCTGCAACACCGAAGGCATCACCAGCGCGTTGCCGACCCTTAAAAAACCTTTTCACGCCCTTTTTGAAGGACTCCATGCTGTAGTCTCTTGGGAAAGCCTCACCAGGGAGTTCATTCCACAGCCTAAGCGTACGAGGAAGGAAATTCCTCCTAAAACGCACGGTACGCGACCATTGTGGTTCTAACGTGTGAGGATGAATTCCCTGGCGATGGCGAGCGGTGCGGTGATAAAAAGAAGCTGTTGGCATCATGTCAAATAGCTCCTCAGAACAGACCCCATTGTACAAGCGGTAGAACACACACAAGGAAGCAAAATCTCTCCTCAAACTTAAGGGCTCAATACCGCTTGTGAGCTCGGGATCGCCGACAATTCTCATGGCTCGTCTTTGAACCGCGTCAAGAGGTCCAAGTTGGTATGCTGGTGCACCCGCCCAAAGATGACAGCAGTACTCCATATGGGGCCTTACTTGTGACTTATAAAGAAGCAGACGCTGCCCCGGAGAGAAGTACCGCTTCGCACGATTGAGCACACCAAGCTTTTTAGATGCCAACTTGACCTTATCCTCTAAGTGACTGCGGTACTGGACGTCACTGGAAATGTCGACACCAAGGATACCCAAACTGTTGGAGATTTGAAGAGGTGTATTGAGGAACCGTGGAGCCACAGCGAATGGAGTTTTTTTAGCGGTGAACGAGCAGACTTGTGTCTTAGTGGGGTTAAACTGGACTAAATTTAGTCGTCCCCAATCAGAGACTCTAGCTAGACTACTCTCGATTTCAGACACAAGTCGTTCACGACTGTCCTCCACAACTGATCGAGGGATGTTTGCACGACCCGTATAAAAGGCGTCCCCTGTGCTGTCATCCGCATAACAATGAATGCCATTAATAGAAAGCATGTCATTGATATGCAGTAGAAAAAGCGTCGGGGACAGCACCGAGCCTTGCGGGACGCCAGCATTAATGTCCATGCTATCGGAGCAATTGCCATCAACGACGGCCCTAATGCATCTGCCGGACAAAAAGTTGGCGACCCATCTGCATAAACCCTCAGGCAGTCCATATGAAGGCAACTTCGAGAGTAAGCCCCTGTGCCAGACCCGATCGAACGCCTTCGCTATATCTAGGCTAACAGCCAGCGCCTCACCATGACTCTCAATGGCAAGCGCCCAGCGGTGAGTGAGATACACGAGAAGATCACCAGTTGAGCGACCGTGGCGAAAGCCGTACTGACGGTCACTGATAAGTTCGTGATCTTCAAGGTATCTGAGGAGCTGAGTGTTTATCACACGCTCCATCACCTTAGAGAGAAGGGAGGTGATAGCGATAGGCCTGTAATTCGATGGGTCTGATTTATCGCCCTTTTTGGGCACAGGGTGCACATGAGCAGTCTTCCACGAAGTCGGAACATGCCTAGTGGAGTAAGACAGCGCGTAAAGGCGCGTTAGAACCGGACACAACTCGGGAGCACACTGATTAAGCACCACTGCTGGAATGCTGTCTGGCCCACTCGACTTATGAACATCAAGGGAAAGGAGCTCCCGCCGTACCTCCCGCCGTACCTCCCGCTGCGTAATAGAGATTTCTGGCATGGAGTAGCCGCACCACGGAATTGTAGGTGGCTCGGCATCCCCCTCGTTCAAAGTCGAGTTTGAGGCAAAGATTTCGCCTAAAAGATCGGCTTTCTCCTTCGCACTATGGGCCAAGTAACCATTGAGCTTCCGCAGAGGTGGCAAGGACGACTGACAAAAATTCCCTTCGGCAGCTTTGGCGAGCGACCAAAACGCGCGACTCCCGGAAGGGTACCTCGCAAGTCGGTCACCAATCCTGCCGACAAATTCGAATTTCGCTCTGGAAATTGCTCGTTTACTCTTTCTCGAAGCAGCATTCAACTTTCGCTTCGCATCAGAGATATCCGGATCCTGATTGATTCGAGCCGTAGTCCAAGCCTCATACGCAGATTGCTTGAAAAGACGAGCATCTTTGCAGGGCCGATTAAACCACGGTCGTCTCTTCACCCCCGCAGCCACTAACGGGTTAGGAATGAAGCACTCCATACCCGCCAGAATCGTCTCAGTGACTGAGGCTGCGCAGGTGTCAGGATCATCCGATGCGAAACAGAGTTGCTTCCACGGGTACGACGCGTAAAATTCACGCAGTCCATCCCAGTCTGCTGACTTATAGTGCCACACACGTCTCCATTTCGTTGGTAGTGGAGTATCTTGAAGTGTGTACGGCACTCTCGCCCGGACGAGACAGTGGTCCGATGAGCCAAGAGGCGCATCCACTGAGATGGTGTAACCATCAGGGCGTGTAGTCAGCAGAAGGTCGAGTATAGAGCTTGTGTGGTCCTCAATATCTGGTATTCTCGTTGGAGTCTGGACCAGTTGGGAGAAACCATAGGCCAGAGCGAATTCGAGCGCAGATCTCCCTACCGAGTCAGTGGATCGAGACTTGAGCCATTCCTTATGGTGGGCATTGAAGTCTCCTAAAATCACTAACTCGGCGGTGGGATACTGCTCGAGAACTGAGTCAGTCGCTGATTGCAGGCGCTCGAAAAGACGAGCTGCGTCCACATTACCGCTATGTGACCGGTAAAGGCACGCGTAAATGCGGGTGTGGCCGCCATGATCTACTCGCACCCACAAGATCGACCGGTCACTGCCTTCAAGGCCGTGCAGACGGCGATAACAAATATCCGCCCGAACGAACATACACACCCCGGCACGACGCACAAAGTTGTGTTCGAGCTTGTACCCGGGGTAGTGCAGATATGAAGATATCTGCGTCTCCGTCAAGAAAAAAAGGGTCGGCTGTGCAGTTTCGAGGTGATGGTGGACTGCGTTGATGTTGGTGTGAAGCCCACGGATGTTGCAGAAATCCACACTGAACGTGGACGTGGACGCCGCTGACAGACCAAATTTCCTTTTCTTTTTTGCCATTTTTCATTTTTCAAAGAGGGGTGTAAAGGTAAGGAGATTTATGTTATTGGCAGCCGGAAGGACAAAGGTGCTACAAATACTTTCACATGTGCTACGGGTCTGCGAGCTGCTGGCGCGGCGGGCGGAAGGGCCCCCGGTCCCCCCCTGGTACAACGGCCGGGTCCACTCCGGTCTCCTCCTCCGGCACGACCATTACACCAGGGATTTTTCGCGAGACTGGCGGTTCAGCCTCCCAGGGCGGAGGTTAAGTAGTCCCTGGGTTCGGGAACCCGTTCAGCCTGCGGGCGGCCAGCGGTCAGCCGTTTCACCGGGTCTCCCTGACCGCCGCGCCAACACCCCGCACCCACAACACCTGTGGCAGCGAAAACGCCGCAACGGACCCACCCGCTGCCAACAACACAATTCTCTAAGAGCCACGGGACCTTACTTACCTACAGAAACACAACACTACCTAGGCAGTGCTATTTTACTGCGGTCTCCTGTAAGGTGGAGGTACTTCCCCGGTCGAGCTGCTCCAATTCGAGCGGGTAAACCCACTGTGCTCTACCTCTCTTGTGTTTCTTTTTGGGACTCATTGTTGGCGATTTTGCTAAAAATATTTATTTATTTATTTATTTGCATGTCACTTAATCACTGTACAGAAATACAAAGGTCTTCAAAAATAGGATTGTATACATGAGACACCTTGCAAGGGTATAGCAATATATAATATCCACCAAAGACGTGGTTTCATATAGTTTTCTACGAATTCCCAATTCCCCGGTTCCGAGGTCTCTGCGGTCCCATCGGCAGCAGCGGAGTGGAAGTCTGGCGTCACTACTGCACTGGGACTGCTCTTCTCTTGTTTCGCACCCATTTATGTACTAACCTGAACATGCTCTGCGTGCCCCGGTTCCGGGGTCGCTGCGGGCCCATCGGCAGCAGCGGCGTGGGCGGGTGGAAGTCTGGTGTCGCTTGCTGAACCGGTAACAGCTTCTTTGGGCTGTAATTATTACAATATGACATATCATCTTTCAGTATAGAAAATTGTGTAACTTTGCCTCAAAATTAAAATTGTCTTTCGAACTTGGCTTTCTATAGCGAAGCTACCTTCGCCATGGTCGGGCCTTGAATAGGTGACCAAAACTTTTTTTTTACTCAAAAAACACGTGGTGTTCCTTATCTTATTTACAACTACCCAAATAGCAGTGTAAGTGTCTACTGTTCAACAAATGAGGCACTGGTGTTCCGCATCAACAAATGTGACACTAGAAAGGTGAAGAAGACCGCGCTCACACTGCAAATGTTAACTCACTTAGCGCTGTACTTGAACCGGTCTTTCCCTGCGAGCTCCGGGGCAGGCACATTCTTGCTGTCTTGCACGCGCTGAAGATACGCGCCGTACGAGCGGTCCATGTGATCAGGCAGCCGACAGTTGGCATGGTACACTGGTGATACGAACATTATTAGAAAAAGCACAGCAAATCGCAAGAAGGTCATCACGTTTATTCCGCATTTGTGTACGATCCGAAATCGGCCCTATCATCTGTTGAACTTCGTCAGCTGTATCTACACCAACTATTATGAATGCTTTTCAAAATTCAAAAGCATTTATTCAGTTTAGATGCGTCTTAGCGCATGCTTATCAATGTCATAAACATTTTACAAATTTTACAAACATTTAACTTTAAGAGGAGCTCGCTTTGGTTTTCCGATATCGAAAACAAAGCTACCCTCGCCATAGATATCTTTGTGAACTCGAACATCTCTGTGTTTCTGAAGTCACAGCAGGACGCTGGTTTCATTCGCTAATGCATCCGTTTCTATCCACCAACCCGCATTAGGCCAGCGTGGTGTTATAGCCCATACTCCTCATGAGTTTCTCTGAAGATTGATTACGATCAAAGTACTTTTGGGGATGTAATCAATGGTTCTTTTTTGGTTGTTATTTTTTTTATAATTGCTCTTCTAGATATAATGAGATACATACAAAAGGCATTTTATGAGATAGCAATGTGAAGATGGCTAGGCCTGCCTTTTATTCTATTGCCTTAGCCTCCTTCGCACATGACTCATCTACTGCTTACCATCAGGTGGTATTGGATCATTTATAGAACTGATTATAAAAATAAATCTGGTCGCAAATCACACGTCGCGGATAGCGAACTTTAATACTACCTATATTCACCATAATTTCGTAGTGGTCGTTGGGAATAAATAATCCAATCTGAACCGCAGGTTACGTTGCCAGCTCCAGCGGCCTAGCGGACGAAACTATTACAATCAAAGCGAAGCTTTGGCGAACAACGTGGTTAAGTATCTTCGCTGGAATCATCGCTGTCGTAGCTAGCCTACAGTTCAAGGTGAGAACCAAATTAAGAGAAGCAGTGAAACGATGCTCGTTTGTTTCGCTGGCAATGTAGCCTGAGCTTGAGCCATAGCTGAAATGAAATGATCGAAGTTTCCCATCCATCCATCAGCCTAGCGTTCACGGCAGGACATAGGCCTCCCCCAAAGGTCTCCACAAAGACCAGTCCTGCGCCTCCCGTATCCAGCGACCGTCACCAGAGCGTCGGTCCACCTTCGGAGGGGCACCTTAATTTGCGTTTTCCAGTAGGCCGAACCTTTTCGCCCCAACGGCCGTTAGTTCCACGAGCAAAGTCTCTGCCCACTGCCACTTAAGGTTCGCAATTCTGTGGTTTTTACGGGAGCTTCCTAGTTCTTACCTATCTGGAAATTCTGCCGCACCTCGGAAAACATTGTCTTGTACACCGGTTGAATTATCTGCGGACATAGTTTATTAACAGCAGTAATTTTTTTTTACATACGACAGGTAAGCTCTTGACCTTTATCTCACCTGATGGTAAGTGACGATAAGGCCGAAGGTGGAAGCGAGCTTCACCTGTAATCCTCAACAACTGAGGAGTATTTACAATGTGGAGCATCGTTGGCTTAGTGGTTCGTACGTTTTGGTTTTGAATATTGAAAACGAAGCTCAGTACTTTCGCCATTGTCAGTCCTTGGCGACAAAAACTTTGTGATCTCGAATTTCTCCGTGCTTCGGAAGGCACGTTATGCCATTGGTCCCGGTCGCTATTGCAACCATTGGGCCGTGGTCGTGTTGTGGCCCGCACTCATCTTTCTCCACGTTAAGGTCCGGGGTTCAATTCACCATGGGGCAGGGGTTTTTCTGCTCGGTTGGGCTGGTGGTAGGGCTTCGAAGCCCGTCTGGCTAGCTACCCCAGTCTTAACTAAATTTGTCGCCATAATATCAATGTTATAAGCATTGTTGTGTTCCGGCAATCAGAGGTAAGATAGCCAGTTCCACAGTTGTTGAGGATTACAGGTGAAGCTCGCTTCCACCTGCCTTACCATCAGGTGAGCTGAAGGCCAAGAGCTTACCTGTCATATTTTAAAAGAAATTAATTATTTATAGTTAAGTTAGTATTGGCACCAATGGTCGAGTTGGGAGAAACGGCACTACTCGTTCAAGAGGCGGGTTCGATCCCCCGCCTGTATCACTGTTTGAATGAAACATTTTTGACGGACCGAAGTACTCATAGTATTATTTCGTCACCCAAATTTTTAAACGGCTCAAATGGCCATTTGAGCCGTTTAATTTTACAGAAGGAAGCAAAAACTGTAATTCAAAGTGGCACTGAGGAAATACATTTTTAGAATTCGTTTAATGGATAAAATTTCAATTTGTCGGACTTTGAATACTGAATTTGAATAAAACTTATGTACAGTTGATTGTAAATATCACTTGACTCCTATTGTGCCAAGGACTTAGACATATCAGCCGAAATATGGGTGTGAACTCTGCCTACCCCTAGGGGTTAAGAGGCGTTCTGTTATGTTGTTGTTACTGTGTTCAATTTGTAAAATACGTACAACTTGCGCTGACGCCATGGCGGCTTTGAAGGCGGTCCGGGCGTAGTCCCTCGCTCCTGACACTATGAACGCTGAATCTGTAGAAAGTAACAGGAATCTATAAAACTAAAATAAGACGGTTAATTTTCTATGCTTCATTTTTCGGCTCGCAATTGTTTTCATTAGCATCGTTCATCATTCATCATTTATAGCAGGAAATTAACGACAAATGAAACGTCTAAACAGTGAACAGCACATTTCTCTGCGACTCGCATTATTTTAGAAATTTTCGAATCTTCTGCAAAAGCAACGAATATAGTTTCTGCAAAAGCATTGAATAAAGTTTGAATAAAAAAATATATATTTAAATCACCGGATACAGTTAGGTAATGTTCACATGCGAATTCCGCTCGGAATGCTTTCATCAAGAGTGAAGCGTCTATGCAAACGCCGCAATTCATTGTTCATTGCCAAAATGGAAAGTGAATGATGAACCGTCTAATTTCTCAAAATGGTCTTTCTACATATCATATTATTTCCGGCTAAAAGCTGAAAAGAAAAGCGTAAAAGCTAAAAACTTATTATTTATTTACACTTCATTGTGCAGTTGTTGTCCCGTGTTTGTCCGGGACACAAAAAGAATGTACCAACTGCCCCTTTCTTGCTTAGCATGTCCTAAAAGGCGACTAAGGCCGTATTGGGTACTAATCACAGATTGTGTAGGCGATAAGCTAGCCACTTGATACTACTCTTTCACGATTTTTCATCTGACCAAACCCAATTTTTGTATTGCTTAATGTGGTCTTAAGGAACACAGTGTTCCTTGGACTCTGCCTACTTTGCCTTACAGGCGTGATTGTATGTTTGTAATTTGTATGTATGTTCATTGTAAATAGCGCTTGCCTCACATTGGTGCTCGGTGATGGCGAGCCTGTCGCTCGGGGCTTGTTTGTTACATGGGGACCTAACATATCTGGCGAAATGCGAAATGTGGGTGTTTAACACCTCTGCCTACCCCTTCGGGGAAAGAGGCGTGTTGATATGTTACGTTATGATGTAAAAGCTGAAGGTAGTGTAAGTAGGTTTCCGGGGTTTCGTGGGTTACGGTAAGTATAGTTACATCAAATATTTTCATTAATCGTATTTTTACTTGTAATCATATTGTTAATTTTTTTAGGCAGCGGTAGCCGAGTTGGGACGGAGACTGCTCGTTTGAGAGGCCGCGGGAGTGTACCACCGCCTGTACCACTGACTTTTAATAAAACTTAAGTACAGTTCATTGTGAATAACGCTAGCCTCACATTGTGCGGCGCATGGCAAGGCTCGGCATCTGTTACAGTCATGGGGAATTAACATATCTAATTTTCGGGGAAAAAAGTGTGATGATATGTATATATGTATTTTTTTAAAGGAGCTCGGTGGCTAAAGCTCTGGCTTTCGATATTATCCTGACGCAGTAATATATATATACTCTTTATTGCAATTTAAAAACACATATATAAAAAAGGTTGTTAACATATGTTTGCAAGGGCGGACATATCCCTAACAGAGATCTCTGCCTGTCAACCCATGAAAGTAAGTTGAGAAAATAGATTATAGGGGATACAAATGCATAAAGAAGACAATATTGAAAAACTTTAATATTAAACATACCTACATAATAATAATCCTACTTAAATACACATATAAAAACAAATACTTAAATATTTACTGACACTGGATCCTAATTGACCACCTTGTGTGTGCCTTATAGCTTATTATTATTATTTATCATGTGTCCTCCTTATTTTTTGTTATGTAAACAAGAGGCAAACGGACCGACGGACGGCTCACCTGATGGTAAGTGATGGTAGTTTTTTTTTTTTTACATATGACAGGTAAGCTCTTGGCCTTCACCTCACCTGATGGTAAGTGACGATAAGGCCGACGGTGGAAGCGAGCTTCACCTGTAATCCTCAACAACTAAGGAACTGGCTGTCTTACCTCTGATTGCCGGAACACAACAATGCTTAAAACATCGTTATTATGACGACAAATTTAGGTAAGACGGTGGCAGCTAGCCAGGCGAGCTTAGAAGCCCTACCATCAACCAAACCGAGCAGAAAAACTTCTGCCCCCATGGGGAATCGAACCCGGACCTCCCGATCAACACCCGGTGGTGTGAACCATTAGACCAGGGAGGCGGTAAAATTTTTCATTCTATATTGAAAACAAAGCTACTTTTCCCATGGTCTTTGGATTTGTGACAAAGATGTTATGATCTCGAACTCTTCCGTCACTTTCGTGTTACGGTTCACGTATTAAGCCGTTATAATAATAATAATAATAATAGTTTATTTACATGAAACACGGTACATAAAATGATGGTGATATTAGCTATATTAACATTAATCAGATCTACATGTTTCGCCAAATCTATGGCATGTAAAAGTAATTAGTTTATGTATTAATGACAGCAGCATACAAGCAACAGCAAATACTTAGGTACAATAATTAATAACATCCAATTAACTAACAAGCTCATTTACATTATAAAAGTTTACATTATAAAAGTGGCGGTCGTTAGCGCAGCCGTCAGTGGTATCTAGTGATGTACCTTACTCCACATGAGTTTCTCCATACCTCTTGACGGGTGTTATTATTAGTACTTAACTACTATTTATGTGAGGAGCTCGGTGGTGTAGTGGTCAGTACGCTTTGGCTTCGATCGAAAACAAAGCTACCTTCGCCATGGTCAGGCCGTGGATGGGTGACCAAGACTTAGTGATCTCGAGCTCCTCCGTGCTTCGGAAGACACGTTAAGCCGTTGGTCCCGGTCGCATTTTGTGACCGTTTCTACCCACCAACCCGCATTGGGCCAGCGTGGTGGTGTTACGGCCCATACTCCTCATGTGTTTCTGTTTCTCCACGAGGAAGGCCTGTCCCAGCAGTGGGACGTATATTGGCCGATGACGACTATTTATGTAAATGCTTCGCGATATTGCATGGGATCAACAAAATTCCTGGCGAAGGGTGGGTACTGCACATCTGGGTTTTCGGTAGATATAGACGTGTATAAGCAGTGCCGGATTAGCCCATAAACAAACTAAGCAATTGCTTAGGGCATCACGTTCTGGGGGGCAACAGAAATAACAGTAGCACAAAACAAATATTTACTGGCACATGAACATGCCCGAAGAAGTCGTATGTCGCATTTTAATCACAAAATATAAAAACCAAAAATGCCTTTTTTGAAAGAAAGAAATAAACTTTATTAAGAACTATGATACACTGAATATAATGATAGATTCGACATGTTGTATACATCACGATGCTGAATAGGTATCTACTCAGCATAGTCGATGCATCTGAATAATGCTCCGACGCTGGTCTTCCGCAGATGCCAAGAAAAAAAAAAGAGAAAAAAAAAATATGTATGTACTTCAATTCTAGATAGTGCACTGCTACTCTCATACACCATAAAAGATAAAAACACCTTTAGCATAAAGACATAAAATTATATGCCTACACGCAATAAATAATCTAAATAATATTTAAAGTTATTCAATGAATGTATTGTGTATAATAATAAGTGGCAACATACATTTAATAATATAAAGAAAGAAAGAAAGAAAGACAGAAAAACATTTATTAACCAACAAACACACAATAAGAATAAAAAACAAAGAAAGAATAGACAAACACAGAGTACAGTGAATAATTTTAAAAGACTACACAATAACGGTTAATTAGGACCCGGCCTCAGCATATGCTGAATCAGAGACTGACCCAGAGCTGGTGTTCTGACCGGGCCTAATATATATTACATATAATATATGTGTATTATATAGTATATAAGACAAAATTTAAGAACTTGTGATGTGTGCCTAACTTCTGTATTTTATAATATAACACAGCTAAATATATTAATCCATATTCTTTTGCATATTCAGTAGATAAATTTTGTAATTTCTTTTAAAAGAGAATAAGCTTGACTGTTTGTAATACCTTCTCCACTGTCGCTTCCGTACTTAATACATATTTTAAGGTCCATATCCAACGTCTGATGCTGGAATGGTACTCTTATTGAATAGGGGTGCGGAATGCTTAGGGCATTATTAGTCCAGTCAAAATAATTTAAAAGTCACATTAAATCCTACACACAAAATTTCTTTTTCTGAGCATTATTTGCGGAATTTGGAAGTCCACCTTACAGTTTTCCCCCCTCCCCCTGTTGAGCGTTGTAAGGAAACGGGCCCAAAACCCTCATTCCCTATAACTCCTGCTGATAAAATTCTACAGTGGAGATTTAAGTAAGATTTAATTTGTTTAAAGCTTAGGATGCTTTAGACTCAAAAATCACCATAAAATTTTTGGAGCTTTCGGAGGAATTGTAGGAATTAATGTGATTTTTTCGAACAAACAAATTTTCCTTGCCTAGACTATAAGTGGTCTTAATCCGGCACTGTGTATAAGTAAATAAAATAATCTTACCATACAAATAATCGTGCGCCCTCATCTGAGGGGCGGCGCAGCGCCTCGGCCTCGCGTATGCTGTGTCTCCACTCATATTTATTACAAAATTTACAAATTCTTTTAATATTGCATTTACTGGCGTTTTCAGTCAGTAAAAATCCTGTTGCCGCGCTATCAATCTATCATTATTCCATCGAATTTGCATTGAACAAACAATGCATTGCTAGGCAACCGTAAACCAGAGATTAGAGATAATTATAGTTTGATAAAAAAGTTTCTTTGCTGGTTTCTGCTTACTACGCCTGGAAGTAAAACAAATGGTCGAATCACAGTAACCAAATCCATTCCGTCTACCGGAGCCCCTAGTTGTAGTAAAAAAATATAATATATTATAGTATGGTATTTTGCTTATGAGCCGTGTGGTAGCGGTTCATTAAAAGAACAATATCAACCCAACTCATCCCTTGGGTGTCGTAAAAGGCGACTAACTTAGAGCTGCACAACATCCAATAGCCAATAGCGGCGACCGGCTCACCACCTGTCACGCTGAGTGGCAATGGACTGCTTTTTGGTGTGCATAATTCAATTTTGGTGTACTTGGTTTTGGTGTGTAATTTTGAGTAGGTATGTTTTATAGGTGCTTTTTTTACTTTCTTCCACTCTAATAACGAATCATTAATTAATTTAATTTGCGGATTTAGGCGGCAACAAACATTAAGGTCCACTTGCAGGAAAATTAAATCTAGTTTCAAATCTCGGTTTTGTAATTTTTTTACATTTCAGCCGTATTAGAATTGTCAAAAAATTACTAAATCTAGTTTAAAATCTCGATTTAATTTTCCTGCAAGTGAGCGAAATTCACTTGCTTTTTCTTCACTGGCTTCTTCTTCAATCTCTAACGGAGTAAAACTTATGCTAATCTCCTCACTGTTTGAAGTCGACATTTATTAAGTACGAAAAGAAAAATGAAGGACAAATTAACGCCACCATGAACTTTGCTTCTAATAATAGAGTAGGGGTAAATTTTCAATTCCACCAATTGAGGCTACTGTTACAAATTGAAAAGATCTTTCAGTGTTGAATAGCCTATTTATTGAGAAAGACTATATACCATCACACTATCTCAAAGTAACTATTCTACGCGGACAAAATCGCGGGCAAAAGCTAGTTCATCATAAACATAACATTCGTCCCACCTAACGCACCAAACAAAAATTTGTTTTTCTACTGAGTCAAGTAAAAAGATTCAAAGGAATTGAGAACCGAACAAAATCAGTTAAAAAGACATAGAAAACTGACTATCAGTATCCAGTAATTTCTATCGATCCTTATTATTATTCTCACGTGTGGGTTTGTCTATCGTTCCAGCTAATCAGTGTCCCGTCTACATTCTACAGTTAATTAACGTCATGGCAACGTCTTCTCTCTAATCTGTGGCAACGTCGCTTTTCTTATTTAAAGATTATTTAAAAAAAAAATCTTATTTAAAGAAAATTTTCACGCTTTACCATCACCGAGAAGAGTGCCAACTTGTCAGAGATGTTTTGTCTCTTTCGATATTTTGAGCGGGCTGGCAACGTCGCATTTTTCATATAGTTTTCACGTTTGACAATCACCGAGAAGAGTGCACAATTGTCAGTGATTTTTGTCTCTTTCGTTACTTTGAACGCGTTGGCAACGTCGCGTTTTTCATAAAGAAGTTTTCATTTTTCGGCCCGAGTTGGCAACGTCGCATTTTTCTATAAGAAGTAAGTATTCTCATTTTGCATTTTGACAACGTTGAATTTATTTTAAGTATCGAGATAGAAAGTACAGTATAGAACATACCTACATATTAGAATTAAGATTTTTAGAGAATTTTCACGTTAACAATAACTGGGAAGAGTATCAATTTGGCAGCGATGTTTTGTCTCTTTTGTACACAAAATAACAATAAATGATATCTTATCTTATCATTCGGTATTTTGAGCGGATTGGCAACGTCGCCTTTATTCAATATTCATTTTTCCAAGATTTTGCCATAACATTTACCCTGAAAAAAGAGCGGGAAATTTGATAGGAGTGGACGTGTTTCTTAATTTAATTTTTCTAGTTTGTTTAGTTTAATGGTAAAGAATTGATATTTAGTGTTATTACATAAATTATTATATTTTTTATTCGTATTTATATATTTATAGTGATAAATAGCAGCTTGTAGGTAAGTCTTTTTCTTTTACTATGATATGGGCGACCCGCCCGAAGATCCTGGGGGAACTTTTCCTTCAGGATCTCAAAAATCTCCAAAAAACCAATCGTCTATCGATATCCTGGTGGAAGCCTTGGAGTCCTCCATGGATACGGACTGTTCGCAACCAGAAATAGGGCAAACTTTGAAGCGGAAACAAATTTCCCGCGTATGCAGCAAATGCAATAAGAAAAAGAAGCGACACGGTTCAAAAGGTTTTAACTGTAGTGACTGTAATTGTGGTAAATATGATAACATTATTAGTACATCGGAATCTCGTACTCACCATCAGGAACATGTAGTTACTATTTTGCATCAAAATCCTAATAATAATACAAACTTAAATGGGGATGTATCATTGTCTCGGATTGGTCGAGTTGCTTATCAGCCTACTGATGCAGCTCCATATACTGTCCACGTCCAAAGGGAATCTGTGGGACCCAATGACTCAACCATTCTACATCCTGTAACCTTTGGCCGTTTCTTGAAAAAAAATAATATCAAAGGAGTTGTAAATGGTAGCCTCAAACGCATTGGACGCAATCGCCTTAGTTTGTCTTTTTCTAATTTTGTAGAAGCAAATTCTTTCTTAACAAACACACTTTTATCTACTGAGAATTTTAAAGTATTTATTCCAACATTTAGCATTACCCGAATGGGAGTTGTTAAGGGAGTCCCTGTGGATTGGACGGATGAAGACATTATTTCTAGTATAAGTGTTCCCATAGGCTGTGGTCCAATTATTAAAGTACGCAGATTTAAAAGAAAAGTAGCCAAAAATGATAATTTAGAATTTGAAAACACTGGTACCATTGTTGTAACTTTTGATGGACAAATATTACCTACAAGAGTGTATATGTGCTTTAATTCTTTACCAGTTAGTTTATATATCTATCCCACAATACAGTGCTACAATTGTTGTAGATATGGCCATGTTAAGAATCAATGCCGCTCTACACCTAGATGCTATAAATGTGGTCAGGGTCATTCAGGTGACAGTTGCGACATAGATGAGGAACATTATTGGTGTTGTATGTGCAAGGGTTATCATCAAGCTATAAATAAAAAATGCTTAGAGTATAGTAGGCAGAAAGCAATTAAAGAAACAATGAGCAAAAGTTGTATCTCTTATATGGAGGCTATTAAGCTTCATCCTCCAATTGCCAAACAATCTTATGCTGACACAGTGATCAATAACAAAAACTCCAGTTCCAAAACAACTCAATTACCATCTTCTAAGCAATCCTCATCAAATAATGCATCTCAATCTTATAAAAAAACTGTTTTTCTTAAGCCTTCATTAAATATACCTAGTTTCTCTAAGGGGTATGATAAGTTTTTACATGCAGAGATTATTAAAGATCCTGCATTGCCTCCTTCTAAACCAATTTTAATCAATAATACTCATAATAATCAACCAGTAACAATAACAGATATAATAAGCACATTAACACAATTGTTATCCCAATCAAACACTGTATCACCGTCCTACGTTGCAGCAGTCATTAATGCATTATACCGAATTTCAAATAATAATGGATCACAAGAACACTATAATTCAGTGGAATTGTCGCAGTCTTATAAGTAAAAAACATGAATTGATTAATTTAATCAATAAATATGATCCTTTTATAGTCTGTCTTCAAGAGACATGGCTAAAACAGGAATTTATTTTTAAAATTCCTGGTTTCTCTTGTTTAAGGGCTGATCGGCCTGATGGGTATGGTGGAGTAGCCTTACTCATCAAAAGAAACTTCTCTTTCTCTCTTTTACCTCTTCCTCCTTTAAGCAGTGACATTTCTGCCATTGCTGCTATTGTAAATAATATTTGTTATGTTTCTATTTACTTTTCGCGCCCTAATAATCAAATTTTAAGTGACCTTAATCAATTGTTTAATTTTCTACCAAAACCCTTTCTATGTTTGGGAGATTTCAACTCTCATCATGTGACTTGGGGCTTTACTTCCTCTGATTGCTATGGGGATCAGTTACTACAGTTGATAGACAACTATAATTTATGTATATTAAATACTGGTGCACCAACACGTATCACAGGTCCTAGAGAAAATGTAAGTGCACCTGACCTGTCAATTTGCACATCTGACCTTGCTTCATGTTTATACTGGTCTCCAACTGAATCTACTTATGGCAGCGATCATTATCCATTATTAATAAAATTCCCTTCTTTAAAACCTGCAAAGTCCATAAGGCAGCCAAGAATGAAATACAAATTATCACTTGCTGACTGGAACACATACAAAAATAAAGTTGGGGAGAAGTTGTCAGAACATCCTGAAATTATAGAGTCCAATGTATCAGAGTGTTCTGATCTCTTGGCTACTGTGATGATTGAAGCAGCCAATGAAACATTCCCTTTAAAGAACTGTGGTCCTGATAGAATTTCATCACCTCCATGGTGGGATGATGAGTGCACCAAAGCTGTAAAAGAAAGAAAGTGTGCTGAGAAAAGATATAACTTAGATATGTCAGATGATAACTTTGATCACTATTTGGAAGTGTGACAACACAAAAAAATTACTAAAGAAGAAAAAGTATGATGGATGGCACACCTTTTGCACTTCTTTGTCCCCAAATGTGAGCCCATCTGTAGTCTGGAAGAATATTAGACGATTTAGGTCTGCCTTTAAGGATAATCAGTATAATGATATTCCACATGCTCTGTCGGAGCAGATTATGGACCGGTTGGCTCCTCCATCTGTCCCCGAAGAGTATACTTCATTTTATTTATCTACTATGCTGATATTGCCGGCAAGAGTCAATGATAATCTATTTGATTTAAACTCTCCTTTTACATTGGCAGAATTACAAGGTGTGCTTTCAATTGTAAAAGATTCTGCTCCTGGGGATGATGGTATACCCTATTCCTTTTTGGCCAATCTAAATAAAGATTGTCTGTTTTATTATCTTTCGTTAATTAATACGGTTATATTTACAGGTAACATTCCATTATCATGGAAAACTCAAACTTTACTATTTTTTCTAAAGCCCAATAAACAGAAGTCTGATCCTTCATCTTATCGTCCCATCGCACTTGCTTCTGTAATAGCAAAAATAGCAGAGCACCTCGTTAAAAATCGTTTAGAGTGGTTTCTAGAGCACAACAACTTATTGGCTAACAGTCAGTATGGGTTCAGAAAAGGTCGATGTACTTTTGACAGTTTAGGGATCCTTACCACAGATATTAGAATTGCGTTTTCAAGAAACGAACATTTAGCCGCTGCGTTCCTAGATATATCTGCAGCATATGATAATGTAAATATATCGATTCTTAAAAATAAAATGGAACATTTAAATATACCAATCGTTTTAGTGAATTTTATCGTTAATCTCCTAGCGCAAAGATTTATTAAATACGTAGATGCGGATAAAAATGTCACTCTTTGTAGGACAGTTTGGAAGGGCTTACCACAAGGTTCAGTTTTAAGTCCAATATTATACAACATTTACACAAATGATTTAGAATCGTGTCTGGTAAGACATGCAAATGTATTGCAGTACGCGGACGACTTGCTCTTATATGTTTCTGGCCACTCTGTAAGCGCTATCAGTGCATCACTGACTACCGGGCTGGGCGTATTAAAAACGTGGTTGGATAATAACGGCTTAGAATTATCGCCATCCAAAAGCAATGTAGTTTTGTTTTCTAGAAAAAGAATGCCACCAACAATTAATATTATGTACGGTGAATTGCCCATTCCAGTTAAGGATCATGCAAAATTTTTGGGGGTAATATTGGACTCAAAATTGACCGGAGTTCCCCATTGCGAAAACGTGATAATGCGGTGCGAAAAAAGTTTAAACATCTTAAGATGTCTCTCAGGGGTATGGTGGGGTGCTCATCCTTTCACTATGAGACTTCTCTATAACGCTCTTATTAGAAGCCTGCTAGATTATGGAACTTATTTCTTGCCTCCTGGTAATGTTGCAGTTTTTAAGAAACTTGATACCATCCAATCTAAGGCCTTAAGGCTTATAACAGGGGCAATGAAATCCAGTCCCATTAACTGCTTACAGGTCGAATGCTGTGAACCACCACTACTCCTTAGGAGACAATATTTATGTGATAGATTTTTTTTCCGCTTCATCCAAAACAAGAATCACCCGTTATTAAGTAAAGTAGAACAACTTGTGGGAGAGGTCGCCTCCTCGAGCTATTGGGCTCATAAAGATGTTCCTTGCCTCATCAAAAGCTTTACAAAGTATCAAAGCCTTAATGCCCCTACCCATCAAAGCAATTGTCTTCCTTTATATGAACATGACTATAGTTCCCTTATAATAAGTCAACAAATAGAATACAACTTAGGTATCATTAAAAATAATCAAAATCAAAATTCTGAATTTCACAAAATTCTTACGAAACATTTTTCAGATTGTCATTACATTTATGCGGATGCCTCTAAACACAATGATGATAGCTGTGTAGGGGTTGGGGTATACCATTCACAATTTAAGATTGTTCAAAAAATAAAACTACCACCGGAAACCAGTGTTTATACAGGGGAATGTTATGGTCTTTATAAAGCTTTAGAGTACATTCTTCTCATGAAATTGGCAAAGACAGTAATTTTTTGTGATTCTCTCAGCGCCATTCAGTCGGTAACAAGATTCCCTTTTAAATCACATAAGCAATGTTCATTAACGTTTGATATTCGGGATCGTTTATTACAATGTGGGCTTAAGGGATTTTCAGTAATTTTTGCTTGGATTCCCAGTCATGTGGGAATCTTGGGAAATGAAAGAGCGGATCAGTTGGCTAATGAAGCGGTTCACGACGGAGATATTTTTCCATTTAAGAATTATTCCCATGACTTGGTCTCTCTGCCAAAACGGTATCTAAACGAGGCTTGGCATCGGCTCTGGGTCGCTGATAGTTCCAAAGG
Source organism: Parapoynx stratiotata (assembly GCA_910589355.1). Lineage (NCBI taxonomy): Eukaryota > Metazoa > Arthropoda > Insecta > Lepidoptera > Crambidae > Parapoynx > Parapoynx stratiotata. The sequence goes on along the minus strand of OU342485.1, from coordinate 5,886,812 downwards.
GAAGTATTATCGTCTGGTGCAGGAGTCAATACCACGTAAACCTTGGTTCAGTAAAATAAAATTAACCAAAACAACAACTTCTATCATAAGCAGACTGCGGCTTGGTCATGTCTGTACTCCAGCATATTTGTTTAAATTAAAAATTAATCCAAATCCCATGTGTTCTTGTGGTGAGTACGGGGATGTTAACCATATATTTTTCTCATGTCCACAGTATGATCGCTATGATTTCATGTCACAACTCCTTTTGATACCTGTTCCTTTTCCAACTTCCGTATCGTGTTTACTTTATACTTGCAATCCAGTCATTTATGAAATATTAGCTGTATTTATAGAATTTAATAACATTAAGTTATAAATTACCGTATTATTATATATTACATTGTATTATTTATGCATGTATAACATATCCAAACCAATCCTTTACCTTTTTTGACCGTTCCTATGATTGTTGTAATCCATCCTTGGTTTCCCTAACTTTATACCTATCGTAAATATCACAATTAATAGTCATTGGCTATATGCGCGCAGAGCCATACAAAAAAAAAAAAAAAAAAAAAAAAAAAAACATTTACCCTCCATTTACCTGACCAAGTTGGCAACGTCGCATTTTACATATAATTTTCACGTTTGACAATCACCGAGAAGAGTGCACACTTGTCAGTGATTTTTTGTCTCATTCGCTACTCTGATCGGTTTGGCAACGTCGCAATCGTCGCATTTTTAGTTTAGCAAAAATTCGTGGGTTTTCTTAGGAAGTTAAAGTTTTCTCGCAAGTATAAAACGTATGCCCTTTTTATTTCATGGGCTAAACTAAGCACATAAAATCGTATACATATACTGTTTGTTTGCTTTAGATTTTGAAGAGTGTATAAAGTAAATGTACTTTGTAAATGCTTTTATTTATAAAATAATATTATAAATGCGAAAGTAACTCAAATTTCCAAAGTTCCAATTTGAAAAAATCTTTTAGCGTTGAATAGCCTATTTCTATCTCAAAGTAACTATTCTACGCGGACAAAAGGTTCTTTATAAATAAAAGTGTAAAGCTAAGTTCATATTGTTGTGTCGGGTATGTCAGGGTGCGCCAAAACGCATTCGCTTACGTTCATTTCAATGACTAGATTCACATTAGCGGGTTATGTTGTCGTGGCGCGCTCCGCAAATGTATGAGCCGATATGCTTCTGGCGCGACACGACACGCCACGACACATAAGTAAAGCCATAATTCTTTGGTGTCAGCATAGAAAAATTAAGTAGTACCTATAGATCGCTATTCCCATACAGGTTTTTAGTTCGTCTAAATCGTATGGGAATAGCGATCTATGGTCTTAGTAAAATTCTTTTTTATTTTATATTGACGACCACCGTGGTCGAGTGGTCTGTACGCCGGTATCAAGGCGTCTCCATTTTGAGAGGTTCTGGATTCGATCCCCGGTGGGGCCAAATGTTTATGTGATGAATTCAGGCATTTGTTTGTTGTCTTGGATGTTTATATAATATATTATATGAAATCTGCATATTTATATGTATTTATCTATTACATATATTAGATCCTTACCTATGAAATTGGTGTTTTGTATGGAGATTTTGGGGATTCTGCATTTTACATACTAACATTTTATCAGCTTTCTTCACAACGACAAATCCAGAGATAATAATATTTGGCATGTATCATTAGACAAGCTTTAGCAATATGTGTGTGAACACGCTTGATAAAAATTATTCATTGTTTTTATGTGAATACAAATCAAATGATGTATTCGGGAGGCAGTTAAAAATAATTGTCTTTGTGTCTAATTGAAACACAATTAATCTTACAAAAATTATCAAATTAAATAATACGAGCTCAAATATATGGTCCATTTTTAGAAGAGGCAATTATTAAATTAGAATGTTCTGAAACTTAATAGTTACGGAAAAATTGCTAAGACAGAATAAAAACACCAATTTCATAGGTAAGGACCCAATATTTGTCCGTCATCTAGTTTCCATAACACAAGCAGCATTAGTTTTTTTTAAATGGGGCTAGTTGATAGGTGTGAATGTCAGAAGATATTTATTTATTTATTCAAACAGGCATCTAAATGACCTGTCCTCTTAATTATTTAAATTTTTTCCTATAAACCAATTTCATGCAAAAGCGTCACACCTTATGAGATTTTCATGCCTATAATATACCATAAAAGTTTCCGATTTTTATTATGTGATGCTTACGCGGCTGAACATACGCGAAAAGCTGAACAAGTTCAATAAAACCTGGTGTTTTATAAAGCCATACGCTGAGTAAATCTGAATAAATGTGAGGCCCAATTGCACGATCGAGAGTTAGCGCCTAACCCAGGGTTTTCCCGTATATTTGCCCCAGGGTTAGGTGCTTACTCTCGACCGCGCATGTGGACCTAAGTAGTCCTTTAGAATACCTAAATAAGATGATATTTTCAATTAAACATAGGTGGACCAGACGAACTTTATTTCGTTATTATTCTCATTCGAAAATCAATTGCATATTCTTTTTGTTGTATTTTTTAGCAAATACGTTAATGATGTGGACTCTTTAGGGATATGTGCCGACCGCGTCATGAATTTGGCGTGATACGCAGATGTTATGAATTTTTCCTCTTCCTCAGCCTATATACGTCCCACTGCTGGTCAAAGGCCTTCCTCATGGAGAAACACATGAGGAGTTTGGGCCGTAACACCACCACGCTGGCCCATTGCGGGTTGGTAGCAGAAACAGTTGCTTTAGCGACCGGTACGGCTAACTTGCTTCCGAAGCATGGGAGTTCAAGATCGCAAAGTTTGGCCACCCATCCACGGCCTGACCATTGTAACATTGTTTTCGATCGAAAGCCAAAGCTACTTACCACCACGCCACTATAACTTGTTGTTGTTTTTGTTTCTATGCAAATTTATTGCAAAAAATATAATAATAGATAACAATAGCCAGAATAAAGCAAGACACCAAATGAAATAAAACATTTTTTATTACCATATATACATTATCATCATAAAACTAAAACTTATAGTTAAAACATTAAATACACACCGAAAGCGCGTTTTCACCGTCATGATTGATAAAACACTTAAACATTTCATGACAAGCAAAAACATTATTTAAGTAAACCTAGGGTGTGTTCCAAAACGGGTTAAATTTTAATTAAACCTCCACCGGTAAAAATCGCCCTTGCCAGAGTAAATTGGGAGTAAATTCCATACATTTGGTTTTTCTCGGGTGTATTTTGGAATGGCCTAGAGTAAAATGTATTATTAAACTCTTTATTGCACAGGGGAGGACTTATCTCTAATAGGGATATCTTCCAGTTAAATTAATTCTGTTCCTAGTAGATACCACTCGTTTTGGAACGCAGCCCTAATACCCTGACCAGCTAGTCTACTCTCGAACGCAATCTCAATTAAAACTCAATAATAACACAATCCAATATCGCAAAATGCCGAGACTAGAGAGGCGGTATGAGAGTAGTAATTTCAGCTAAGCTCAATGTAATTTAGGCCACTCAATATCCGCATAATTTGAACCCATTTATGGCCCTAGTGTCCCACTGAAGAGTGAGAAACATAACAATCTCAATGTCGATCGATCGGTATTGCGTTCAAGAGTAGGCTACCAGGAAAATTAAAAACATTACAAACATACATGAGTTTTTGTTGGTTTAGGCGTGTTATTTCCACTATTTATGGTGTAACTTATTGTGTCGATTCGTCATAAGCCTAAAGACAAAGACAAAGACTTTTTATTTCACATGAAATATGGTATATGATAAGGTGTTTACAATATATATTAATTTCCGTAATATTTCACCAGAAACTGGTATGCAAAATTAACATTAATAGGTACTAGCTAAGAACTTTAAAAAATCTAACATAATAAAAAATTGTCTATATAAGTCCTATATAAGTCCCACTGCTGGGACAGGCCTTCCTCATGGAGAAACACATGTGGAGTAGTTTTTCACGCTAAAAGCAGTTGTTTTTTGTGATAGTAACAGTGGTTTTAAGTACTCTACAAAAGGGCACACGAATTGGGAGGTATAGGGGGTGGGGTGACTCCCACTTAAGGGGGATTCAAGTCATTCAAGCCTGGCCCGTCCACCAGAACACTATTATGATAAAACAATTTAATACTTCGCTCATCCAAAAGAATAATGACATAATTACCAAAAAGTCGAAAATGAGTTTTTGATGCCATAACTTCATGTTTTACACGTTTTATCTATGGTGAAAACGACAGAATTGTTGTTCCATTAGTTTCCGAAAGAGAGAGTCATTGCCGTCATGGTGTTGGCCTATACTTCGAAAGGATACGCGGAAACATCGACAAAGTTTATAAAATGTAGACAGATTTATAAAAATAAAACTAAAATTGAATATAATGTTGTTTAAATTCATGATTTATTCCCATATCCAAGCCTAGTTTCAAGTCATAATTGAATTATTTGATGTATAAAATGTCATAAATGTACGTCTGGTTTGTTTAATTTCGTTTTTTCAAATAGTTATCTTAAGTTTTCACGCAAACTTTTTATGTTACATTATTGGTAGTAAAGTAACACAACATAACTATTAAAATATATCAATAGAATGATTGGAAATACACAATATTTTCGATGTCAAACTTTTAAAACGCTCTCCTGAAAAATCGCAAAAACGTAATTACGTCATTATTCTTTTGGATGAGCGACTTGACTTGTTAAAATCCGTACAGTCAAATTCAAAAATATATATGCAGGAATTTGACAGATCAGTCTATTCCCTTCCAATATGATTATTTTAAGAGGAGCTCGGTGGCGTAGTGGTTAGTACGCTTTGGCTTTCGATTGAAAACAAAGCTTCGCCATGGTCAGGCCGTGGATGGGTGACCAAAACTTTGTGATCTCGAGCTCCTCCGTGATTCGGAAGGCACGTTAAGCCGTTGGTACCGGACGCTATTGCGAATGTTTCTACCCGTGGTGGTGTTTCGGCCCATACTACATATCCAGCAATGGGACGTATATAGGCTGAGGACTTGGAAGATTATTTTGACGTCAAACGAGCATACATATTTTTGAACACTCTGTACAGATTAAAATTGTAATGGCGGCTCTATCCAAAGTATTTCTGATAGTTAAAGTTGGAAAACAGATGCATAGGAAAATTACATCGCCAATCGATAAAGTACCTTCAAAGTATCTCAGCTGAGATAGTGATAGTGAGATAGTTTATCGATCCGATAGCGCTATCAATAACTCGAAGCCTGTCAAACACCGTATAAACTGAACTGGTGTTCATCTTATTCTTAACTTTACTGAATCAACATCTATTGAGAACAAAACTGACGTTTCTGACGGCATAGGTAGCATAGGCAGCGCGATATGATATGCATCACGTTTTTATCACGACCAATTGTCAAATTACATAGTTCTTCGACATTTGAACGCGATAAAAACCCGATATATTGGGTCCTTACCTATGAAATTGGTGTTTTTTTTCTCTCTTAGTATTTTGTCTGTAACTATTAAGATTCAGAGTATTCCTATATATATAATTACCTCGTCTAAAAATAGACTATATTTTTGAGCTCTTTTGATTTGTTTTGATAATTTGTTGTAAGTTTAATTGTGTTAAAATTGGACACGGACACAACTCTTTTAAGTGCCTCCCGAATACATCATTTTATTTGCATTCACTTAAAAACGATAAATAATTTTTATGAAGTGTGATATTACACATATTACTAAAGCTTGTCTAATGATAGAGGCAAAATATTATTATCTTTGGATTTGTCGTTGTGAAGAAAACTGAAAAAAATTTAGTATGGAAAATGCAGAACTCCCCAAATCTCTCCATACAAAACACCAATTTCATAGGTAAGGACCCAATATATCATGATGCGGTGGTAAAACAGCAAAAATAAAAAAGAGACATTATTATTACTTTAATGACAACTTCGTAACAAAATTAACGTTTTTATGTCAAAATATCTATAGTCGTACATATAATCGTACTGTAGATGTCTAATGTACTGTACTAATAAAAATAATGTATGTACATAAAAAAAGTGATTTAATCAAGTCAGTATAAACAGGGAGAAACCAAAAAAAATTTTTTTTCATTAATTTGTTTCTCTGTCTGTTCGTCTGTTTGTCCGGGCTGATCTCCGAAATGGCTGGACCGATTTCAATGAAATTTTGCTTGGTGATACCTTATACCCCGGACATCTTAGATACTTTATATTCCGGAAAATTACAGGGTTCCCGTGGGATAGTTAAAAACCAGCAACCGCGGGCAACGGCTAGTCTACAATAAAAATGACATCTAAGTTGACGTCACACATTTATTATCCCTTACAAATTAGTCACGTGACATGGGCAGTTGTGTGTTGCTGACAGTTCATGCTAAGAGGGCGTCAGATCATCAATATATAACATACCACAGACAATACTAAGCTATCGCAAGTCAGGATGCTTTCAATAAGTCGTCGATTTCGACCAATTTTTCCGTGGCGCTCTTCAGTTTCTCCGACTGCTTCCGGCCGTTCTCCGAGAGGCTGCCGATGCTCTCCCGAAGCGAGACGAGCCGTAGCGAAACCCTCTTCTTTTCTTCTAGTAACAGCTCGTAGGCTTTTGAGCCTGTGGATAAAAGTAATTAATAAATAACTTTATCTACACTCATGGTTATAATGTTCGAATTGTCAACTCAGACTCGAACTCATAATGACATAACCTGAAAAAGATTAACTTTGTAATTTATTCTGGAATTAAATCAATGGTTAACAGCATCGTTAAAATTGTTTATACTAATACTTTCTACATTTTCAAAGGAACCTTTATTAGTAAAGTAACACATTTAATTCTACGCTATAATTGAAACGAAATAACTTTATCTACACTCATTTTATAATGTTCGAATTATGAACTCAGACTCGAACTCATAATGACGTACTTTTTAACACAGATGATAAAAACGAAAATTAATAAATGGAAACTGTAACATAATGACCATTATGCAACAGGATGGACTCATGATGCAACACTTATTTTTCTTAAAAACGCACAAAACTATGGCAAATGTTTATTAATTTATATTTCATCCAACTTAAAACTATTTTTACAGGAACTAATGCCCGTATTCACCAACATTTCTGTGTTTTTATAAGTTGCAATAAAGAATTTTATCTATCTATGTTAATTATTGTACTGGTATACTTTAACTATTTTTATATGTATGGCAACACCGCCGCCTCCTTCTTCCGTTTCTTGCCCTTGTACGTTCTGTCTGTAACTTGTGATAATAAAATAATTTATAAAACAAATCCAGTTTTATTGAATATAAAATAACAATCTATCTATCTATCCTTTTAGACATCACATAGCTAAAAGTCACTTAAACTAAAAATACCCCTAAGTCCCTTAAGTGATGGTGAAAAGGTTATAAATGTTAAGTGTCACCTAAAATATCGTAAGTCACACCTAAAAGTTAGGGGTTGATGGTGAAATCGGGCATACGCCTAATACAATAGATAAGTGATCACTATTCTTTAGTCCAAAAACACAACAATTAACCTCTATTAAGGTAGAAGAGACTATATAAAATATTGTCTCCAATAAACACACTCAGACCTGACCTAGACTTTAAATCAAATCAAATCAAAAATAATTTTATTTCATAGGCTAAACATAGCACTTAAAATCGTCAACATTCATACATAGTCACATTTATTATACATAAAGTAAATTTTAATAATAAAATTGACAAAAAAGAATTAAATTTCACTGCCGCGAGCGCTTGTAGCAAGTACATCCACATAGCGCTTTGACTGTGGTTGTAATCGATACAAGCGACCGTATTCCGAGAGTAAGGCATTTCATGAGAACAACCCGGTAAGAAACTCATGAGCCACTTTTTTTAAATAGCCAATCATACAATCTATTAGTCACAGTGTTACATTTTTTACAATTAGAAATTATATGTCAGTATATAATCAAAATAAGATTAACGGCCCGCGTGTTCCACGTGCCGGCGCGCCGCACCAACGCTGGGGCGCGCGCACCTCTTTGTCAGCTAACTGACAATTTTAACAAATTATTTTCCAGCCTTGATATATTCTTAGAATCAGAGTCAATATTCAAAAGTTTAATGATATTTTGCAAGGTTGAGTTAGTATGTAGAAAAAGTATTTGTTATGTTCTTATTTTTTTATATACTCCACATACCTCTGGAACCCAATGTATTTTTATTCCTTCTACATTTTTGTCTCATAAAATTATCATTCATTTATAGAATTATATCGAGTAACACTTTTACCAATCTGTGGATAACGGTATGGGCTTCACAATGATTAAATCTACTGTAATATTTCTCTTGAAACTGTTGTACTTAATAGTTTTATTAATATTTGATTGTGTTGGCTGTTTGTTATTCCTAATAAAAAAAAAAAAAAAAAAAACATTGTTATCTCTTATTACATTAACTTGTATGAATGATCATGTATTAACGTATCATTACTTTAAAGTGGCAAATTAAACTAAACATTATTAAGATTAAGCAACGGACGTCCACACATTCCTATCATCTAAATAATCCTGAACTTTGTAATATGCCTTTCCCATGAGGGTTTTCTTAATATGCGGTTTAAACCTGTGCAACGGCAGTTCAGTTACATGTTGTGGAATTTTCTTATATATTTGTATGCACTTTCCCATAAATGGATTTCCCATAACTTTTATAACATTAGGTATATAATGCTATTCTTGTGAATTCACTCAAAGGGCACCTAAGACCTCACTTCTCAGCCAAGTGGTCTGTTTTCCAGGCAGCCAACAAAAAATAAAATTAATTAAATATTTCGTTTCATTTCTTTGAATAATGTGTGTAGATAAAGTTGTGTATGTAACTGCACATAACTAATGGAAGTCACCATTCGCTAGTTAAATAATACGTGGAAAAACCCAATACAACGTCTTAGTAGGAAGACATTTTTATTGACAATCGCACACACAGATTTATACACTTTCCACATATAAAAGTGACATGCGTCGTAACTAGATTATTTATAAACCAGCCTGTATTAATTAACTGGCCTATTACAGCCTCCAACAATAACTCTGTAACCTAATAACCTATATTAAGTGACAGTTGCTAAAACAACTATTTTTAAATACTGCTTTTATTTGGCCGACCTTTTCCCCATAATTTGTGGCGTAGTTTATGGATGACACCCTTTTAAAATTAAGTTTAATACAATATGTGAAGAAATGCTTGTAATCTCTACTATTTTTCTGCTAAATAGTAAAAGGTCGTGTGGTAGCGGTTCATTAAAAGAACAATATTAACCTATCTCATCCCTTGGGTGTCGTAAAAGATGACTTGACTTAGAGCTGCACAACATCCAATAGCTTATAGCGGCGAAGGGCTCACCACCTGTCACGCTGAGTGCAGTCACTGCTTGGTGAAGCGCGGACTATGGTAGTGGACTGCTTTAGCCTAGTCTCGTGACTAATTAAATGAAATATCAGTAAGTTTTTATTGATTTTTAATTGTTATTTTTTTATTTTAAGCTATAGTGAGTGATTACACCTTTAACATGCCTAGTTGCCTACCCCTTAGGGGTGAAAATTTGATGCAATAAGTTTTATGACATTTATAGATTAGCATGTAGTGTTTACTTATAAGTAGCTTTGATATTTAATAAGCTTTACTTTTACTTTTTTTTCTATCTTTAATATAGAAGCTGTAAGTAAACCTTTTTTAATAAATAAATAAATAAAGTCGTCATAATAAATATGTATGTATGTGTATAGTAATAAGAATATTGTCTCACCCAAGAGAGGCAGGTAGTCCCCTGCTCTCTCGCTCCGGATGTCGAGCGTGAACCAGTCGTCCAGGTCGTCGGAGTCGGAAGACGGCAACTCCTGGGGGTACCAATGTTAACATATTACACAGGTGGAAAAAAAATCCAAAATCTGCAATAATACAAATGCTTAAAAAGCCCGCAAATATAAATAAATAAATAAATATCTTCAGACATTCACACCTATCAACTAGCCCCATTTTAAGCAGCCAATGCTGCTTGTGTTACGGATAATAGATGACGGATAAATTTATTTAATAGATAAACACATAAATATTCTGAATATATATAAACATCCAAGACTGGAGAACAAATGCCTGAAATATCATCACCCAAACATTAGCCCCCACCGGGGATCGAACCCGGAACCTCTCGAGATGGCGACGCCTTGACACAGGCGTACAGACCACTCGACCACGGAGGTCGTCATATAGGTAAGATAGCCAGTTCCTATGAGGATTACAGGTGAAACTCGCATCCTTCGGCCTTACCGTCACTTACCATCAGGTGAGATGAAGGCCAAGTCTAAGAGCTTGCCTGTCATATGTAAAAAAAAATCTTAACATTCGTCACAAGCCTATTTGCGTCCCAGAGCTGGCCACAGGCCCAGAGAAACACTTGGAAATATGGGCCGTAACTCTACCACACGGGCCCAGTGTGGATTGTAATAGCAAACGGTTGTAATAGCGACCGGGACCGACGGCTAAACGTGTACGGAGCACGAAGAAACTCGAGATCACAAAGATTTGGTCACCATCCTAAGACTGACCATGGCATGGGGGCAGAAGTTTTGCTCTTCTGTTTGGTTGGTGGTAGGGCTTCTAAGCCCGCCTGACTAGCTACCAGCGTCTTACCTAAATGTATCGCCATAATAATAATGTTATAAGCATTGTTGTGTTCCGGCAATCAGAGGTAAGATGTTGGTTACATAATTAGTACTAAGTCATATGTCAACTCATTTTGTAATTAACATTATGTAATTGTTTGTTGTTCCGAATAAAAAAAAAAAAAAAGATTGCCAGTTCCTTAGTTGTTGAAGATTACAGGTGAAGCTCGCTTCCTTCGTCCTTATCGTCACTTACCATCAGGTGAGATACCAAGAGCCTACGTCATATGTAAAAAAGCTGCTGCTGATGCTTTGATGATCAATCCTGTAAATTGGTGTCGGCTGTAGGTTTTTATAGGTCAGAGGTCAGAGGGGCTAAATTAAAATACGGAATTATAACGACAAAAAGTATATTCTCAATACTCTCACTAGGAAGCTTATACGACTGACTCCTAGCACAGCAGAATCGATAATAATCTGGAAGTGATTTGTATCGGGTGAAGCGTGAGAATGAACGAATGATTGGCCATGGAATGAACTTATGATTGAGAATAATCAATTGAATTACTTCATTATTCTTTAATCATTTAACACTGTTTCATTACAATAAAATCACTTTTTATATTAAATGATTAGTTTTTGCAAACCAAAACAAACGTTAATTCCAACATCGGCTAACTAGCTTACGTCATAGAAGTCGTCCTCGGAATGCGTGTCGGCGTCCGACAGCATGTCCTCGTCCAGCTGTTCCGGCCGCATGATGCGCTGCTTCACGGCGCGCCTGTCCAGCTCCGAATCTGATTCTACTGCGAAGTCCTGACGACAACATATACTTAATTTAAATGGCAATCCAGGTATTTAATTCAATGCCTGATGACTTAAGAGCTCTTGATGGCTCTCTATTTAATTCCAAACTCCATTCATGGCTCATGGAAAAGTCATTTTACTCGCTGACTGAATACTTCAGTAGACATACTATTATATAAATGGAAAAACTATTATTTTTAATTTTAATCCTAATTATATTGTGTGTTAATAATATATATTTTATTTGACGTCTTTAATGGTATAATGTTGCGTTTAATTACTTTTTAAATTGTTTTGAATGACACATGTTTGAATTAATTAATTGTATAACTTTTATTATAATATTTGCACGCTTTGTAATTATAAAGCAAATTTTAGTGAAACTCTCTAAATATTATAATATCACAATATATGTACCTAAAATTATGCAAATAAAATTTCTGATTTCTGATTTATATTTACATTTAATAAAAAAGCGTTACTATACAGTTCAGGAATATTTGGACGATAAAAATGCTTGGACAGATTGACACGTCTTTATGTTACATATTGTGCTGACTCGTAATGTGGGATGTTGCCAGTCGCCTTTTAATTAATTAGTTTTTATCTTAATTGCTTAGCGAATTTCAACATCGTTCATTGTTTCAAGTGCTCATATATTCTTCCTGATTATAATGCTGAAAATCTATGTTCATAATATCTATGTTCACCCACTTGATTGTACTAGCCTAACATTTATAAAAACAAGAATTGTAAAAAATGTGAAAAAAAGAGCAACCCTCGAGTTTCTGGCTCGCTCTTCTCGGGGATGTCAGCGTTCCGAGCGAGTGGTAGATTCACTTATTCATAAATTGACGTTTTTAAGTGTTTGTATATCAAGCCTATAAAATAAAGATATTTTTGATTTTGATAGTTAACGCAAGTATAATGATTTGTATTGAAACCAAGGGTGTCAACTTTTTAACGTCTGCGATGACGTCACAGCCGTAATTTAGAGACGGGAGATCTAAACTGATTGAAGGATACCGATGCCGTCGATGCCCCTCCACTATTTATCACACAACGAGGCATTTTTTTTGTGGACATTCAGACGCGCGCTGTCTAAATAGCAGCGGCCAACCCCGACGTTTTGTCGGGATTTTCGGACAAACGCAGTGCATTTGCTTCATCTATGTAAATGTATATCTCTGATGAAAATAGATTGCATGTGGTGTGTGGGTGACGAGGATTGATAGAGTGAAGAATGAGCATATCAGGGGATGCCTGAAAGTTGCTCCAGTGATAGAGAAGTTGAGAGAAAAGCGGCTGTCGTGGTGTGGACATGTTTTGAGGAGAGAGAATGAGCATGTAACGAGAAGAGTTATGAATATGAGAGTGGATGGTAATGCAGGGAGAGGAAGACCAAAGAAGAGATGGATAGATTGTGTGAACGAGGACATGGCTAGAATGGGAGTGAATGTTGATATGACGTGTGGTAGAAGAATGGAGGAGAAAGACTCGTTGCGCCGACCACAAATGAAATTGGGAAAATGGCAGATGGCTAAAGATGACTAGAGATGTAAAGAGTAGTCCAAAATTTTAAGCTTCTTAAAGACTAGATCTCTTTTTAAGACTCCAGTTCTATTTTAGCGTTCGAGTCTTTGTGAAAGTCCCGTGGAGGTCCCGTGTTCCGGGACACTAAAAGAATGTACCAACTGCTTTTCTTGCCCAGCATGTCGTAAAGGCGACTAAGGTCGTATTGGGTACTGGGTCTGTGATTGTGTAGGCGATGAGCTAGCCACTTGTTACTACTCTTGTTATTTTTCATCTGACCAAACCCAATTTTTGTATGGCTAAATGTGGTCTTAAGGAGCGCAGCGCTGCTTAGACTCTGCCTACCCCTTCGGGGATTGCAGGCGTGATTTTATGTATGTATCTATGCAATAATAGAATTTATTGGTGTCCGAACCTCCATGTTTGAACACGGATTTTGTGAACACGTAATTTGGTTGAATTCGCCCTCAGTCTTGTAAAATTGAGCCGCGTCTATGGAATTAGGACTCAGACTCGTGTTAACATCTCCAATCTATCCTAATATTATAAAATAATAGGTTTTTACCTATGAAATTGCCGTTTTGTATTGAGATTTTGGGGACCTCTGTATTTTCCATACTAACATTTTATCAGTTTTCTTCACAACGACAAATCCAAAGATTAATATTTGGCGTGTATCATTAGACAAGCTTTAGCAATATGTGTGATATCACATTTCATAAAAATTATTTATCGTTTTTAAGTGAATGCAAATAAAATGATGTATCCGGGAGGCACTTAAAAAGAGTTGTGTCCGTGTCCAATTTTAACACAATTAAACTTACAACAAATTATCAAAACAAATCAAAAGAGCTCAAAGATATGGTCTATTTTTATGGGAGGTAATTATTTTTTAAGAATACTCTGAAACTTAATAGTTACAGACAAAATACTAAGAGAGAAAAAAACGGCAATTTCATAGGTAAAGACCTATTATCTCAGACTGTTTGATATAAAAAACTATGTAGATGTCTCTAGAATTTGGAGGATTTATTTAGGCAAAGGGAAAGAGGCCGTATGGCACTGCTTGTCGCTAACAGCTAGTAAAGTAGTATATATTACCTCATCTAAGTCAAAGTTGTCGTCCTCCAAGAACTCCGCTTCGTCGATTATCTCGTCGGGCTCTTGCCACTCGGCTTTATTCGGCTTGATCTCCGGCTGAGAATATTAGTACAGACATTACTTACAATTCACGAGTGTTCCAATTATCTGATTAAGCACAACTAGAAAGGGATGCCGTTATATGGGAATGAATAGCGCCATCCTTTTCTAAGGTATATTCAAGCAGAGATCTATGCTAGTATTCTACGGACCTTAGATTCTATCTTGAGGCGTTAAGAATTACAAACATACATCGTCGTCATCAGTCGCCGCCTATATACGTCCTACTGCTGGGACAGACCTTCATGGAGAAACACATGAGGAGTATGGGCCGTAACACCACCACGCTGGCCCAATGCGGGTTGGTGGATAGGAACGGTCACAAATGCGTCCGGGACCAACGGCTTAACGTGCCTTCCGAAGCACGGAGCAGCTCGAGATCACAAAGTCTTGGACACCTTTGTTTTCGATCGAAGCCAAAGCGCACTGACCACTACGCCACCGAGCTCCTCCATCCATGCATACATATAATCACGACTATTATCCCCTAAGGGTTAGTCAGAGACTAGGAAGCTATTGGACGTTGTGCAGGTCTAAGTCCATTACTCGCCTTTTACAACACCCAAGGGAAGAGATGGGTTGGTAGTATTCTTTTGATGAGCTGCTACCACACGGCGGGTTAAAATTAGAATATTGTATAACATTTAGTAAAATTAGGTAATGTTATACCCTTCCAACTTTATTGAAAATCTTTGCTATAGGAACGATTGAATCTTAAGAGCGTTGCCACAGGCGTTATTTTTCAATGGAATTTTACTTATATTTTTTAATCTAAAAGTGCGTGCAATCCTACAGTATTATTAAAAAGGACTTGCTCTGATTGGCCATAGAAATTAGAAGTTCATTCAAAAAAATGAAACGTGTCATTTTTTTTCCTGTACCCTTCATCTGCTATCATTAGGACCAGAACTTTCGATCCAACCACTATCTCACAACATAACACTACGCCGGTTTCCCCGAAGGGGTAGGCAATGGTGATAAAACCCACATTTGGCCAGATATGATAAGTCCCGTGTTGGTCCGGGACACAAAAAGAATGTGCCAACTGCTTTTCTTGCCCATGTCGTAAAGGCGACTAAGGGCGTATTGGGTACTGGGTCTGTGATTGTGTAGGCGATGAGCTAGCCACTTGTTACTACTCTTTCACGATATTTCATCTGACTAAACCCAATTTTTGTATGGCTGAATGTGGTCTTAAGGAACACAGTGCTCCTTGGACTCTGCCTACCCCTTCGGGGATTACAGTCGTGATTGTATGTATGAATATGTATGATAAGTCCCCATGTAGCAGATGACGAGCCTGGTGCCATGAAACGGGCACAATGTGAGGCAAGCGATCGAGCGAGCGAGCGACTATTCAAAATTCAATATCGTTTATTCAATTTAGATGCGTCTTAGCCTCAGAGTAAACAGAACTGGAGTAGCCTTTGTCTAACATTCCCCTCTGCCAAATGCACAAGCATCGGATGCTTGCACGTTTAATAAAACTAGTTGAGCCGCCATTTTGACAGCCATAACATTGTAAACGTTGCGGCGAACAGAGCTCCCGCAAAAATGCCTGCCTGTGCTGTTTTTTGTTGTAAAAATAAATAGAAAACATCGAGTATGCTAAAAGATGGTGTCACCTTTTATTTGTAATTATAATTTGTAAGATTTTATAATTATTTACTTCATTAATTCATGTTTTAGAATTCTACAATTGCAAATTTCGAACGCTATTCTTTACCGTTTTTACAAATGCACACATGCATAATTCGACACACAAATTTAAATTTCACGCACACACGCCTAAAATAGTCTCGTGGGGTGTGCGTTTTGACAACGTCACAGCCGCACTCCCCACGTGACTATTTTAGGCGTGTGTGCGTGAAATTTAAATTTGTGTGTCGAATTATGCATGTGTGCATTTGTAAAAACGGTAAAAGTTATTGTTTATGTATGCTGGCTTTGAGTGTAGTGGTAACCTCACCCCCCGCAAGAAATGACAGAAAAAAATGTTTGAGAAATTGACTAATGGCTTCTGTTTACTCTGAGGTCTTAGCACATGTTTATGAACGTCAAAAGCATTTTACAAATTTTCGTGAAAGCGATAAACTACGCCATCCGTTCACAAAACTACCAGGAGGCCTTGCTCTGAGAAGAACGGGCAAGAAACTCAGCAAGTTTCTATCCTGCCTTTACATTGTTTTTTTCAAATGCCATATCTGAAGTTACTCCGATTTTCATACTTACTTGTAGAGGACAAAAACCACCTACCTCCTTTGCCGGTATAATCCTGTCCACCGTCTTCTCCACGACCTTATTCGCGTGGACATGTCGCACGACTTGTCTGACAACTTGTTGGCCCCTCTTGACCGGGGCGGGCGAGGCCTGCGCGACCGGTTTGGCAACTGGTTGCGCGACCGCTTTGGCGACTCGTTGTGCGGTTGGTTGGGTGACCGGTTTGGCGACTGGTTTGACGACTGGTTGCGCTACTGGTTTGGCAGTTGGTTGCACGACTTCCTTGATCTGCGTGGTGATTGGTTTGAGCTTATTTTTTGGGGGCTTCGTTTTCACTGGAGGGCGTTTTTTTATGGCTGTTAAAGAATAATCTTTATTAGTGATATCATATGACATATACACATACATACATACAATCACGCCTGTAATCCCCCAAGGGGTCGGCAGAGTCCAAGGAGCACTGTGTTCCTTAAGACCACATTCAGCCATACAAAAATTTGGTTTCGTCAGATGAAAACTCGTGAAAGAGTAGTAACAAGTGGCTAGCTCATCGCCTACACGATCACAGACTCAGTACCCAATACGCCCTTAGTCGCCTTTTACGACATGCTAGGCAAGAAAAGCAGTTGGCACATTCTTTTTGTGTCCCGGACCAACCAACCGGACCATATGACAATAGATCCTTTTAAGACAATGTTTTAGGGCCTGCGCAGACGACGGAATTTTCTCCGAGGCGGAGAAAAAAGGACGCTGTAAGAGTAAAAAGTTCGCCACGGATTTGCCGCGAACTCAACGCACACTGTGTGCGATCACATAATCACTGCCTCACTCTCTAGTGCACAACGCGGACTAAAGTTCGCGAAGTGCGCTGCTTCGTTAAGATGTCACAGAATAAACACTTTTTCTTTCTTTCTTCGCCTAGTTTTTTTTAATACCGCTCTATAATATTTAAATAAATAATTAAACATCCTCAGACATTCACACCAATCAACTGGTCCCATTTTAAGCAACTAAATGCTGCTTGTGTTACGGATGCCAGATGACGGACAAATTTATTTAATAGATAAATACATATAATTCTTGAGATATACATATATATGAACATCCAAGACTGGAGAACAAATGTCTGAAAATTCATCACCCAAACACTTGCCTCCACTGGGGTTCGAACCCAGGACCTCTCGAGATGGTGACGCCTTGAGACCGGCGTACAGACCACTCGGCCACAGAGGTCGTCAAGTTTTTCCAATCCCCTCTCTGCATGCGTCGGTTATTCGGGAGGATCACTTTAATCCCTCTTTTGCGTTACCCGATACAGTTGTAAGCGATCTATTTTAGCGGACAAAAATTCCGCGGAGAAAAGTCCGCTGTCTGCGCAGGCCCTGAAGATTCTTAATTTTCTTATGCAGAATAATAAAAAAGTTTCGCTCGAAATATCACAAAAAATTTTCCACCTGAAACTTTCACCCGAATCCACCCGGAGGTTCGGGTGAATTTTCACCCGAATTAAAGAAAAATCAGGTGAAGTCCCGGTGATTTTTCGGGTGAAATAAAAATCAGGTAAAACAAATTTGGGTCGAAGCTTCTGCAAGTGCTATGAGCAATAATCTACCAGGAATTGCTGTAACAATCTCACCCTTGCGCAGGCCGGCGACGGTGGTGACCTTGATGGCTGGCGTCGGCTTCTGCGTTTTGCTGGTCGATTTGGAGGCGTAGTTCTTTCGTTTGGGAGTGAGCATCTTCTTCATTGCGCGTGCGTCGTTTGATGACTGGGGAGATACAAAAACGTTATCAACCAGTAACAAGGCGCTGTAGCTTTTAGGTCCTTACCTATGAAATTGGTGTTTTGTATGGAGATTTTGGGGATGTCTGCATTTTACATAATAACATTTTATCAGTTTTCTTCACAACGACAAATCCAGAGATAATAATATTTGGCATCTATCATTAGACAAGCTTTAGTAATATGTGTAATATCACACTTCATAAAAATTATTTATCGTTTTTAATTGAAAATAAAATGATGTATTCGGGAGGCACTTTAAAAGAGTTGTCTCCGTGTCCAATTTTAACACAATTAAACTTACAACAAATTATCAAAACAAATCAAAAGAGCTCAAAAATATAGTCTATTTTTAGACGAGGTAATTATTTTTTAGGAATACTCTGAATCTTAATAGTTACAGACAAAATACTAAGAGAGAAAAAAAACACCAATTTCATAGGTAAGGACCCAATATTAACGACGTTTTGCTGTCATTGCGCTCTTCCCCGGCCAATTTGTCTTTGTTTCTGTTTTTTTTTAATTTACTGTCTGTGTTGTCATCGTTTTGGTCTCCAACTTTCTATCCTTAAATATATTATTAAAATTAACATACTACATTTATAAATAAAAAAAATAATAAATAAATATCCTCATACATTCACACCTATCAACTAGTCCTATTTTAAGCAACTAAATGCTGCTTGTGTTACGGATACTAGATGACGGACAAATATATTTAATAGATTAATACATATAAATATCCTGAATATATATAAATATATATAAACATCCAAGACTGGAGAACAAATGCCTGAAAATTCATCACACAAACACTTGCCTCCACTGGGGATTAAACCCAGGACCTTTCGAGATGGCGACGCCTTGAGACCGGCGTACAGACCACTCGACCACGGCGGTCGTCCTATAACTTGTAAAACTATCGCGGTAAAGCTTATATCTGATCTGATTATAGCTTCTAGCCGAATACTTTTTTGGAATAATGAATTTACTCATAATATAATTTGCCATATAAACCCGACATAACATATCATCACGGCTCTTTCCCCGAAGGGGTAGGCAGAGGTGTCAAACACCCACATTTCGCCAGATATGTTAGGTTCCCATGTAACAGGTGGCGAGCCTGTTGCCAAGCACCGTGCACAATGTGAGGGAAGTGATATTCACAATGAACTGTACATAAGCTTTATTCAAACTCAGTGGAACAGGCGGTGGGATCGAACCCGCGTTCCCGCGGCCTCTCGAACGAGTACAGCCCCGTTCAACCCGGCTACCGCTGCCTTTTGACATATAAATTTGGCACAATGAAACTTAACCATAATTTTTTTGGCACAATAGTTTTTTCGTATAATTATAATTTTGACTAATGTAATTATCCATAATATCATTTCGCATAACGGTTTTCGGACGAACGAAGCGAGGGGTAGAACTGTGTCCTTAACGCGCGAGCAAAGCGAGCATGCTGCCGCGGCCGACGAAGCGCCAGAATCGATTTAATTCAATTTTAATTATTATGCCTTAAATCTTATGGGAATTGTTAATTTTGCTCAAACCACCCACAGCTCTTTAAAGGTTGAATGAAACCTTTTCGGTAAGCGCGCTCCATCGTAGAACATATCTCAGCAGTGTCTCAGGTAATGGTCAAGAGTACACCGATTATATTTTCTGACTTCAAAAATGGAGGAGGTTCTATGCTCGTGTTTATATATTTATCTCGAACTCATAATGATACTTTTTAACACAGATGATAAAAACGAAAATTTTAAAATGGAAACTGTAACATAATGACTATTATGCAACAGGTTGAGCTCATTATGCAACACTTATTTTTCTTAAAAACGCACAAAACAATGGCAGACGTTTTCCAGACAGCCAACAATAAATAAAATTAGTATTTTTTTTGTTTCATTTCTTTGAATAATGAGTATTGATAAAGAAGTGTATGTAACTGCACATAACTCGGCATTAAAACACTCGCGTGATACTATTAAAAAACTCGCCTAACCTATATTACGTGACAGTTCCATAAACTACAATTTTTTGTGTATGTTCATCGATTACTCCGAAACGGTTAAACCTCAGAGTAAACAGAACTGGAGTAGCCATTAGTCAATTTCTCAAACATTTTTTTCTGCCATTTCTTGCGGGGGGTGAGGTTACCACTACACTCAAAGCCAGCCGTTTTTACAAATGCACACATGCATAATTCGACACACAAATTTAAATTTCACGCACACACACGCTTAAAATAGTCACGTGGGGTGTGCGTTTTGACAACGTCACAGCCGCACTCCCCACGAGACTAGCGCTCGAAATTTGAAATCGTAGAATTCTAAAACATGAAATAATGAAGTAAATAATCATGAAATCTTAAAAATTATAATTACAAATAAAAGGTGACACCATCTTTTAGCATACTCGATGTTTTCTATTTATTTTTACAACAAAAAACAGCACAGGCAGGCATTTTTGCGGGAGCTCTGTTCGCCGCAACGTTTACAATGTTATGGCTGTCAAAATGGCGGCTCAACTAGTTTTATTAAACGTGCAAGCATCCGATGCTTGTGCATTTGGCAGAGGGGAATGTTAGACAAAGGCTACTCCAGTTCTGTTTACTCTGAGGGCTAAACCGATTTCTATGATTCAAGTGTTATTATATCAGGATTGATCGGAAGTTGTTCCCATTTAAAAAAAACATGATTGTGCCATTTGTACTTAAGCCATTTAAAATTTTATGCTAAAATCTATTTTGCGTAAGTATGTTTAGTGCAAATTCCATTATACATAATTCCATAATTCCATACAGCCACGTTTTCAGTATTTCTATTTCCTGTATATATAGTTTTCTTACTTTTTGTTTGTTGTTGCTGTTATTTTTATATTGTTTAAGAGAATTTTTAAAATTTTGTGTCATCTGTGCTGTTTTTATTTAATTATTTTATATACATATATATATTTGAATATGCCCGGTCAGAACACCAGCGCTGGGTCAGTCCCTGATTCAGCATATGCTGAGGGCGGGTCCTAATTAACCGTTATTGTGTAGTCTCTTAAAATTATTCACTGTACTCTGTGTTTGTCTGTTCTTTCTTTTTTTGTTTTTTATTCTTATTGTGTGTTTGTAGGTTAATAAATGTTTTTGTTTCTTTCTTTCTTTCATTATGCCAATTCATATTATGCTTAAAATTTTTGTGCAAATAGATAGGGAATCTTTCTTGATTGCCTTAAACGTAATGGTCGGTTCGGAGAGATTGGAATAATGTAAACGCGATCCATAAACTTAATTGAAAAAAGTATCTTATAACCATAGCTTTTACTAGAAAATTATATGATTATCGTACACAGTGCCACCTGTCTCCAATTTCAAACAATTTCCTGCTTTAAATCGCATTTTCGTTGGTCGTTATTTTTGAAACGCATGCCACAGAACCCGCTTGGAGGAAACCGTTTACGCATTGCGTTAACGCTTGCCATTGGGGTCGCATGCGAGTTGCGATAGAACCTGAACACAATTAATTTGGCAGTCGACTTTGACAGAATATCATAAGTTGACGTACCACCCAACAAACATTTAAGTCACATAACAGCAACTTTTTACGGCAACAGGCAATTTAAAGCTTCAAAATATTTGTATTTCAGCTGACGTGAGAGCATTATGTTGAATAACAGAGTTTCTGAACAATAATAATTCTATTAGCTTGATAATTTCTGTATACGGTTGATAATCTTTATCCAAACTGAATACTGCTCGTAAGTAGTACTGTTAAATAAACTATATTCAAATTGAAGCAAATGAGACAGCTTACATCTGAATAGTAGCTGGAGGTTTCACATTGCTCTGTTTAACTCCGACAATCATTTCAATTATAAAGATTATTTCTGTATATGCGTTTTGTTGTTTGCTGTAAGTTGCACAACACATTGAATTATTCTTATTATACAGAAGCTGGATATTTTCTGATTTTTAAGCTTTTATGCAGCAAACGATTGCATAAATTGTAAATGAGTACGGTCTTTTACCTAACTTTCAGCGATAGAAGCGCACAACACCTCTATATCCAGCTTACAGCATTAACATATATTAATTCAAGGTTTTTATGCAGATAGTACCTGATTATTGGAGGAATCAAATGGTTTTATCTAAAACGAGTCAATTATATGTGATTAAATAACACAAAGATTAAATAAAAATGCCTCAAATTCATAGAAAAAAAGAAAAAGAACGGGAGGGATAAGAAGAATGTATTTAAAGGAGTACCACATGATAAAAGGTTATATCTGTTCAACAGCAGAAATAAATCTAGCAATAAGTGATACCTATATACCGCGCCCAAGCATGAGTGGAATTAATGAAGAGGGTTCCGTATGTCAATATTTTGAACAAAGCGATTCAAGTCTGGTGGTAAAAATGTTGTTAAGACATGGAAATAAGCCATTAATGCAAGTTGCAAAAAGGTTAATAGAAAGCAGTGAAGTGGGTTGTTTAAAAAAAATGTAAGGGTACTGGACTCAAAACTAACTACCCAATACTACAAAAAGTAGACTTTACAATATAGTAAACTTGGAGACATTTATAATTTCACATAAAGATCGTGATAAATATTTTACAGCTACGGAAGGAAATTATAGAAATGAAAGAGATATCTGAAAAAAGTATTAAAGGCTATAGATTTGAAAATCTATCCGAAGTTTTACAAACTCCTCTAAAATCGTCTTATCTAAATATACTCATATTCAAAGCAAGTTTACCTGACGCGAACCGTACAATAGTCGATTTAGACTTTGATAAAATCAGTCATAAGTTGGTGGTCACCTCATACAAAAATAATCTATATTTTATTCCTCTGTTACATACACTAGAAGCATAGTTATAAATTTTCTGCCATTTGACTTAGTAGGTATAGACATCTCTTGGAAACGATCGATGTAAAATAAAACGAAGTAAGTTTTTATTAAGTATAAGTTTTATTTGCAATTCTTATAAAATCAAACACTCCAATAAATAAACGAGATATTAAACTTATATGGAATTAGTGGGTATTTAATATGGTTATGCGCACTTCGTCCCATTCGCACTTCGCCCGCGTTCGCAGTTGGTCGGTTGATATGTTACTTTGACCGTTGTCATGTGACTGTTCGTGCTATGAGTTTCAAGTAAAGGATGTTCTGTCACTGCACACGTACTTTCGGAATCAATCTGTAATTATACAAAACATTATACAAAGAAAAAGCAAATATTCAATACCATAATTTTTCAACATTTAACGGTGAAAGAATTTTTAGTATTGGTCAGGTAGCAATTTCAATTAAATATTAATTCTAAGAATCTAAATTCAAATCATGTTACCATCAATTAACTGTTAGAGGAAGGATCATCGATCCTCGAAGAATTATATCATGGTAACTCAACATGACCCGGACATCATGTTTTTTCCAAATGGTCCCCAATAAACTGAGTAAAAGTTGACATGTGGGTAATTTTAGAACTGTTTTTCAAAAAAGTTATGTTTATTGTACTTTTAACTATATTATACCTGAATAAATAGTCACAAACGAACTATTACACAGAAATAAGCAAAAAAACCACTGAACGAGCGGATCTTAATCAAGATAAACATATCGCCATTACCTAACCTTTTTTTATAAAAAATAATGCAAAATTACTCATCAAACACATAGATTCCCGAAGTAAAAATACTTTAGGTTACCAACAATATAGCCTCATTATTTTCCTGTACTAAAATTTCAAGAATGCATGGAAAATATTTTACTTATAAAAAATAATAATTAACTTTAAAGTAGTTTATCGTGTGGCCCACGAAAATTTTACAATAAAGTTATATATATATTCACCGTAAAGTAGCATGCGTTTACAAATTCACTTCTAATTCATGGAATACGTAAAATAAAACTACTCACCAGTTTTCGCTGTTAACTGTTAGTAAATTTACTAGAAATCCAAATCACACTCGCAAAACTGTCATTTTCTTAATTTTATTTGCACTATTTCTTTATAAAATTACAATTTACATCTGAAGTCTTAATATAAACTGAATATCTGAGGTCAAATATTACTTTCTGGATAATTAAGTTATAGGTGCTGGATTAGAGGTAGTTCAGCATTTATTCAGAAGATATCCAACCTGTTGTACATTTATTCAGATCGTATGTGGCCATTAATCAGCGGTTATCCAAATTAAAGCAAGATAAAATGTGCCCAAACCCTTTGAATATCGTCTCTATAAGCGTTTACACAGACGTTATTACCTCAACCCATGCAGCTTAAAGTCAGTCAAGTTGCTTTTATACAAAAATTATTCAGCCAATAAATGTTTGTTGGGCAACTAGTCATAGATCAACAGCACCAGGGTTGGTACCCGCATTGGGCCAGCGTGGTGGTGTTACGGCCCATAATCCTCGTGTGTTTCCCCATGAGGAAGGCCTGAGCCCAGCATTGGGACGTGTAGAGCTTAGGACGTAGCAATACGTTTGTGAACTATTTATAAAGTGCAATGAGAAGGAAAGTTGTCCCGAATGCTTCGAATCGACCGAGTTATTGACGAACTAACGACTTTAGTCGTTAGTCCGCACGCGGGAAGTCACCGTATTCGGGCTAGCGACCGATTTATCGACCAATGAAAATGCGCCTTTAAGTTAAACGCGGTGGTATGCTCTGCTCAAATAATTCTATTCATCTAAGTATATCGCCATCCATTCGTAAAACTACCAGGAGGCCCTGTTCTCAAAATCAAAATCAAAAGCATTTATTCAGTTTAGATGCGTCTTAGCGCATGCTTATGAATGTCATAAACATTTAACAATATCTCGTGAAAAAGAAAAACTACGCCATCCGTTCACAAAACTACCAGGAGGCCTTGTTCTGAGAAGAAGTTCTCAGAAGTGGGCATGAAATCCAGCAAAGTTTCATCCTGCCTTTACATTAACTTTGCCTTAAAATCTAGAAAGTATATTGCAATTCCCCAGTCCAATTAAAATTAAAAGATAATAAAGCAATTGTTCTAGCCACTTGTATCAAAGAAGTTAGGAGAGTGTTGGCAACAGCCACACTGATGAAAAGTAATTGATTAATTTATGTATTTAATATCTAGTAGCATTCTGAGCGCCTAATCTTTAGTAGTGGCAAAAGTTGACATTCACCGCTGAGTGCTCCCACTAACAGAGTAGGCGTTAAGAATGATTGATAATTGAAAATAAGAATAAATATTGTACCTAATACTTACCTAAGTCCTTAGCTATTGTATTGAGAATTATTGCAATAAGCTACCTATGTTCTTACCGACCTAATTGTGTTCAGAATGTTCTGGAATGTTCCATTTTTAATAAATTCGTACGGTAGCGAGCAGACGATTTTCCTGCGCGTATTTGGAGGTTAGTTTTTTTAGTTTGCTTTTGGCCGTGTTCGCGATCGTGCGCTCGCTACTGTATTTTCGGTTGAATTAGTTTTTATTTATGTTTTCCACCAATTCTCCTCACACCGGCGATCCCATCAGCAACAGAGAACGTGAGCTGACCGGACACCGACAGTCACAGCATGTCGCATGATCAGCCATCGCTTCGCTCAACCATATTTTAGGGAACGTAGCGACCAGACACAGTTGGCCAGAGCGGACAGACTTCATGTATTTATAATGGGTGCTGTTCGGATTTTGATCAGCAAAAAAACAATTGGTCAGCTAAAATAACTAATTGGTCAGCAACATATGGGCTGCAAATATTTCTAAATTGGTCAGGAAAAAAACCTGACCAGCAACTCAAATGTTTTCTCTGCTGCGAAATAGTTTAATATATGTTTTGTGACATAAGTATTGTTTTTGAGGGTCATAAAAAAATAACCTTAACCTAACATCTATCAGAATAAAGGACATCATTCAGGCTTCATACAAATTTGGGCTAATTTTTTTTTAGCCGGCCAACAAAAAATAATTAAATTTTATCATAGGCATAATTATAATAAACATTTCGTATTATGACAGTAAAGCTCGAAACCTATTGGTTGAGATGATAATCGGTCTCAAAGTATTTATTTTATTACCTACGGCTTGCACCCGGCTTGCGGGGTAAGCTCGTGATTTCCAGGTAATCAGTTATTGTTAATGGTGTGCGAGCGAGAATACGTTACAAGTACATTTACCTGCCGAGAAGTGTGAGCAAGAGGCATAATAGGTATGCGAGCGAGAAGACGTTACAAGTACCTACATTTACCTGCCGAGTTGCAAGTGTGAGCAAGAGGCAAAATACACCTACTTAGTCCTTTTCGTACTTTCGTTCGTTAGTTTTCCATGCAACTCTCGTTACATCGGACGGCTACTTTCACTGTTTTCGTGGTTTTTAACATTGGTTTTTTCCTTTTTGCACTTGGTGTATACCAAATAAAGCAAGCTAGGAGTTACTATGCGGAGCATTTGCAGACAAATGGTATGTTCATCGTTGAACTTGGCGACCAATTACCCACAGAACACATACGAGAGCTAGAAGGAACAGACCTTTACGTATTGCGCGGTAGAATCCAGTCCCGACATGTCCGTTCACGTTCGTATAACGTTTATATTGGCATAGATAGGGCTCTCGAAGGGCGACAGGCTATAAAACACTATTACTGTACATGTAACATTGGCCGAAGAACCATTGGCTGCTGCTCACACGTCATGTGCATTGTGTGGTACATGGGGTTTGCCAGGCACGAGCCAACGATACACATTCCCGCCGAAGGTTTAGAAGATATTATTGTAAGGCCAGGAGAGTTGTAAATATTGAATAAAAATATATGAAATGAAAATAATATGCATTATAATTAATAAAAAACCTGTACATAAACGCCTGCATGGAGAACTAACGAACGAAAGTACCTACGAAAAGGATTAAGTGGGTGTATTTTGCCTCTTGTTAACACTTGTAACTCGTCAGGTAAATGTACTTGCAACGTCCTCTCGCTCGCACACCATTAACAATAACTGTTTACCTGGAAATCACGAGCTCACCCCGCAAACCGTAGGTAATAAAATAAATACTTTGAGACTGATTATCATCTTAACCAATAGGTTTCGAGCTTTACTGTCATAATACAAAACGTTCATTATAATTATGCCTATGATAAAATTTAGTTATTTTTTGTTGGCCGGCTAAAAAAAAAATAGCCCAAAATGGGTGATGTCCTTTCCTAGGAATTTATCCTTGATCTTTCATGGATCCTTTTCCTAGATTTTATAATTTTCCGGCAACATATATATTGCTGTTAAAATAATTATTTTGCAGCGCAACTAATTATTTTGCTGCCCAATTAATTATTCTGCTGACCAAATATTTGTTTGCTGCCGAAATGATTTCTCGGCTGACCTTTTTGTTGCTGACGAAATATTTAAATGGTAGCCCAATTAATTTCTTCCCATTTATAATGTTCCCAATCTCACCTCCTCATCGCTAGAGTCTTCAGGCACGGCCTTAGCGGCCGGATACGTGCGCCGGAGCACGCTCTTAGCCACCTTCAGCTTTTGCACTGACAGGCTCTGTGGGACACAAATAATAGGTCTTTACCAATGAAATTGCCGTTTTTTCTCTCTCTTAGTATTTTGTCTGTAACTATTAAGTTTCGGAGTATTCTCAAAAAAATAATTACCTCCTAATAATAATCCTTTATTTTCAGACAATTTTACAGTCCATTTTGTTAGTAACAATATTCTTAGATCTATGTTAGTAAAATAGGCACTAGGCTAAAAAAGACCATATTTTTTAGCTCTTTTCATTTGTTTTGATAATTTGTTGTAAATTTAATAGTGTTAAAATTGGACACGGAGACAACTCATTTTATGAAGTGTGATATCACACATTTTGCTAAAGATTGTCTAATGATACATGCCAAATATTATCCTTGGATCTGTCGTTGTGAAGAAAACTAAGAAAAATGTTAGTATGGAAAATGCAGAGTTCCCCAAAATCTCCATACAAATCGGCAATATCATAGATAAAGACCTATTACATCAGTACTATCCGTGCCCCTATGAAACTAATACTACCATCGCCTCTCATCTTCAGGCAATATACGTCCTTCGGTTGGTCACAGTCCTTATGGAGCAACACATGAAGCTTCTGGGTCGCAACACCACGCTGGCCCAAGGCGGGTTTGTGGGTAGAAGCTGCGATAGCGACCGAGACAAACAACTTCCGAAGGAGGAATTCGAAATCACAATGTTTGATCACTCATCCAAGGCCTGACTATAGCGAAGGCAGCATCGTTTTCGATATCGAAAGTCAAAGCGTACTAACCACTACACCTCCGTGACCTCCTCGGTACTTCTCGAGCGACTCATCGGCAACTAATACCTACAATCTCCCATAACTAAGTAGACTAAGACATTTGTTCTTTAAGTTTTATCATAACTCAACACTTATATTTTTCAAGTTTTTGTCCTTTCGTGATATTTGTAAGTCTATATTCCATTCTCATTCGAAAAAGCGATATCACGTCACACACAAAAGGGTTAAACATGTTATACAACTAAATACAAATTGTCGACCTATAAATAAACTATAGCATGTATCAAAATTGCCCAAAAGGTAAATAAAAAGCCAACTCACCGAATTTGTTCTTCAATAATCAAAAAAGTGTGATTATTGAAGAACATTAACATTAACATTGGCACATAAATATAGTTAACTGTAACAATTGCTGTCCGTTTCAACAAGGTTTCAACTTATTTTTCAATTGGCAAACTGTCATAACAAAACATCTAAGAGATTATTATAGTTTTGTTTACCTTTGGAGCAACTTTGATTGGAAGATACTATACTATACTTTATACTAGCTAACCACCCATGCGCAATAGTTGGCACCCCCAATTTCTTCGGAATAACCTCAAATGTCTCACCTTGAATATAAACTCGTCGTCATCCTCGCTAGCGGCCGGCTTCGGCTGCAGCTTCTCCTTGCGGCTAGTCTTTTTCGACTTTTTCGTCTTGTCGTCATCTTCTAACATTCTCTGGGAAACATTGTTTTTCATTAGATACCATTTCGCTCCTACATCCCCGAAGGTGTAGGCAGAGTTGGATAGATCGAGTGCTTCTGGGTGCGATCCCGGTAGGGGCAAATGTTTGTGTGATGAATACAGGTATTTGTTCTCCAGTCTTGGATGTTTATATATGTATATGTATTGTATATATTCCGGATTTTTAAATGTATTTCTCTATTACTCCATCGTGTAATATCCGTTACACAAGCAGCATTATTTGCTGAAAATGGGGGTTGTTGATAAGCGTGAATGTCTGAAGATATTTATTTTGCCTGTTATATTTATATCTAGTAAGGGGTGTCAGGGGCCCCAAAAATCAACTCACGCGACCCAAGCCAACCTCACCTGCACGTGGTACACCCTGCTGCATAACACACGAGGCTCTGGCGCTCCCCACCAACCGGCACTGGGCCAACGTGTTGGGAAAAGGCCCAAACCCATCCAACTATTTAAATGAATTTGCAGAACAATAGACGGCCCCAAGTGCCCGGCGGTACCGGAGACCGTGCCGACTGTGACGGACGTCGGCGAGGCGCCGGCACCAGGGGTGCGAAGAATCCCCGTCAAACGACCTTGGCCCTGTCAACCTACAACGCACGCACACTGCGGACTGAGGAGAAGCTGCTAGTACTAGAGGAAAAATTAAGCAGGATTCCCTGGAGTGTAGTAGGACGATCCGAAGTGCGACGAGAGGGTGAGGACACGATGGTCCTAAAATCCGGTAACCTGTTTTATTTCCGAGAGGGCGAAGATCTGTCCCAAGGTGGTGTTGGGTTTATTGTCCCCAAATCTCTTGTGAACAACATGGTAAAGATCGGAAGTGTGTCGAATAGGGTAGCGTACCTTATACTCGGAATTTCTAAACGATATTCGCTGAAGTACATACAGCTATATGCCCCGAAATCGACACACCCAGACGAGAAAATGGAAGTGATGTGTGAGGATATTCTCGACAACGCAGTATCATGGGAGATTTCAACGCATGGCTAGGCAAAAGTAGCGATAAGTTGAAAGTGCGGCCATTCGGATTTGGAAACAGGAACTACCGTAATCAAATGCTAACCGACTACATGTTGGGGGAGAGTATGTTATTATGATGAACTCTTCCTTCACAAAACGACTACATCCAAAATGGACCTGGAGAAATCCGGATGGTAGAACAAGAAAAGAGATTGCCTTCATCTTGTAGACTCAGATATTCAGCCTACGTCCTTTCTCAGGCTCTAGACTACATCGACTACATCGAAAATGGACCTGGAGAAATCCGGATAGTAGAACAAGAAACGAGATTGCCTTCATCTTGTAGACTCAGATATTCAGCCTATGTCCTTTCTCAGGCTCTAGACTATTTGTGTACCAAATTAAAGTTAAATTGGTTCAGTAATATTGACGTGAAAGCGAGACAGACAGAGTTACTTTCGCATTTATAATACATATTAGTATAGATTTATAAAAGTTTATTTGCAGTAAAAAGAGCCTTAGAGCTGTAGACAACATAATAGATACATAGTACACTTACCAGCAAATCATCAGTATCATTTCCATCTGATTCCTCTGCTTTGGCATTATTATCAACTGCAGGCGCCTTTGATTCCGTCTTCCTTACTAGGAATGTGTTTAGTTCCGCTGGTAGTTCATTCTGATGACAAAAAGGCACAAGTCACGTAAAATGTACAGAGAGGATGACAAAGGTTCACACAAAAAGAAAAACGCCATTCAAATGATGATGAATGTTATTTCGAATAATGAAATAATGCATCAATGTCAGTAACTACTGACACATTAGTAAGATTATTGTTTCCTCAGTCTATAGAGTCCCAATGCTGTGCACAGGCCTTCCACATGGAGAAACACATGAGTATGGGCTGTAACACCACCACGCTGGCCCAATGCGGGTTGGTGGGTAGAAACAAGTCGCAATTGCAACCGGGACAAATGGCTTAACGTGTCTCCCGCAGCACTACTAAAGCACTACTAAGCAGTACTTCACCGAGCACTTCGTCACGCAAAATTTTATTTTAAAAATGTGAGCGGATCGCATCTGCAAGTCCTCCGGTGTTGTAGATGTCTATGGGCAGCGGTAATCACTTACCATCAGGTGGACCGTCTGTCCGTTTGCCGCCCCCCCTCCCTGTGTACAGTAAAAAAAGATGTCCACACTCGAGTTAGATTGTGGAATATGAGCCTTAGATTTCTATGTACAGCAGTGAGCATCTCCCAGCTAACATAATATTGGGTCCTTACCTATGAAATTGGTGTTTTTATTCTGTCTTAGCAATTTGTCCGTAACTATTAAGTTTCAGAACATTCTTATAAAATAATTGCCTCTTCTAAAAATAGACCATATATTTGAGCTTGTATTATTTAATTTGATAATTTTTTGTAAGTTTAATTGTGTTAAAACAAGACACAAAGACAATTATTTATAACAGCCTCCCGAATACATCATTTGATTTGCATGAACATAAAAACGATGAATAATTTTTATCAAGCGTGTTCACACACATATTGCTAAAGCTTGTCTAATGATACATGCCAAATATTATTATCTCTGGATTTGTCGTTGTAAAGAAAACTGATAAAATGTTAGTATGGAAATTGCAGACTCCATAATCCCCCAAATCTCCCCAAAATCTCCATACAAAACACCAATTTCATAGGTAAGGACCTAATAAAAACAAACTAACCTGTTGATCACTATTCAAGCTGTTCAAAGTGTCTTCAATGTTGGAATCATCAAGTTTAGAGGTGTCTTGAATTGATACATTGATATTGTCTAGACTGTTGCTGTTCTGACTTGTGTTGCCGAGAGCTGAATCACTTTGCCCATCATCTTGTTCATTCTAAAACAATCAATCTCTTATAACATAAGAACTTCACAGATGGCAGCTATATATAGCTTCATACATTTTGTTACATGTTTCTATAGAAATTATCAGACCACACACACAGAATCTATACATAATGTATATTTTTATATTTTCATCATTGTTCATTTGTCTTAGCATCATCTTATGAACACAAAGACAAATGAAAAACTACTCAAAAGGCAAGTATATAGTACATAAGGCGTACTATTTTAGGAGATACTTAAGACAATTAAAAGTTACACATGTCTAGATGTAATATACATAAATATTGGGCCCTTCCCTATAAAATTGGTGTTTTTATTCTGTCTTAGTATTTTGTCTGTAACTATTAAGATTCAGAGTATTCCTAAAAAATAATTACCTCGTCTAAAAATAGACTATATTCTTGAGCTCTTTTGATTTGTTTTGATAATTTGTGGTAAGTTTAATTGTGTTAAAATTGGACACTGAGACAACTCTTTTTAAGTGCCTCCCGAATACATCATTTTATTTGCATTCACTTAAAAACGATAAATAATTTTTATGAAGTGTGATATTACACATATTACTAAAGCTTATCTAATGATACATGCCAAATATTACTATCATTGGATTTGTCGGTGTGAAGAAAACTGAAAAAATGTTAGTATGGAAAATGCAGAATTTCCCAAAATCTCCATACAAAACACCAAATTCATAGGTAAGGACCTAATATACATTATAGCTGCCGTCTGTGAAGTCCTTAAATCTATTAATAAAATAAGTACGAAGTTGTATCCAAGATGTCATACAGAAGGGTTGTACTCCTCATCAGTGAGCAAACCATCGCTGAGCCACTCCTCTTGCCCATTTTCCATCTCTTCAACCTGCGTGAATGTTTGAGACATCTGGAAAACAAAACGTTTCCTTGTTATTTTTACTCTGGAAATGGTGGTTACATTTAGCTCAGGCTAAACAATAGATAATTCAGTAAGGTGGACAATCACTTCATACATTTTATTCTTGGACCAAAACTGTGGTGGATGTTTCACTCAATGAAGAAAACACAATCCATAAAATCCTTGTTCACAGAATATACAGAATTTTCGCTATAGTAAATAGTAAGAAAAGACAAATGTGATCGTTTATTAACTAGGCTCTACTTTAATATTATATCAAAATACTGTCCCTGTTTCTACTGTTTCTACCTTGATTCATATTCTTACACAAAGAAAAATGTAGACCTTAGGTTTTATTGTAGCAAGGACCTTATTGTGGCGTTCTGAACAGTAAACCTTTTTGCTTGGCCAGTTAAAACTATTAATAAATCAACGACATAGGTGCTGTGTCAAAAATTGGTCTATAATTTGTAGTAGTTACTTATTCTCTTACCTCGTACTTGGAAACTTTTGTCGATGGCTCTTCAATATCAGACATTTCGTACAGCACTCACAATTCGATGGGAAAAATGTTTAAAATAATCAAAACAGAAAACAGTACGTTGCCAAACAACCTCAAATTGAGCGGCCTAATAGACACAAAAATCAATAATACTATTGTGGTGAGAAAGTAATTTTTAAAAGCTACCGATATGGAGATAACAATTTAAACATTTATTGGTAATGCTATTCATACACATCAATTAAACGGAAATAAAATTTTACTGAGTAAAGAGAAGTGAAAATTTCCGAAAAATCAACTTACAAATCTTTTTTGTTGTTATAAAATTCTACCGTAGGGAAGGCAAGGGAACGAAGCCCATACAGCCAATTGCATTGAAATGCCTTAGGAGAGTTTGGCGTTATACAATCAATGTTAGACGCTGTGGTTTTACTTCGATGAGGTGGATTACCACGATAAATATCTCATCGTTTTTCACACCACTTGACGCTTATTTCAATGATCGATCACACACACATCACAGACACTTATTACACAAACCTACACTGATTTTACGTAACAATATCCACTCTGAAACAATATCAGACCCGACCAGGGTCGTCTTATGCCCGCGCGCTACGAGACGCGGAAGCGGCGCGGGTGCGGGAACACGCGCGATCTACTTGTCCGTCGAGCGCGCGGCTCCTTCCTTCCATCGCACGCGGTTAGGCTGGAATAGTTTGTGATCCCCGTGTTTCGCTTGATGTCCGCCTTACGCGCACTCACTGTGGCCACATGCTCTTTACACTTATTCTCTCTAATCTAAGCAGTTGCCGCGCCGCCGTGCCCGCACCGCGACCGCGTTTCTGGCTGAGCACTGTGGCGGCAGGGATCGACACAGCCACATATTGAACGAGTAAGTAGCTCTTTAAAAGAATACTACTTACCAATCTCTTCCTTTGGGTGTCGTAAAAAGCGACTAATGGACTTAAAACTGCACAACGTCCAATAGCTTATAGCGGCGACGGGCTCACCACCTGTCACGCTGAGCACATGCGCAGTCACTGCTTGGTGAAGCGCGGCTGCTGTTGCGGTGCTTTTGCCTAATCTCGGACTAACCCTTAGGGGATAATAGTCGTGATTATATGCATGTATGTATGTGTTGACCTCCGTGGTCGAGAGGTCTGAACGCTGGTCTCAAGGCGTCGTCATCTCGAGAGGTCCTGGGTTCGATCCCCAGTGGAGGCAGGTGTTTGGGTGATGAAATTTCAGACATTTGTTCTCCAGTCTTGGATGTTCATTATATATGTATAATATTATGTATATTCTGAATAATTATATGTATTTAATTATTAAATATATTTGTCCGTCATCTAGTATGCGTAACACAAGCAGCATTAAGTCGTTAAAATGGGACTAGTTGATAGGTGTGAATGTCTGAGGATGTTTTTTTTATAAGTAGTTAGTTCCTCAAAATTAGAAAGTTAGTACATATAGACTAGGTATGTCCCTACCACCAATTTTGATTTTTGGAATAAAACTGAATAAAACAAACGCATACAATACTCTGTGCAGCCATTTTATTTACAAGCTATCAGCATAGCATGACAAATTGATTCCGTTAAAAAAAATACATTCAAACCGTTGACGATTTCAGTGTTCAAATTTTTACAAGAGAACGCAAAACATAAGGCACTTTAACAATAAATACACGATATTACGATAAGACAAGTACAGTATTAGAGAGCTAGAAAAATAGTCCCGTATACTGAAGCCGACTGTACCTTTTGTTGCAAAATGTCGCTTCCATTCTATTCTCACACCATCATGTGAGAATGGAATGGTGTGACGTGACGTGACCTTTAACCCAAAACCTTTTATTGATTATAGGTTTCCTAATTCATACTTACTAGGGTGTGTAGGTATAGCCAAACCAGGAATATAAAAGCCTCGACTTACGGAAAATTGATGAAACTAATTTATTTTAATGGCAACAGAAATATTTTTATTAATTTTAACTGTCACGGATTTTGTTGTCTAATCATCATAAAATTCAGTCTAATTCATTTCATTTACGTTTTTTTGTTAAAATTTGTGTTCTTATTTTAAAAAAATATGATTGAGAAATTTTTTTTTAGATATGACAGGTAAGCACTTGGCCTTCATCTCACCTGATAGTAAGTGACGATAAGGCCGAAGGTGAAAGCGAGCTTCACCTGTAATCCTCAACAGCTGAGGAACTGGCTATCTTTCCTCCGATTGCCGGAACACAACAATGCTTATAACATTGTTATTATGGCGACAGATTTAAGTAAGACGGTGGCCAGGCAGAACCACCAACAAAACCGAGCAGAAAAACTTCTCCCCCCCATGGAGAATCGAACCCAGACCTCCCGATCAACACCCGGCGATAAGAACCACCAGACCAAAGGCGGTTTTAATCTTTGAAAAAAGGGCTCTCGGTGTTGCAACTACAAGAAAGTTTCTGTCAAAGCAAAGAAGGCTCTTTATGATCCGCCCTTATTTTTCTGTCGGAAACTACGAATCAGGGAATCTCTGTCCCTGTCACTTTTTATTGCGACTAATCAGAGCGAGACGGGACCTGAGTTTCCGAATCGAATCCGTGAACGGTTTAAAATAAGGGGACAGCTCAGGCTATAGAAACGTCCACAATCACATCTCTCCCGATATGTTCAACTACAAAAAGAAATATTATTATCTGAACAGCAATATTATTTTATTACTCATTGACTGCCAAAGCTTAAGGCCTACATCCCCGAAGAGGTAGACAGAGGTGATTTCACCCAAATTTCACTAACTGCGAGTCCCTATTTTACAGGGCGAGCCTGTTGCCATGCACCGGGCAGTGTGAAACAAGATAAGGGTATTCATGATAAACTGTAGTTGCGATTCAAACGGTTGGGAGTGAACCAGAACCCTAGCCAATGAATTTATTGAAAAATTAAAATATTTTAATAATTTTTAAGTCAACGTAAATTGTATTGATTTTGTCGGCTATGATAAAAAGGTAAATAACCTCCACAAGGGTGTTACCGTATAATAAAAATAAATTATGATTTCAATATCGCATATAAATGCAATAGTTTATTTTGATTAAAAACTATAATATGCACAAAAACCATTGACAAAACGATTCACTACAATTTAGCTATAATCTGTGGCAGTCAATGAGTGAGTAGATTCACAAAGGCAACTTTAAAATAAACGGTACAGTCATCTCGTTACACTACAAATCTAACATTCTCCAATATTTTGAACTGTATGCCAAAGGAAATAAGGGTGAGAATTTTGATTTTTTACAGTTATGTAGTGTACCCCTAGTGTGAGTTATGATTGAAAATTATACGACAATCGAAGTCTTTTCTCCATACATTAGCCACCAGCGCCTCTATCGGCAACAATACCGGGTTATTCTCAATGTATCCTCGCAAGACTATTAACTAGCATTTTTAATAACAACATTTTTTCTACGACTTTAGATAATTTAAAACATTTTAACTCAATTGAATTTTACATCTGAGTGTTCTAAGGTCTGTGATTATTACGTGCGCGAGCGTCGCGCGTGTCGGCTTTTCGTATGAACGGAAGACTTACAAATGTCACGACAGTACAATAAAACCTTGGAAAATCATTATTTAATGAATTATGATAAAAGTCAAACAACAACTGTTATTTAAGATGTTGGCTACTAATCTTGCGAAGTTGTTGATGAATTTAAAATAACTGTTTAGTTGATGCAAATGCATGGAGAACAAATGTCTGACGCTGTTGTATAGTTCACTAAACTCGTACTAGGAGCACTGACAAGTTATTGACTGTACAGTCGGCGTCAAATAATTAATAACCCTTAGGGTGCTCAAATAAAGCGCAACCAAAAAGACAATAATATCGGTACAAGTAAAGTTTCCAAATTGTTGTCAACGTTATTAAAACTCTTTTGTAGTCAACATTAAAACATTATTTGTACCTATATAATTAACATTTTGGTAGTGCCTAATTATTTGAACACCTCAAGTGTCAACTATTTGACGCTGCTGTACATTAAACACTGAATCGTCCACTTGCTTATAGTACAAAAAAAAGGTTTAAGTCAACTATTTTCTATATCAAATAGTATTTCTATACACAATATTGATACAAATAAATACATTAAGGAATCAGTTTCGACATACATTTAAATTGTAACCCATACAAACTCCATACACGCCCATACAAAACTTAACAACTGTTTTATAATTAATAATATGTTTATAACTATTTATAGTATTTCAGTTACACTAAAGGACTTGTCGACAGAAAAATCGCCGAAAATACTAGTTAACAACGTGATAGAGATTCGAGTGTCCGCACTAAACCGGATCATGATCCGTCCGTGCCGTGCTAGGTCCGTCTCAGGCTCGTAAAATATTATATTATATCATCTGACATCTATACATATAATAAAACTGTAGAGGTCGAATGTCTGTACATAAAAAAATGCTTAAAACCATGCCAGGGGGATGTAAAAAGAGGGAAAATACCTACAAAGTAATTCTTTTTTGTTTCTCTGTCTGCTGTACTGGCTAATCTCCGAAATTATGCATGGTGATACCTTATATCCCTAGTCATCATCACAGATACTTTTAATTTCGGAAAATTAAAGGTAACGGCGGACGAAGTCGCGGTTAACAGCTAGTCATAAATAACAATATTTGTCTTATGACTTGATAATTTGAAATATTTTACTTTAACACAAAAATAAATGTCAATTTCCGAATGTTCTTAGGTCTGTGAGTATCACGCGTCGCACTTTTCGCCTTTTCGTATGAACGGAGCATAGACTTACTCATGTCACGACAGTACATTTTAAGCTTGTAAAATAATTTTTGATCAAGTTATGATAAAACTTGTTTAACAAACGTTGATATTTATGATAACTTGTTCTTTCTTCTTCTTCCGAGGTGGTTGATTCGTTAAAATCAACCTTGAATTGTAAGTCCGCTTAAACTAAACATTTTTGTCAATATACTACCCAAAATGTGATTTCGACTTTTCAAACGCAATCCAAATAGAAATGAAATTGTCATAACTTCTTCACGAAATGTTTACAACTGCGGCTTTGACAGCTCTTGTACCACGAATCACGCAAATGACGCTCTTATTGTGTAAGAGATAAGGATAGTACTTAGTAACCGTTAGATTGTTTATATTTTTAAATCGCCTCGTTGGAAATAATAATAATATTTCTTATACGTCCTCAGCCTATATAATAGGTCTTTAACTATGAAATTGACTTTTTTCTCTCTTAGTATTTTATCTGTAACTATTAAGTTTCAGAGTATTCTTTAAAAATAATTACCTCCACTTAAAAAAGACCATATTTTTGAGCTCTATTGATTTGTTTTGATAATTAGTTGTAAGTTTAATTGTGTTAAAATTGGACACGGGGACAACTCTTTTTAAGCGCCTCCCGAACACATCATTTTATTTGCATTCACTTAAAAACAATTTAATTTTATTGAAGTATGATATCACACATATTGCTTAAGCTTGTCTCATGATAGATGCCAACTATTATTATCTTTGGATTTGTCGTTGTGAAGAAAACTGGAAAAATATTTGTATGGAAAATCCCCAGTATGGAGTTCCCCAAAATCTCCTCTCCTCCATAAAAAGTCATAGTTAAAGACCTATTACTTCCCAGTTTTGGGTACAGGCCTTTCTTAAGGAAACAAACAAATGAGGAGTATGGGCCGTAACACCACCACGCTGGCTTAATACGCGTAGGTACAATGCGTTGTCATACATTTCCATACATTTTTTTTTGCCTGAATCGTTCCTAGCCCAACATAATAATGATCCGGTGTACCGACTGATACGTGTGCTACCTTTATCAGTCGCAAAGTTAAAATAGTACTTCGATTTATATTTCACGACTGCAGACATGTATGGATGTATGTATGTTAATCACACTCGCTCAACTATTACATATCTACACCTCTTTACAATTAGTACCTATACTAACGGCTTTTTACAAAATAGTCTCAACGCTGGACGTCCGCTTTGAATAAATACACCATATATGTTATAATACAATATAACAAACATATCGTCGCGCTTTCATAACGAAAATGGTATATGAAGAAATTGCAATTTTTTTCCTCTGTAACACTATGTAACTATAGATAAATTAAGTAGTATAGATCGCTATTCCCATACATGGGTTTAGAGGTAGTCTAGAACTAATTATTGTCGCTTGTACCCCTACGTTAGGTTAGGTGGCACTTATTAAGTTACGTGGCACTTATTCAATTACGCTACTATTGTAGCGGAATCATAGATAAATTAAGTAATTCCGCTAATAAAGTAGGGCCACCAAATGTAATAAGTCGAACGAAGGACAACAAACAATAAAGCAACAATAAAGTTTTAGACGAACTAAAAACCCATGCATGGGAACAGCGATCTATACTACTTAATTTATCTATGCCATGCACCTGGCACCGTGTGAGGCGAGCGATATTCACAACCGTAAAAGTTGCGGCATATATTGGGTCCTTACCTATGAAATTGGTGTTCTTTTTCTCTCTTAGTATTTTGTCTGTAACTATTAAGATTCCGAGTATTCCCAAAAAATAATTACCTCGTCTAAAAATAGACTATATTTTTGAGCTCTTTTGATTTGTTTTGATAATTTGTTGTAAGTTTAATTGTGTTAAAATTGGACACGGAGGCAACTCTTTTTAAGTGCCTCCCGAATACATCATTTTATTTGCATTCACTTAAAAACGATAAATAATTTTTATGAAGTGTGATATTACACATATTACTAAAGCTGGTCTAATGATAGATGCCAAATATTATTATCTTTGGATTTGTCGTTGTGAAGAAAACTGTAAAAAATTTTGTATGGAAAATGCAGAATTCCCCAAAATCTCCATACAAAACACCAATTTCATAGGTAAGAACCTAATAACTTCGTTGCTGACCGTTAGCCAATCGGCGCTCAGCATCTCATCTCATCCGTGATCGGCGGCGCCGATTGGCTCTCTAGGCGCATTCCGTCTTCCTCATTCGTCCCACGTCCTCCATGCGCGATTGACAGTTATCATTTGTGTTTTATTCAAATTCAGTTTTTGAAGCCATCTTAATGTGGCCATGTGATTTTTATTTCATTGATTGTCTATTGTTTCGAGTGAATATTGTTAAGAAACATCAGTTTTGGTAAATATGATGTGCAAGGATGTGGAGGATCATTGAAATAAGCGTCAGGTGGTGTGAAATGTAATGAGATTTTTATCGTGGTAATCCACCTCAACGAAGCAGCACCACAGTGTCTACCGTCGAACATTTGGCACCAAAGTCTCCCAAAACGCATTGAAATATAATATACTTGCATTTCAACGCAATCACTACAGGAATAAATCACAAAAGATATGGCTGTATGGGCTAATTTCTCTTTGCTGTCCCTTGATAGGGAGAAAATTACAACAAAATAAGAAAGTATTATATAAGCAAGTATTTGAAAAGTATATTTGAGTGTATTTATTTGAAATTAGGTGTTATTAATTTCAATTTGTAATTTTAATTAATTTCTATTGTTTTTTTCATTCGTACCCTATTTAGGTATTAACTTTTCATACCTTCTGCTCAGGTCGACTGGTAGAGAATGCCTATGGCATTAAGTCCACCATTTGTACAATTTTCTGTGCAATCAAGATTTTTAAATAGGTAAATAAAATAAGTGGTGCATGCCTGGATTAACCCGGCGACCTCTTGCACGAATAGTAACATAAGAATGGAAACTCCAATCGACTATTCAATCTTTCTGATACAGATAATAATTCAAGTATGGCCAGGTCAAATTCACCTCAAACCGATGGTCTCATGAATATAATCGGATCTTAGCAAGTGACATCTGTAATCTTTTCCAACCAAAAAGCAGTGAATGCATGTCAATAATTTTCTATATTTATTCCTAGTGTTTATATTCAAAGCGAACGTCAAATGGCGTTACCAAACATCTCACTCAGTACACTCAAGGAGAAAACATTTAAACAACTCTAGCAATTACTTTAACTAAAAATAGAATACTATCGACAACACGATGTATACAATAAGTATAATACAGTGTGGTGTACAGCCGGCCAGAGAGCCAATAGAAAAAAAAAGGCGGATATTTTTTTTTCAAAATTTTAAAGCATTTTCTGTTTTTATAATAACGCCGGAGGTATGTACATTTAAATACTAAACAAATGTAGCTATACAAATGAACAATCCTTATTTTTTACATATTATATTTTTTTTATTATTTCCATTTATACAAATAAAAAGATTATAGTATCAACTGAAATTTACGATCTCAGTCAAAAAGTTTAACTTCCCACCAAATGGTTTAACCGCTCAGACACCAGGCACGAGACAGAATAGCTAAATCTATTGTTCATGGCATCTATAGATGCCATCCAGAATTTAACCACAAAGAACTTCAAACCGTATATCAAACTCAACTGTCAAATCTGACAGCTGTCAATATAACAAGCCAACTCGCCGCCCGACTGTACACAATAGAATTGGTTCAGTACATTTGTTGTTATATTTACAATTAGTACTAGAGCATTAACAATAACATTTTCAATAATCCTTTTGTTTCAAAAGTCACGATTAGTGCTTCATCATATTCTTTGATTGTTGGCAACCATATTTATGAATTGAACACTAGATTTGTGTTCTATCTAATTATATTGTGAATTTAAGGGGGGGTGTAGGTAAATATTTTAAGTGGAATTAGTGAATGCTGTTTATATCACCAATTCTTATATAGACCTTAACATTCTTAACATAATAAACAGGACATTCATAAAAAAATACATTACAAGGCTCAAACAAGTGAATATTGCAAATAAATATAATAATGAAATATATAATATAAGATATAATCTTTCAAAACTTGTGACATTTCAAAATGCACCCATAGTTTAAGATTTGTTTTATTACACCATTATACAACTCTGCCTTTCTTTTATAAAATATAAGATTTACTATACGACATGGTGCCACAAACATAAATCAATACACAATATTTTCGATCTGACATGATCGAAATATTGTGTATCTATTGATGCAATTATAGAATTGAATTACACAATTGTATAAATGAAAACGCTTTTAACACAAGCGTCAATATTTCATATACTTTGATGACTTTGTTGATTTAGATAGTCTAAGCAAAAACGTTAAAATTAAATTGGTTATTGACCCAAAATATGAGTTTTGGCCTAATAAAATATGCCCCGCATGGTAAATATTGCGAATTAATAAACTAAAAAAACATTTAACACAAATATGGATTGATAGTTCATACACTTGGATGACATTATAGTTTTAAATGTAAGCGGAAATGTAAATATTGATAATTTAATGTTGTATTTATTGAACACATATAACTTCAATAAAGGCACATTTTATACTTCAGGATCCGTTCTAACAGTACCCATCAATATTAAATTCAACCTTTCCAGTTCTTGCAAACCTTACTTAAAATAAATAATAAATCAGCAAAATAATGAAAAAGGTACA
This sequence comes from Parapoynx stratiotata, assembly GCA_910589355.1. NCBI lineage: Eukaryota > Metazoa > Arthropoda > Insecta > Lepidoptera > Crambidae > Parapoynx > Parapoynx stratiotata. The sequence continues at coordinate 5,843,782 of OU342485.1, read as the reverse complement.
GAGAGATTTTAAGACAATTCGAGATCCAGCCAGTTTTGAAAAATAGAAGTGATTGCAGAATTTACTGAAACAAACGTTTTAGAGAGAAAATATAACATAGATTAATAGATAGAATATAAATAAAAGAGAATATAAGGCAAATAGATCAATAAAAATACCGTTAAATAGGAATGAAATCCAGACAAGGAACTAATTGAATTTTTTTTATTTCAACTGTAACAATATGAGGATTTGTATGTATGTAGTTTATTTATAGTAAAGGAAAATGCGGCAATTTCAAGCTATTTACTATTTCAATTACTTCAAGGGTGTACCACAAGGATCAGGTCCCTTGCTTCTTAAATATTTAAGTCCAATCCAAGTTTTAAGGACAGAAAATCTATAGTAACATTAATTTGCATATTAATTTACTTTAAATTACATTAGTTCGCCTCAATACTAAATTTATTAGTAATCTGTGGACTTATCGCCTATTAACATATTTTATCTATAATAATCCTGTGTAATGAATAAAAAACATAAAAAAGAAATAAAAAAATGATACACTAAATGTGGACCCACCTTAGTCTATGAAAGATATGATTTAAATAAAGATGTGTCAGTCAGTGTCATGTTTCAATTTCAATATGGCTGCCATAATCAGTCTAGTTGGTCATGCCACCTTATTTTAGTTCACATCTCTATAATATAATTTATTTATAGTTCTTTACATTAGGGTCTTGTATCACTTGATTCACTTTCACTAGCACTGCATCCACTTAGTCCAGTGGTTGTCAAACACGGGGTCAACGTGTGACGTTTGGTAACCACAGTCCACTTTGCATCCAAGTCCAAATATCTGCCGCTGCCTGAAGACAGAGGCATTATCATAACGTTGTCTCATTGCTTTGATTGTTTGTAACCTGTAAAAAAAATAGATTAAGATGTTTGTTTTAAAAAGGGAGATATACACGTTAGAAGATACGGCGGATATGTTACACGGCTCAGTGTGAGAATCATGTGATAACTAAAAACTTTTTTCACACTTAAACGATTAATATTAGGTCCTTACATATGAAATTGGCGTTTTGTATGGAGATTTTGGGGAACTCTGCATTTTCCATACTAACATTTTTTCAGTTTTCTTCACAACGACAAATCCAAAGATAATAATATTTGGCATGTATCATTAGACAAGCTTTAGCAATATGTGTGATACCACACTTCTTAAAAATTATTTACCTTTTTTATGTGAATGCAAATCAAATTATGTATTCGGAAGGCACTGAAAAGGAGTTGTCTACGTGTCCAATTTTAACACAATAAAACTTACAGTGAATTATCAAAACAAATCAAAAGAGTTCGAAAAAATGGTCTATTTTTAGAGAAGGTAATTAATTTTTTAAGAATACTCTGAAACTTAATAGTTACGGACAAAATACTAAGAGAGAAGAAAATCACCAATTTCATAGGTAAGGACCCAATATTTAAAATGCATTAAAACACTGAGGAGTGCATAGCAGAGAGGAAAGTGATTGTATCTCAATATGCACTATAATAGTACCTTATCAACAAAAGGAAAACACTCTAAACGCGACGTTGCTAATAAAATAATCTCAGGACTTCTAATCTCTCACTCGAATCGATTAGAATCTCTATTCCTCGATCTCTTACCTCTCTCATCTTTCGTACGTGTTTCGTTCTATGCAAGAACGAATACTTATGTTATATCTGTTTTTTTGTGCAATAAACAATTGATATTTGGACCACCTCCGTGGTCAAGTGGTCTGTACGCCAGTCTCTAGGCGTCACCATCTCGAGAGGTTCTGGGTTCGATCCCGGGGCGGATGTTTGTGTGAAGAATATGGCCATTCGTTCTCCAGTCTCGGATGTTTGTATATGTATTGTATATATTCTAATTATTTATATGTATTTGTCTAATTAATTGTTTCTGGTTGTAGTTGCAGTCAACATGGGTCTTATGGTGAAATATTTTACATGTACAATTTATTTAGTTAACTTTTCATTTATAATAACAAATAACTATGGTTGTATACAGTTTTTAAGTAGTCTACCAAGTTATTTGTGTACCACCTAAGTAGCTTTGTAAAAGGTAATTGTTGTGGATAATGGTGCTGGTTGCACATGTAAACACAGTCCTTAACATAATATGTTTTAGTTAATCTATGTGATTGTTTATTATCCCAAATAAAGTGAAAAGAAAATATTTATCCGTCATCTAGTCGCTCATTTGGTGCAATGTCATAATTACACTTTTTGAAATTTTACAGGAAATGCAATCAAAGTTTCCGATTAAAGGTTATTATAGCATTTTGAAGATATTCAACTTGTTTTTTCAAAAAAGTGTAATTATGACATTGTTGCACCAAATGAGCGTAGTGTCCGTAACACAAGCAGGGGCTAGTCGATAGGTGTGAATGTGTGAAGATATGTATGTATTAGGTCCTTACATATGAAATTGTCGTTTTGTATGGAGATTTTGGGGAACTCTGTATTTCCATACTAAAATTTTTTCAGTTTTCTTCACAACGACAAATCCAAAGTTAATAATATTTGGCATGTATCATAAGACAAGCTTAAGCAATATGTGTAATATCACACTTCATAAAAAATATTTATCGTTTTTATGTGAATGTAAATCAAATGTTGTATTCGGGAGGCACTTAAAAGAGTTGTCTGCATGTCCAATTTCAACATTATTAAACTTACAACAAATTATAAAACAAATCAACAGAGCTCAAAAATATGGTCTATTTTTAGAGAAGGTAAATATTTTTAAGAATACTCTGAAACTTAAAAGTTTTAGACAAAATACTGAGAGAGAAGAAAAACACCAATTTCATAGGTAAGGACCCAATATTTAAAATGCATTAAAACACTGAGGAGTGCATAGCAGAGAGGAAAGTGATTGTATCTCAATATGCACTATAATAGTACCTTATCAACAAAAGGAAAACACTCTAAACGCGACGTTGCTAATAAAATAATCTCAGGACATCTAATCTCTCACTCGAATCGATTAGAATCTCTCTCTCTCTCTCGATCTCTTACCTCTCTCATCTTTCGTACGTGTTTCGTTCGAGCGTAGTGTCCGTAACACAAGCAGGGGCTAGTCGATAGGTGTGATTGTGTGAAGATATGTATGTATAATGAGAGTAATAAATAGTTCACCTAATCGTAGAGATCCCTCTCGTGGTCCGGCGTGCGGGAGCGCGGCTGCGGCGCGGGCGCGGCGGGGGAGGCGCCGCCGTAGTTCAGGAAGTCCCACACGAGAATGGTGTCGTCGTGCGACGACGACACTATCTGGAACTCGTCGAATTGCAGGCGGAACACGCGCCCGGTGTGCTCCTGGGGATCCAATAACACTCCATACTAATAATATAAATGCGAAAGTAACTCGCTTTCACGACAACACTACTGAACCATACATACATATAATCACGACTATTATCCCCTAAGGGTTTGTCAGAGACTCTGCAAGAGCACCGCAAAAGCAGTCCACTGCCATAGTCCGCGCTACACCAAGCAGTGACTGCACTCAGCGTGACAGGTGGTGAGCCCGTCGCCGCTATAAGCTATTGGATGTGTGCAGTTCCGAGTCCATTAGTCGGGCCTTGTATGACACCCAAGGGAAGAGATGGGTTGGTAGTATTTTTTTAATGAGCCGCTACCATACGACTTTTTATTTTTTCTGGACAAGCTATAAATAAATAGTAACGTACCACCAAGGTCCGTAAGCACAGGTCTTGCTGCGGCGTGCGCACGTCCAGGGCGGCGGGAAGATCCCACACTTTGATCTTGCCGTCGTACGCGCCGCTCACTATCCGCTTGTTGTCGAACCTTCACAGAAATGAACAAATTACAACCTCCGTGCTCGAGTGGCCTGTTCGCCTCGAGGCGTCGCCGTTTTGAGAGGTTCTGGATTCGATCCCCGGTGGGGGCAAATGTTTGAGTGATGAATTCAGGCATTTGTTCTCCGGTCTTGGATGTTTGTATATATATTTATATATTCAGGATATTTATATGTATTTATCTATTAAATATATTTATCAGTCATCTGTGTCCGTAACATGCTTAAAATGGGGCTAGTTGATAGGTGTGAATGTCAGAAGATATTTGATTTTTTTAATTTTTAAATAAGAAAAAACCGGCTCGAAGGACCATGCAATCAAGGCATACTACTAAAAACAAGTAAAAATAGTATCACATATAAAATTAAACGTTAACGAAATATGCCTCCGATTAAAATTATTCTTATTCTTAGTTATGCAATCCAGAAATCCGAGGATTTTAGTTTTAATAAAAATATTTAGAGAATAATATGTTATATGCCGCTTCCATAATATGTTAGCCAAAAAAAGTACTTTAGGTAAATATGCATCCAAATATTTTTTTTGTGGAGCTATTTTACTGCAGATAAAAAAACTGGCCTAATCAGAGATCCACACTGCCGCGCAAACAGTAAGAGCAGCAAGTCGATTTTTTTCAAAACATGGCAGTCACTTACATGTGAATTTATAAAATAAATGTAGGTATATTTGTATTTTTTTTGTCCAGTAGTTGAGTGTTACGAATAGTCCCTCAAGTCAAGTTCATATGTAGGTACTTACTTGTATGTATATCAATTTTTAAATAACACAACGCTATGATATTTAAAAAACATGCACTGATCATATTAATACTATTGCGTAAGACGCCTCTACGTGTGGAAGGATGCGTGGAAGGATTTTCTAGCTAAAATACCACTAAGGCCCAATTGCGCGGTCGAGAGTTAGCACCTAACCCTGGGGCAAATATATGGGCACACCCTGGGTGCTTATCAGCAGCAAGTTAATGAAATGATATTTTTGCCTAGCATAAACGCAGGATATATTTGGTCATTACCAATGAAATTGGTGTTTTGTCTGGAGATTTTGGGGATGTCTACTTTTTTTTGTCTTTTTTTTTGTCTATCAGTTTTCTTCACAACGACAAATCCGGAGATAATAATATTTGGCATGTATCATTAGACAAGCTTTAGCAATATGTGTGTGAACACGCTTGATAAAAATTATTCATCGTTTTTATGTTAATGCAAATCAAATGATGTATTCAGGAGGCAGTTAAAAATAATTGTCTTTGTGTCTAATTTTAACACAATTAAACTTACAAAAAATTATCAAATTAAATAATACGAGCTCAAATATATGGTCTATTTTTAGAAGAGGCAATTATTTTATAAGAATGTTCTGCAACTTAATAGTTACGGACAAATTGCTAAGACAGAATAAAAACACCAATTTCATAGGTAAGGACCCAATACTTACTTTACACCTTTAATCTATTTTTCTAATAATAAAAACAGTAACTGGACCGTTGTGTAAATGAGCTTAATCATAAACTTTTAACTATTGGAATGGAATTGTATGGCTCCACAGATATATAATAGAATACCGTTGAATATTTTGCAAATAGAAAGCTTTGTCTTATTTCGACGCAAATTAAAAGAAATCTTACTAAGCAAGGCCTATTATAATGTTATGGAATTTTTCGATGATGAAAAGATGTAATAATGACTTGTAATCTTGCAATTTATATGTGGTAGTAATAGTGTAATGAATAAATAATTAGTAATGTAATAAATATTTAATAATGCATATACGACCTCCGTGGCCGAGTGGTCTGTACGCCGGTCTCAAGGCGTCGCCATCTCGAGAGGTCCTGGGTTCGATCCCCAGTGGGGGCAAATGTTTGGGTGGTGAATTTTCAGACATTTGTTCTCCAGTCTTGGGTGTTCATTATATATGTATTATATTATGTGTATTCTTTATCTATTAAATATATTTGTCCGTCATCTAGTATCCGTAACACAAGCAGCATTTAGTTGCTTAAAATGGGAGTTGATAGGTGTGAATGTCTGAGGATATTTATTTATTTATTATTTATTTTATTTATATAATAATAAATAATAATGTGACATCATTTATCAATTTGCTAATTATGTAATTTTATTTTATTTTTAAACTTTGCAAGCCATCAGGCTAAATGGAATTGTACTGGATTTAATACCATAGCGTGACACCTCTGTATCACCTGTATTTGCAAATAAATGTGATTTGATTTGAACTTACAACTTATAAGCTAAAAAAGTGAGTAAAAATTTAATCGAAAACTTTGACCGCCATTTTCTCAACTTTGATATTTCCGACTTACTGCGGTACGGTTCTGTAAAAGGGCCCTGTGTTCTTACCGGATACACCGCACCAGTTCCTCGTGGCCCTCCAGCACCCGGATGCACTGTCCGCACTCGATGTCCCACAGCCGGATGGTGTTGTCCGACGAGCCGGACACCACCAGCCGGTCGCGGTACTGAAGGCACGCGATGCCTCGCTTGTGTCCGTTCAGCGTCCGCACGAATTCGCACGAGGATGTGTTCCAGACCTGAAGAAAACAAATTATCGCCATGGACAGGCCTTCCTCATGGGGAAACACACATGAGGAGTGTGGGCCGTAACACCACCACGCTGGGCCAATGCGGGTTGGTGGGTAGAAACGGTCACAAATGCGACCGGGACCATCGGCTTAACTCGAGATCACAAAGTCTTGGTCACCCATCCACGGCCTGACCATGGCGAAGGCAGCTTTGTTTTCGATCGAAGCCAAAGCGCACTGACCACTACGCCACCGAGCTCCTCCAAAATATAATAATGTTATAAGGCAATTTACACGTTCTAAATATCCCAAGTTAAGCAGCTTCTTTCACGGTTCATGAGATACAGCCTGACGACAGATGGACAACGAAGTCTACCTAGGGTCCAATTTTACCTTTGGGAGGGAAATCAACTGCTTTGCTCGCCTAGCATGTCGTAAAGGCGACTAAGGGCGTATTGGGTACTGGGTCTGAGATTGTGTAGGCCATGAGCTAGCCACTTGTTACTACTCTTTCACGATTTTTCATTTGACAAACCCAATTTTCGTATGGTTAAATGTGGTCTTAAGGAACACAGTACTCCTTGGACTCCGTCTACCCCTATGGGGATTACAGGCGTGATTTTATGTATGTATGTAGGTAACCGTTAAAGCCAGATGACTAACCTTTTTTTTTTTTTTATCTCCTTTATTTTCAGGACTTTTATCCAAAGGATATGACTAACCTTAATAGTCCTGTCGCCGCTGGCGCTGACTATGTACTTCTCGTCAAAGTCGACCACGTTGACGGCCGCCCGATGCCCCACTAACACGCGGCGCAAGTTGATTTCAGTCGTCGACGTCATGTCCCACACAGCTATTGAACGGTCCTGGAACAAAATTATATATTTTAAACTCTCTTTAAACTCTTTATTGCACATAAACAAAAAGAAACAATGTAAAAAGCAGAAGTATACAAGGGAGGACTTATCTCTAATAGGGATACCTTCCAGTCAACCCGTTACAGGTGTGTGAGATCTCAGGATGTAAGAGAAGCGACACCAGTGCACAAGACAAAACAGAAATCTATACCTGATATATATAATTAAACAATATATAAACTCAATAAAATATAAATACAAATAATATAAATAAATAAAAATAAATACATAATAAGTAAGTTAGTTCGTTCGTTCGTTTTTAAGTTAGTTTCTTAAAATGAACTGTACGTTTTCATTACAATGAGATAAGAATGTTACAATTTAGCGCCAGTGTTGTGGCGTCATATGATGTGTCGTGTGCAGTGTGCAGTAGCGAGTCGTATGTGAAGTAGTGTGTCGTGTGTGCAGTAGCGTGTCGTATGTGAAGTAGCGTGTCGTGTGTAGTAGTGCATACAGAAGCGAGTCATGTGTGCGGTAGTGTGTTGTGTATTCAGTAGTATGTTATGTGTGCAGTAGTGAGTCGTGTGTGCGGTAGTGTGTCGTGTGTAATGTATGCAGTAGTGAGTCGTGTGTGCGGTAGTGTGTCGTGTGTAATGTATGCAGTAGTGAGTCGTGTGTGCGGTAGTGTGTCGTGTGTAATGTATGCAATAGTGTGTCATGTGTGCGGTAGTGTGTTGTGTGTTGTAGTGTGTAGTGTATACTGTAGTATGTCACGTGTGCAGTAGTGAGTCGTCTGTGCGGTAGTGTGTCGTGTGTAGTGTATGCAGTGTAGTGTGTCGTATACGCAGTAGTGTGTTGTGAGTAGTAGCGTGTAGTGTGTCGTGTGTGCAGTAGCGTGTCGCGTACAGTGTATTCAGTAGTGTGTCATATGTCGTGTCATGTGTTGTGTGTAGTTACCTTGCTGCAGGTGACCATCATGCCGTTGCAGAACCTCAGATGCAGCACGGCCTCGCAGTGGTGTATGAGCGTGTTGAGCATCGCGCCAGTGTTCACGTCCCACACTCGCACAGTACTGTCCGAGGAGCCGGAGATGATGGCGCGCTCGTCGTATTGGAGGCAGAGGACGGAGCCTGTGTGGCCTTGCAGCTCCTGGTAAGGGTTAAATAAATGTCATGAAATTTATACAACAAAACTGTAGAGGTCGAATGTCTGTACATAGAAAAATAAATGCTTAAAACCAAGTCAGGGGATGTAAAAAAAGGGGAAATACCCAAAAATGTTACAAAAATGTACAGCTAGTTTTACTATAAGTACCAAAACAATGCTCACTTTAACACACTGCAACGTCTTCCTGTCCCATATCTTGATGGTGTTGTCCCGCAGGCCAGACACTATCTTATTGTCGTCATATTGTAAGCAATACACGCCCTTCGAGTTTTCTGATCTGCAGTTTATCCTCTGTGAAGATAGAAAACAACAATTCAATATAACACTAACACCCAGTTGCAGAAACGTACTTTAAAATTTAATGTCAGCATTATCTCTAATGCTCCATTAAATTTATTTATTGAAGTGTCAAAAGAACACCTTAGCGTAGTTTTATGTTGCACAAAACGACATTAGCACCCTGTCAATGCAAAAGAGACATTAGCTAGAACTGTTTTGTGTGGCAACCTTAACTTTAATGAACTTTAAAGTTTTAATGTCTCATTAACAAATGTCGTCCTTAAAAAATCTTTGTGCAACTGAGTGTAAAGGACACAGACAGAGCTATACATTAATGTATATTATAGAACGATACACCTCAATACATTTCGTTACATCTCTACATAGAAATCATCAGGAGACCACACATAGCACCTATAATAGTAGATTACTAGCCAAGGGCTGTAAGGCATCAATTGCAGCCCGAGATATTTAGGCGCACGAGCGCAGCGAGGGCGCTTATAGTTCGAGGGTGCAATTGATGCTTACACCCGAGCTAACTACTCTGCTTTACATCTCGATTGTGAGGTAAGTGGCAAAAAAGGCATTACAAGAATAAATAAATTTATTTTCAAGAACTAAATTTAGCTTCGCCGTTCGATATTTAAAATTGATGAAAATAGCGAAGCGACCTCTTTTGTCATTGGGCTGAATGCATGATGTCTAGTGCCAGTAAGATGGTTAGATGTACGCGAACTTTTTGAAAGTTTTTTTTTTATTACTTACCGCCCTAGGGCGTTTCTAGCTTCATTATTAACCTAGGGCGGTAATTGATCACTTACAACCCGCATCTGGGGGTATTAAGGACCTACTTACCGAACATGAGAGATGTAAAGTATATTTTAACATTAACCGTATCTTATGGATGCTAAGACAATGGAAACCAGACTCACGACGTAGGTATATAAGGCATACTATTGTATGCGATACTTAGGACAATAGGCTTGTTGACTCACATCAAAAGTAATGAAAATAATGTTTAATTCAAATAGTATTTAGAACAAGGGTCCGAAATATACCAAGTTCGATAAATATAAATAAGGGATTGCTGTAGAAATTCAATTTAAACATAATTTATTTTCACTTTTTATCCATCTGCCAAAAACGCTATCTACCATGTTCGTGAAATTGATGAGGTAACGCACCATGTAAACAATTACTACGCATGGTCAAAATCCGTCAAACGCCAGTCGCAACCAACAAGCATGTCTGCCAGCCTGTATCACGCATGCGTATTGGATTGTTTACCAAAATCTTGACTTTACGGCACAGATAATTCATACACTATCATGACCGAAGGCGTTTTTGACAGATATGCAAAAAAGTAATTTAAAATTTTGTGTTAAAGGCCTCAAAAATCTAATTTTTTATGGTGATAGCTAACAGTAATTAATCGTTTGGAGCCGAATAAAAAAAACGGTCAACTAGCATATTTAAAGCTATGCTACATCATCTCCGCACTCAGAGTAAACAGAACTGGAGTAGCCTTTGTCTAACATTCCCCTCTGCCAAATGCACAAGCATCGGATGCTTGCACGTTTAATAAAACTAGTTGAGCCGCCATTTTGACAGCCATAACATTGTAAACGTTGCGGCGAACAGAGCTCCCGCAAAAATGCCTGCCTGTGCTGTTTTTTGTTGTAAAAATAAATAGAAAACATCGAGTATGCTAAAAGATGGTGTCACCTTTTATTTGTAATTATAATTTTTAAGATTTCATGATTATTTACTTCATTATTTCATGTTTTAGAATTCTACGATTTCAAATTTCGAGCGCTAGTCTCGTGGGGAGTGCGGCTGTGACGTTGTCAAAACGCACACCCCACGTGACTATTTTAAGCGTGTGTGTGCGTGAAATTTAAATTTGTGTGTCGAATTATGCATGTGTGCATTTGTAAAAACGTTGTGCGTTGTGCTGGCTTTGAGTGTAGTGGTAACCTCACCCCCCGCAAGAAATGGCAGAATAAAATGTTTGAGAAATTGACTAATGGCTACTCCAGTTCTGTTTACTCTGAGTCTCCGTATACATCTCGAGAAGTAATTTATACATTTTTATATAATTTATCTTTCTCTTTTACGATTTTTTTTCTAACTTTTAATGGGGGGGAAACTAATTGATATAGATATCATACCACCATTTTTTTTACAATTGTCTGACTGCATAAATGTTTCTGCACACATCACGAAAAAACAGGGGTGACGGATTTTGATGAAATTATGTTTGGTGATAGCTGCTAGCCTCCTGACCGCAATACCGATCGATCGACCTTGATATTGTGATGTTTCCTACTCTTCCGTTCGACACTAGCGCCATAAATGGGTTCAGATTTTGCGGATATTACTAACATTAAGATTTGCTACAATCCTTACTCTTGTACCGCCTCTCTCGTCTCGGCATTTTGAGATATTGAATTGTGTTATTATTGAGCTTTAATTGAGATTGAGTGGCTAGAGCATTAGTTCCCAAAGTGGTCCAGGTGGACCCCTAGGGGTCCGCGGGAGACTCGACGGGGTGTTGTCGTCTTCACATCCTCACGTTTTTGTCGAGTTTTGGGTATTTGGTAGAAATACAGCTGCACGGGGTCCACCGGAACCAGAAAAATTTAGAAAGTGGTCTATGAAAGAAATAAGTCTGGAAACCTCTGGGCTAGATTCTCAATATATTACCTTTTAACCCGGTATTGCGGTCGGAAAATGGCGATAATTCGAAACGTCACGCGAATGTCATCGCGGGGACAGCTAGTGTGAAATCAGAGTACAAACCTGCAAATTGTGGCGTCCCATCCTCCAGTTGTCTTCGATAGAGCGTATGTCCTGGATGATCTTGGGGTAGAGCTGTCTGTAGAACGAGTGCGGCCGGTGCTGGCAGCCCGGCTTTGGCTTGAACAGGAACTGGATCCTGGGACACACAACAATATCATAAATAAATATCTTCAGACATTCTCAGGTTCGAACCCAGAACCCCTCGAGATGGCGACGCCATGAGACCGGCACACAGACCACTCGACCACGGAGGTCGTCATTCATTACACTTACACACATACATATAATCACGACTATTATCCCCTAAGGGTTAGTCAGAGACTAGGCAAAAGCACTGCCAACAGCAGTCCATTCTCATAATCCGCGCTTCACCAAGCAGTGACTGCACTCAGCGTGACAGGTGGTGAGCCCGTCGCCGCTTTATCCTTTATTGGATGTTGTACAGTTCTAAGTCCATTACTCGCCTTTTACGACACCCAAGGGAAGAGATGGGTTAGTAGTATTCTTTTAATGAGCCGCTACCACACTAATTACACTTAGGCCCGATTTTTCAATCCTCAGATAAAATTATCCGCCATTTAAAATTATCACTGTCACTTTCTAAACTCTTAAAAAGAAAAGGGACAGAGCTAACATTTGACTGACAGATAGTTTTATCTGAGAATTGAAAAATCGGGCCTTAGTAAGCAAATAAATACATACATACATAAGTCACGCCTTTTTCCCACAGGGGTAGGCAGAGATTACAGCCTTCCACTTGCTACGATCTCTGCATATTTCTTTCGCTTCATCAACTCTCATTACAGTCCTCATCCATGCTCGGCGATTTCGGGTACTTTTGACCTGGCCCTTCTCTAGAACGCCTTTAATTTGGTCGAGGAACTTTCGCCTAGGTCTGCCCGTCCTGTATCTCCACTCACACTCGATTCATATATCCCTTTAGTCAATCTTTTTTCATCCATCCTTTTCACATGTCCAAACCATCTGAGCATACCTTCCTCTATTCTTGTCAGTACATCCTCTTTCAAACCATACTTCCTTAACTACTCATTCATCAGAAAACGAGAGACTCACAGTCAAAACGTCATTATCCGTCCACACTCAATGAGTACCCTACCGTTTTACAAATGAACAAAGAATTGTATAATTTGTTTGTAATTTTTCAAATGTTTTTGACGCGTTATAGTATAACAACTTGTTACCTAAATGATTATATACAGCATTTCATTTCATTACAGACAAGTATCGTCCTCAGCCTATATACGTCCCACTGCTGGGAAAGGCCTTCCTCATGGAGAAACACATGAGGAGTATGGGCCGTAAGACCACCATGCTGGCCCAACGCGGGTTGGTGGGTAGAAACGGTCGTAATAGCGACCGGTACCAATGGCTTAGCGTGCCTTCCGAAGCACGGAGGTCGAGATCACAAAGTTTTGGTCTCCCATCCACGGCCTGACCATTGCGAAGGTAGCTTTGGTTTAGATCGAGAGCCAAAGTGTACTAACCACTACGCCACCGAGGTCTTCTCCACGCCACCGAGCTTAAAGACAAGAATGGAATAAACGAATACTGCTAGCCTACTCTTGAACGCTATACCGATCGATCGACATTGAGATTGTGATGTTTCTCACTCTTCAGTCAAACTCAAACTCAAACTCAAAGTCATTTAATCAAATTGGTATCATCAAATACACTTTTGACAAGTCAAAACAAACAAAATAAATTATAAGTATCCTTAAATTGATAATACCACTACTTTTTTTTCGGCCTGTTCACTACCGGGAGGCCTTGTCTAGAGAAGATACAGGCAAGAAACTCTGCAAGGGTTCCGTCCTCCCTTTACATCAATATATTCTACAACCTAATAAAATTTACGTGTATTATATAATACTCTTAGTCACAAATGTCAAAATTGAATTGGAAGGAAAATGCTCCAAAAGCGACGTATCAATATATACAAGTGATTGTAATAGTTATACTGAAGTAGTTAATTAATTGTCATATTGTCATAATTGTCATAGTTTGAGTTTGAGTTTGAGTTTGATTGCGTTCGAGAGTAGACTAGACTTTATTTATGTCTTGAGTTGTTCAATACAAACTCCACTCACCAGCCTCTACGCTCGGCCAGACCGCGCCACAGCGAGTCGGTGCGCACCTTCCGCTCGACCAGCTTCTTCCATAGCATCCCTTCGGAGATGACCCGCTGCCACTCGCGGCAGACCAGCTCGGCCGCGCACAGCGAACTCGCGTCCAGGTACGACAGGATGTTCTCCGCTACGTGGTCTAGGCCTTTTTCTGTTGGAATGAGGTATACAATTATTAATGGGTGTTATTTGAACGGTCAGCTAAAATAACAATTGGTCAGCAACTTATGGGCAGCAGATATTTCTAATTAGTCAGCAAAATAACTAATTGGGCAGCAACTTAAATGTTTTCTTTGCTGCCAAATTGTTTAATATAATATGCTTTGATGACACAAATATTGTTTTTATGGGTTATAAAAAAAATTACCTTAACCTAATAATTACAGAATACATTTCCTATGAATTGATCTTCATAGATCCTTTTCTTTTCTTTTATTCTGCTAACCAACTAATTATTTTGCTGCCCAAATAATTATTTTGCCGCCCAAATAATTATATTGCGCACAAAATATTTGTTTGCTGACCAAATGATTTTTCGGCTGACCATTTTGTTGCTGACCAAATAATTAAATGGCTGCCCAATAATTAAATGGAATGAGCATATCAGGGGGATATCTGAAAGCTGCACCAGTCACAAAAGATATTGAAGAAAGGCGACGTGGTATTATTTTACAGTGTGAAGGAAGTCCCGTGTTGGTCCGGAACGCAAAATGAATGTGCCACTGCTTTTCTTGCCTGGCATGTCGTAAAAGGCAGGTACCCAATACTACTTACTATTTATTTATTTATATACACAATTACCTACACAAGTTGACACCCTTCCAATTGAATATTATGTAAAGGTTATAAATGGTTGGATTGTCTATTTACTATATAAAACCCTCAGGTGGTAGCAGAATATCAGTGCTTTGCTCGCATCCAGATGTGAACAAAACCAGTCACTGAGCTACGACCGTTTTGCTCTTCTGTAGCACACACAAAATTTTGTTGTTGTTGTTAAGTATGTGTTTTTCTTTATTTTATTTTATTTTGTATTTTTGTGTGTGATGGAGAATTTTTGAGTAAATAAAGATTTATCTATCTATCAATACGCCCGTATTGGGTACTGGGTCTGTGATCGTGTAGGCGATGAGCTAGCCACTTGTTACTACTTTTTCACTATTTTCCATCTGACCAAACCCAAATTTTGTATGGCTAAATGTGGTCTTAAGGAACATAGTGCTCCTTGGACTCTGCCGACCCCTTCGGAGATTACAGGCGTAATTGTATGTATTAGGTCCTTACCTATGATATTGGTGTTTTGTATGGTCATTTTGGGGATGTCTGCATTTTACATACTAACATTTTATCAGTTTTCTTCACAATGACAAATCCAGAGATAATAATATTTGGCATGTATCATGAGACAAGCTTTAGCAATATGTGTGTTCACACACGCTTGATAAAAATTATTCATCGTTTTTATGTTAATGTAAATCAAATGATGTATTCGGGAGGCAGTTAAAAATAATTGTCTTTGTGTCTAATTTTAACACAATTAAACTTACAAAAAATTATCAAATTAAATAATACGAGCTCAAATATATGGTCTATTTTTGGAAGAGGCAATTATTTTATAAGAATGTTCTGAAACTTAATAGTTACGGACAAATTGCTAAGACAGAATAAAAACACCAATTTCATAGGTAAGGACCCAATATGTATGTAAAGGAAAAATCAACATGTGACCAGAAAATAGTTAAGAAGACCGAAGAAATATGGATTGGTTGTGAGAATGAGGACATGGTGGATTGGTTGGAAGAAGCGGTGGTGCAATATGAACCGGTACCCACGGCTTAATGTGCCTTCCGAAGAACGGAGGAATTGGAGAACACAAAGAATAGTCACACTTCCAAGCAACCATGGCGAAGGTAGCTTTGTTTTCGATGTCGAATTACTTTAAATTGAATTGTCAAAAATTTTATTTAATTTAGGGTAGATTTTTCAATCCCCAGATAAAACTATCTGTCAGTCAAATGTTAGCTCTGTCCCTTTTCTTTTTATGACTTTAGAAAGTGACAGTGATAATTTTAAATGGCGGATAATTTTATCTGAGGATTGAGAAATCGGGCCTTAATTTGTTAAGATTCCATTTTATAATGTACTAGCTGTGCCCGCGACGTTGTTCGCGTGGCTATTGATTAAACGCCGATAAAAGTTAAAAAGAAATGTGTGTGTTCGTTAACACTGCATTATTTTTTTACAAAGTGCTCAACATTACATTCCTACCTCTTATTAGCAAAAATGTTGATTGTTAATGGTTGAACTAAAACCCCTAAATAATAAAATAATGATAACATCATTTCTCGCAGTGTCGTATGATTAGTTGTTGTCTCTGTTGTCGTGACATTATTTTACAATGCCGAGAAATTTTAAATTCGAATTGAAATTACATTTTGACGGAATATGTCTCATAATACTCGGTCGAGCAGATATTGATAACCACGGTTACAGCCGCGCGGTATCCATTCCCATGGGAATATCGGGATAAGTAGCCTATGTCCTTTCTCAGGCTCTAGACTTGCCCTTAGAAATTTTCGTATTACTTTCCCTTCATCCAGTCTCATCTCAATAAGATAAGATAATCTACACCTAAACAAAGGGTTTAGGTGAAGAAAGTAGTTGATACTAGTTAAAAAAAACCCAAAACATATTAGCCTTTTTGTAGACAGAGGTGTTGAGACCTACATTTCGCCAGATATATTGTATCAAGTCCCCATGTAACAGGTGGCGAGCCTGTTGCCATGCACCGGGCATGTGAGGCAAGCGATATTCACAATTAACTGTACATAAGTTTTATTCAAACTCAGTGGTACAGGCGATGGGATCGAACCCGCGTTTCTCGCGGCCTCTCAAACGAGTAGTGCCCGTCTGTCCCAACTCGGTTCAATATTGTGTAAAAATTGGCCTAGATTGTTATAAGGTTTTGTTTGAAATTCCACTCCCCAATAAATTGTTAGCGTACGTTTCTCTTAGATTGCCTCAATAACAACAAAATTCCATGGTCGCAAGCCTATTTTGAATTTAAAAGCCGGCCTCAGATGATTTGCAAGTCAATTCGTATCTGGAGCGCGAATAGTCAAGGAACGCAGTAAAATATTTTTCCCTCTGTCTATATTTCTATGAAACGTTGGTGTTGGGGAGCTCGGAGGCATAATTTATACCATACTTTGTATGTTATTTTATATTCAATAAAGAGTATTGTATTGTAAATTCACAAACTCGTGTACGTTAAATAAATTTGTCTCCTCACGTTTTCTAATAGGTTAATAATAAGTATGTAAAACTTTAAATATATTGCAACCTTATCTTTGTTATCGTAAAGTGTTAAATTCGCGTGAGAAAAATCACGAATTCAAGATGAAAAATCGTTTTTTAATAAAGTTGCTCAAAAAGTGGCGTATTACAGGGACGTTTGGCGTTCGGCATGTGGGCAATTACATACTCGAGCTATTTCATTACCTTTTCCGAACTTGTGCGTTCTGTTTCCCAACTGTCAAAATAATGTCTAAAAAAAAAAAGAAAAAACCAACCACGAAGTTTTTACTTAAAAAATTTTTTTATGATTCTTGCAAATATTTCAAGATGATCAGATCAGATTTAATGATTTAATTCAATGAGTTAGGTTAGATTCTATTTCATTTCATTTTATTAAATTTCATTTGCATTTCATATCAATTAAAAAATTCTACTGAAGACTTGGCTGTATGGGCATAGTTCCCTTTGCCTACCCAGAATGGGTGAAGAAACATAAAAAATCTCTGCTTAAATCATTATTAGTTAGTTCAGTTTATTGTTTTTATTATTTTATTAAATTGCTTCATTATTCGCAACTGTATTGCGTAAAATAGTTGTTCAGTACACGTGCGGAACCGTCATTGCAACTTGTTCCAACTGGCAACCCTCACCTTCGGCTGCGCCTCTGCTCGGGTAGACATTTGTCAGAACTCTTTGCAAGGACAGGCTTTCCGAACTCGTAATGAAATATACTATTTCAATAATTTATAATATTAAATGACTTACTATTTACTCTTCAGCCTATAACGTCCTACTGCTCTGGGCACAGTTCTTCCTCATGGAGAAACAGACGAGGTCTATGGACCACAACACCGCCACGCTGGCCCAATGCGTTTTTTTTGTCAACAAAGTTTTTGCCATCCTTCCAAGGCTTGACCCCGGCGAAGGTAGCTTTGTTTTCAATATCGAAAGCTAAAGCATACTAACCATTACGCCACCGAGCTCCTCTACTATTTAGTATAAACAACTTATTTAAACTAATAGCTCTTCGGTCACGAGTAGCCCAGATAAAATACTTCAATAATTCAAACCAAAAAACTCATAGACTAAAAAATTTATTAAATACTTCAAGTAGTGTTACCACCCTAATAATTTTGTAGTCCTATACAAAAAAAATCTTCTGTAGAGTTTGAAATGTGAACAGTCCAGTGTGCGGTTCTGAGTATAGTTAGTATATTCATTAATAATTGAAGTGCAAATATACAACGATAACCTTTGCAGAGGTGGCCAACATTGTAAAGAAGCATTTGCATGATTTAAAATGTACACAGACATATGTGATCTCTTTGTTATTCTGTATTTATGTTAAAATATTTTAAACAATTGTAATGTCTTGGAAATATGGAACAATATGTCCTCTTTCTTGTTATATTTGGATTTGGGTTTTTATGGAGTTTGCTCGCCTCTACAATGTTTTTATGTTGACAGCATCAGCAACAAAATTTTATTATCATCACGCTTGTATCTCCGAAGGGTAGGGCAACATTTTAATGAAAAGGAAATAAAATATGTTATATAAAATACATAATCATACCTACTTAAATATATATCATAAAAAATACATACATATATACACGGTGTAAAAAGACCCTTAACGAAGCCGGCGCCCACGCATTCAGACCATCAAATCTACTCACATATAAAAAATAAATTGATGGGAAACGACTTCTATTTTTAAGAGTTGAAAAAATAAACAAAAATGTACTGCGCAATGAATCGCACCCTTGCCTCCGTTACCGTTACCTTAGACAGTACGGACAGTACCTACGAATATTAGTGTGCGTGCGTAGTAGTTTAAAAGTCCTTTTATATCAATAATTACAATTTTTTTCATTTTTCTTTGGACGAAAATTTACAAAAGATGTATTAAGTTTGTTTTCATAGACATCTCAAAAAAAATTCAACTATCAATTTCCCAGGTATAGTCTAGAAGAAAAAAATGAGCCTACTGATGGATACAATACGTGGGTTTCGGCTTCGTTAAGGGTATTTTTACACCGTTTATATAATAATATATATATAATAGGCATGATGGGATTACGTCTGATTGAGCTTTAATTTGAGATGTATCATAGTGCATAAGTCTGGTATTTAAATACAGTTCCAAATATGGAGGTTAAATATGATAGATTATAGGTTAGATTGCTGGTTCAAATCTCACTTGTTCAGTGAGGTTAAAAAAAAACTATACTGAATATCGCATGCCTTACTGAGCTTTATGTATGACAGACAGACTCGCCCCCTGAAATGTCGTGAAATGTCAGCTTGACCAACAGAAAAACTCAGATACCTATTACTATTTTAAAATAATCACAGACTATGGAATTTGTAAAATGGCGGCTAGCGGCACAGCCTCAGAGTAAACAGAACTGGAGTAGCCTTTGTCTAACATTCCCCTCTGCCAAATGCACAAGCATCGGATGCTTGCACGATTAATAAAACTAGTTGAGTCGCCATTTTGACAGCCATAACATTGTAAACGTTGCGGCGAACAGAGCTCCCGCAAAAATGCATGCCTGTGCTGTTTTTTGTTGTAAAAATAAATAGAAAACATCGAGTATGCTAAAAGATGGTGTCACCTTTTATTTGTAATTATAATTTTTAAGATTTCATGATTATTTACTTCATTATTTCTTGTTTTAGAATTCTACGATTTCAAATTTCGAGCGCTAGTCTCTTGGGGAGTGCGGCTGTGACGTTGTCAAAACGCACACCCCACGTGACTATTTGAAGCGTGTGTGTGCGTGAAATTTAAATTTGTGTGTCGAATTATGCATGTGTGCATTTGTAAAAACGGCTGGCTTTGAGTGTAGTGGTAACCTCACCCCCCGCAAGAAATGGCAGAAAAAAATGTTTGAGAAATTAACTAATGGCTACTCCAGTTCTGTTTACTCTGAGGGCACAGCTGATGTATACTGCTTTGAAAATGCATCGCAAATGTAACCATTGGTCAAGCTGACGTCACACGGTTTGGTGTTTCCAATTACGCCATTGGTCTACATTTTAACCGTTGGGTTGAATATTACGGATTAAGAACTCACCCTAAAGCCCGCCCAGTTTTGGATACCAACAAAAATGAGGCGCTATAACTGTTTCCACTGAAGGGACCCAAGAAGCGTGATGATATGTATGTAGGTATAATAAGCCTTACACTGAATACTGATTACACTGGTACAGGCGTCTTTATAGTCAAACTAGCTGTGCCCGCGACGTCGTTCGCGTGGCTATGGATTTAACTTAATAGTTTACAAAAGGTTTTTGTGTGTTTGTTTACAAAATACTCAACATTACATTCCTACCTTATTAGCAAAATGTTGATTGTTAATAGTTGAACTAAAACCTCTAATTATTTAAATAACATTTCTTGTCAGTGTCATCTCATTAATTGTTGTCTCTGTTGTCGTGTCATTATTTTAAAAATCCAAAATGTAATTACATTTTGACAGAATATGTCACATAATAATCAGTCGAGCAGACATTGATAACCACGGTTACAACCGCGCGGTACCCGTCCCCATGGGAATATCGGGATAAAAAGTCCTTTCTCAGGCTCTAGACTATCTGTGTACCAAATTTCAATTGAATCGGTTCAGTAGTTTTGACGTGGAAGCAAGACAGAGTTACTTTCGAATTTATAAAATGGATTTTTCAATTCAAGTAATCATATGCAATGCAATCTATCCCGTTACGTGTGTACTCGCATAAGCTTCTTTGTTGCGCCGAGGCATCCGCATCTCTCATTTCTACACGAATACCCAATACCGTGTCCGCGGATGTTTCGCAATTTTCAAGATGCGGCGACGCAACGCACCGAGTACTCCTATACTTACTGGGCAGCATGCTGATGAAGTCCCTCTGCAGCATCGGCTTGAGGTACGAGTTGATGTGGCCATGCTGATAGTGGCACATGCGCGCCAACAGCTGTTCCACAAACTCCACCTGGAGATGTAAGAATAGAATAGAATATACTTTATTTACAACAAACATGAGTATGCACAAAGTAAATGCAGGTCTTATAACTATTACAGCGTTCTTATATGTTTCTGCCGTCACAAACAGCATGCAAATTTTAAATAACATTTTTATGTCTTCCAAGATTAAAATTTATTTATAATAAAGTCAATCAAAAGGTAATAATAATTAAGCATTTCAAGTCACAAAAATCATTAAAACAGATATTGTGTCAGAGATTAAAACTTAGTAAGTAATTAATTAAGTAAGATAGGACAATTATTTTAACCGGCCAATATAATACGCCTTTTGCGTTACAATTAACAAACATTAATAAATTTTGGGTCTTCGCACATGACACCAACTCAACGCCAATCCGATACCTTTCCAATTAGAACTATCGATTTGGCAATTATCGTCAGCTAGGCGATCACCAGTTTGCAATTCGCCCGCCTACTTCCTCCTGATGGTAGCCTGCAGGACCCGGGCCCGGGAAACCCGAGTCCTGCATAGCACAGGTGACCATCAGTCGCTGATGCCACTCACGTCCGGGGGCATAGCCGGCCTCCCCCTTTTTGGGAGAAGAGAGGGGCTTACTAGGCGAGCCGTCACCGGCACCAAGACCGAGAACCTTTTTTTAAATAAATAAATGGTATTCGATTTTTAAAACCAAGGAGTTTTCAATTAAAAGGATTTTAATATGTCAGGAACAGTGGAAATATTCCATTCCCGATACTTTTAGTGCAGCCCTCGTATATTATGTGACAGTTACACAAAAGAAAGAAAGAAAGAAAGAAAACATTTATTAATCCACTATTACACACTTGAGAAAGAAAAAACAAAAAATCAACAAAGGAAAACACAGGATACAAATAATACTCAATAACTATACAATAATGATACTATTTTCTTTTATAAACTACTATTTTCGAAGCAATAAGTAATTTTCTTTAAGACAATACAATATGAGTCTCTGTTACTTGAAATTAATTATTATTATTATTATTAATACAAATTTCACTAGAAACTGCGGAGTTTTAAAAACCAACAGAACTACAAGCACATTTTATGCAAAAATAGACCTTGTAGTTGTGTGAAATCCTGACATGCCCACGACATTCACTCTAAGGTGGTAAGGCAATTTTATGGTCGACTAAAGTATATAAAAATTAAATGAAATCAATAATCACCTGGTCCGTTTCGTTCCATCTCGAGAAGTAGTTGAGGCAAGCGTCTCTTTCTGCCGCGTAGGCCGCGCTGCTCGGCGCCGGCCGCACGCCCGTGTCCAGGCAAGTCAACGACGTTACCTGTGCAGAGAAACCAGATCCTTATTATGGGGGAATAATATAGAAGCTCGGTGACGTAGAGGTTAGTACGCTGTGGTTTTCGATCGAAGACAAAGCTACCTTCGCCACGGTCAGGCCTTGGATGGGTGACCAAAACTTTGTGATCTAAAACTCCGTGCTTTGGAAGGCACATTAAGCCGTTAGTCCCGGTTGCTTTTGCAACCCGCATTGGGCCAGCGTGGTGGTGTAACGACCCAAGTGTTTGTTTCTTGTTTCCGTGGGGAAGGCCTGTGCTCACCAGTGGGGTGTGGAGTCAGGACGAAGATAAAACCACAAAACAGATAAGTAGAGTAGAGAAAACAATCTTCATACAAAGTTCACAGACTGATACTATATCTAGAAAAAGTTCAGACCACTGCGAAGGGGAGATGTTGATAATCGTTAAGAATAATACTAAAAAACCTTAATTTTCTAAATTTGTCGTATTTCGTTTTCTTATCTTGGTCATAAAGCTTATAAAATGAGCTCAGGTGATACTAATCTTTTAATAATAGTAATATTTATGATTATCTAGACTAGTCTAGACCGAAATAAAACTATACCACAGAATTATTGTTTTCTTTCTCACAAAATACATAATTTGTTAACATTTATAACTCATATTTCTGCCCAAAAACCTTGACAAAAAGATGACATTTATTCCTAAAAACAGATTTTTACTTAATGCAAACAGGGGAATATACCAATAGGTATCATTATCACCCAACTGCCTATTGACGTCCACTGTTGGACATAGGTCTCCCCGAATAGACTCCACAACTACCGGTCCTGTGCCGCCCGCATCCAGCGACTTCCTGCGACCTTCAACAGATCGTCAGTCCACTTCAAGGGTGGGCCTACCTACGTTGCGCCACCCGGTACGTAGTCGCCACCCGAGAACCTTTCCGCCCCAACGGCCGTCATTTCTAGGAGCAATGTGCCCTGCTCACTGCCACTTAAGGTTCACAATTCTGTGGACTATGCCGGTGACTTTAGTTCACCAACTTAGGTATACCTTTACTTAATTTTTACAATATATTATGATGTGCTTCCTCATAATGACAGACTATTCATGTACGAATTTTCAATTATATTTGCTATAACATGCGCTGTTTTCCCAGTAAACATGTTTATGTTAAATTATCCTTATTTTTATTTTAATATAATTAGTCAGGTAATATTAATATACATAAATCATCAAACGAAAATCCCAAGTGGGAAAGGAGGAGCACAAATTTACAGAGACTCACAATTCCAAAAATAAAAATGTTAAGCTTTTTAGGGTGAATTCTACCAAATTCTGTGTTACTAAACAGGGGTTTGGACACAAATAAATGCCATAATTTCATTGTTCGAATCCGCTATAAGGTACGATGACCTCCATGGTCGAGTGGTCTGTACGCCGGTCTTAAGGCGTAGCCATCTTGAGAGGTTCTTATTGAGGAATTTATTGAGGAGAACAAAAATATTAAATTAGTCCGTAATAGGTGTACAGATCTCATATCAAATAAGGCTATAGTTACTGTTAGGATTGCTAATATTGCTATTACTTTTATACATGCAGCAATTAAAAACCATCGTAGAATCTCGCTGCCTGTGTTTTTAAGTTCTGACTGTGGAAGTTAAAAATTAGTCACAAGAAGAATTTTAGTATTGTCCTCTACCTATATACATCCCACTGCTGGGCACAGGTCTTCCTCACGAAGAAACACACGAAGAGTATGTGCTGTATCACCACCACGCTGGCTAAATGTGGGTTGGTAAATTTTAGTATAACTATTGTATACCAATTGCTCAAAACTGTTTATACTGGTAATATGGGGTTTCAAACCCTAAAATTTGCAGCCAAGTTTAAGGCATACAGGAACAAAATAATAGAGAATCAAACCAACATTATGACATTTAAAAAAAAAACAATGTTGCCTGTTCTTCTCAGAACAAGGCCTCCTGGTAGTTTTGTGAACGGATGGCATAGTTTATCGCTTTCAGGAAATTTTGTAAAATGCTATTGAAGTTCATAATCATGTGCTAAAATGCATCTAAATTGAATAAAGAATATTGAATTTCAATTTTTATTGAACATTTGACAATAAGGAGCAGGAGGCAGTTCATCATCATCAGCCCACTCACGTCCACTGCTGGAGGTCTCCCCTAACATCACCAGCTCACCACCACTCACATTTTTCGGTCTTTCCAGCCCCAACCTACATTATCGTCATTAGGAGGCAATTCAATCAATGCTTTAATAGACACAGTATTCAGTATGATATAAGCGGTGTATTTATTTGTTATACATAATTGTGCCTTCATTATCTAATAATTATAACACAAACAGTGATGTATACTTTGGTTAGATAATTACGTTTGATTGATTGTATTCAGAATGAGGTTAAAACAACATCTAATGTGTAAAGTTAATGCACTGTTAAACTATGTAAGTCAGCTGAGACTATGGGAGGATGAGAGAAACAAAACTCTAGGTCCATTTTGGACAAGAGTGGCCAGAGACAGGAAACAGTGGGGACAGTAGGGAAAGATGGCGGCCTTTGCCAATGGGCACACTAAAATCAAAGATATGTAAACTATTGTAATGATTTTAGAAATAAAGGCTATTTTATTTTATTTATTATTTTAAAACTATGCAACACAAAAAATTTCATCACACATCACATCAAATAATTTATTTGTCATTAAATAGGGTACATTACATAAAATGTGATCTTATTATAACTTGGTACAGTACTGGAGAACTATTTAGCCATTCTTAAGAGCATTCAAGTATATTGAATGATCATTAACAATTCCTTATTATGGATCTATACCTAAAACAGTAGGCATAGTGAAATAAGTTTTCATCTAATAGGAGGCAAGACTGATTATGAAACTGTAGACATAATAAAGCAAATACTTAAAAGAACCACCATAAAAAAATTTATAAGCAGACTGCCTCCGAAAGGGTAGGCAGGTGTTAAACACCCATATTTCACGTGCATGCCTTTTTACTGCCAACATGACAGTAAAATAGCTACATTTATATACAATGTAAGAAAAAACCTGTCAGTTTTACATGTACTCAAGACTTGGTAATTGATTTAAACATTTCTTGTCTATATATTTTTTATTTTATAGATAGACATCTATAGATATATATCATATAACAATTTTATTGCTAACAACATGCAATGAACACATGTAATTATGATCATTATGTTATATTTTATGTCTACAAATCTGGTTTGGTTCCTTTTCAACCACACATCAATAGTGGAAACTGGAGTGTTTTGTAACATCTTCATTGCACACTAACAAGAATGGTTATTATGTCATATGTAAACGAGCATTGTCAGTTCATGATAATTGCGAAATTTTGAAAGAAAGTGGGCCAGCCGTTTGTGGTGTGATTCATCAGAACTACGACAGTAAGACTCTCCATGAGTCAATTAGAGATGACATTACAATTTTTTACGAGCCCGTCATTAGAGATTCATAATAAAACTACTGTTTTTTGTTGATATAACGTAATAGTAGCAGCAGATTCAAACGTAACCATGGCATCAATTCTAAGTAACATTCTGTTTACTTTACCACGTATCGCTTTGTTTTATAGCTTCAATTCAATACGTATAAAAAGTGGAGTAAATAATGGTTAATGCTGAAATTTAATAGTAGGGTTTTTTACAACAAATCGTAATGGAAACATCCGCAATGCAGAATGCAAAGTATAAAACTGACACGCCATGAAAATACAATATTTTCTTATATTTATAAACGCATGCATGAGTCTTGGAATCTTTAAAATACTTCATGAATTGGACCAATTCTAGAATTAATAAATTTAATAAAAATACAATAGCCCAAACGGTACCCAATAGGAGAAAAGATGGCGGAGAATCAGCCATGACATTACTGTACGTTCCAATTAAATATTTCTAGCATACCTGTGGCGGTATAGTATCTTCTATCATCCTTTCAGTCTCCATTTTTGTTATTTCACTAAACACATCAATTTATGTCCACTAAATCACTATCAAATAACCAAATCACTTCGCTAAATGTTCACCCCTCGCATGACGTCAAGACTCATAACTTTTAATATTGTAGGGATGGAATGAGACAATGGCCTTATCTTCATGCAGCCACAAAACGAATTTTTCGAAACTTATTTTTTGAAAAATAATTGAGAAACATTTGGCTGTTTTGATATGACTCTTAATCAAAAGAATTGAATAATGGATTGTTCATGTCGATAAGTCCTTTTCATAATTTCTGTAATTACTGGCATTTTTAAGAGGTCTTGATTCATAGAACCTAAGCATAGAACCAACATAGAACTGTTTCCAATAAAACAAATATTGGGAATGAACACGAAAATGAAATAGTAAAATAAAATCATATGAGTGTAAATATATAAAATATCTTTTAAAGTATGGTATAAAACCTTTTCCATATCATTCCTAAAAACAAATTAAAAAATGGTGAAATTGTTGCCAGTCTTAATTATTTTGCCATAATTATGGGATCGTATGCAGTTATTCTAGAGCGTTTTGTATTTGTCATTATTTTTATTTTAACTTCAATTTTTCTTTATTAAATTTGCATTGTTTTTTTAATCAAGCTAAAGAATTAAAAACTTTTGAAAAATGTTTTGTTAGATATGAAAAGGTTTTCGTAACTGTTTGAGAACATTTGACGGAGCTTTCTGTGTTCATAGTTCAGTCGAAATTGTAATTTACAAATTGCAACAAATCCTACCAATGTCAATGTCAACCTAAAAAATCGCTTTTCGACATATTTCTATTTCTTGTTTGTTTCTGACTTTCTGTGCTAAATCGATGAATTTCGTTAACTGTTTAAGTTTTAAGTGTTACTTGTAGAAAATTTTAAGAAAAATTATGAAAGAGCGAGAGGGACAGTCTAAAACTATTGTACAAGGAACACTCGCCTGACGAATAGTTTCTTGTTGATTTTGTGGGTTGTACATATTATTTCCATTTTAGAGTATTATGGATTTATAAATTGATTACTAGTTTCAGTGATAAGTGAAAAAGACAATCAAAATATTGAATTACAAGTTGTTTTTTGTAATTCACGCAAGTCACGTCTATACCACGTATATGTTATGATAGTCTTAGGAAGAAAATTGTTTTTGTAAACATATCGCTATCTTTGATTGCATCAGTACTACAGGTGAGTTTGAAGATTATAATGTATATTTGTTCTTCATTTTTAATTTCTACTGCTGTGAATAAGGTATATGTAACTATTCTTGCATCAAAGTTAGTTGAATAAGGACATGGCTAAGAAAGGAGTGAGTATTTATAGTGTTATGCTGTGGCGCCGAATGGAGGGGATGAAAAAGAAGGGAGAAGAGCCGCTCAACTGTACATTGTTGGCCCACGAATCGTAGATTGAGATTATGTTAGGCCTGAGGGGTTCTAAGGTAGGGACTTTCTCCAAAAAAGGTGAGTCTGTGGCGTTAATAGTTTTTGACATGTGTGTTTATGTGGTGCTTTTTTGCGACTTTTACAAAAAATTATCTCAAAATTTAAAAAAATCATATCTCAAAAGCTATTATAGCCACAGACTTCCTCTTTGGGGAGAAGTTCAAACCCTCCCTCTCCTCCCCCCTCCACCTCATCCCCACGATTATTTCCATGTCCATTATTAACGTCGTGCAAATGTATAACAGTTATAATGCTGTCGGAGGATGGAGTGGAGCACCGACACGGGCCGCCCGGTGTCAACTCCCGGTCTCTGAGCGCCGCGCACTCTGCCGCCGATCTAGAGGTACCATCTTCATTATTATCATCTTTACTTTAGCTAAAAGACAACTTAAATCAGAAAACAACCTTTGCAAAATGTAAGTAAGACTTCTCCTATGATTTATGGCATAAAAATCTCTCCTATTCCAACTGGCAGCAGTAGCCGAAAGCAGTAGCCGGATGGGCTCTACTCGTTAGAGAGGCCGCATGAAACGCGGGTTCGATCCCACCGCCTGTACCACTGAGTTTGAATAAAACTTATTTACAGTTCATTGTGAATATCGCTTGCACCACATTGTGCCCGGTGCATGGCAACAGGCTCGCCACCTGTACATGGGTACCTAACATATCTGGCGAAATGTGGGTGTTTAACACCTGCCTACCCCTTCGGAGAAAGTGGCGTGATGATATGTTATGTAATATTCCAATTTACTGATACAGAATGGATATCCAGAGCATTTAATTCTCTGCTGGTACTTCTGTTTACTCTATCTGACAACATAGGTTCAAAAAAAAACAGAACAGAATACAGACTAGATAAAAACATTGCAAAAGAATAACAGGATACAGGCCACTATCAGTTGTTTCAACTGCCAGCCTGTCAATTAATAATAATAAAATGGCCAGCACAGTGGAGGTGGCTTGGCCTGCTTTTCTTCTGACACCCTTCACAATTATAAACTCATCTACTGCTTACCATCAATTAGTGTTGAGTCATTTGCTAAACATAAAAAAAAAATCAATCAGTCCTCTACTGCCCAGATCCAGCGGCTTCCAGCAATGTTCACTAGATTGTCGGTACACCTCATGGCCTATCAACATTGTGCTCCCAGTTTCAACCATGAGTGAAACCCTTTAAAGTCAATTTATACTAGAGCAGAGATGTAAACGGTAGTCGGATGCTCTCTGAAAAGGCACGACTAGCAGTGCACAACGGTGTGCTGGTCCCAACACTGATGTACGGGAGTGAATGTTGGGTATCGGAGAAGAGACACGAAAGTAGAATAAATGCGGTAGAAATGAGAGCTTTGAGAAGCATGGATGGAGTAAAATTGAGTGACAGGATATATAATGATATGATAAAAAGGAAGTGTGGTTTGAAAGAGGATGTAGCGACAAGAATAGAGAAAGGTATGCTCAGATGGTTTGGACATGTGAAAAGGATGGATGAAAATAAATTGACTAAAGGGATATATGAATGGGGTGTGAGTGAAGATACGGGACGAGGCAGACCTAGGCGAACGTTTCTCGACCAAATTAAAGACGTTCTAGAGAAGGGCCAGGTCAAAAGTACCCGAAATCGCCAAGCATGCATGAGGACTGTAATGAGAGTTGATGAAGCGAAAGAAATATGCAGGGATCGAGGCAAGTGGAAGGATGTAATCTCTTTCTACCCCTGTGGGAAAAAGGCGTGACTTATGTATGTATGTAGAGACGTAAGCATAAACGTAACATAGCAAAATCAACCTTACCTCCACAACATAATGCATATATTCCGTCTGAGTATAAAAGATGCAGAGACAAGAGGAAGGAAGGTGGGAAGGGGTACCAATGACGTCGACGTCAGTCGCAGTCACTACTATAAAAGTAAAAGTATGTGAATGCGCACGAATTTGCGCAACATCGCGCTTTAATTGTAAAGAATTTCGCTTCGCTTCAGACTTTGCTCTAGTATAAATTGACCCTTACCCCAAAACTCCGCTACCACTGCCTTTAGTTTAGACCATCCCAACAACATTAGATTTCTCATAAGTATATTATTGTTCTCCACCAGGTTCTGAGAGAGATTGAGCACATTTACTTCTCTCCTCCGTCAGAGTTTGACGCCAGCCGATTCGTGCTCGAACACGCGCCGAGCCCGCTGACCTGCGAGGCCGTGGAGCAGATGTTCACCAAGCTGAAGCGGCAGCAGCAGGTCAGTGAACCCTCGCTAAGAGATACAGCACAGCAGATCTCACAGAGAGATTGTGTCTCGTTTTCTGACAGTTAAGCGGTTAATAAGCCGCTTCCAACCCACGTTAGTCTACTGCTAGATACAGATCTCCCCTAATGAGCGCCATCACCCAGTCTTCGGCTGGTCGCATGCAGCATTTACCGCCTGTGTTTTGAATACTAGATGATCGATAAATATTATATAATGTCACCTGCCTATATATGTTAGCCGACCGGGTCCAACGGCTTAACGTGCCGTCTGAAGAATGGAGGAGTTCGAGATCACAAAGTTTTGGCCTGACCATGGCGAAGGTAGCTTTGTTTTCGATATCGAAAGCCAAAGCGTACAAATCACTACGACACCGAGCTCCTAAGAATTAACTCAATATAATTTTCCGGGTATCAAAAGCGCCTTCTTAAAACCGTGCATTTAAATTGAACCCACATTCAATCCACCCAGGCTGCCAAAATTTGCCATAACATCTGGCCCAATACCACCTTCTCAGAACCACTGAGAAGGAAAGCCGTATTGTCTCCCATTTGATGATTTTGTACTTGATTATATAATCTTCTTTGTCCTTTTTCAGGTGGTCTCTGGTAAAGCTCTGCATCTCATTTCTCAACAGCGCGATAACTGCGACCGTGAATTCGCAGAAATAGAAAACATCCGCGAACAACTTACGAACACTTTGGAAACATGTCGCCAAGCGAGGGAACATTTGAGAAACTCATCCAACCATCTCACTATATCCACCTTTGTCATACTCGCAAACGTTAGAAAGAGACAAATTATCAGATCTGTACTCAAGTCGTTAGAGTTGTTGAGGAGTTTGCGTAGTGTGGAGAACGATGTAGCTGACTTGTTGGGTAGGAAAGAGTACTTTGAAGCGATTGAACTGATTCTTAGGAGCAGACGCGCTGCGAACAGTCACAAAGAATATACATGCATCGCAGACCTCGCAACTAGGCTTCAGGATACACTAGACATGACAGAAGAAAAACTGGATTCAGTACTATCATCACTCTGCTATAAATTCGACGAGAATGTTTTTAGGAAACTTAGGAAAGCGTACGACTTGATAGGAAAAACTCAAGTCGCTATGGAACAACTTCACATGCATTATTCCTCAGCGGTAAATAACACGTCTATAGAAGCGGTTAAGCCTTACATTTTAGACGCGACCGCCGATTTAAAGTTCCAAGAGATGTGCCAGTCCGTACAGCTAAACAAAGCGCACGCGTGTCTTCTGAATCTTTGCGAGAACTTATTCCTGATAATGCGAAGTTATTACTTACTAGTCAAATGGCACATGAAACACGATGGAGAGGAATCGACGCCGTCGTCCAACGTTTTTGAGATAGAAAAGAATGTTAGCAGAGAATACATTAGGCAGAAACTAAAAGCTGGTTTAATACGAATATGGCACGATGTTCAAACTAAAGTGTCAATATTTTTAAAGAGCTCTGGGCTGGAAGAGTATCCTTTCGAGAAATTTATTCAAATGTTAGGAATCTTGAGAAAGCTGACGCAAGTAGCTGAAGTTTTTTGT
Source organism: Parapoynx stratiotata (assembly GCA_910589355.1). Lineage (NCBI taxonomy): Eukaryota > Metazoa > Arthropoda > Insecta > Lepidoptera > Crambidae > Parapoynx > Parapoynx stratiotata. Next base: position 5,812,266 of record OU342485.1, on the reverse strand, counting down.
GGTGATAAATCCGATATTTTACAAGATTTCATAAAAACTCAAAGCGTTTCTTACATAAAGAACTACCATAGAGGAAGAATGGAGGAGTTGAAACTATTTTTGGAGAACGAAGGTTGGGAGCAATGCCCTGTTAAATCCACTTTTAATCTGTTAAACTTGCAAGAATTTAAAAAGTTCAAAAAGTATTTGAATCCAGCAAAATCTGATACGTCGATGGTAAGAACGCAGTCAGAAGGCACATCGTCCGTGCATTCTCAAGATGACAGTGTTTACATATCGAAATATTTTAACGAGAAGACCAATCATACACCTTTTGAGATGTTTAGAAATGAAAATATTACTAACGATGACATATTTGGATTAGAACCCGAGTTAGAAGCCAGCGACGAGTCAGATGATGAACCGGAAGAGTTAAAAAGAGAATTTGTAGATGAAGTTGAAGGCCATGAATACACAACGACAAATACTGAGAAAATTCCCGAAAGCCCATCCAAGATTAAAGAAAGTGTTATTGTAACGAATACCACGCTATCAGTGTTAAGAAACTGCGGGCAATATCTACAAATATGTCGATACTTACCTCAGATATCTCTAGAAGTTATAATGTTGATGAACCAGCTATTCGACTACTATTTCTACACTGTCCACTTATTTTTCACTTCTGATTTAGAGGTCGCATCGACGACCTTGTACAGTACGAAATTAAATTTAGTTTTGAAGAGGATTTCTAATAGCATTGACTCTGGTTCTGGCGATGATGCGAAGACATTCCCATGTCCGGACTTACCAAATCATTTAAATATGACTTCGGAGGAAACTCTTCATGGGTTAAGCGAACGAATAGTCGGAGTGGAGAGCCTGATATTTCTATCGAAACAATATATCTCTCTACAGCCTTACCTAGAATCAATAGTGGCTTCCCATCAAAAGTTGGTTTTAGAGCATTTTAGGGATAATTCTTTAGCGGTTGTCCAAGATTTAAGGATGCCTGTGTACATGTGTTCTGCTTCTAAGGCTGTTGACGCAAGATCTTCGCTGATAGCAATGTCGCAGGTTCGCTGGGATGTTAAAAACGTAGCTGGAGAGCACAGCCCTTACGTCGACATGTTAACAAGGAAAATCCAAGTGTACGCACTTCGTTTAGAAAACATCGCGAGCAAAGTGACTTTGAATTTGGAGGTCTTAAATTCTATATGGAGTATGGTATCGAAGTTTATTGTGCATTTGCTTGTCGAGGGGTTCTCGAACGCGACGAAATGTTCTAACGGTGGTAGGGGTTTAATGCAGTTGGATTATAGGCAATTGTTCGTTAAACTAGAGAAGATATCGGGTCTAAAACCTGTCCCCTACCAAGATTACGTAGATAGATATGTGAAAGCGTATTATTTGCCGAGGAAAGGCTTAGAAGACTTCATAAGAGAAAGGACTGATTATTCGAATAAGCATCTTTCAGCTTTAATAGCATGTGCTTGTGAGAACAAGAAGGATAGACAAGCGTTGACTGCTATTGTGGAAGGAAAAGACTCGACTACTTAATGTTCATTGGTAAATGCTAAGTAAGATCAAACAGAATTAAGTTCAAGATAGACATTATGGACAAGATAGAAATTATATTAAGATATAATTTATAGACTGAGTTATAAGTGTCACAAAATCTATTTGAAAATAACAGTGTTTTGGAAGCATTATTTATTTAATTAAACAAATATTAAATTACTTTCGGCTTCTCAGTTAAAATTTACTGTGAAAGTTAAATTGTTTTAAAACCAAACGGATATATTAAAGTCTATTATTGTTTTATTGAACAGATATTAAAATAGTATTAATGAAATACATTCCATGGTCCTTCGACCGGATACGGTCATGTACTTAAATTTTCGAGACGCATAATATGGGTGTTTAGTTAAATGTGATATTTTATGTACGAAATTGACTTTTAATATTATGTGCCTTGTGTACTTCTTTGTGTTTGCTTTATTCGTGTTTTTATCAAGTAAAGGTACCCGCCCACAAAACCACGGGCTAATTTTAATCTTTAATATCATTGGCCAGTATTGTTAGTGAAATATCGGAATATTAACTGATTCCACCGATAACTATGGACATAGATAACGCAAGTATAACATTTTGTATTGAAACCAAGCGTGTCAACTTTTTAACGTCTAGTGACGTCACAGCCGTAATTTTGAAACGGGAGATCCAATCTGATTGGAAGATACTGATGCCGCTGATGCCCGTCTGCCAATTATCACACAGCGAGGCATTGTTTTAGATTTTGCAGCTATTCGAACGCGCGCAGACTAGTTAGCAGCGGCCAACCCCGACATTTGGTCGGAGTTTTCGACACGCGCAGTAAATGTATTTGTATCATCTATGTAAATGTATATCTGTGTTGTTGGTTATAGTGTCTACTTACAGAAGTACCAATATTATATATTTTCATTAATTTTTATATAAATTATTTGACATGAACATAAATTATTAGAAAATTACAATCAATGAAACTACTATGATCTGTATTTAAAGTATATTTTAATTATTATATGTTTATATGTACATAATTGTTAAAATAAATATCAAATATTATATTACCTACATTGTTTTTCATTGTTTCTGTACCACTGAATAACCACCGCAAGTATCTCTTGAGTTCCCTCCGTCTGTACCACTGAATAACCACTGCCTGTACCACTGAGTACCCACCACCTGTACCACTTGAGTACCCACCGCCTGTACCACTGAGCTCCCACCGCCTTTACCACTGAATACCCCCCCGCCTGTACCACTCAGTACCCACCGTCTGTACCACTGAGTAATCACCGCCTGTATGTACCACTGAGCTCCCACCGTCTGTACCACTGAGTACCCACCGCCTGTCCCATCCAGTACCCATCGCCTGTACCACTGAGTACCCACCGCCTGTACCATTCAGTACCCACCGCCTGTAACACTGAGTACCCACCGCCTGTACCACTGAGTTTAAATAAAACTTATGTACAGTTCATTGTAAATATCGCTTGCCTCACATTGCGCTCGGTGCATGGCAACTTGATGGCAACTGGAACGCCATCTGTTGCATTGGGACGTAAAATATCTGGCGAAATGTGGGTATAGACACCTCTGCCTACTAGGGCTTCCAATAGGGTAAATATGGCTCTGGATATAAACACCCATGCGAAGCCGGTGTAGGCCGCTAGTCACTAACCGTCTTACCACAAAAACTTAAACATCTGTTAAGCAAGTGTTTTAAAAAACGTTACCACAAGACCGTGTTTTACGATTGTCTAGAGCTACACGCGGCTTAAACATCGTCTAAACAAAACTTAAACAGGCGTTGAACGCGTACTTAACCTTTAAATAGTGTTTAGTTTAACAAGTGATAGACAACTGTTCAATTTGTCCTGTGTGGTAAAACGGTAAATGTTTGTAAGTATAGTATCGTCTAAAAATTAATAAATAAATATCTTCAGACATACACCCCTATCAACTTGCCTATTTTAAAAAAATATTGCTGCTTGTGTTACGGATACAAGACGACGGATAAATATATTTAATATATACATATAAATCTTCAGAAAATATACAATACATATTATATAAAACATCAAAGATTGGAGCACAAATGCCTGTATTCATCACACAAACGTTTGCCCCCACCGGGGGTCGAACCCAGAACCTCTCGAGACCGGCGCGGCGTACAGGGGAGCGCATGGTTTCGTATAACGTCGATTGTCATAACATCGTTTGTCATACATAGAATGGCATAATCATCAAATAGCATAACACTCATGTCACATATTCCTTCTTACTCATAACATTTAAGTGGCATAACTCTCTAAAGGCATATTATTTTAAAACATAACTATAGAAATTCCTAATTTCATTTAGCACAACATTAGGTAGTCCTAAAATGAATCGAATAATCACCCAGATTCGAAAGAACCAATCCCAAGGAAATGTGTTCTGATAAATATTAGGTTAAGGTTATTTTTTTTTATGACCCCTAAAAACTATATTTGTGCAATCGAAATTTATTTAGTAAACAATTTGAAGCAGAGAAAAACATTATGCGTTGTGATCATTATGCTTTTCATAAGTTGTGCATTTCAAATTTATGCCTTTTAATACTTATGACAAACAATTTTAGCCTATACAATAATAGGACTCTCAAAATTATGCGTCGCGATTTTATGCGTTTTGATGATTATGCCTTTCAAAATTATGGATTTTCATATTATTATAATAAACGTTATGCTTAAAATTACGGAGCCGGCGTACAGACCACTCGAACACGGAGGTCGTAAAAACGAATATAATGAAACACGACTACCTTCCTAAATATTACTAGGTAGGTATATCAGTATAAGGTTTACATGTACGTTTGTGAGTCACTCGTATAAAATCGAGGTGGCTTGGCAGAATCGATACAAAATGAGACCCTACTGTGTGTTCTCGAAGCTTACAAAAATAGATTTTTTTACCGACTAACAAGATGCCTTGGAGAGATTGCTGATTAGCACTAAGGCCACCTATTACAGTTTTCATTTGTACTTAGGTCTATATGTATAAAAATATGAAAATAAATTTACGTATGGTAGCGGCTCATTAAAAACCTACCAACCCATCTCTTCCCTTGGGTGTCGTTGACTTGGAACTGCACAACATCTAAAGCTTATAGCGGCGGCTCACCACCTGTCACGCTGAGAACATGAACAGTCACTGCTTGGTGAAGCGCGGACTATGGAATGGACTGCTTTTGCATAGTCTCTGACTCACCCTTAGGGGATAATAGTCGTGATTAAATGTATGTATATATGTATAAATTAAGCAGCTTATGCCGATTGCGCACTTAAATATCCAAGACTATAAAAAACCGCCCTTTGCCGGGAATGGAGCCAACTTCTAGATATGGCGAGCGCATTGAAACTGACGTAGATATAATACATACAAACCACTAGATCATGGAGTTTTAGTTACAACGAAATTTTTTTATCAAAAAATACACATGTGTGATAAAACTGATAAATTTTATATTATTATCTATCTTTACAATGTTTATTTTCTAACTTGCAATTTTTACTTATTAATTGACTAGGTTAATTATTTAGTAGGCGAGTGTTCCTATAGTAATGATAATTAATTATCACATAAATAGTTATTTATTATACAAGAGTGGAAAGTTCCTTTTTAACCGCGTGCTCGATTTGGATGACCGAGCAAGCGAAGGATTCTTAAGTTGAATCACGAGCGCAGCGAGTGATTCTAAATTAGAATCCTGAGCGTCAGCGAGGGAAACAAACGAGCACAAGGTGAAAAATCTTTCCACTCGAGTGCAATACGTAACTTTTCATCCCACCTCAGCGAGGAAATGACAAAATGAAAAAGAAAACAATTTATAATGACAAAATATTTTTTCACAATTTAAAAAGTTCTAATCATAAATTTGGCACCATAGAGGTTACATTAAATAGGTTTAATGACGTTTTGAATTTACAATTATATTGAGTACTCATTATATGTGATGTTCTAAATTCAAATCTACTTTGCCGCTCAAGCGAATAAAATAGAATTTTCCAGCCAGATTTCGAAGCGCAAAATTACACTTTCCGAGGTGGTGGGATGAAAAAGTCATTTGACAAATGACCGCTTGAAATCTATTAGTGTAATGACTCCATTAATAATTGTAAATAAGACTGATTGTGAGTGAAAAAACCTTTACTTTACCACATATTTCATAGCATTAAACTCGCATTTAACATTTAGTTACGCACCGTTATGCATGACTAGATGGTGAGTCCCGTTTTTCTGTGTGCGAGAACAAGCAAAAAAACAAGATGTTTCTCACCACGAATGTTATACCAGTGTGTATTTCAATGTTTTTTTTAATCATTGCGCAATTATCGAGTGTTAAAGCCGGTAAGTTATTTTTTCTTTTGCTTTTTATTTAGTTTTAAAGAGTTTTTTTTAATGGCATACTTGTAGGCCAGTTCTATGAAGCTTATAAATTTGATAAAACCTTCTTGGAAAACCCTGTGGTGCATTTTGTTTTCTTTTTTCGTTGTTATCTAAGACGAAGCTGATATTCAGTTAACAAGTAAATCAGACTACAAATTGACCTTGCAACCTCTATTTCCTAGGAAGTAAATGCTATTTTTGTAGAGCATCTGTAAACCTTGACATGCTATTTACTGTAAATCTTCCAGTTGTAAAGATAATAATAAATATTTTTTAATTTTATTATATGTTAATAAACTGATGAATCAAACAAAGGCCGAGTTGAGAAAACTTCATTCGTCTTAGAAGTTCACCGGTTCATTCCCGACATGTACCAACAAAAATAAATGACGTAGAACTTTATCATTCTAAGGTTTAGTTATAGTTGTTGCACTTTATGATCGCTCTTAATGCCTTAAGATAGAGTCTAAAGTTAAATGATTTAGTCGCCTGAGCACATCTGCATGTGCAGTTACTGTTTCGTGTAGCGCGGACTATTGGCAGTAGACTGCTTCTGCAGTGTTTTTGTCTAGTCTCTGACTACCCTTAGAGGATAATGGTCGTGATTATATGTATATATGGCCTATTTAGTCGCCTTCGTGAATTGCAATATCTATTTATGAAATAACTAGCTTTTGCCCGCGACTTCGTCCGCGTAGAATAGTTACTTTGGGAGAGTGTGGTGATGTGTAGCCTATAGCCTTTCTCAATAAACAGGCTATTCAACACTGAAAGATTTTTTCAAATTGGAACAGTAGCCTCAATTGGTGGCAATGAAAATGTACTCCTACTCTATTATAAAAAGCAGCATAGTTGCGTAAATTTGTCCTTAAATTCTGGGAGGCGTTATTTAAATTTTTTACACATTCACCCGAATGGCAACCGTCCTATAGGAATATCGGGATAAAAGGTAGCCTATGTCCATTCTCAGGCTCTAGACTACTCTCTGTACCAAATTTCGGTTAAATTGGTTCAGTAGTTTTGACGTGAAAGCGAGACAGACAGAGAGTTACTTTCGCATTTAAATATTGGTATGGATTTGATTTGCAGAACAATTTTTCCTACGAAATGGCAAGGTACTAAAATAGTCATGTCGTTTTGCTGGCGACTGTACAACTAAGTGCGAATAAAACATTATGTGATACATACACTGTTATTGTGTAGGTACATTGTGATGGCGACTTTCCGTACCTATAAGTATAAATATGTACTCTGTGACGACGACTGGCTCGCTATGGATACACACTACATAAACAATAACACATATACACACACTTACACATACATAAACACATATAGACCTACATAGACCCACACATGGTGAACTGATATAAGCGTCTTAATAATACTATCTTAATATATATTATACTTATCTAATAAGAATTTATTTTGTTTATAGATAAAGATGTCAAACAGTTTTGTAATAAATAATTAAGAAGGAGCGAAGTCTCCTGGCACAGGCATCAATATGCTTAAAAGGAGGCTTCGACAACTAATGTATAAAACTGTAATTTGATATGAATAAACAATTTTGACTTTTTGATTTTTTTTTGTTTTGACTGATACTTATATTTCTAAAATGTAAATTGATCTTCTATAGAAAATTATATAATAATATTTGACAGATTTGATGTAGGTATACCTCGTCCTCAGCCCACATACGTCCCACTGCTGGGCATAGGCCTTCCTCATGGAGAAAGACATGCGGAGTATACCTACCTAATTCATAGATACATACCTATGTAGGTATACGTCATACTCATATTGTTTGTGAACGCTGTGCGTGTGTGAATTAAGAAACACGTGCTTAAACAAAAGATATGAAACCTTGAGACTTGAATGAATGCATGTAATTCTATCATCCCTAATTCGTTGAATTACAATAAGTACAATATTTTTGGTGTTCGCTCATATGATACAAGTCATAATTAACCTTTTTTTTTAAAAAGCAAGTTGCATATCTTCAAAATGCTCTATATACCTTTAATCGGAAACTTTGATTGCATTTCCTGTAAAATTTCAAAAAGTGTAATTACGCCATTGTTGCACCAAATGAGCGTGTTGTTCTTTTTGTGTCCGGGGTACAAAAATAATGTACCAACTGCTTTTCTTGCCTAGCATGTCGTAAAAGGCGACTAAGGGCGTATCGAGTACTGGGTCTGTGATTGTGTAGGCAATGAGCTAGCCACTTGTTACTACTCTTTCACGATTTTTCATCTGACCAAACCCAATTTTTGTATGGCTAAGTGTGGTCTTAAGGAACACAGTGCTCCTTGGAGTCTGCCTACCCCTTCGGGAATTGAGGCGTGATTATATAATATATATGTATTTTTGGTGAGTTTTCGCAGTCCCAAACATTGAGAGGCGCCCACGCATACTGTAAAGAAGAGCTGATCAATGTAACTTAAATTAAGAAAATGCTAGGTATTTAGTTAAATTATAGAATAGGAATGCAGTTGAATCTAACTTATCTTATTTAGTATAATGTTGACACCACTATTTACCACCACCACTGTTGCTATAGCGACCGGTACCAAAGGCTAAATGTGCTTTCCATAGCACTGAGGGACTCGAGATCACAAAGTTTTGGTCACCCATCTGAGAACAGACCATGGCGAAAACGCTTTGCATCTAATATCGAGAGCCAAAGAGTGCGAACTGCGAACCATTACGAAGCTTCCATTAGGTACTTTAAGTGTAGACTTCAAAATACGGAAATCTTTTTAATTAAGTACTAATTACCTGTAGGTAGTGCTATTAGTGAATTATTTCCTCTTGCAGGAAGGAAATATTTGAGCAATTAGTAATAAACACCTGTGTAACGATTTCATTTACTTGTATCTATGGTAAAAAGGCAAACGCAGTGTAGAAAATTCAGTTTTGATGTTAAATAAGAACAAATGTAATATGGTTTTACACTTTAACACTTTGGCACTTTGACTTTGGCTTTGGGTTTTACACTTTGGTTAACACTTTAATTTTTCAGAATAAAAAGTTTCTAAGATGTTGACCAGGGGTATAAGGTATCACCATGCAAAATTTCATTGAAATCGGTCCAGCCATTTCGGAGATTAGCCGGTACAACTAGACAAACAGAGAGGGAGAGAAATAAAAATTAAAACAAAAAAAATTTTTTGTTCTTTCCCTCTTTCTTGGTTTTAACATTTTTTTCTATGTATAGAAATTCGACTTCAACAGTTTTATTAAGTATAATGTATAAATAATTATTCTAATAATAATGATATATATAAGCCACGCCTTTTTCCTGAACTGTTAAGCAAAGATTGCTTAATTTTACTGTCTGCGTTCCTTATTAAGTATAAGTTATATATCCTATATTTCTAAAGTTTAAAATTTTCCATGTTTTGGAATACCTATGCACCCTTTGATTGTTGATATGTTAACAACCGACATACTAATAGATTGACGTCAATGCATTCTACACAATTCTACATAAGGCGAGTTCTCATTAATCATAACGTTTCGTTTGAACGTTGAGCTGTGTTTATTTCTTGAATGTCTCTATACTCATGTAACAGTGGAGGGCACGCGAAGCGATATTCACAGTAAGGTACGGTGGTACAGGCGGCAGGGATCGATCTAGCGACCTCTTGCACGAGCAGTGACGTCTTTGTCAACTCGGCTATCAATTATACTACAACAATATGTTTTATTATGGTCTGCTTTTGAGTAGCAGTAAACCTGAAGACTTCTTCTTTTTCTTCAATCAATCTTCTTCCGCAACTTGACGTCTAGTTTGCACCTGTTTTATGTCGGAGGGTGAATGCTAGATCACTCCAGCCATCCAAGCGCCTTCACGTCGCTGAGGGCCTCCCGGAGGGTACCCGTTCTGCCCAGGTACTTAGCCCGGCATTCCGCCAGCCATTACGCTCCACCATGACGTGGGAAGCTGTTTCTTCTGTCGCCATGCACGCCCTCAGCAGACTGTCTGTGACACCTATGTTGAAAAGATGTTTGTTAAAAAGGCTGCGTCCCGTGATTGCACCTGTTACAAGGCGCAGCCTACATTTATCCAGCCGCATTAATCCCTGGATAGGCGTGGCTCAACTCGTGGTAGTGCAAGTCTAGCCTGCCTGCAGTCGGCCAGGTTTCTCCAGTATTCATTGTGTAAGAATGATGTGTGTTGTTGGATCTACCTTTAAACCAACGACGAGGACTTAGTAAATTTGTATAGGTGAGCTGAGTTTCCTCCACTTAAAATTTTACACGTTACAGATTGTACCTTATCATTGAACAAGGATTTTGCACAGCCATCGCCTGTGTTCCTCCAAGATGGTCACTACTTGAACATCGAGGCGAACGCCGTGGTGACGGTGAAGCGGTCTGACACCCTGATGGTGGCCTGCCCGGGAGACAAAAGGAAGATTTTCCTGAACAATGTCACCAGCGGACTTAGTGAATTGGTAGGTGAAGAACCGAGGTCCAGGTTTTCACATCAAGGTTTAGCAAGGCATGTTCAGATGATACGCATGAAAATGCAATATTAATAGGTACATGAGCGAATGTATCTCGACCAAATTAAAGACGTTCTAGGCCAGGTCAAAAGTACCCGAAATCGTCGAGCATGCATGAGGACTGTAATGAGAGTTGATGAAGCGAAAGATATATGCAGGGTTCGAGGCAAGTGGAAGGCTGTAATCTCTGCCTACCCCTGTGGGAAAAAGGCGTGACTTATGTATGCATACATACAAGATTTGATAAATTTGATGGAATTCCATTTGTGTGCCCCTGTTAGGTACTATAGTATAGATGACAGGTCACAGACCCAGTAATTTTACTGTCTGTCGCTTGCCTGTTGTGCTTTTCGATAAAAAAGATTCCGCAAACGACCCCGTAAAAGATTCCGTAAAGAGTCCAGTAAGTAATTCTGTCTTCCCAGTAAGTAAATCTAGAAATTATGAATTTTCGTCATCAGCCTATTGTCCAACTGCTGGGCACAGGCCTCACTCGTGGAGAAACACATGAGGAGGTGCAACTTGCAATAGCTGTCGGGCTTGCAATAGCCATTAGCCCGAAACCGTGCTTCCGAAAACACGTTAGGCCGTTGCCGAGGAGGAGTGTTAAGTAGAACTAAGCCGGTCTGTGCTCTCAACGCGCGAGCCTAGCGAGCAAGGCGAACGTGCCACGGCAGCGGCCGGCGAAGCGCCAGAATCGATATTTTCTTAAGAATATTTTTCAATTTTAGAATAGTTAATTATGTCTTAAGATGGTTATGCCATTTGTAATTATGCGTAAGTATATTTAGTGTAGATTCCATTATACCGATTCATATTATGCTTGAAAATTTTATGCCAGCAGATAGGAACCGAGTTCGAGATCTCAAAGTTTTGGTTACCCATCCAAGGCCTGAACATGGCGAAGATAGCTTCGTTTTGAAATCAACCAAAGCGTGCCTACACCACCGAGCTCCTCGAAGTTGTGTTTTCTCTCTTTGATCATACCACTTTTCAGGAAGCACATTGCATTAATAACAACACCTTCAGAGTGAACCGGTGGACGGGGCCGTTCAAAGCCATAAGATGCAACACCCAGCCTTGGTTCTCGGCTGAAGAGACTGGCGACTCGTGTTATGGCGGGAACAAGATGTACAGGTAAGAATCTGTAGCGGTTACATCATAGCGCGCTCCGATATCAAGTAACCGAGAAGTGGTTGATCAGCAAAAAGTATGCTAGTGATTAAATAATATGGGAGTCAAATTGATATAGACCGACTGACTACAGCAATAACGAATATTTTAGATTAGCAAGCCTAAATCACGATGGCAGAGTTTCTAAGACAGATTAAGTCTTCCCTTTTCGCTGAGGGTGCGGCAGGCCTTCCCGCACCCCAAAAATCTATATTCTTATTTTAGCTTTGATTGCGTATAAAATCTAGTTACAATGAGCTTCTAAAGTAGGCGCAAAGTCGCGAGGCTATGATTGGAATTTCTTTGCGTGATCGAATCAGAAATGAAGAGAGAGAAATGCCTGAATTCATCTCCTAAACATTTGCCCCACCGGGGATCGAACCCGGAACCTCTCGAGATGGCGACGCATTGAGACCGGTACACAGACCACTCAACCACGGAGGTCGTCATTCTGACCTATATCTCTGCTTACTCCTTCGAAGATAATGGAGTACTAATGATTGTCCGGTATAACAAAGCCCTTTGTGTTTACAGGGTCGGCTACAAGGTACGCAATGCTTTCTACCCTCTCTACGAGGCATGCTTCAACAAGCATCTGCTCAGTACTCTGTATGTGATCCATGAAGTATCTCCGAGAAGCAAGACTATTCAAGCAGGGCAACGACCACAGTTTATTGGTAAAATATTGATATTTGTCATGTTAGGCTCCAAAATAAAGTAAAAGACATGAAACTTAATACATACATACATATAATCACGACTATTATCCCCTAAGGGTTAGTCAAAGACTTGGCAAAAGCACCGCAAAAACAGTCCACTGCCATAGTCCGCGCTTCACCAAGCAGTGACTCAGCGTGACAGGTGGTGAGCCTGTCGCCGCTATAAACTATTGGACGGTTGTGCAATTCTAAGTCCATTAGTCACCTTTTACGACACCCAAGGGAAGAGATGGGTTGGTTATCTATAAATGAGCCGCTACCACACGACTCCTTAATAATATTGGTAAAAATATGGTGTCGATAGATCTCTAGTACGTCACCGGCCGGAAGCCGCTTAGGCGGGGGACGCTAATACCGATCGGTGGACATTCTTGTGAGATTCTAGTTTCTCTTAGTCGCTAGTTTGTTATTATTATGTGTAATAAAATCAATGTATTATTTCGCAGAAGGCGATTTATTCGGGAAAGTAAGAATGTCGAACTTATACAAGTCGAAGAGTCAGACAGATCGACTGAATGCATTGTTAGGGGGAGGCTGCGGCGACAAATACATCACTAACAAGCAGGTAAGCTATTATACTGAAACAAATCTATACATATAATAAAACTGTAGAGGTCGAATGTCTGTACATCGGAAAAGAAATACTTATAATCAAGTCAGGGGGATGTAAAAAGAGGGAAAATATTAATTCTTTTCTCTGTTTGTACGGGCTAATCTCCGAAATGGCTGGACCAATTTTTTATTAAATTTTGCATGATGATACCTGATTATTCCGGAAAATTAAAGGGTTCCCGTGGGATAGTTAAAAAACCATAGAACCGCGGACAAACTCGCGGGCAACAGCTAGTAACTACATTCAAAAATAAGTCACTTGATTTAGGCACTAACAATTTGGTCCTATATCCCTTTGCTTTCCGAAGGTATCTCATCAGACTCAGCTACTTACCATCAGATGGTGTTGAGTTATTGACTGACCTTTCTATATATTGGGTCCTTACCTATGAAATTGGTGTTTTTATTCTGTCTTAGTATTTTGTCTGTAACTATTAAGATTCAGAGAATCCTAAAAAATAATATCCTCGTCTAAAAATAGACTATATTTTTGAGCTCTTTTGATTTGTTTTGATAATTTGTTGTAAGTTTAATTGTGTTAAAATTAGACACGGAGACAACTCTTTTTAAGTGCCTCCCGAATACATCATTTTATTTGCATTCACTTAAAAACGATAAATAATTTTTATGATATTACACATATTACTAAAGCTTGTCTAATGATACATGCCAAATATTATTATCTCTGGATTTGTCGTTGTGAAGAAAAGTGATAAAATGTTAGTATGGAAAATGCAGAATTCCCCAAAATTTCCATACAAAACACCAATTTCATAGGTAAAGACCTAATATATAAATATCGGTGGTGCTTCAGTAATTATCAAATTGTCCTTAATAACTTCCAGTTCCTTAACCGGGGACACTTAGCTCCGCGTGCAGACTTTCCAATGCGCGCTGAGCAACGCGCGTCGTTCCATTACGTGAACAGCGCGCCGCAATGGATGCGGGGCAACGCTGGCGACTGGGCAGCCTTGGAAGAGGTGCGTTGTACGAATTACTGTCTCTTCAAGAAGAGGGCGAGGAACATACATACATATACATACATACAATCACGCTTGTAATCCCCGAAAGGGTAGGTAGAGTCCAAGGAGCACCGTGTTCCTTAAGACCACATTTAGCCATACAAAAATTGGGTTTGGTCAGATGGAAAATCGTGAGAGTAGTAACAAGTGGCTAGCTCATCGCCTACACAATCACAGACGCAGCATCCAATACGCCCGTCGCCTTTTACGACATGCTAGGCAAGAAAAGCAGTTGGTACATTCTGTTTGCGTCCCGGACTAACACGGGAGCGAGGCGAGGAAAAAAGTTGAAAATCACCCAGAAGTTAAGTGGAACCACTGTGGAACAGATCCCCGTCTAATGCAATATTAGACTTAAGGAAGTCTTTCGTTTTATTGTAATAATTTTTATAAAGAAAAGTTAGTTATTCGTGTTGGGTAGAAACGGTTCCAATAACGATCGGGAGTTCAGGACCAACGACTTAACGTGCCTTCCGTAGCACGGAGGAGTTTGAGATCACAAAGTTTTGGTCACCCATCCACGGCAAGACCATGGCGAACGTAGCTTTGTTTTCAATATCGAAAGCCAAAGCCTAACCACTACGTCAGCAAGCTATATCTACAAATAAAGGGAAATCTATTCTAATTTACATTATGTCAAACAATGGCTGATAATTGGCCTAACCTATCCTAACTATATACATCCCAATGCTGGGCACAGGCCATGAGTTCGGGACGTAGCATCAGCACGCTGGCTCTAATTTTTATAGGGTGTATAAACAGTAGACGCGAATAATTTTTATTCACTTCTATTATGTAAGCTACATACATACATAGGTACATCATATCATCTCGCCTCTTTCCCCGTAGGGGTAGGCTGGGGTAGGCAATGGTGTTAAACACCCTCTTTTCGCCAGATATATTAGGTCCCCATGTTACGAGCCTGTTGCCATGCACCGGGCACAATGTGAGGCAAGCGATATTCACAGTGAACTATACGTAAGTTTAATTCAAACTCATTGGTACAGGCGGTGGGATCGAACGAGTAAGGCCCCGTTCGTCCCAACTCGGCTACCGTTGCCTATGTTAGCTAATTACTTCTAATCTAAATATCCAATTACATTTGATTTAAAATTCTAATATGGCCCTTTGACTTCTTATTTCCTCCGTTTTTGGGCCAGTGGCCATTGAATTTGGTTTCGACAATGATTGTTACATAATACCAAGTACTAGAGATGTGCCGCATAGTGGTTTCGCCGAATAACCTGTGAGCTAAAACCGAATACCGAATATTATTCGGTTTAACCTTTACCGAACCGGATATTCGGCCGAATTATTCGGTTTCCAATTACTTTGTTTAGCCAAACTAAGTATATTTGGTTTCCAAAGCAACTTTAAAATCAACTTTTATGTCCGCAGGCTCTCCGTCGTCGTATATTATCGCTGGGTCGACCAGTGACAGTGTACACCGGCACCCACGGGGTGATGACGTTGGCCTACGACGCAGGCGTTACTAAAGAGTTCTACTTGGACGTGGACGCCAACAAGAACGACATTGTGCCTGTTCCGATGTACTTCTTCAAGGTCTGTTTATTACTAATACTTCTGACTGCACTCCTATAAACCAGCCCATTGTTATGGATAAGACTGGATGACGTGTAGGTAAGGGCGTGTAAGCGGTAAGAGGTTCCGGGTTCAATCCCCGGTGGGGGCAGATGTTTGGTTGATGAATTTTCAGGCATTTGTTCTCCAGTCTTGGATGTTTATATATATTTATATATATTCAGGGTATTTATATGTATTTATCTGTTAAATATATTTATCCGTCATGTAGTGTCTGTAACACAAGCAGCATTAGTTGCTTAAAATGGCTAGTTGATAGGTGTGAATTTCTGAGGATATTTATTTATTTAACTATACAGGCGTCCCACGCCTAATCTACATGGAGGGAAAGTCCCTTAAATATCAGATAGAACATAATGAAAGAAGACATCATTTGCATTTCATAAACAGTTTAAACTGCACTCATAGATATAAAGAAAAATATTTAACCTGTAGCTTTATCATACCGATCGAAAGGTTTCATCGTGAGGATAATTTTTTGCTAAATAAAATAATACCAGACAACACTACACAATCAACAATATCGACAGTTAAGAATCAATAATGTCTATCTCAATTTTTGGTTATTTTTACTTTTTCAAATTAATAGATTTAAAGTCCAAATTGGCATAGATTGTTTAATCAGCTACCTCAATATTCACAGTATTTCCAGCATTAATTTACCTGTTTTAGCGATTGTAACATATCAGGTAATTTATTAGCTCAAGCCAAGAAATGTTTTTTTTATCTACTGTAAATTTGACTTTTTTGAGATTAGAGAGACACTATTGATTCTTAACCGTAGATATACTGGTCTAATAACAAATGACACATCACGTCCTTAATATTGAAATATGGTTTATTTAATTACAGGTAGTATACGACCCCAAAACGAAGAAAGCAGCAGCCTTCATATCGATCAACTCCTCTTTCTACACCGACAGCCAGATCCGTAACCTGACGTTCTGCTATGACATCTGCGACGGCGACCCGAAGTTCAGCTGGCTTCGCTGGCGCTCGAACGATGGAACGTTTAGCTTTTGCTGCGAATACCAGGACTTTATAGGCACAGTGAAGTCTCTGCCTCATCTGGATGTGGACGGATTGTTTTATTAGATAAAATATACTTACCTTGTAATATTTCTATTATTCATCGCAGCAAATCTTCATATGAAATTTTCTCCAAAACTGGTTCTCGTTCCGCGCTGCTCAATCGTGGAACTGTCTTCCAGATTCAATCCAGAAAAGTCCATCCATATCTTCTTTTAAAACTAGAATAAAGCAGGGGTCGGATACCGGTATATTTTTTGAAACGTTACCGGCCTAAATGCCTAAAGAACTTTAAAAAAGGAACGTTTTAAAAAACGTTAATGAAGAACAAAAAAACATTACGATTTCGTTCGTAAAACGTTTTTATTTTAACAAAAAAAATTTTTGTATCCATAGCCCCACCCATTAAACCGATTTTTGAAAAAGTTCCCATTTCGTTTTCGTTTCGAACGCAATGTAAAGAACACAATACAAAAGAGGTTCGAAACGTTTCAAAGACGTTATTTAAATAACGGTTCCAACCCTTGGAATAAAGTATTATTATATCACAACAAATTATACTATATAATCAGAACAATACATTATTCCATCTTTTTTTCAAAATCATAATCATTAATTTGTTAAACATAGGTGGTTGTATACAGATGCCAAATATTTTTAATTTGTCTCACTCTTGTTTATTGTAAATATGCAGTTTTATATGTATTTATTTTGATATTATAATAATGACATAGTTTATTCCTTGTTTCTATTTGATGTTTATCAGTTATATCGTCTTTTTTTTTTTCGTTCTAATACAATAGTAAAATGAACATTCATGGGTTGACTTGAAGACATCTCTTTTAGGGATAAGTCCGCAATTGTAAAGTATATTATTAATTAGATGTTTTGTTTATTGTGTTAAAATGCAGTAAAGATTATTATTATTATGGATGACAAGATTTTTATACTGAAAGCTTGATCCGTAACCTGCTCTATTCTCAAATGTCGAAAAACGGTTCAGGGAAAATCTATAGCTCACTTTTTATTCCGACGAATTAGAGCGAGCGAGCGAGCGGTCCCGTGTTAGTCCGGGACAGAAAAAGAATGTACCAACTGCTTTTCTTGCCTAGCATGTCGTAAAAGGCGACTGAGGGCGTATTGGGTACTGGGTCTGTGATTGTGTAGGCGATGAGCTAGCCACTTGTTACTACTCTTTCACGATTTTTCATCTGACCAAACCCAATTTTTGTATGGCTCAATGTGGTCTTAAGGAACACAGTGCTCCTTGGACTCTGCCTACCGCTTCGGGGATTACAGGCGTGATTGTATGTATGTATGAATTAGAGGTATTTATTTAGTACGTGACATTCCCAATCGAATCCGCGAACCACGAGATGAGAATAGGGACTGTTCAGGCACGAGCTAGTTGAAAATGTATTGAGGAATTTTCAGTTTTTTTTTGTATTATCAGACGATTTGTATTATTTATTGACTGCTTAGTTAATATAAGAAAGTGTAGTTTGTAGGTTTATGGCGTTGTAGGTGGTAATCCCTAGCTCTACTGAACCGATTTGAAAATTTCCGTCACTATTGGTAAGCTACACTATCCCTGAGTGACATAGGCTACATAATATTTTGAAAGAGTATTTTTTTAAATACCTATCTACCCATGCGAAGCCGGGGTCGCATAGCAAAAATTAACATTAAAATAAATTATTATATTCGTTGTTCATAGAAAAGAAATACTTAAAACCAAAACTTTTTTTTTGTTTCTCTGTTTGTATGGGCTAATCTGCCAAATAGGACCCGATTCCAATGAAATTTCGCATGTGATACCTTATATCCCTGGTCAACATCTTCCTTCATTATGGAAAATTAAAGGGTTCCCGTGGGATAGTTAAAAAAACCATAGTAACCGCAGATGAAGTCTTAACAGCTAGTTTACCCAATAAAGCACAAAATAAATAATTATGTCTTTAGCATCAAGACACAGATTGTTAAAAATAAGTAAGCAAATAAATACAATCATACACAAGAACTATTTATTTCATTTCACCGGCAACTCATCCCCCCAGTTACAAGACCGTGCACATCTGTATGTAATCTGATCGTATTTTGCCTTTGAAAATATAACCTCTTTTAATTCACCTCGCGCTGTGCATAACCTACAAATGGTGTGGCCAGATCTTACTATTGGAGCTCTAACAATCCTTGGCCACTGTGGGTCGTCAGTTGGACGATGACCTTTCCTTAATATTACATATGAAAAAGTATCCGCTGACACTTCTGACTTGGAGGGAAACGCTAGCGATTCATATTTCATAAGAAAATTGCATGGGGTTTCTTGTTCTAAATACCTTGGGCATACATTATCATTTGGACAAGGGGAAAAAGCATAACCATTTTGTCTGCCCTTCTGTAAGTTTAATACAAACTCCCTTGCTTCATTAACAATTTTAAAACCAGCATTAGAGCCTTGTTCGACAATTATTAAGAAATCCTCAGTCTTGTTCCATAACTTCTGTATTGTTTCCAACCTGCTCTTCATACTTGGCATTTCAAACAATGTAAATGCTGATAATACTATACTATATTTCAAATCTGTAGATGCTGGTAGAAACTGCCTTTGGAAATATGCTTTGAAGGGCATTTCAACGTTATCTTTCCCTTCGCAAAGTATCAAACGTGCTAGGTCATTCATGTGTGTTGAAGTGTCTACACAATAATACTCAAATATATTACCCTTCCAGTATGTGTTTACAGCCCATGTGCCTGTACCGACACCAGATCCAAAATCAAAGAAGCTTCTAGGCTTATAATCCGGCAATTTCTTTCGTATTTCATCTAGAATACGAATCAAAATTGCATATTCCGGTGCAGCTCTCAACATAAGGTACTGCAAACATGTTGCCTTATCATATGAAATATTTCCCCAACTATAAACATTTTTCTTCAAAATATTGAATACTTTCGTCTTTACCTTCGTGTTTATTTGCTCCATTTCATCATTTGAGAGTTCTTTATCGATTTTTGATAGTGCTTTCTTACTTACACTGTCATAAAGTTTCTGGGCTTTTAAATCTATTTCGCTTTCTTCTGGTGGTAATAATCTTGATCGTAAATAATTATTGAGCTTAATGCTGTCTTGATAAAGTGCTCTGGCACCGCTGTCTTCCAAAACTATCTGAACTGCTTTATGTATATCTGGTGGTAATTTTGCAGTCTTAACTCTTGTTGTCCCGGGATGTTTTCTTGGCTTATATTCATTTTTCTCGAAGCCTTCCTTTAAATTTGCATCAACAGAAACTCTGGTTGAATAACTTGCTGATAAAGTTGAAAAGTAACGTAATTGCAACTTTCTAAACATCTTTCTAACCTCAAACACCGTATTTTGGATTTGGACTGTGACACTGACAGTTTGGTTGGTTTCTAAAGACTATTATTGTTTGATCTAAATAATACCATCATTAATTTTTCAGTACAACATGCGGACAGAGATGTACATTTAATATTAAAAAGAAATTAAGTAAACGCTTAGAGTAAACGTAAGTAAATACGTATTGATTGGTCTTGGCAATTAACGGTCGGAAATAAATCGTATTCGTTTTAAGAATTAAGCTTACTTTGTAAATTGGTCATCCTTTTTTTAAAAGGCACTGGGTAAGCTATTTTGGCCAGATACACATATATTTATTTTCTCAAATTAGGCTTATAATTTCTAAGCTATGTGTTCTGTGATTCTAAGTCTCAAATCTGTAAAGCCGGGTCCGCTTCGCCGCGTAATTATTATTATTATCAGGCAGACAGTTGGTGCAACTGATAATGCCTGTATCTAAATAAAATCAAGTAGTACACCGACCAAACATAATCCACCGTGTGTTTTCCTTCACTTGATATTGGCAGTATAGGTTGTCTGGCTTGATCGACGACCAGTTGCCAAACACCCAATAATAATAATAATAATATTTTATTCAAAGTCAAAGTCAAAGTCAAATAATTTATTCAGTTTAGGTATTTACATACTCTTATGAATGTCAAATTATGCCAACCGTTCACTAGCTACCAGGAGGCCTTGTTCTGAGAAGAACGGGCAAGAAACTCAGCAAGTTGTTTCCTCCCTTTACAATATAATAGTTGTTTTTGAAAGATTTTACAGTATGCATTGTCAAGAGAACAAAGAAATTGTTAATGTCAATATCGTTTCTTTATGTTTCAGGATGTATCTGTCCAGCCCGATTTTAAATTGGTTAGTGTTTTTAGCCAACACTATCTTTTGGGAGTCTATTCCATGCTTCAACTCTCTATTAATTATGTTTGTAAATGTAAATTCTTGTTATTCAAGGAAGAAGAGGGGGTAATTTGTTAAAAATTCTTCTTACCAATGATCACCACACAAACCCTAAGGAATACACTAAGTTGACATAATTATTTTAAAAACATATGAATTCCAAGATCAAAAATAACATTTATTAAATTAACAAAAACCTTAAAACATATTCAATTTAACTAAAACTAACTACTAAGATTTAATATTTCCAGTGTCCTGTGCCTGTTTGTGCTTGCTAATGCAATCTCTGAAGTCATTTACTTCTGTCTGACACTGTCTCCAGTCCTTAGTGGTTGCAATACATTCCTGAAAGGAAACAGTGCAATTAATATTAATTTGCAAAATGTGCCTACTTACTTAAACTAAAACAATCAATGACCTGTTTGAGCATGAGTTGAGATATATTATTTTATTAATTATATATAACTACTTTAACTGCGCTAGAACCGATTCAGTTTTGTTTTCTATTTCAATGGATAGGTAAGAATTTTAGTATCTTACTTTTCCATTATAGTAATAAATAATTATTTATTTTAATCATAAATTCAAGAACGTCAATACAGGAAAATGCATTTAGTCTTGACAATAAATACATTAAATTGGCGATAATATTTTTAATTTTTATTTGGAAATAAGGAAAAATTAAAACCTTAAATTAAAAATTGTCGATCAACGTTACCTGAACTTTATAATGTAATTCTAAACATCCAGTTTTCTTCAACATTGACTCTACAGGATCATCGTCACTGTCTTCAGTTTTTTCTCTTGGTTTAATCGTCATTTTATGTAAGAAAGCTTAATATTTTAATGAACAAAACATAACCTCACCACTCAACCATAACATAAATGTCATAATCAGCTGAGTAATTGACATTGAACGTCAAAGTGCTTTTTTTTTTTTTTTTGTAAAATTCTCCCGTACGGAAGGCAAAGGGAACGAAGCTCATACAGCCATGTCTGCAATATATATATCTTCAGTAGTTTGCATTGAAATGCTAGTGTAATGCATTTCAATGCATCTTGGGAGACTTTGGCGTCAAACGATCGATGGCAGACACTGTGGTGCTACTAGGATGAGGTGGATTACCACGATAAAAAACTCATCACTTTTCACACCACTTGACGTTTATTTCGATAATCCTCCATATTGCACATCATCACAGACACTCATTACACAAAACTACACTGATTTTACGTAACAATATCCACTCCGTACAATATTACAATCATCGAAATAAAAATCACGTCCGCCATAGTTGAATGCCGCCAAAACTCTCCCGCTTTTTTTTTTTGTAAAATTCTCCCGTAGGGAAGGCAAAGGGAACGAAGCCCATACAGCCATGTCTGCAATATATATATCTTCAGTAGTTTGCATTGAAATGCTAGTGTAATGCATTTCAATGCATCTTGGGAGAGTTTGGCGTCAAACGATCGATGGCAGACACTGTGGTGCTACTTGGATGAGGTGGATTACCGCGATAAAAAACTCAACACTTTTCACACCACTTGACGTTTATTTTGATAATCCTCCATATTGCACATCATCACAGACACTTATTACACAAAACTACACTGATTTTACGTAACAATATCCACTCCGTACAATATTATAATCATCGAAATAAAAATCACGTCCGCCATAGTTGAATGCCGCCAAAACTCCAATGCTTTTTTTTATTTGTGGCAAATGCAGCCAGATTTAAAATCTTCGCATCTTAAGGAAGTAAACTCAACATTCAAATAGCTAAAATAATATGATTGTGATTAAAGTCGTAAACAAGCAAAACTGCGCATTAATCTGAATGTATATATTGCCTAGAACTGGAATACTCAATAATTTATTGCGTTTCATAGGAAGGTGCAAGGTTAGCGAATAAATAACTTGCCATCTGTAATTTAAAAATTCAGTAGTGGACGCCATCATTTTGTTCCAAAAATGAATTCAAAAATCTTCAAGTAGCAGGAAAAGACTCATGGAAGAAGATAAATCAATATGTAACAAGTGCTTTATTTTCATACTACCACAAAAGAATAGTTATGACATAAAACAGCGATAGGAGATCTAAGAACCTCGGTGGCGTGGTGGCTTTCGATATCGAAAACATAGCTGCTTTCGCCATGGCCAGGCCTTGGATGGGTGACCAAAACGTGATCTTGAACTTGTCCGTGCTTCGGAAAGCACCTCAATTGGTCCCGGTCGCTAATGCAACCGTTTCTACCTATCAACCCGCATTGTGGGCCAGCGTGATGGTGTAACGGTCCATACTCCTCAGGTGTTTCTCCATGACGAAGGCCTAAGCCCAGCTGTGGGCATATATAGGCTGAGAACGAGGAGAATTAAGAAAACGACCCTCTTCGTTCTGAAGGTCGCCAGTTCTCAATCCCTCACGTTTTTTAACACCTCAACGTACCTCTTCGGGGACACAGGCGTGCGTTATGTAATCAATAAAACACAAACAGCTATATAAATAAGAAAATTTATTTATAATTAACAAAATAACTAAACATCTACGCTAGGATCTTGCTCTTGTTTCTGAGGGCGACGTAGGCGACCACCACGGAAATGCCAGTGGCCAGCACCTCCGAGTTCACCCAGGGTCCAGAGTAACCTGAAAAGAATGGAAAAAAATATTAAAAAATGACAGACTTCATTTTTTTGTCAATTAAAAAAATGGCTCGGTGTATGCTAAAATTTTTTACTTTTAAAGGCCAAGCTTATAATTAAAATCGTCAAAATTGAACTTCTTACATAGTAAAATGAGAAAAAAAACTAATTAAATTCACTGCCGCGAAAGCTTGTAGCAAGTACAGTCAGCATCAAAAGTAGATGGCCATATATCTTAGTACAGTCAAATTAAATGTTCTTAGCAATAGACAAAATGTGTCTAGTAATAATATCGCACATTGAACACGTGTGTGTAACAGTACTAATGTGATGAGTACCTAGACTTCTAATGCCGACTGTACATCCACAGCGCGTTGACTGCGGTTGTAATCGATACAATGCTATATTTTGACTGGAGACCTCATAATAACACCGCAAGACTTAGTTCGGCTGCTTAAGCCATGAAAAAGATTGTTGTCTGATGGTCAAACGGCGAGGCTTGTATATCTTAGCTACTTTCATAGGTTATGGTCTTATGGTCATATGGTCTGCTGTTATGGAGCACAGCAGCCGTTGGTTTTTTTATTACAAAAAAAAACCGCCCGTCGTTTAATCTTAATAATGTTTAGTTCAATTTGCCACTCTCAAGTACTGAAACATTAATACAAGTACCATTCACTCTTTCATAGGCATTGTTATTTTGATGAGTTAATGTAATAAGAGATTACAATTTAAAATCATTGTTAATACTGTATTATTGTAACACTGATAAATAAATTGTATGATTGGCTATTTAAAAAAGTGGCACATGAGTTTCTTGCCGGGTTCTTTTCATGTAAAGCCTTACGCTCTGAATCTGATCGCTTGTATCGATTACAACCACAGTCAAAGCGCTCTGTGGATATACTTGCTGCAAGCGCTCGCGGCAGTGAAATTTATTAGTTTTTTTTTTTTATTCTTAAAATTTACTTTATAAAAAATGTGACTATGTTTAATGTTGACGATTTTAAGTGCTAAGTTTAGCCTTTGTAATAAAATTTTTTTGATCTTCTAGTAGTTCTATTATTTCACACAGCGCGTTCGGATATCTCCTCGAGCATTGCCAATAGCAACAGAAGTGAAACGTAATAATAAACTTTAGTGCTATGATTCAAAGCTCTTTTTAAACGTGATAAAATTCTCTGCTCTCCGAGCCGGTCTGTGTGAAAGAACTCTTAACCAAACTCAGTTTTTCAGGCGGTGGAATCATACCCTCAACCTTTAACAAGTGCGTCATTCAACTCGGCTACAGCTGCCTCTGACTGTAAATAGTAAAAGACTAATTCTGTAAAAAACTAGCCAAGTCTCCCAAAAAAGTAACGAAATCTAGACAAAGTTGTGCCAAGTCTAAGGTTGCTTACTGCGATTTCTTTATTATTATATTATAGTTAAAAACAAGCAGCTCCATCGAGACTTGGCTAGTTTTTTACAGAATGTTTTTGGTGGGATTTCCTTTTGTAGAAACGTAATATTGATTTATTTTATTAGATTGTCTTATTTTACACAGTTTTTTTTTCTCTAATAGTTTGGTTGGGCTCTTGTGTTTTCTAATCAGGGTCACCAGGTACACCAGACCTTCGATTATCCTAGTTTTTATAGTTTTCCCTTTATGTGGCCATTAAACCCTAACTCTGTACCAAATTTCAGCTCTCTGAGTTTATGAGAAGTACTATTTATATTCTGATGATCATGAGTGAGTGGGTGTCATAAATGCGAAACTTTGCTATCGCTTAACTTCGAAACTAATTGACCTACAGACTTCAAATTTTGGATTTTAAGTATGTGATTGTATCTTACTGGATGACGAAAATTTCTGCGTTCTGGTCTTATCCAGAGGTTCTCGAATAGGGGCCTGAAAATGTGGCGAAATTGTTCCAGTAAAGGATGGTACGGCAGTGTTTGCTTCGCGCTCGACTTGGCAGGGCACTGCGGTGCCCCCCGGTATATACATAGTCCAGTATATCAAAATGTTCAAGTATACATACTGCCGGGATGCTGTAGCTGTATGGCAAGCAGCGGCGACACGGCCGCGTTGGGGTCGGCGCGGCGCGCGCGACGGAGCGACGCGAAGCCCTCCTCGTCAAGGATATGGATCTCATGCACCCCCGAGCGCGCCTTCGCTGGCTCTTCTGTCCAGGATACCTTGAATGGACGGAATAATTAATTAGGAGATACAGAAATACACTAACAATAGATCGTCCTATATACTTCCCATTGCTGGGCACAGGTTTTCCTCGTGGAACACATGAGGAGTGTGGGCCGTAACACCACCACACTGCCGCTGACCCAATGCGGGTTGGTGGGTAGGAATGGTTGCAATAGTGACGGACCGACGGCTTAACGTGCGTTCTAAGGCACGAAGGAGTTCGAGGTCACAAAGTTTTGGTCACCCATCCAAGGGCTGACCTTGGCAAGGGTAGCTTTTTTTTCGATATTGAAAGCCTAAGCAAACAAACCTCTACACCACCGAGCTCCATGTGTACTAAAGCCTCCATAAAATATTAGGTAAAAAAAAATACCAAAGTCCTGAAATACTAATTCTATATGGGACTACTCACTTAAATCAGAGCCAACATCGTGGCAGTGGTGGGCACCCTATATCACCTCTTAGATCGCCTTGTGTGTAGGCAAATCGCTATGATTTTTATCATGTACAGTAGACTCCTTTAGATACAACTTTATTTTTATTTTATTTATTTATTTATTAAGCAACAAGTGTAACATTATGTCATTACGGAGTAACACAATACCAAATTAACAATGGAGTGTAATTAATTGTCACTTAATAAAAATATGTTGAATAAGCAAATATTTGAATTATCATTGTAAGAAAACTTTTATTTATAATGAAAAGTACTATTGTCATGCATTAGTAAATATTTGTGAGGCTGGAGCGAACTTGTTAGCTTGTTTGATAATAATAATGTTAATAAATAAAAAATCGTTAACTAGCTACCATCTGCATAAATAGTCATAATACTATTTTATTAATAAGACGCATTGGACATACAACATGGAATAACAGCTATGAATTTTTCCAAAAATCTATTGGAGTTCCCGTGTTCTAAAGAAGCAGATCTCCATAAAGTTCTCTCCTTAAGTTTTCATCCTCACCCTATATATGTCCCACTGCTGGGCACAAGCCTTCCTACTATGGGAAACACATGAGAATGGGCCGTAACTACACCACGCTGGCGGTTTGGTTGGTAGAAACAGTTGCATTTGCGACAGGGACCATGGGCTTGATGTGCCTTCCGAAGCACAGAGAAGTTAATTGGCATTGTTGAAAACTTATAAATATTGATAAGCAAATATTTTTCCTATTTTTAGTAAGCCAAAAGTACCTTAAATCCATTGTCTTTTAAATATTTGTAAATTACCTATAGAATATTATCATACTATGTGGCATTATTGATTTAGAAGTCTAATAAGAACTTATCAATTATTAGGTGTTGTGGTACAGCATAAGAAGGTACTTCATTGACATTTTAATTTAAGAAAATCAAATTATCGTTTTGCAAGGCTTTACTAACCTGGTATTTGTTTTCTCCAATTCGCGCCGCCGTTAACGATTTTCCACCAACTTCTGCGTATAACGCATAATTCTCGGGCAAGGGGTTGTCGCACTTTAGAGTAAATTCAGTGATATACGCAATATGTGTTACAACTGTGGCATCTAAACTTGTGAAGGAGGCAGCTTCTACTTGAGGGTTTACACAGCTTTGTGCGAGCGCTCCACTAGCAGCGGCGAAGGCGAAAAAAGCAACTAAGTATTTTGTGACCATTTTGCAGTCTTTCGTTTTGATTTTTGAGACTTAAATATAAAATTAAAATTTAATTTCGTTACTCTCTTGCCACTCGCTTTCCACGTACCGATGACACGTTATGAAACTGGTGTTCCAGTGAAAGTTAAATGTCAAAATTAACTTGCGCAACTTAAAATCAATAAAGTTGTACGTGTATTTATCACCAAGAATTCCAGTTTTATGTGCTTTTGTTTTAAGTAACCAAATAAAAATCGTTTTTGTTGGTAAAATATTTTTTTATGTTAAAATTAAAATCTTTGTTGGACACGTTAAAGGAATAACACCCACGTTTTGAACGTATCTAAGAACGTCGACGATGACGTGTGGTCAAAATGCCAAAACGTGACAACCCACGTTAGGCCACGTTCAAAAATCTGCAAATTTTTATTGCTATTCGTATTCATTCATGCTCATAAATGTGTTTCTTTTTCTTTGGCCCGTATTTACGGTTGGTGCAGCGTGTCCTCTGCCACTCTCTCCTATCATTCAAATCATATCTCGCTCATGGGATCTGAGTGGTTAATCATCCCTCATTTGTTGCTTAATATGTATTTAAGGAAGAAAAAAGGTTTTTGTTTCGTTCCATCCATATACCTTTCGACTGAGTGGTCATTTAAGGCGTGAAAGCGATGGGAGCTTCTGAAGGATAGTGATTCGTATATAGTTGAACGCTTTGACTTTTGTTATTGAAAACAAAGCTACTTTTTCTACGGTTAGTAATTGGATGGGTGACCAATCTTTGTGATCTCAAGTTCCTTATACTTCGGAAGGTACGTTATTCCATTGGTCCTGGTCGCTATTGGAACCGTTTCTATTTACCCACCGCTATGGGCCAGCGTGGTGGTGTTACGGGTCCACATAGGTAGGTACAGATGTCCTAAAATAGTGTACTCCACTCGACGCCGTCGGTGGCCCTCATTTATGTAGCGGCATATAATCGTGTTGACCGTTACGTGGAGATGATAGCTGCCAATAGCGCATGGGTACTGGCGTGGCTCCAATGAGGAAGACGGAATGCGACTGGAAGAGCCAAATGGCGTCGCTGATCGCGGATGAGATGAGATGCTGAGCGCCGATTGGCAAGGCCAGCACCAAAGTTATATGCCGCTACCTATCCTGCTCACGGAATAGATAAAGAAGGTTGAAAGGGAAATAGTTATGGAATTGTATTAAAACCAGTGTTTTTCCCCCACTGCGTAAATTTCCCCCACTGCGTAAATTCACTACAAATACAGACCTGTATGAACGTAAAAAACGCACACAAACAAACACACACGACGGAAGCTCGAATGAAATTAGCTCTCTCGCCTCGTGCGATAACATGACTAAGTCGATAAAGTTATCGACGTCACAACTTTCGATGTTTATTAAAAAGATTTGACGTTTACCTTAATTTTTGTGTATAAGTTATAGTTTAAATCTGTTAAAACCAGTTCTTATATAGAACACGTTCTTCCTAGTCAGAACTAGTTTCTCCTAAATGCTTTTGTTAAAACTAGAATTTACCACTGATATATTTGATTTTCAGATACAACCCGTTGTCGGTCAATTCATATTCTATACGCGATCGTGATCGCTGTATTGACTGTATTCGTGATCGTGAGGGTCACTATATGGCTGGCTGTCATGTCGATTGTAATATCGCTGAGATAGTTGACTATATTTTGGTGTCCTAAAGAATCTTTACGATTTCCTAAATAGACTATAAGGGTAGGTATTCAACAGTAAAAACTGGACTTTATAGGACGTATCCTAAATAAGATTTCATAGGTTGTTCTAAAGGTAGACTATACAGAGTGTCTTGAAGTAGATTAACCAGAATGTGCAAGTTGAAGGTAGGCTAATATACAGCGGCGCGGTGAGGTGCTTTTGCCTAGTCTCTGACTAACCCTTAGGGGATAATAGTCGTGATTATTCCTTAAGGTGTTACCAAGTTACTAATATTCAATGTCATTATTTCATTGGCTTGTCAATTTGTGGAAAAAGATTTTGTGTACCAATCATATTATCACGTCTTATAAATTCTAATGCGACGTTGCCAATTTTGCCAGTTCTACAAAAGACTAAAGTTGGAGTTAGACTGTATAGAATGGCAAGTAATTAATTGAGCAGCCATTTAATTATTTAGTCAGCAACAAAAAGGTCTGCCGAAAAATCATTTAGGCAGCAAACAATTAATTGGTCAGCAGAATAATTAATTGGGCAGCAAGATAATAATTTGGGCAGCAAAATAATTAGTCGAGTTGCAATATAGTAAATTTTGGGTAGCAAATATAGAAAAGGAACAATGAAGGATCAATGCCGAGGAAACACATTCTGATAGATATTAGGTTAAGGTCATTTTTTTATGACCCTTATAAACAATATTTGTGTCATCAATACATATTAAACAATTTGGCAGCAGAGAAAAAACTTAGTTGCTGCCCAATTTGTTATTTTGCTGACCAATTTAGAAATATTTGCTGCCCATAAGTTGCTGACTAAATAGTTATTCTCTCTATTAATTAGGTCAGCTAATGTCCAATAATATTTTTTTGCTGACCAAAATTCGATTATTTTGCTGACCGTTTAAATTACACCCATACAGAATGCCCTAAAGTACACAGGCTGTCCTGAAATTGACGGTAGACCATACAGAAGGTGTCCTTAACTGGAATGTAGATTATATAATGTAGGTAGATAATATGTTCTTTACTATACATGTGTCCTAAAGTTGAACGCTGATACAGAATGTCGTAAGGATGGTAGGTACTTAGGTAGTAAATAAAAATCGTGAGTGTGTGTGTCGGCGATGGCGTCAGTGTGCGCCGAGCGGCATCTTGGTGGCCGAGTCAGCGTCACACCAAGCTATGAGGGTCACTAGATGGCTGCCATGTCGACTGTCACAAAATGGACTATATAGATCATCGCTGCATAGCGATAAGACCGCTGATTGTTCTTATTTATTTATTAACATTTTCATAAATATGACAGGTAAGCTCTTGGCCTTTATCTCACCCGATGGTAAGTGATGATAAGGCCGAAGGTGAAAAAAGCTTCACCTGTAATCCTGCACCTGTAATCCTGTAACAACTGAGGAACTGGCTATCTTACCTCTGATTTCCGGAACACAACAAATGCTTATAACATTCTTATTATAGCGACAGATTTGGGTAAGTATGGTAGCTCGCCAGGCGGGCTTGGATGCCCTACCACCAACCAAACCGAGCAGAAAAACTTCTGCCCCATGGGGAATCGAACCCGGACCTCCCGATCTACCCCCGGTGGTGTGAACCACTAGACCAGAGGTGTTACATCTAGTCTTAAGTTATCTAACTATTGTAATTTCTTTTTAAATGGTGTTAATAATAGTTATCTATCTACATAGCTTTAATAATGGTCACTGCAAGGCTTTCTTAAATAAACTATATAGAAAGCTGAAGTTGGATTATGTAGACGTCCCCTAAAACTGAAATAAAACTATACAGGCTGTCTTAAAGTAGACTACGGACTATACACAGGTTGTCTTGAAGGTAGACTATACATACAATCACGCCTGTAATCCCCGTAGGGGTAGGCAGAGTCGAAGGAGCACTGTGTTCTTTAAGACCACATTTAGCCATACGAAAATTGGGTTTGGTCAGATGAAAAATCGTGAAAGAGTAGTGACAAGTGGCTAGCTCATCGCCTACACAATCACAGACCCAGTACCCAATACGCCCTTAGTCGCCTTTACGACATGCTAGGCAAGAAAAGCAGTAGGTCTATTAGTCCCACTTACAGAAAATTTTAAACCTAGTTTAAAACTCGATTTTGACATTTCAGCCATATTAGAAATGTCAAACAATTATTAAATCTTGTTTTAAATCTCGATTTAAATTTCCTGCAAGACGCCCTTAAAGGTATACTATAAACTATGGACTAAGGTTGTGTTGAACTTGAAGGTAGACTATACAGGTTGTCTTGAGCTGGAAGGTGGACTATACAGGTTGTCTAGAACTGGAAGGTAGACTATATAGGTTGTGTTGAACTGGAAGGTAGACTATATAGGTTGTGTTGAACTGGAAGGTAGACTATACAGGTTGTGTTGAACTGGAAGGTAGACTATGCGGGTTGTCTTGAACTGGAAGGTAGACTATACAGGTTGTCTTGAACTGGAAGGTAGACTATATAGGTTGTGTTGAACTGGAAGGTAGACTATACAGGCTGTCCTGAACTGGAAGGTAGACTATACAGGGTGAAATAAATAAAAGTCGTGAGTGTGTGTGTCGGTAAAGGCCTATATTAGAGTCGCGTCAGTGCGCGCCGGGCGGCGTCTTGGCGGGCGAGGCGGGCGGCGGCGCGCTCCACTCGACGCCGTCGCCCTCGTACTGCGTGTTCTCCAGTCGCGTGATCAGTCGCTCGTCTTCGTCGCCGAACTCGCCGCCCATCAGCGACGGCTCGCCGACTACCATTACGTCCTGAGGACAATGTATTTTGTTTTAGTACTTTATGTTACTGTCACATAATATAGGTTATTAAAACACGAGCGTGGTTTTAAAGAGCGAGCCTTGGCGAGTGTTTAAGGTTCCCTAGGAACCCTTATAGTTTCGCCATGTCTGTCTGTCTGTCTGTCCGTCTGCGGATAATCTCAGTGACCGTTAGCACTAGAGAGCTGAAATTTTGAATAAATATGTATATTAATAACGCCGATAAAGTGCACAAATCAAAAGTGGAATAAAATATTAAATTAAGGGGGGGGGGGGGGGGGGGGTGCCCATACACGTAATGTAGGAACTGATTTTTTTTCCTCTGGACCCTACAGTGTGATATATTGTTAGATAGTTATTCAAAAATGAATAGGGGTTTTCTAACATCATTTTACGACAAAATGTATATTTGCTGAAATAATCGCTCCGAAAGCTAAAAACTTTGGAAACTAATAGTTTAATTGAATTATGTGGTTACTTATGTAATAGAATAAGTGATTTTTTATTATTATTTATGTGTTATGTTATGTATTGTGTAATATGTGTGTGTGTACCTGTGAAGCGAGGCTGAAGTTAGGTCCGGGCGATCGTTTCTTGGCGGGCGCGGGCGGCGCGGCGTTGGCGCCCGCGCTGCCCTTGCGCTTGCGCCGCTTGCTCGCTGGCCGCTGGGATTCTGGACAAATACAATCATTTATTTATATACACCGACAGGTTAAATACAACAACAAGCGAGGTGTGGGAAAGAGCATTCGCAAGTACCCCGCGCTCTCCCGTGATTCGTCTGTATACCGTAAGGCAGGTAAGGCCATGGATTGGTAGATCGACAGGTTACTCTTTAATTATTAAATTAAATACAAATGATTGATGACGATAATAAATAAATATATTCAAACATTCAACTAGGCCCATTTTAGGCAACTAATGCTGCTTGCATTACGGAAACTAGATGACGGATAAATATATTTAATAGATGAATACATATAAATATTCTGAATATATAAATATACATAAAATTCATCACCCAAACATTTGCCCGCCCCGGGGTTCGAACCCAGAACCTCTCGAGATGGCGACGCCTTGAGACCGGCGTACAGACCACTCGGCCACGGAGGTCGTCAAATAATAATCTTGATTTAATAAACACACAGAAGTAAAAGACGAACAAAAACTGTACAAAAGGTGTGGTTTATTTCTAAAAGAAGTCGCCGCTAGATGTCGGCTTTTATTGTTTTGATTGGTAAACTCTATATTTCATAACTGGGCAGTCCTTAGTTTATAGATACATCCTGATAGCTATACATCTACGAGATTGCTTAGTGGTTAGAACGCTTTGGCTTCCGATTTCGAAAACAAAGCTCCCTTCGCCATGGTCAGGCCTTGGATGGGTGACCGAAACATTGTGAATTCGAACTCCTCCGTGCATCGGAAGGCACGTTAAGCTGTTGCTCCCGGTCGCTCTTGCAACCGTATAATATTCCCAGCATTGGGACGGATATAGGCTGAGGACGATGTAATGGGCACAGTACTACGAGCATAGAACTTTCGTAACGCCAAATTTGACGTCTAAGATCCACAATGGGCTCTTTGACTAGTTTTTGAAAACTATCTCACATTGTATGAAGTTTAAGGATTCTAAAGTAATATTTATCAAGCTATTGCATAGCTTCTATCGCGGGCCTTGAGCGCGGGGACCGAATCCAGAAATTCCGTAACGAAAAAACCTCACGCTCCCCACTCCGATGCGCAAGGAGGTGTGGCTTGAAGGCCGTGCATCGTCTAACGTCGTTTCAGTTCGGCAGTCTTCGACACGGCGTTAAGATAATAAAACCCACATGTATTGTAAAATAATAAAAAATATTTTAAACAATATTAACTTTTTTTATTTATTTAATAATAGACAAATTTGTTTTCTTATCGGTCACCACGTTCAAAAAGTGTAACTTGAATTAATATCAAAGAAAAAAAAAATACTGCATGAATAAAATAAATAAATAAAATTATAATTGCATAAGTTGATACAAAATGCTATGCAATAGCTTTACCGCGGCAGTCCCCGAGTGCCACACGTCTTTTTTTAAATAATTTTTTAGTATTTTCATTGAAAAAAATCATTTCAAAATACACTGCTTGAATTTCGTGGCCAAAAGCTTGCTCCAGCAATATGGCGTCGTGTGACGTTATTAATTAATTTATTACTGTTCCGAAAAAGGTTCAAGTGCGAAAGTGGTTTCAGCTAGCACGTCGAGATCCTAGAGATATTTAGCATAGCTCAGTTATTTTAATGTGAGTAAACATGTATATATTAACGCGTAAAATTGTAAGGTCCTGTCCTAATTGGCCATCGCGCGATTGTGCGTCCGTCCGATGAAATTGGTCGGGCGATCGTGCGATCAAACCTAAAGATACCTACTGAATGTCCTAATTGACGGTCGCGCGATCATGCGTTGCGACCAAATGGTCTAGTTATCGTCGCGCGACCATCGAGATCGGACGATCGTGCGATCAAACATACTCGATCTGAACTAAATGTCCTAATAGACGCTCGCGCGACTCAGAGTAAACAGAACTGGAGTAGCCATTGTCTAACATTCCCCTCTGCCAAATGCACAAGCATCGGATGCTTGCACGTTTAATAAAACTATTTGAGCCGCCATTTTGACAGCCATAACATTGTAAACGTTGCGGCGAACAGAGCTCCCGCAAAAATGCCTGCCTGTGCTGTTTTTTGTTGTAAAAATAAATAGAAAACATCGAGTATGCTGGTGGTGGTGTCACCTTTTATTTGTAATTATAATTTTTAAGATTTCATGATTATTTACTTCATTATTTCATGTTTTAGAATTCTACGATTTCAAATTTCGAACGCTAGTCTCGTGGGGAGTGCGGCTGTGACGTTGTCAAAACGCACACCCCACGTGACTATTTTAAGCGTGTGTGTGCGTGAAATTTATATTTGTGTGTCGAATTATGCATGTGTGCATTTGTAAAAACGGCTGGCTTTGAGTGTAGTGGTAACCTCACCCCCCGCAAGAAATGGCAGAAAAAAATGTTTGAGAAATTGACTAATGGCTACTCCAGTTCTGTTTACTCTGAGTCGCGCGACCAAGCGTATTCCATTACAGATGTATCAAACGTTTCTGTGGTCATAGATAAATAATCGTAAAAACCTACTTCGTTATTCCCTACGTCAAAATACTGATTATGAAATTCACCGCGCTTTTTTCTGTATTTATAGAGAATAAATAAATAAATAAAATAAATAAATATCCTCAGACATTCACACCTATCAACTAGTCCCATTTTAAGCAACTAAATGCTGCTTGTGTTACGGATACTAGATGACGGACAAATATATTTAATAGATAAATACACATAATTATTATGAATATATATAACATTATACATTATGTAATGAACATCCAAGACTGGAGAGCAAATGTCTGAAAATTCAACTGGGGAACCCAGGACCTCTCGAGATGGCGCCGCCTTGAAACCGGCGTACAGACCACTCGACCACGGAGGTCGTCAAACGCGTCGAATATTATGCGATCTACATTTTCTTTTTTTTAATGCTATTTATTTTTAAAGAAATATTACTCGAAAGCAAAATCTGTGCATCTCTATCAAGAGCTATTTTGAGAGTGGTCGCATCGGCCGCACCGCACTCCAAATAGGACACACGTTTTCTAATCGCGCGATCTGTTTCATCGCACGATAAAATTGCAACGTATCATCGCACGAGCGATGGCCAATTAGGAGTTAGGACAGGGCCTATGTAATTTTTATGTATTGACGAATGACATCGTCGTTTAAATTCCGTTTACGATCGCTTCGTATCAACCTCAAAAGACGTGAATTTATTTACATGATTTTGAGAAAAATATTCAATATTTAAAATACAATCATGGAAATTGTATTTCAAATCCTTAATTCACTTGAATGGTAATAAAAACACTATAATTTCGATACTGCCAAATAGCCTTTTGTCGAAAAATTCGATAAATTTGACAGATAACTCTAAGGAGTGAAAAGGACGGATGCTTTTGTCGATCAAATATGGTCGTCGAAATTCTATGCTCGCTCTGCAGATTTGTTATGATCGGCACTAACCCGGCGGCGCCACCATCCGCTGCCACTTCTGGAAGAGCGTGGTCTTGAGGCAGTCGCGCGGCGAGAGCGCGTACGCCTTGTGTCTCGACATCAGCTCCTGCATCGGCTCCAGGATTACGCATAACTGGAACAACAAAATTACCTACAATTAACTTTATATTTCAGTAGCTTTCATTATTATTTATTTATCAGAAACAAGCAGTCACATACATAGTTGTATAAAAATACATTTTACTAAAGACCTCGAGTTTCCTACATTTGTACAATTGTCTAAGTAATTTTATATAATATAATAATAATAATTATATCCTCAGACATTCACACCTATCAACTAGCCCCATTTTAAGCAACTAATGCTGCTTGTGTTACGGATACTAGATGACGGACATATATATTTAATAGATAAATACATATAAATAACCTGAATATATAGAAATATATATAAACATCCAAGACTGGAGAACAAATGCCTGAAAATTAATCACCCAAACATTTGCCCCCACTGGGGATCGAACCCAGAACCTCTCGAGATGGCGACGCCTTGAGACCGGCGTACAGACCACTCGACCACGGAGGTCGTCAATATGATATTTAACAGAGTGTGCAAAACTACACTAATTATTGATTCTTAAGAAAATTTGTTACATTCTTCTTAAATGAGGCAAGAGACGAGTATGAGAACAAATCCAAGGGACATAGCTTGTTGTCTACAAATGTGCATGCTCTTTTAAGAAAACTATTAGCAGCATAAACTGTTCTGCTGAGAGAAATACTAAATAATGGTTTATTTTTTCATTTTCGCTCACATCTACGGGGAACTAGTTGAGCGTGGAGTTGGTGATGCCCTGGCGCGTGATGTTCTTGGCGAGCTGGTCTAGCGCGGCGTGGTCCGGCGGGTGTCGGCCTGGTGTAGTGATGGCTCACCCTGAGGTAGTTGAGCGTGGAGTTGGTGATGCCCTGGCGCGTGATGTTCTTGGCGAGCTGGTCTAGCGCGGCGTGGTCCGGCGGGTGTCGGCCTGGTGTAGTGATGGCTCACCCTGAGGTAGTTGAGCGTGGAGTTGGTGATGCCCTGGCGCGTGATGTTCTTGGCGAGCTGGTCTAGCGCGGCGTGGTCCGGCGGGTGTCGGCCTGGTGTAGTGATGGCTCACCCTGAGGTAGTTGAGCGTGGAGTTGGTGATGCCCTGGCGCGTGATGTTCTTGGCGAGCTGGTCTAGCGCGGCGTGGTCCGGCGGGTGTCGGCCTGGTGTAGTGATGGCTCACCCTGAGGTAGTTGAGCGTGGAGTTGGTGATGCCCTGGCGCGTGATGTTCTTGGCGAGCTGGTCTAGCGCGGCGTGGTCCGGCGGGTGTCGGCCTGGTGTAGTGATGGCTCACCCTGAGGTAGTTGAGCGTGGAGTTGGTGATGCCCTGGCGCGTGATGTTCTGGGCGAGCTGGTCTAGCGCGGCGTGGTCCGGCGGGTGTCGGCCTGGTGTAGTGATGGCTCACCCTGAGGTAGTTGAGCGTGGAGTTGGTGATGCCCTGGCGCGTGATGTTCTTGGCGAGCTGGTCTAGCGCGGCGTGGTCCGGCGGGTGTCGGCCTGGTGTAGTGATGGCTCACCCTGAGGTAGTTGAGCGTGGAGTTGGTGATGCCCTGGCGCGTGATGTTCTTGGCGAGCTGGTCTAGCGCGGCGTGGTCCGGCGGGTGTCGGCCTGGTGTAGTGATGGCTCACCCTGAGGTAGTTGAGCGTGGAGTTGGTGATGCCCTGGCGCGTGATGTTCTTGGCGAGCTGGTCTAGCGCGGCGTGGTCCGGCGGGTGT
Source organism: Parapoynx stratiotata (assembly GCA_910589355.1). NCBI lineage: Eukaryota > Metazoa > Arthropoda > Insecta > Lepidoptera > Crambidae > Parapoynx > Parapoynx stratiotata. The sequence continues at coordinate 5,774,527 of OU342485.1, read as the reverse complement.
CGGCCTGGTGTAGTGATGGCTCACCCTGAGGTAGTTGAGCGTGGAGTTGGTGATGCCCTGGCGCGTGATGTTCTTGGCGAGCTGGTCTAGCGCGGCGTGGTCCGGCGGGTGTCGGCCTGGTGTAGTGATGGCTCACCCTGAGGTAGTTGAGCGTGGAGTTGGTGATGCCCTGGCGCGTGATGTTCTTGGCGAGCTGGTCTAGCGCGGCGTGGTCCGGCGGGTGTCGGCCTGGTGTAGTGATGGCTCACCCTGAGGTAGTTGAGCGTGGAGTTGGTGATGCCCTGGCGCGTGATGTTCTTGGCGAGCTGGTCTAGCGCGGCGTGGTCCGGCGGGTGTCGGCCTGGTGTAGTGATGGCTCACCCTGAGGTAGTTGAGCGTGGAGTTGGTGATGCCCTGGCGCGTGATGTTCTTGGCGAGCTGGTCTAGCGCGGCGTGGTCCGGCGGGTGTCGGCCTGGTGTAGTGATGGCTCACCCTGAGGTAGTTGAGCGTGGAGTTGGTGATGCCCTGGCGCGTGATGTTCTTGGCGAGCTGGTCTAGCGCGGCGTGGTCCGGCGGGTGTCGGCCTGGTGTAGTGATGGCTCACCCTGAGGTAGTTGAGCGTGGAGTTGGTGATGCCCTGGCGCGTGATGTTCTTGGCGAGCTGGTCTAGCGCGGCGTGGTCCGGCGGGTGTCGGCCTGGTGTAGTGATGGCTCACCCTGAGGTAGTTGAGCGTGGAGTTGGTGATGCCCTGGCGCGTGATGTTCTTGGCGAGCTGGTCTAGCGCGGCGTGGTCCGGCGGGTGTCGGCCTGGTGTAGTGATGGCTCACCCTGAGGTAGTTGAGCGTGGAGTTGGTGATGCCCTGGCGCGTGATGTTCTTGGCGAGCTGGTCTAGCGCGGCGTGGTCCGGCGGGTGTCGGCCTGGTGTAGTGATGGCTCACCCTGAGGTAGTTGAGCGTGGAGTTGGTGATGCCCTGGCGCGTGATGTTCTTGGCGAGCTGGTCTAGCGCGGCGTGGTCCGGCGGGTGTCGGCCTGGTGTAGTGATGGCTCACCCTGAGGTAGTTGAGCGTGGAGTTGGTGATGCCCTGGCGCGTGATGTTCTTGGCGAGCTGGTCTAGCGCGGCGTGGTCCGGCGGGTGTCGGCCTGGTGTAGTGATGGCTCACCCTGAGGTAGTTGAGCGTGGAGTTGGTGATGCCCTGGCGCGTGATGTTCTTGGCGAGCTGGTCTAGCGCGGCGTGGTCCGGCGGGTGTCGGCCTGGTGTAGTGATGGCTCACCCTGAGGTAGTTGAGCGTGGAGTTGGTGATGCCCTGGCGCGTGATGTTCTTGGCGAGCTGGTCTAGCGCGGCGTGGTCCGGCGGGTGTCGGCCTGGTGTAGTGATGGCTCACCCTGAGGTAGTTGAGCGTGGAGTTGGTGATGCCCTGGCGCGTGATGTTCTTGGCGAGCTGGTCTAGCGCGGCGTGGTCCGGCGGGTGTCGGCCTGGTGTAGTGATGGCTCACCCTGAGGTAGTTGAGCGTGGAGTTGGTGATGCCCTGGCGCGTGATGTTCTTGGCGAGCTGGTCTAGCGCGGCGTGGTCCGGCGGGTGCACGGCCTGGCGCGGGATCAGCTCGCGGTGCGCGCGCACGGCCAGGTGCCACGACTTGATGCGCATCAGGTCGTCGAACGTGAACTCCAGGATCAGGCGCCCTTCTGTGCATACCTAACGGTGGGTATGTTCATTATTTATGATAATAATATAATAATAACAAAATCATATTTATTGCTCCTTCAAATTTAGGCACTTACAATTAGATATAATTTATTAAACATAATGCAAATAGTAGCCCAAATAGTGAGGACTGGGACCCAATTCTCGTGCATTCGAACTTTTTCCGTGTGGTAATTATTTCTATTCTACTGAAAAGTTCGAATGTTTCATAAAGATCGTATTCTCAGTACCAATAGAAGAATTACCAATCGAACTGTGAAGTCGTACATAGCATAGACAAACAGTAACGTTTCGTTTCGAGCGTTTTTATAACTGCCGTGTCAAATTTTTTTAATTGTAAACAATTATGCTTTTTTTAGGCAAAAATTTTATGCTAAGTCCATTTATTTTTGCGTTTTTATACAAATTGTATAAATTGGTAGGTAATAATCATTACAAAAAATATGAAAGGAGGTCGAATTTATAGTTTTTGATTCATAGCGTGCATTTAACTCGTTTTACTCTGAGATTTAACTAAGCGAAACGTCGCATCTGTCAGTCAAGATATTGTCAACAATATTTTATTTGCGAAGTGATAATAATTTTCAAAAGAAAATAAAAAATTAAACTATTAAAAAAATTGCTCTTATACAAGAGCTTTCGTCAGTCGAAAATGCTTGATGAACTCCACAACAAACAACCACAACAATACCACTTAACCTCAATATCGGTAAGTTTGACAGGTAGATTCGTATACGAACTCCGACTTCTACTGGTATTTAGCACTTTCGTTTCGTTCGTTCGAATATATTCGATTGTGAAGTCCTGAGAATACACAATGTTTCCTTCGAAAAAATTTCGATCTTCGAATTTTTTTACGAATGTGAACTTTTTTCGAATGCACGAGAATTGGGCACCTGGTGTCTGAAATAGGTTTCAATGTGAAACCTGAGCCACTGTCCACTATAAAACTTCTTATTGTATACAAAAAACAACATACTAAATCTTTTCCCAGGTCTTTATCGACAGGTTGTCTGGAAGACATCGCTGCCTAGCGATAAGACCGCCGATTGTTACAATTGTAATTTCTTTTTAAATGATGTCAACAATAAATCTATCTATCTATTGTTCTACTAATTGTACAGTATCTAGTTTACAAGGACGGACTTATTCATTAAAGAGATCCTCTCAAGTTATATGTATTTATATTTTGTAAATCATTATTTTCAATATGGATATATATTCCTTTTTATCTTTTTAAGCTCAATTTTTGGGTTTAGGGGCGTGTAGTCAATAGTTGGAATTATTCAATACTGAATAAACAAAACGCCATTTCGATTCAATTGGTAAAAAACCTTGGCACGTCTAGTTAATAATCTACGTTAGTTAAAAGCTAAGTCAAATTACTTTGATTAATTAAAAACAGGAGTAGGTGTAGGTATACGTACTTTAGTAAACATAGGTTTCCCATGGTGCGTGACCATGGTACAGTGGTCGCAGTCAAGCGTGATGCTCGTGTTGTGGAAGGACTCCTTGGGCTGCCGCATCGTGTAGTACAGCTCTGAGACCCCGCCCTCGTATATACTGCGGAAGTACCGCGGTATTAGCGTCCTTCCTATTGCTGGAACAGAGACACGGGGACGTTAGTGAAATAAATAAAACTAATAGGTCTTTAGGTACCTGTGTAATTGCCGTTTATTTTCTCTCTTAGTATTTTGTCTGTAACTATTATGTTTCAGAGTATACTTAAAAAATAATTACCTCCTCTAAAAATAGAGCATATTTATGAGCTCTTTTGATTTGTTTTGATCATTTGTTGTAAGTTTAATTGTGTTAAAATTGGACATGGAGACAACTCTTTTTAAGTGCCTCCCGAATAAATCACTTGATTTGCATTCCCTTAAAAACGATAAATAATTTTTATGAAGTGTGATATCACACATATTGCTAAAGCTTGTCTAATGATACATGCCAAATATTATTATCTTTGGATTTGTCGTTTTGAAGAAAACTGAAAAAATTTTAGTATGGAAAATGCAGAGTTCCCCAAAATCTTCATACAAAACGGCAATTTCATAGGTAAAGGACCTATTATATATACAAGGTGTCCAAGAAATAGTGCCACATACTGAAGAAGGTGATAGCGGGGATCAATACCTACCAAAATGACATAGTATATGTTCAGCGAAAGTTTTTGGTTATTCAGAATTTTCCCAAAAATTGAAAAGTCTCTGTCTTGACACGAATATTTTAGCATATCGGGATGAGAAATTCCTTTTCTAGTGTTTTTTTTACATCAAATTATTCGTGATTAGTTGCTCTATACATTGATAGGTCTTTTTCTTATCAATTCATTTTTAATTTTTAAGGTAATCATGTTTTACTTTAAAATTTTGGGAAATGATTTTCTTATCATTTGACTTTGACGGACAGTGGTAAAAAAAATATGTATGGGACAGTTTTGAACAACATGCTCAAAAAATAGCTTGTTTAATGGTGATTTTGGAAAGCTACAACATTGGTGTGTTTTCATTAAAAAATAGGAAATAATGGTACTTTAGTCTCACAGGAGTCGATTTTGTTGAAAAGGAACGTAGTGTAATTTTTATTAAAACTATCATGAGAGCGAGTAATTGCTGCGTTACATAATTTTTTTAACATTCACCCGCATGGCACCCGTTCCCATGGGAATATCGGGATAAAAGGTAGCCTATGTCCTTTCTCAGGCTCTAGACTATCTGTGTATAGTACGTCTCAATCCAAGATGCCAAAAAGGTGAACAAAAAAGCCGACACACCGAATTAGTTATTCATTAATCACACTTTTTACATGAACGTTAATATAATTAACGGTAACAATTGTTGTGCGTTTCAATTGATTTCAATTACCTACAGTCATCACAAAACATTTTAGAGATGAAACATTACCTTTGTTTTGTTCAACTTTTTGGGAACTTGGATTGAGACGTACTATACCGAATTTCGGTTAAATTGATTCAGTAGTTTTGACGTGAAAGCGAGACAGACAGACAGAGAGAGGTTTTTTTTAAATAAATCTTCCTATATTACGAAATTCCCACACTGTGCACATGCAATGGGCCAAGAAAGAAGGTGGAGGTGGCTAAGCTCCTTGTTCTCTGTGACCCGATATTTCCGCAAACGGATTCTCCCGTGTTGGTCCAGGACACAAAAAGAATGTACCAACTGCTTTTCTTGCCTAGCATGTCGTAATGGCGATTAAGGGCGTATTGGGTACTGGGTCTGTGATTCTGTAGGCGATGAGCTTGCCACTTGTTACTGGTCTTTCATGATTTTTCATCTGACCAAACCCAATTTTTGTATGGCTAAATGTGGTCTTAAGGAACACAGTGCTCCTTGGACTCTGGGTATACAGGCGTATGTATGTATGGAGTCCCCTGCTGCTCACCAACAGATGGTGTTGAGTTATTTATTCGGTGTGCATTTAAAATAATGAATTAAATGTCAACTTACTGTATCTCTTAGGTCCATCTTCTAAACAAAATGTGAGTGTGAGTGTCGCGTCGTCCTCAAAAAATTCTGTCGCGAACGCATCCCACCATAAATTATCTGAGTCCTGGAAAGAGACAACAATAACTTTTAAAGTAACACAAAAAAATTGGGTTGCTATCCGGCTCGAAGTACCAATTCTTTTTTACTAATTTAAACCTTATCATATCATTTCACTTTCATCCCTAAAAAATAGGCATACATTTCGCTTGATAAATAAGCCTCCTTATTCTAAACTGTCGGAAACTAAACGAATCACGGAATCTCTATTGCTGTCACTTTTTATTGAGGCGAATTAGAGCGAGACGGGCGAGCCTGTTGCCAAGCACCGGACACAATGTGAGGCGATGTTCATAATCATAACTTAATAAAATAATTCCATACTTAAACATAACATAACATATCACGCCTCATTCCCCGAAGGGGTGGGCAGAGGTGTCAACCCACATTTCGGATATGTTAGGGCCCCATGTAACAGGTGGAAAGCCTGTTGCCATGCACCTGATACAATGTGTCAGTGGTGCAGGCGGTGGGATTGAATCCCACGTGGATTCAATCCCACCGCATGTACTCGTCCATCTCAACTTGGCTACCGCTGCTTTAATATCCTTTAGGTACCTAGCTCATTATACAATGGTATAATTATTATTTAGTCTTATGCGAATTACAAAAATATATTCAATGCAAATAGTAGGCAGTTATCTCCCAGATATCACTTCCAACCTTGATAAAACAAAAACATTAGGTAAATCAATTTTTGTAACAAAAACAATAATATATTTAAATCTGTTACTTAATCGTTACCTAAAATTAATATATGTTTTTTTAAAGAAATTCAAAAATAAAAAGATTTGCTTTTGCTGCTTCCTCAGTTACCAAAAAATGTTCACTGCATCAACTAGATGGCGCTAGTGGTTACAGAAAAGCGTGCGTATCATTTTATCATGTACTATTATTTGTATACTTTATAAATCATTACATTATCACTATACAAATAACGCAGAGTTAAATATTTAGTAGAATAAATACGATAAAGTATAAAATAAAAAACCAGATAAATATTATGTTGCATACTTGCATTAGTTAGGTATGAGAAAAAAATGTGTTTAAAACTTTTTGACCCACCTCTGTCCTCTGTTGTAATCGCTTATTGAGTTCATATACTCTGTAGTCTGGCTGGCCGAAATATGGAGCGTGCCGCCTGAAAATAATGAAAAAAAACATTTAAATATTATTAGCACACCAATTAAGGTACTTGAATGTATTACATATTATTAGAATAACAATAAAAAAAAGTATTTCGGTCGGTCGGTCGTTGTTAAACAAACATGTCATAGGTTGAAAATCTATACTAATATTTAATAAAGATGCGAAAGAAAGTAAAGAAACTATCTATCTGTCTTGCTTTCACGTCAAAACTACTGAACCGATTTAATCTAAATTTGGTACATAGATAGTCTACAGTCTGAGAATGGACATAGGCTTTTTATCTCGATATTCCCATGGGAACGGGAACCGCGCGGGTGAAACCGCGATTATCAATATCTGCTCGACCGAGTATTAAATGATATATTATAAGGCGCCGTTGACGCGCGCACTGCATTCCCTCAATCAAGTAGCGGACAAAATTGGCCTGTTTTCCTGTTCTCTTGAATGAATTCACAAAAGTAGTATTATTTGTATTATTAGTGTATTATTATTAGTATTATTAATAGAGTAGGTGCACTATTGCATTAGTTTAAGTAGTACCTGTCATAATAGTGTAAGTGCTGATAATAAATAAAATAAAATAAAGAAATAAATATTCAGTCAAAATGTAATTTAATTTCGAATTTTATTTCTCGGTATTGTAAAATATTGACATTGACACAACATCATAGATTTACCATGACTTTCTTGACCATGACCATGACAAACCATATGACAACCATTAATCAGACGACACTGACATGAAATGTTATTTTCATAATTTTAATCTTTTTTAGTTTTACATTTTACTAAATAAGAGGTAGGAAATTTGTTAAGAATTTAGAAAAAAAAATTATGACTCCTTCATACTACTCTTGACGACAGATCGGTTCATCGGACCAGGTTCCATGGTTTCTGGCAAAAAAATAATTGTATAGAATTCGATGAGAGCATGTCCACCGCTCCGTCATGTACTGGTACAGTCTCCTACATTCATTTGCTATACTAAGAATATTATACGTATCAAAGAGTCCAAACCTAATACGACCATGGTATGCTATGGTGTAGTGGGCAGAGACCTTAATCTAAAACAGTGGGAACACGCCCTAAGATTAGTAAAAACTTTTTAATTACTGGCCATAAACAAAGTTTCACTAATTACGAGTAACATTTCCAAAGGGATTAAAAATATATTTTGGAATTAAATCAGCAGTGCCACCGTCTCGGACTAGATTACTAAAAACTACCGTGAAACGTATAACATTAGTTGACTTTGTCTTGACATTTGTCTTTTTGTCTCTTTGTTTGTCCGGTTGGATTTTTGTACCAACTTTGAGGCACTTCCAGACTAGCTAACGGGTTGAAACTTTGGGAATAGTTCAGAACCCGGTGACAATGCATCTTGCAACTACTTTCAACTTTCTACGAGCACTTTCAAGTCGAAATTTCAACTTTAAGGTTTTGTATGAAGAATGGTGACTACTCAAAGCGCCTTCAATTTGGTCTTAAATATAGTTTTACAGTTCGAGCATGAACCCCGCTAGGGCACTGCAATCTTAGGTAGGTAATACATAGGTACTAAAAACATAAAACTAACCACGATCAGACTTACTTCAACATACAAGACTACTGTATTTACATTAAAATTATATTGGTTAAATCATCAATCAATGGATGGCGCTGTGCGTAGTTAAAAAGAATAAAATAATGGGTGTTAAACACCCACTTTTCGCCAGATATGTTAGGTCCCCATGTAACAGGTGGCGAGCCTGTTGCCATGCACCGGGCACAATGTGAGGCAAGCGGTATTCACAATGAGTTAATTAAAGTTTATTTAGGTGGTGGGATCGAACCCGCGTTTCCCGCGGCGGCCTCTCGAACGAGTAGTGCTCCGTCCGTCCCAACTCAGCTACCGCTGCCTTCCCTAAAGATTCTGCTGTTAATTCTTTGGGTTTCCCAGTAAAACCAGTGTACCCTTTTCAACTTTAATACGTCGCATAAGATTTTAAATAAAAGCGTGGTAAAATGGATTTCGTCAGTTATACAGACAGACTAAACATGGTAAACATTGCGAGTCGTACAGATAAATTAAAACCTTATAAACTCCATTGATATGGTTTCAATTGATGACAAAGGATCCAGTAAATTAAAAGCTATAGTGAGGTATAATAATATATGTAGATCCATGCACATACGCTACGATTTCTTCGTTATTTTCTTTTTCACAAATCAGGGATCCAGTACTTGAAGTGCTAGTTGGAGTCAAATTCCTATAAGAAAAAAAATAAGTATACACAGTCACGCTTTTCTTCTAATGGGGTAAAATTGGACACCAAAAACAGTGAGAAAGAGACAGATAGTTAGTTTAAAAAGAGAGTGATACATACTATAGTGTATATAGTAGTATCATATACTTTATATATATATATTTTTTTTTTTTGTTGTGTATTTTTTTGTTAAACTGTTGTTTTATATAGACATATGTATTCTATAAATATATATTATTTTTTTATCTATTTCTTTTTATTTTATTATATTATTGTATTTGAATTTTAGTTTTTATTATCTTTATATATTTTTTTCCTCTTTTGCACTGGTGTCTCTTCCCTCTCCTTACTAAATCTCACACACCTGTGATAGGTTGGCTGGCAGAGATCTCTATTAGAGATAAGTCCTCCTTTGCTTACTTTTTGTATTTACTACAATTTTGTTTATTTGTGCAATAAAGAGTTTAATAAGAGTTTAATAAAATGGCCAGAGAAGAGCGAAATAACAGCAAAGAGTTGCTAATACTGATATAGCGCCACCAAGTTCGTCCTTGCAAGGTAGCAACCTTATCACAAACATTAACACAATACAAAGCGTATGTTGGATGGATGCTATTTACCTATTTACAGTCACGAGCAAATATTAGGTCCTTACCTATGAAATTGGTGTTTTGTATGGAGATTTTGGGGATGTCTGCATTTTACATACTAACATTTTATCAGTTTTCTTCACAACGACAAATCCAGAGATAATAATATTTGGCATGTATCATTAGACAAGCTTTAGCAATATGTGTGTGAACGCGCTTGATAAAAATTATTCATCGTTTTTATGTTAATGCAAATCAAATGATGTATTCGGGAGGCAGTTAAAAATAATTGTCTTTGTGTCTAATTTAAATACAATTAAACTTACAAAAAATTATCTAATTAAATAATACGAGCTCAAATATATGGTCTATTTTTAGAAGAGGCAATTATTTTATAAGATTTTTCTGAAACTTAATAGTTACGGACAAATTGCTAAGACAGAATAAAATCACCAATTTCATAGGTAAGGACCCAATATATACCCATACTCGTATAAGTACTTTGTCATTCTAAGGTTTTGAGTACAATATTTGTATTCCCAACGCTAGGCGAGTCCGTATACATAACCACTAATGATTCCGATAATGAATTTATTTCTTTACCATCAAATAAAGTTACATTCTTTTTCCATTGATCTTAAATACCTAAGGACCCGAAACATTTACAAAAACAAGGAGCCACACAAACCTGGTGACATTTATGGCACTAAGTATGCCCGCTCTAAGAGCATAGTGTTGTTACCTGCTCAATTAAATGTCGATATCGATAATTTTCATAGTTTTGAACTTTTGACAGAACATGTGCTTAAGTGCGACGAGACGTGGCACCATAGAAGTAATATAACGCTTCGAATGGCACATAATAATGGCGATCAGAGGCTTTAGTGTAAGTTTTTGAGTATAAAATACGTAACTATTGTAGTTGCGTTAAGAGTCCAATTTGTATAGGAAACGTGAATAGCGCCACTAGCGGAACGTAACGCATACTAAGTTTCCCATACAAATTGAGCTCTTAACGCAACTACAATAGTAACGTATTTTATACTAAAAAACTTACACTAAGGCCTCTGATTGAGCTGGACTGAGCCATGTAACGTCTGTCAATCCGCATACAGCAATCATTTGGATTTTCCTCCATTAGTTTTGAAACTAAATATCTTTTACACATCTTATCACATAAAGTACGTTGTACGTAAGTTAAAGAGACAAATAAAATTTACGTCATGAATTTGAAATCGGTCGCAGGAATTAGGTACAAATAAAATGACGGCTTGTCCCTGGTGGGGAAGGTAGAGATTACAGATCTCAATTTAATACGACCTTGCCACACATCTTGCGCGGCAGGAAAAAACAGATGATCATGTGATGTGATCTATAGTTACCTGAAGTAGGGGTCAGGCATCGGATGGTAGAGCGGCGGCGGCGGCGCGTACTCATGGTACTGCAGATGCGTCGGGTGCGGCGAGAGATGGTGGCCGTACTCGCCCTCGCCGCCGAGCGAGCCCAGCGCTACCGGCATGTAGGCCACTTTGTCACCGCCACATTTCCCTCGGTTCACGTAAAAATTGGGCCGTAAAAACCCTATCCCCTTTGCCTTGACCGATTAAAAATTTTGATGTCAAACTGACAGTTTGCACTTTGACACTAGCACTAATCCATGAAGTTTACTAAACTTATAAATAGGTTGGTTTATAAAATTATTTAATTAACACCGTCTTTGGACACTTTGGTTTGCTTGCACTACCCAATCCGTAACTGTGAACTATATTATAAATGCACTCCGAACAGACGCGTAAATCATAAATCGGGCACTGAAATGTACGGGCGGCCGCGTCGAGAGTGTCTGATAAAAAGCATTTCGAATTTTTCGCGCGGGAAGTGTCATCGTACCATGAAGGAACGTCCTAAATCTCTTATATACTTCGCGGTGACACGCGATTGTCACCTCTATGCGCTAGGATTAGAGGCGATAAGCATTTAGATACGATTGAACAGGCAGCGAGCTGGCAACGCCGCGTCAGCTGGCCGCGCTAGTAACGAAGCGCGCTCCGAAAGGTCAACATCGGTTACTATTTTTTTTCCACCGGCTATTTTTGTTCACTTTGTTTGTTTTTTATTATTGATATATCGATTTTTGGCTCTGGTGGCATGCCCATAGAACTATTTGATGGATATTGGCATAATTGAAGAATTATATATTTCAAACGATTTCAGTTAGATTCCTATTGAAAAACTATTTTTTTTCAATATGATAACAATATTTATATAACTTTGCAACAGGTGAAATACCTAAAAATGGACACAATTCAAACAATTATTTACCAAATTATTCTCATGTATAAAGATATTGAGAATCAGTCTGCCTAAATGTATGTTTCAATGAGGTAGCATCAAAATAAATAAATTATTCAAAAATAATAAAAAGACTATTGTTTTCACCGCGGCAAGGCCTCGGAACGCACGCGACGTTGCCGCTCTGTGCGTTCGCGCCATACTTTTTACTGTTTCTTAGCACATAGAACGCTCATTACGCCGGTACGCACACACCGGCAACGCCGCTTATATTGTTATGTCTATACATACGTTTACATAGTGCAAGATGTACATTATGTATGTACATTCCGTGAGCCCGTAGATATGTAGGTGAACTACGAACGTTGCCGCGGTACACAAATCAAACAGACTAAAAATAACTCAAAGATGTGTCCATGAAATTTTCTTTTACGTCTTTTTATGGTGTAAAGAATATAATTTAGAAAATTATCAATGATATTTAATATATTTTAGTGAGGTTCTCAGTTATTACCGAATCAAAACACTGATACAATTAGATTTTTTATCGATAGATTATTTTTATGGATTAACATTTAAGTAAGTGAAACTTTTTCCATTTACTTTTGCTTTAAGTATCCATTTTTTTCTTCGAATTAATAAATTTAAACAAGCTCAAACTAAGAACTTCAAACGAAGAATCACAAATATTTTCTTTAACTTATAACTGAAAATTGTAGCATTCAAAGAATTTTTCCATATACTCACAAAATATCGATATTCTAACGGTAAGTCGAGCCTATAAAACTATGTAAGGTATTTCAACGAGCTCACGATAATCAGTACTAGTAACTTCAGTTATGCGGAACGATGACACCGTACGAATCGCACAAAAAATACAAAGACTACACAATACAATCCTCTATCACTGCAGTCAAAGCGGAAGATGCGCGTATCCCGAGGAGATCGCCTTGGAACTCGTTATCAGATACGCTGATAACCGAGCCAAACAATGCGCGTACACAACGCCACACGAAATGATAAACGCGCGGTTGTAAAACAAATTAGACTACACCACTCGGCGCGTCGCAAAAAAATAAATTTTGCAAGAAACCACGGACGTGTAGCATTCCGTCAGTCAGCTCGGAATGTGTGTCACGCTGGCGTGTCAATGACTCCGCACTTAGCTAGCACCGCACAATATACAAGTACAACACGTAAACAGTACAGGCACGTGCGCTCGGGAAAACGACAGCTTCCTGGGAAAATCACCGGTACGGGTACTGGGTACATAACGTCCGATGCACCGCGCGGCTCGAAACAAGTGCGCGTAAAAATATCGCCTATCGTTAACGTTGCGAATCGATAGAAAGAAAAAATGCACGCTTACGCTTCCCGCGACCGCGGATCGCAATCGACCGATACGTATTTTGATACTGCAGCCGTGTAAATAGTCCGAAAAGAGAACGCTAGAGTTGCCGGCGCGACAGCGTACTGCACCTATGTAATTCAATACATAAGAGAAGTGTGCCGCGCTGTGACGGACGAGTGACGAACTGTCAAACGCTCGGGCGACGTCGGTGGGCGTCGGCGCTAGTCGGCGCGACACCGCGGCAAGTTCGGATATATTACATGATTAGATTATGTCAGAGTGATTAATAGTAAAAACCGGTTTTTGTCTTAGGTCAATCACATTGGGCGGCTTACAATAGATGGAAATCAAGTTTGACGACGGTCAAGTGGCGATTCTGGCGTTGAGGTCGACACGATAACGACTGTTATGAATAGCGTCGTAGCTAGTGGAGTAAGTATGCAAAATCATACGTTCATTGTAGCAGAATGTATAGAACGTCTCTAACTTGTAAAGAGTCCATTGTCAGAGAGAAAGTCAGTGAAAGCACTGTACGGATAATTTTTAATGCCGCCGATTTGACGGTCGAACGGAGAAGAGAGAGGTACAAGTTTGTGCTAGATATAAATAAAACAGTCCGTAGAACTATTTTCGGAAGTAAAGACAAATAAACTTTTGTTACGATGGATCTTCACTGACGCGAAGATTCTTCGTGATTGAAGCTATCACGTGCCAAACAATTACAAAAATAATAAGTATATACGTTATTATCAAAGTATAGGTAAAAGTGTTCTGAGCACATTTATTGTATCTTTTAAAGAATGCATTTAAACAAACCTTTTTTCAAACTACAATAAGTGATTTAAAATAAGTTCATAATTTGAAATTATTATCGATAATTTCCAAAAATAATAAATAAAGTTACTGCCCATCCCTATTTTACCAAATTGCAGGAAAACTACTGAATTTTAATTTCGACAATATTTACCCGGTTTTTTATTATTATTAAATAAATAATCAACCAAACTCAAACCATAACGAAAGAATGAATATTGAATCAAAATTATGCTTTACAAGAAACCTCTTCCATCAAAATTATTCGAAAATCCAAAATTCCTATTTCAAAATAAATTCAAATATGGAACGCTGATCATCTCTATCGAGAGGGAGCGAGGCTTGTTGATTTAATTCATTATGGAGACGGAGAGAACGCGACTAGCGCGAGCGAGAGAGTGCGACGTTGCACTTCTAATGAATGAGTGAGAGGTTCAACGGTGTGAACGAAAAGGCGTGATATGTAAATAGAGCGCTAGAAAGGGACGGAGCGCGTCTGTTGACGTAGTAGTAGATGAGATAAGGGGCTATCAGCAGTTTTGAGCGCGTTCAAACGTTGTTTCCCACTGGAATGGTTGATTGAGGCAAGTCAGAAATAAAATAGAATGGATTGTAGATCTGTAAATAGAGCCTGATGATAAATGCTATTTTGATACGTTTTTATTAAATACATTAAAATAAATAATACTGAGGGTTAAAGTATGAAATCGCCGTTTTGTATGAAGTTTTTTTAATTGGGACCTCCGTGGTCGAGGACTTTGTACGCCGCTGGTTTCAGGGAATTCCTGGGTTCCATTCTCAGAGGAGGAAAATATTTTTATGATGAATACTGGCATTTGTTCCACAGAATTAGTATGTAATGATTATAATTATCTGCCTACGTTTACAGGAAAAAAGCATGACCTTGTGTATTGCATGATTTATTTTATTAATAATGCTTATCCGTCAAACTAGTACCTAATCATAACACAAGCGGTATATTATTAATTTATTATACTGCTTAATTGGTAGGTGTTAAGATATATATTCATAAAAAAAAATCCAAAAATATTTTTATTTCATAGGCTAAGCTAAGCACTTAAAATCGTGCATAAATTCCAGTCCATTTTCCCTAATTTAGAGCGGTATTTCGTGTTTTTGAATAGTCACCTGCAAAAATAAATATATAACCTTATCATTCTAAGGTTAAAAGTAATTATGTGTTTTGGGGATAGATTCTAGGGATATGATAATGTAACAAGGTACTAAAGTCGTCATATATTTTTACCGGTGACTGAACCACTTAGCTTGAATAAAGCTTATATACATGGGGACTTAAAACATATTAGGCAAAATGTATATGTTAGCACATCTGCCTACCCCTTCGAGGATATAGGAGATGACATGTATGCGTGTAGATTAGTTACTTAAAGTCTGTTCATCCTAACTTGTCTTATTGATAAAGATCTTGGCAGTCTTGGTACTACTTATTATTGAGTAAAATCAACTGATACCTGGATTCAAAAGGTTTTAGTCTGTAACGAGATTTTAAAAAGATTGTTAACTTTATTATTGTATTATTTTTTAATGAGTGATTTCGTAAAAAAGTAGTGTCAAGATTGTTTTCATGTTAGAATGTACAGAAATTTGTCCTTATATTTATTAATTTCTGCAAGTTTAAAAAGTGTACGGTTAGACATATAAAACATAACAAAAAAAATTCAAAACATTTTTTGGTACTGTGAAAATGATAATAACAATTAAATATTACTATGTTTATACGTAAATAAATAAAATCTTGAGTAACAAACTGGACTGGACCAAACCAATCAAATGACTTGCCTCCGTTCAAACGAGGCACAGGCCACGAGCGCTCACCCACACATGCGCAACATTATTACATGCTACATAGATAATGGTGCAAGTGAAAATTCTCGCGCGAATCCACCTTATGTAGCGGGAACGTATTATTATTATCTATGGAATTGCAAATTTGAAATTCGAATATTGATGATGTTTTGTTTTTAAAATCAGAACTGTCGCAAGCTTAAATTTTAGGCAAATGTCGATGATATAATTAAGAAATTGAAAACCCTATTGCCAGCAGTAATACTAATAAGTTATTATAATAAAACTAAACAAGATTTTTATAAAAAAGATAATTCTAGATTTACAGAGTAATATTTTTATACGTCGTTTTCGCTTTCGATATCGAAAACCAAGCTACCTTCGCCATGGTCAGGCCTTGGATGGGTGACCAAAACGTTGTGATCTGGAATCCTCAGTGCTTCTCCTTCTCACCAACCCGCATTGGTCCAGCGTGGTGGTGTTATAGCCCATGCTCCTCATGTCTTGCTTCATGAAGAAGGGTTGTGCCCAGCAGTGGGACGTATATAGGCTTAGAACGAAGCAACATTATTCAAATGAAAATAAAAACCAATTTTAACCGCCTGGTCTAGTGATTAAACCACCGGGTGTTGATCGAGAGGTCCTGGGTTCGATTCAGAAGAGGTAGATGTTCTGCTCAGTTTAGTTGTCGGTAGAGCTTCTAAGACACCAGCTAGCCCAATGCTGATTGGTGGGTAGAAAAGGTTTCAGCTACCGGGACCAACGGTTTAACGAGCCTTCTGAAACTCGGAGCAGTTCGAGATACCAAAGATTTGGTCACCCATCCAAGGACTGACAGGCGAAAGTAGCCAAAGCGTACTAGCCACTCCACCGAGCTCCTCTAATTATCAGTACTGAACTGGCGACCGCATAAACGAATAGCAATTTTCCACCTTCACTAAAAGCATGAATTTAATGTGCATTTTCCCTTGCAGCAATATTCTGACAGTGCACAGGCGGCCTTGTCGCTGATAAACAATCTACGAAGATGTTTTTGTATACGGACGGTCGTCACTCGTAGCAAAACACATCACACCAATGTCCCCGAAGGGGTAGGCATGAACGGTTTATATTTATTATAGCTCTATATGTCTACGTATAAGGAGGAAACCTCGAGACCTGTTTTGGTCACCCATCCACAATCCAACCATGGCCACATGTGCTTTGTTTTCCGACCAATCACTACCCTTACGGCCATTTCGTTTGTTATTATTGCTATCCTTGTCACTTGTATTGTGTTGTGAATGGTGTATGGTCTCAATAGGGGACCAAATTTTGTGATCTCGGGATTTTTTGCTCTGATATCAATTTTGAAATAAAGAATTTTAGCTATTATTTTTATATGGTATAATAATGTATTAAAACGGGTAATTTACATGACCCATTCAATGAGTCAATCTATAATTCCCACGGAATAGATAAAGAAGGTAATTCCTAAAATACAATATTGGTTTATTATACAAATAATAATAATAATAATTTATTTCAAGTAACAGAGACTCAAAATGGTTAGTAACAATGGAAACACAAAACGTATTTTTTTCTATGTAGGTATGTATATTGGACAAATAAAACATGTGTGAAAATCCCATACGACAATTTAAATTATATAAATTTTCAATTATATTTTTTAACATAGAGCCTCAATAAGTTTATCTATAATTATAATAAAACTTTAGAGGTCGAATGTCTGTACGTAGAAAAAAATAAGGTTAAAATCAAGTCAGGGGATGTAAAAGAAGGGGAAAATACCAAAAAAAAATTTAAATTTTTTTTGGATCTCTGTTTGTACGAGCTAATCTCCGAAATGGCTGGACCGATTTCAATGAAATTTTGCAAGGTGATACCTTATATCCCTGTTCAACTTAGATACTTTTTATTCCGGGAAATTAAAGGGTTCCCGTGGGATATTTAAAAACCATAGTAACCGCGGACGAAGTCGCGGGCAACAGCTAGTATACAATAATTTCAGCCTCCAACGGCTGGCATGATTTTTTAATATTCACAAGATTTTTTTTTGTAAAAATAAATGATTTTAATACTACAAATGGCGTAATAAAAGTCCAATTAAAAAAGTAAGGCAGTCAAAAGTTCCGAAAAAGTCAAAGATCAACAAAAACTTTTTAACACAAGACAAGTGCAACATTGATTTTTCATTTGCATGCCAGATGAGATAGTCATACGTAATCCGACCGAGAGTGAGGGAGACAAAGTATTTATTAATAGGGGACTGTAAAATCGACAGTCGCCCCCTTTACATCACCAAGTTGAGGAGCCATCAGTGATGGCGCCAGTTTCTTCGCGATCTGTCAGAAATTGTATAGAAAAAATTAGTTCCGAATTTCTCCGCGCGCGTTATTATTTTGCACGGTATAGCTCCCCTAGTGACGTATAAAGTTATCGATCTCAGTTTGATGCCAGTTGTAAACATTAAGAACTATTAATTTTAATGGAAGTTGCTAGTTTCGCAAAATAAATTACTTTGATGACAAAGCTAGTTTTTACTGATGATTTTATGGTTTTACCATCTTGATTCAAACTGTGAATAAGGATTCGGAGCAAAAGCATCGATGTTTGCGGTTGAATTTTGAAGTTTATCAACAATAAAATTTATAACATTTTAATAAATTTTATTGTTGATAAACTTCAAAATTGATTTAACTTAACTATATATTAGGTCCTATGAAATTGGTGTTTTGTATGGAAATTTTGGGGATGTCTGCATTTTACATACTAACATTTTATCAGTTTTCTTCACAACGACAAATCCAGAGATAATAATATTTGGCATGTATCATTAGACAAGCATTAGCAAGATGTGTGTGAACACGCTTGATAAAAATTATTCATCGTTTTTATGTTAATGCAAATCAAATGATGCATTCGGGAGGCACTTAAAAAGAGTTGTCTCCGTGTCCAATTTTAACACAATTAAACTTACAACAAATTATCAAAACAAATCAAAAGAGCTCAAAAATATAGTCTATTTTTAGACGCGGTAATTATTTTTTAGGAATACTCTGAATCTTAATAGTTACAGACAAAATACTAAGAGAGAAAAAAAAACACCAAATTTCATAGGTAAGGCCCCAATATTTCAGACAAGGAGCTAGTCTATTGCTTTCGGGCTAAGAGTAGGGAAGAAATATAGAAAGCTGTAACTACATAATAAATTGACAGGCGAAATGTTAGCACTTCTGCTTACCCCTTCGGGGATAGAGGCGTGGTGACATGTTATGTAAGCACTGCTGGGCTTCCTCAATAAAAAAAGCCAAACCTATCCAGCCAGGCTTAATGGCTAGAGTTGGAATAAAGTTTTTGGTTGGTGGGGCTTCTAAGCCCGCCTGGCTAGCTACCACCGTCTTACCTAAAATTATCGCCTTAATAACAATGCTTTAATCATTCTTGTGTTCCGGTAATTGGAGGTAAGATAGCCAGTTTCTCAGTTGTTAAGGATTACAGAGGCCTTAGTGTAAGTTTTTTAGTATAAAATACGTTACTATTGTAGTTGCGTTAAGAGCTCAATTTGTATGGGAAACTTAGTATGCGTTACGTTCCGCTAGAGGCGCTATTCACGTTTCCTATACAAATTGGACTCTTAACGCAACTACAATAGTAACGTATTTAATACTAAAAACATACACTACAGCCTCAGGTGAAGCTCGCTTCCACTTTCGGCCTTATCGTCACTTGCCATCAGGTGAGATGAAGGCCAAGAGCTTATCTGTCATATGTAAAAAAAAGTCTAAAATACGTACTTAAAATCAGTGTATGAGGACTGTAATGAGAGCAGATGAAACGAAAGAAATGCCGTGATGATTGGACCGTCGCGCGTCGAGCGAATAACATTTAGCCTCCTAGCCACGAAGCATTGGCTGCAACCCTCTTCAAGCAGCGCGATAATTTTGGTAGCTTTTACCACTTTATCTACCATTTTTGATACAGCCAAACAGCAATAAATAAAGCTTTGACAGACAAGGACATGAAATTAATCGATGAAAATTAAATAAAAGTTATAAAATTCGATGTTAACTTCTGGAACTTCGCGCCAAAAATGTAGAATAAAAAGGGGTTTTCTGTAAAAATGAGCATCAAATGAAAATTTGAATTTAGAACGTACTTTTTTACATACCTCGGCATTTTTAAAACCGGCCAGTAACGTGTACAAGCGATTGAAACCTTTTTTGTATTGTATCTTTTTAAAGATGAATGAAATCAAAACCGCCCGTTTTTTTTTGCAAATGAGTTTCTATAAGGACCGTAGCAAGTGGAAGGAAATAATCTACCTACTCCTGAGGGAGAAGCCGTGATTTTATATTATTGTATGATATTGACGTATTAATTAAGGAAAACATTTTGTTTACTTATATTATTTTATTCAATACAATATCAGGTTTATAACCAGCAGTGCAAAATTTTAATGTAGTTCAATTTTTTTTTGCAATAAATAAATAATTAATTATAGTCCCATACTTGTTAATAGGCAGCGGAAGCCGAGTAGGGACGGACGGACTACTCGATCGAGAGGCCGTGACACTCGCGGGTTCGATCCCACCGCCTGGATTTAATTTTAGGGATAGTAAGATTAAGATTTTATTTTTTATATTTTACTACGCGCCTGTACTCGTACTACTGAGTTTGAATAAAAATTAGGTATGCACGATTATACGTACAGTTGATTGTGAATATCGCTTGCCTCACGTGCCCGGTGCATGGCAACAGGCTCGCCACCTGTTACATGAGGACCTAACATATCTGGCGAAATATGGGTGTAAGCACCTCTGCCTACCCCTTCGGGGAAAAGGTGTGATGATATGTTGATATATTTTGTTTTAATGTTCCAGCAAAGATTTTCAATACATATAAAACATCATTGCGGAGTAGGAGTAGTTCGCTTTGGCTTTCAATCGAAAACAAAGCTCCCTTCACCATGGCCAGGCCGTGGATGGGTGACCAAAACATTGTGATCTCGAGCTCCTCCGTGCTTCTTAAGGCACGTTAAGCCGTTCGTTGGTCCCGGTCGCTATCGCAACCGCATTGGACTAACACTTTACAGCCCATACTCATTAAATATTTTCCTATGTATGAAGGCCTGTGCCCAGCAGTGGGACTGATATATAGGCTGCTGACGAGACGTGAGACAGAATTTTCATAGCACATTTAAAAATAAAATAATAATAGGTAGTATTGTGAAAGTCAGCGTTTTTGCGGACCGTACTAGGGGGTGAGTTCACCCACGTGGCGCAGCGCGCGCGATTCTACTTGATACTTGCATTAAGTTAATTAAAAACATTTTTTTGTAAATGTTTCCTTGTTTTACACAGTATTTTACATTAAAACTCTTTTGTTATTAAGTTTTATTTTGTAAATTTAGCTCATAAAAATGTTAACGGTGTGAGTGTTATCAAAAACTTGGACTACAGTTGTGAGTGAGGTTGTCACTTTCATTTTAACGACAACAGAGACAGCAATATAAATCAATCAGAGTATTCAATCTTTAGCTTTTAAAGTTATCGGTATTAAAAATAAACTGCTTATTATTCACTTACTGATTATTATAAGTTAAATGTTATATTTAAAATAATATAAAATGGTAACATAGATTAGGCTTTAATTGGTTTTAATTTTAAATTTTACATACTAACATATGAATGATGTTCGGTCTAAGGGTGAGAGCATTACTAAGGAATAAAGAGACTGACAGTTAAAACCAATAGAAACTAAACTTCTAATACTAATTTTAAATAAATAAACCTGTGATCAGTGGTCAACGGTATTGATTACACTTATAATAATTGTTTCGCTTTCGAGTAAACAATAGTTGTGAAATTGTTTAATTGTTGTGATATTTTTAGGATATTGGAAACAGATATAAAAGATATGCATATTGTAATAATTTAATAACCTATATCTATGACTCCGACACAACTTTCCTGTCTGATGTTTAATAAAAAGGGGTTTTATTAAACATCAGACAGGAAAGTTGTGACGAACATATCAGGTGTATTTTTATATAAAAATGTACTAGTTCTTTCATTGACTAAATCAAGTACATTTACCTGGGACATATCAAATACCTAGTATGAGACGATATCTTTTTTTTTTTCAAAGTAAAATAAAAAGGCCATAGCAGCAGACTACACGGGGCGGAGGGTGGCGCCACCCTGCCACGTGCTCGCCCTCCTATGTACAACACAGCCACCTAAATATAGGTTACGATAAACTTGACGCGGTCAAAACGACCAAATTTCTGTTTTCAACGTTTCATATGACACGTCGAGTAGCTTTTTTTGATTGGTGATTTGGATAAATTTAGATGTACCTGGTGTTGTTAGTTTAAGTGTCTTTCTTGTAATATTGTGAAAAATATCACGTTAGTGTTGCCAGTATCTATAGGCTACGTCGACAGTTTACATCAGACATTATGCTTGTCTGTTGCCATTCATATTACGTAAAATACAGCAGAAAAATGTCATAGCATTGGAAATATGTATCGCATTTAACAAATTTGAAATAATATTAAATATTTTACATACATAATATACAGGTTGTTTCTTGTATGGCATCGATCCAGTGCGACTTAATAGAAGAGCTCCATACAAATCGATTTAACCCTTACGTACAATTTTTTAAAATACAAGTTAGTTTCATTTTTCATTTAATGATTCCAGTAACATGTTCTACAATGTTTGGAAAGATTCGAATATGTTTTCTTTCGATTTATGATCTGAAATCACTGTCAATCAACACCACGGCCGGCACGGTACAGTCGCTTTAGAAAGTCATATAACAATCGCATTTGCATTGGAACTACTGCAAAGATCATAGTGTAAGTTACCAATGAGATATACGCTGTAATGTTCCGTACATTGCAACATTTTTTTCTACCAAACAGAACGAGAGCTGCGTTCATCGTAGTTGGGAGGGCAATGACATTGCGAAATAAAATTTTTGAGATCGCTTCTCAATAAATTTGAATGATTTACGATTTAACACTAAAATTAACAATATTCATAGAGTTTATATACGTGTGTCCATCTTGACGAATTAAAGTTGATTTATATTTACCTAACAGCCACACAAACGATATTTTTAAAAACTTAAAATAATGGGCAGCTTCTGTAAATTCATTATTGTAGTGATTTACCAGTATCACACCTTCACCTTATTTGTTGTTTAGTCTGTCCTTACTATCCATAGAATAAGATCCGATCCCTACATTACAACTGTACACCAAAGAATAAATGACCACATAGCACACACATTGACATAATAAGTAATACCTACATTTATTTAAAACTTCAGTACATTTGGTGTACCATTGGGTGGTGCAGAAAACAAATAGAAGTAGGTGCACTAAGTTTTTAGAAATAGAACAAAAACACATTTCAATATGAATATAATATAATATAGAATTGATATATAAGTATAAAATAAAATAATAATATAATATAATGTAAATAAGCTATATATATACTATATTTAATATATTATAAATACATACATGCATAAATACGTATATTCCTACTAAATACCAATAATATTCTGTGTCCGTATTAAGGTTTAAATACGAACACAGAATATTATTTAGGTGATTCTCAACCAACAATATTATAAATTAGAGTATATATTCGCTTAATAAATAATATCTCATTATAAATTCACAAGTAACTTTAATTTTTATACAGGTTTCTTGATATTTTATGTAAAAAAATCTATTCAAGCAGCCGTGTCAATTTTTTGCGGTTGATGAAGGCCCTTATATAGCGTATGAACTTCGTAAAACTTAAAATGAAAATCATAACATAAAATATCATCAAGCGTCTATCCCCGAAGGGGTGGGGTGTTTAACACCACATT
Source organism: Parapoynx stratiotata (assembly GCA_910589355.1). NCBI lineage: Eukaryota > Metazoa > Arthropoda > Insecta > Lepidoptera > Crambidae > Parapoynx > Parapoynx stratiotata. Next base: position 5,751,104 of record OU342485.1, on the reverse strand, counting down.
AGTAGCCGAGTTGGGAAAGACACAAATAGTTCAAGAGGTCGCTGTTTCAATACAACCGTCTGTACCACTGAGTTTAAATAAACCTTAATTACAGTTCATTGTGAATATCGCTTGCCTCACATTGTCATCACATTGCCCGGTGCATGGCAACAGGGTCGCCCTCTGTTACATAGGGACTTAAGCACATCGAGCGAATTTCGGCTGTTAGCACATCTGTCTACCCCTTCGGGGATAGAGGATGATATGTTCAAAGGACACATCTAAAGTTGGATTGACGCAGATTGGACCCTAATCTTACCCAAAAAAATATTATTATCGTCCTTGACAGGCCGTTCTACCTCACTGATGTGCTACTACTAATTCTCAGGGTCGCAGCCGTTTTCAGAGAGATCTGTCATACATACATAGATACAATCACGCCTTTTTCCCGATGTGGTAGGCAAAGATTACAGATCTCCACTTGCAACGATCCTAGCACACATTTTCGCTTCCTCTGCTTTCATTACTTAACTTCATGCCCTTTAAATGATTATTACCTATTTATAAGTAAAAATGTTCACACCATAAGCCCATGCTAGACATAGATCTTCAGCCTTCAAATGAACACCGCATTATGATACATATCGAGTTTTTAACACGTTCAACAAAGTACTATAGAATTTGACAGTTGGACGTGTTACATACGTCATAAATATCATGTCGAGGTGCTCATGCTACTTAGACATGCCTTCTTTAATAAGCGCTGTACCACACTGTACTGGGCGAAATTAAAAAAAAATTAAGAAAATAAGTTTATAACACAAAGTAGCCTAGTTTCTTGAATACGTAGTATTTCTCAAATGTTTATTGTAAGTTTTTTCTAATGACCGAGGTCAGAGCTTCATATATAGGTATGTTATTAACCGGAATTCGAGGTAGAGTTAATGAACTTAACTCAATATAATTTTGGGCTCCAATATCTTGAGGTTAGCATACTTATGTCCCTTACCGCTTCTAATTCAATTAAACTTGTTATTATCTTCATTGATCCATTCATATTTTTGGACATATAACGTAAGACGAAGTGTAATACTATAATTATTAATACTACATATATATGCACCACGTCTTATGCCTAAAGGGGTAGGCAGAGGTGTTAGCACCCCCTTTTTTCCTGATGATTAAATCTCCTTGTAACAGGGGCAGAGTGTTGCTATACCGAGTACAGTATGAGGCAAGCGATATTCTTTTAATTCGATTGAAACACTCGACATCATATTTATCTTATTCTATACCTATTTATAAAAAGGTAGAATAAGGATATTTTAATGTCTGTTGATTACAAAACAGGGAAGTTTAATACGCATTTTACAATATTGTAAGCTGAACTCAAGCTGAATAAATGAGTCATCGTGAATTCCGATATGATTAACCATAATTAGAACAAATAAATACCTAAACACTATATCACTTGGTAAAAATATGTATATTACAACTAGCTTCGTAGTCGGAAATATTTCAAGCAGGTTATTAATATTTTAAATTTTGTACTACTTATTTTTTTTACTAACGGATAACTACGAAAGCTACAGTATCTAAAACGAAAAATTCTTAATAATGAAACGTCAAAATTTCATTTCAAATTTCGAACGATTTTGATCGGGGAGCGCGCAGCAGACGACACTCGAGCAACCGAGTGGCGTCTCACTCCACATAGTCTTTACTTATGTACGTATACAGCGACCGGCTTAACTTGAGCCTTGTAACGTCACCTCTGATTCCTTCGACGGCTGGTGGATGTTAGAGGCGCGGGGGGCGCGGCAGGTCAGCGCTCGCTGCGCGAAGCGGTACCAACAAAATACATAGACGCGTAGTATAGATAGATAGAGAGAGGTAGTACGGGGTGGGCGAGTACAGTCCGCAATGACAAAACAGGTTGTGTTAGAAAAAAAAAACGATTTTGTTTTCTCGATGCGCGGCGGTCATTTGTTCGCGGCTAAGGAATGTTCATACGCTATTTGTTATAATATATTTTTACTCCTCACGTATTCTGTTACGCTGTTTCGGTTCTATTTGTTCAAGCCATAAAAATTGTTAACGGTATTTATTATAAGATACAGGTACTATTTTATTTAATTTTTTTGGGTATTGTAACATTTTGTTTAACAATTTTCATTTATTTATATAACAGTTTATAACACTGTAACGTTTGAGTTGAAATATCGAAGGAAAATGTCACGAAAAAAATTATATAATTTTTATTAATTAGTGGATAAAATGGTGTAATTCTAATAATTAACAATTAAACTCTCCTGCGAACGGTACCACAAAATATATACGTAGCTCACCTACATTTATTTGTGCACACACACAGGCACAGTTTTATAGCGCACGCACACAGACGCCGCAAGCTTGCTTCGCCTCACAGAGCAAGCTTCGGGCGCATTTTATTTTACTCCAAGAGGATAATATTCCGATTTTTACAGACGGCCATTTTTTCTGTTCGAATTTCGAATTGTGTTCTATTGTTTACGTTGGTATTAAGGTATTTTTATATAGTCTCTTTGAAGAATATGTGTTTTCATTCATTAGGAATCAAAATGGGAATCTTCGACATCGAAATAAGATACGTTATTTAAGAGATATGGCTAGATGTCATATTGACAAATTACGCTTGTCATACTACTAGTAAAATGATTAACTAAAGGAGTCGTTCAACTATGAATTTCAACAATGAAAAAAATTATTTGACCTGCCCTTAATTGGTGTTCCATATTCCTACTACAAACGATAGGGATTATTTTACTTCCATAGAATATATTAAGCCGCAGCGTTTATTTATATCCATGCTAGTGCAGATAACGTAAAAGAAATACAAAATACAAAGAGGCATGAGCATATGTTTCTCCATGAGGAAGGCCTGTGCACAGCATATAGCAGTGGAACATAGCCTGAGAATGACGACTAAGCATTGACCACTCAACTAACATTCCGTTCAGGCTCAGCCCTCCCAACACGACCACCAGAACGTGATGTACCTGCCCATAATAGCGCTATTATTAAGCATTATTTATTCTAATTCTATATTCGGTTGAAAATATTAGATAGGTGATGTATATATGTAAGTTAGCGTATGTAATTCGATATATTGAATATATCGTCTCATATGTCAAAATTCTATCAATGTTTGGTTGGATCTGACTGAAGGTACTAGGCGGGTGGCGCTGCAGGCCACTGCGATTGATGTATAATTATTTGTTTGGCAATTCATAAAACATAAATAATTATCATCAAATAATTATCAATTATAAAATAATGACATTCATTTTATTAAAATATACTGATTTTGAATGGCCGAGCATTGAGCTGACGAATAATAGAAAATAATGGAAGTGAAAGTCGTAATGCCCTACACGACTGTTACAGACGACTACGTGTTAGATAGTCTAGAGAAGAAGAAAGAGACGAACCATACAACTAGGTTGTTTAGGATATTTTATTTATAAAAGTAAATAAGCAGAGCCAATCGTTTATAATGTTTATAAACTAGATCAATACCCTTCATCTTATCTTTATATAAATTTAAAATTATAAATTGCCTCCTTAACTTCATTATGTATAAATAACGCTTTAAAAAGTTACTAGTTGACCGCAAACTTCCTCGATTATATTGATTATTTATTCTAAAAGTATTAACATTTTATTTCCTTGTGCACAAGGCAAAGAATCAATTTACTATTAGAAAAGGGCGTAGTAATTTTTAGTTTTTTCTTTGCAATTTTTCCGACAGTAAATATAATAATTTTGTTACTTTACGGTTATACTTATAATTAATATTTCTATCCGAAGGTAGTGGGGGGGTTAATGTGTAACTCGCCATGTAAGGTTTGAGTTTTACTTAACTAATAATAATATATTGATATATTTTAGTTTGTAGGACCTTCCGAAGAAAGATAATTTTCGAGAAGTTTTCTTCATTGCACTTATGGCATAAGACATCTTAATAATATGTAAACAGAGGAAAAATTTCATAGCTTCTTGCGCTCTTCTCAAAACAAGGCTGTTGACTAATGAACGGTTGACCGTTTTAGACGTTAACAAGTGTATTGTAAAATACCTGAACTAAATAAATGATGCTGACATATACCCAGAAATATTGCATTCTATCTCATTAGTCACATGTTTCTTCGTTCTGTCGTTTTTATTTTGTTGGGATAATGTATTTTACCAATCTACACTTAAATGTATGATAACGAGCAATAAGATTTTTTTTGATCTGGCCCTATTTATTTATGGCCCTTTTTTGGGAACAGGGCAGGACAAAGAAGAATTACGGCTCTTTATTGTTGTTGTGGTAAACTGCAGAATGTACTTAGATTATCTTAATTAACTTCTGTAACTTCCAAGAGGGCCCAGAACATGGCGTTCTGCTCTCTTAGCATGAACACCGCATTATGATATTTATCAAGTTTTTATCATGTTTGACTGTCAAAGTACTACGGAATTTCACAATTAGGCGAGATAATCATGATAAATATAATATCGCGCTTCTTATGCTACTTTAGCTGATAGTTTTGTGAACGGATGGCATAACTTTTCATTTTTCAAAAATTTTGGAAAAATATAATTTAGAAACATGCGCTAAGACTAAGTAAGAAGCATCTTATCTGAATAAACGCTTTGAGTTGATTATTCTTACCTGTCAACAGGCGGCGGTAACGGCGCCATCATATGTGGATGCGGTGGCATAGGCGGATGAGGCGGATGTGGGTGGAACGGCGATCCGGGCGGCGCGAAGCCGGGTCCGGGGAAATGGCCCTGCTGCGGCGGCGGGCCGGGCGGGAACCCGCCGCCTGAGCCGGGCCGCGCCGACGGGCTGCCGAAGGGGCCCGGCGCCGCGTACGGCCCCGCGAACCCCGGGCCCGGGCCGGGCGTGGACGGCGCCGGCGACGCCGCGAACGCCGGGCCCGCCGGGCTGCCCGCCGGCGGCGCGAACGACGGGAACGGCGGCTCGCTGTTGCCGCTTTTCCATGCTGCCGGCACGCCCGCGGATTCGTCTAGCGCCGGCACGCGTCGTTGCAGCCCCACCGACATCTGCTGAAGAAAAAAAACACTCTATTACTTCAACTGTCCTAACATGAAATAGGAGGAGAGGAGTCGTCATCAGCGTACATAGTTCCACTGTTGGTAAAGGCCTAGAACGTTGGGCACACATGGCGAAAGTGGCATGTTTTCAATATCGAAAGTCAAATCTTACGAATCACTTCGCCTTGCATCGGGCTCAATCCAACTATATTCTGTCTTAATTATCTATTGCAATACCATTAATTTAACATGTGAGTTAAAGCAGACATAGTTACTTAAAATAAATCTGCTATTTTGCCCAACGCTGAACACAAACTCCGGTTCACCTACGAGGTATAATTGATTAACATAAAGGTCAGTAACCGAAATGGTGGTAAATAAAATTCATCATAACTAGGTAAAATTGAAAAGAGTGGCAGTAACTATCGGCAAGTGTGGTGGGTTCGTTTGTAGCGACCACATTTAGGGAAGGACAGGGTTCTTAAGTCAAGAAGTGATGTAGGTCACTGGATGCGGACTGCTCAAGACAAATTGTTGCAAAATCATTAGGGGAGGCCTGCATCCAGCAGTGGATGTCTGACGGCTGATATGTTGTCGAAGAAGAACAACTACCACCGTACACAATGAGACTGTTCCCGATCTTCCTGAAGAAAATGGTATCTAAAATATCTGTAACTAGCGAGTCACCTCATTGTCGCACTGGTGCAATGTTTATACTAAATTAAATTATTATACATATTGACGTTCCTCTTGAATTACCTATTTAAAACGTAACAAAATCAGTAGTAATAAAGGTTTATAAGGATAGACAGACAGCGAGATGCGGGTTTGTTTTATACTATGTACATTCACATTCACGCCTCTTTCCCAGTGGGGTAGGCAGAGATTACAGATCTCTCCACTTGCTACAATTCTGGCTCATATCTTTCGCTTTCTCCACTCTCATTACTAACTTCATACATGCCCTTTGGTTTGCGGTGGATTTGACCTGGCCCTTATTCAGAACGTCGCTAACTTGGTCAAGGTACGTTCCCCTAGGCCGTCCACCTTTTCTTTATACTATGATTATTGGGAACAGGCATATGGCCCGCCTGATAGTAAGCGGTTACCATAGCCTAAGGACGCCTGCAACACCAGAGGCATCACAAGCACATTGCTGATCAATCTCCAACTTTCCCATTCACTGCCTACTACCTGGCTCTTGAGTCTGCTTTCATTCATCCTCTCATGATCACACTGTGTAGTGATATAAAATCTCAAAAGTAAAAAATCGATGAAATTGACACAATCACGTTGTTCTTAAATACACTTGACTATACATGGAGATAACTCTAAAAATGTGAAGAGAACTCAAGTATTCTCATAATTAAATGTACAGATAATCTATTTAAACAGTTACAATTAGAAATTGTATAGGCATCATTCCCAGAATATCCTATTGATGTCCATATCCTCCCTAAGCAAATGAAAGCGACTCCATCAGTTTCAGTCGTCTAACTTTTAAAATAATGTGATAATATTTTAAATCATTTTATTGTCAAAACAATAGTATACCTCAAAGCTATATACCAATAAAAACTATAATAAAGTATTAAAGTCAGCAGGCATCCTATAATCAGATAAATTTTCGGGAAACATGCGGGTGATCGTCTTTATTTTTAATTATAATTTTTTTTTACATTATAATAATAATTGCCATATATATCACTGTGTACACCAAAGACATACATTTACATAGATAAACCAAGTATAACGATTTGTATTGAATGAAACCAAGCGTCTTTTTAACGTCTACATTGACGTCACGGCCTTAATTTTTAGACGGGAGATACTGATAGAAAATACCGATGTCCCGATCACTCTCCGCCAATTATCCCAAAACGAAGCATTTTTTAGTTTTTGTAGCAATTCGGACGCGTGCAGACTAGTTGAGCAGCGCAGCGGTCAACCCCGATGTTTTGTCGGCGTTTTCGAACACGCAAAGTACATGCATTTGTGTCATCTGTGAATCTACATATTTGTGGTAGACACTTTATGCAGATATTTAAGCACTCCACATATCGCCTAGAGTCCATATACAGGATATAAACGATTATTCCGCAAATATAACAAATATCAGAAAACTTCAATCTGATATGGAAAGTGCGTCACCCAATCAGTAAAATCACATACATAACTTTTTTTAATAAATGTAGAAATACCAAAAATATTGACTTGAAATGCTCCCATACATTTATTATGACGATTTACCTACAGCCTCAAAGATCGTTGTAAGGATATACTGATAAAACTGCTTAGAGCTCGTTGTATGTACGAATCAACTGCAATAAATCTATCATATCATATGACACACCTAATAAACCAAATTTTTTTTATGAAAGTACATTTTTGTTTACAGCAGTTTATTTACCAGTGAGGCCCTTGTGCAATACATTAACTGTTTGTGTAATGTTTCCTATCGAACTTTTCTGAACTTTTCGAATCACTATATTAAAATCAAAAGCATTTATTCAGTTTAGATGCGTCTTAGCGCATGCTTATGAATGTCATAAATATTTACAATATTTTGTGAAAAAGAAAAACTACGCCATCGTTAAGTACGTTAAGGAAATGTACCTAATGAAAGCAATGGGAAGAGTTCAGTATCATAGTGGATTTTAATTCTAGAAACTACAAACTTTTGTTTACCCAACCAAGGATTGACCGCGGCGAATGTAGCTTTGTTTTCGATATTCGAAAGCCAAAGCAACTGAACCACTACGCCGCGCAGCTCCTCCCATTACGATCATTACACCGCAAATATAAAGTTCATTTAGAAACAAATAAGAGGGCCCGTCAATGTATCGCATAACTCGCATAAGAGGGGAGTCACTTCGAGCAACCGCTGTAAACAAAAATGAACATTCATAATAAAAATAATTTGATGTATTACGTCATGAATGATAGTTTTATTAGTTTATTCGTGCAAATAACGAACCTCGAGAAGTATTATCAGTATATCAATATTGTTATTGAAAATTGCTTTGAAAGTTAAAACCCGTCGGTGAATTAATTCATGCAATTTCAACATTTTTTTTGAAATATACAATGTGAATGGGGCAATTCGTATTTATTTCCTATATTTAGTCGATATTGCTCTTAATGCTCGCGAGATCGGTGATGCAAGTTTCATAAATGTAGTTACGTACACGAACACGTAAGATAGGTGGATTATGTAATAATTGTATCAAAATAAACTGTCAAGTGGCTAAGTACATCGCTATTCACATTGGAGTATTATAAAATATGCTTTTAATATCTAATACTTGACCATCTTACTTGACAACGACCACATGGGCTGACGATATTTTAGGTCGGCTGGAGTGGGCTTTTCTTCTTCGTCAAGAAGCACTCAACCCACAAGATACTTGTAATTATTTATATTATTATATGAAGTTAACATGAGCGAAAAAAAAAAAAGATTAACTTGGTGATAAGTTTTTGTGTTCAAACCATTCCTTTTTACTTACATTACGAATGAATTAAATACTCGGTAATTATTATACATGCTCTATTTTCTATAAAATATGTCCAGTATCAAAATTATGTGGTCGTACTACAATGTTTTATTATGAGGAAAGGCAAAGGGACTTGTGACATGATTTTTATGCCGATTTTTCCATAATTTTCTATTGAAATATTCGAGTGGTATCTTACAATGGGTTTTCGTATAAAAATCGTTTATAAATCACAACAGCAACACTAAGCTCAAGTCTGTAAACAATTTTTTTATATTTTATACTTTTCAAGGTTTAGATTGACACTAAAACCAATAAAGGGTCAACTAGCCTATTGCTGTGGAAATTGAATTTAAACACGTTATAAGTTAAAACTAGGAACTCGTTGAACTAGCTGGAAACTTTTATAATTTAGCTTTTTTTAAAATTAATCTAAATAATTATGTAAATAACTCAAAGGTGTCTGACTGACATAGTGATCTATCAACGAACAGCCCAAACCACTGGACGGATCGGGCTGAAATTTATCATGCAGGAAGAAAGGATTTTGATTACTTCTTCCCCCAATGGGATAAATTAGGGAATGAAAGTTTGTATGAAACTTTGTCGATTTTAAACCGATCGGTCTGAGACTTTGAGAGAAAATTAAAGGGTTCTCGTGGGATAGTTCAGTCGCAACCAATCAAGCATGTCTGTGGGTTGTGTCAGCCTGTGTCACGCATGCGTATTGAATTGTTTACCAAAATCGTGTCAAAATTATCTGTGCCGCAAACAGATAATTATACATGATAACAAAGACCATCATGGTCAAAGGCATTTTGACAGGCAAAAACGTAATTTAAAATTTGAAGCTATATTTTAGAGTCATCTGTCCAACCACGCTGATTAGGTATTGTGAACTTTGTTCCGCAGTGATAACTTTCCTTCCATTTTATAAATCTAAAAACAGTTTTAATTTTAAGTACCTACAGTTTAAATATTAGCATGTTGAGCGCGGTAAGATTATAGTCATAACACAACATATCATCCAGCCTCTTTCCCCGAAGGGGTAGGTTAGGCAGATGTTTAACACCTCCTGGTTTAACACTAGGAAATTATCCTGAAGGAAGAGTTTACCTCTTAAAGTGATGCAGACGATAAAAAAAATATATTGTTTACTTCAAAATATTCACGTTGTTACATATTGTCCTTTCAGAAACTAAATTCATAGTACAATACAAGATTATACGACCTGATTACCTACATGGTCGAGTGGTCTGCACGCCGGTCTCAAGGCGTCGCAATCTCGAGAGGTTCCGGGTCCGACCCCCGTGAGGGCAGATGTTTGTGTGATGGATACAGGCATTTCTTCTCCATGTATTGAATATATTCTGGATATTTATATGTATTTTTCTATTAAATATATTTATCCGTCATTTAGTATCCGTAACACAAGCAGCATTTAATAGTTGCTTAAAATGGGGCTAGTTGATAGGCGCGAATGTCTGAGATTTTTATTTTTTATATATAGAATGAAACTGGTACCTAATTACTTAGGTATTGGTCTGCCCCTATTCAGTGATAACAATAAGATTCATCTATAAAAATAATCGCAAAAAGTTAATAATGTCCGAAAACAGAGTAGTCGTAGATAGAAACTATTTTATTCCGTGTAGACATAACACAGGTTCTAGTTACCAGTGTCCAGCAGGGCGCATAACAACAGAACTGTGTCTGCTAGCAGTGAACCTAACGTGGACTGATGATGGCAGCAGGATAAGGCTACTTTTCCACCACAGCAGCTATGTCATGTAGCTAACGCTCAGAGTAAACAGAACTGGAGTAGCCTTTGTCTAACATTCCCCTCTGCCAAATGCACAAGCATCGGATGCTTGCACGTTTAATAAAACTAGTTGAGCCGCCGCCATTTTGACAGCCATAACATTGTAAACGTTGCGGCGAACAGAGCTCCCGCAAAAATGCCTGCCAGTGCTGTTTTTTGTTGTAAAAATAAATGGAAAACATCGAGTATGCTTAAAGATGGTGTCACCTTTTATTTGTAATTATAATTTTTAAGATTTTATGATTATTTACTTCATTATTTCATGTGCAAATTTCGAACGCTAGTCTCGTGGGGAGTGCGGCTGTGACGTTGTCAAAACGCACACCCCACGTGACTATTCTAAGCGTGTGTGTGCGTGAAATTTAAATTTGTGTATCGAATTATGTATGTGTGCATTTGTAAAAACGGTAAAGTTATTGTTTATGTGTGCTGGCTTTGAGTGTAGTGGTAACCTCACCCCCCGCAAGAAATGGCAGAAAAAAATGTTTGAGAAATTGACTAATGGCTACTCCAGTTCTGTTTACTCTGAGAGCTAACGGCATAGCTTTTGACGAGCCGCTATATCAGTATTAGCGACTCTTTGCTGGCTACGTTCTAGCCCGCTTCGGTATAAAGTAACCGAGAAATGGTTGATCAGCAAAAAGTACGATATCTAGTGAATAATATTGGAGTCAGGACAAAACTAGACCTACTGTATACAACGATAAGGCGAATACAAGATTGGCGAGTCTGAATCACGATGACGGTTTCTCAGATAGATTAATATTATATATATGTCGCAGGATGATAGATATATCCGTAATATAACTATATCCCAAGGAATATAATTATATACCGAAACATAGTTATACTATAGAGATTCATTGCTATATAACAAGGAATATTATTTTCTAAGCGACCCTTTCTCTTTGTAGTTCAATGTAGATTGACCCGCATTATTTTTCTTTTTTTTTTCATTACACTCCCACAATTGTCACCTTAGCTTAATCAAGTCATTATACTTCAAACACTAAAAAGAACTGTATTATGACTATGTTCCGGTATATAAATATATTCCTAGGGATATAATATAATTACTATCTTACTGCGACATATATACAAGTTCCGACGAATAACAGTAGGATCGCGATCCCCGAGCGTACACCTGGCTCGGCGGAAAATCTTCCCTTTTCCTGAGGGTGCGGCATGCTTATCCGCAGCCCACAGCGCTCTTCTCTGACCATTTTCTATTTGTTTCTGTTTTTAAACTAAGAATCTGTCTCTTATTCATTGTTTTTGGTCTCCAATTTTCATTCCTATCAGAGTCAACGTTTGGAGCGGTTTGTCTTGACGCCTAAATATAATATATTTTCAGATCTTACCTCCTTCCACTCGCCCAAAGCGCTCCTGTGATACCAGATCCCTGATGCTTCCAAAAGGTGACACCAATTTCTTTTTAAACTCATTCTCAGTTCGCGCCGTGTTGCTGTGGAATGAATTGCCATCAGGGATACAAAACTGCCCTTCTATTAACTCCTTCAAATTTAATGTTAAAGACATTTTCTTGCGATTGTTGCCAACCAGAACCATTAGCACGTAGCATATAAGTGTATTTTTTATAATTTTACATTATCGACTTTTTGTTCTCATCTGTATTAATTTCTCAGTTTAGGCATAGTATTATGTATTTATTTTTTTATATGTTATTGAGTTTATATATTGTTTAATTATATATATCATTTTATTTGTTTAGTAATGTATATGTTTGCATAGATTTCTGTTTTGTCTTGTGCACTGGTGTCGCTTCTCTTACATCCTAAGATCTCACACACCTGTAACGGGTTGACTGGAAGATATCCCTATTAGAGATAAGTCCTCCCTTGTATACTTCTGCTTTTTACATTGTTTCTTTTTGTTTATGTGCAATAAAGAGTTTAATATTCTTAAATTGTTATAACTATCGTAATAATATATTAATAATATATTAGAAAAGTAAATTTTAAAGAACTTCTTGTTATTTAATTGTAAGTAGCCCAACCTTTTATAATATTCTTAAATTTTTGTGATAAGTGATCTGATTTGTGATATTTACTTTTATTTATTTAACTATTTATTTTACACAAAAGAAAAATTGAGAATATACAACAAATAAAATAAAGAGACGAGTACAAAAGGTAGAGATTATTTACCTTTTTATAAAAGGTACAACTTTTTAATTTAAACCAATAAAAGAATAGTGACAAGCCGTTATTTCTTCATCAACCTCAAAAGTCACAAGCTAAAATGACACAAGTGCATGTACTGCACATGTCTGAAATCCCCGACCAAACGTCGGGGTCGCTGCTACTTAGTCTGCGCATCCGAATGGCTGCAACAACTAAAAAGAATGTTTCGATGTGTGATATTTGCCGGAAGGGCATCAGCGGCATCGGTATCTTTCAATCAGTTTGGAACTCCGATCTCAAAATTACGGACGTCAGACGTTAAAAAGTTTTTCAATACAAATCGGTATATTTGCGTTATCTATTTAAAATACATACATATAATCACGACTATAATCCCATTAGGGTTAGTCAGAGACTAGGCAAAATCACCACTAAAGCAGTCCACTACCATAGTCCGGGCTTGACCAAGCAGTGACTGCACTCAGCGTGACAAGTGGTGAGCCCATCGCCGCTACCAGCTATTGGTAATTGTGCAGTTCTAAGTCCATTGGTCGCCTTTAACGATACCCTAGGGAAGAGATGGGTTGGTAGTATTCTATTAATGAGGCGCTACCACATGACTACACTACGACGCTTGTATGGGAAAAATAGACACATTATCGGTCAGCCACGTCGCAAAGCTCCATTAGCTCCGGTGGAAAAACAGCCTTTTAATGGCAAGGGCTATGCGGTTTATATAAATATTATAACAGTAATGCAGTATCTCTGAGTTCGTGTAAAATAGATTCACGGTTAACCTAACCTCATCAGGTTAGTGGTTCTCAAACTGTTTTAACTAGTCAACGGGCACAAAACGATTTTTCCCTCTTTTTACATCCACCTGACTTGATTTTAAGCATTTTTTTCTATCTGCAGACATTCGACCTCTACAGTTTTATTATATGTATAGATAGAGGAGTTTTCGATGACCGCCATAATGTTCTTGACTGGAGAGCGCATTAGAGAAACACACATAGACATAAATTCATGTCTTTTCCCCTAAAGAGGTAGACAGGGGGTTACAAGGAAATGTTCCTTCCCCATGTAACAGGTAGCGAGCCTGTTGCCATGCACCGGGCACGTGAGGCAAGCTATTCACAACGAATGTACATAAGCTTTATTCAAACTCAGTGGTACAGGCGGTGGGATCGAATCGAACCCGCGATTCCCGTCCGTCCCAAAGTCCCAACTCGGCTACCGTTGCCTTTTTGAAAATTTTGATAAAACGCTGGGATAAGATTTAAATGACGTGACGATATCTATATGTCGATTGGTTTAAGTGAGCTGATAGAGAGTGGTGGCGCGAAGCAATTAAGTCTAGTGGAAAGGAAATTAATTCTAGATTACGATTTTTTTTTAAATAGATTTTATAAGAAGGCTTCAAGTAGGTACCCGAAGAGCAACGGCGAGGTCTGTACGGAATTTTCTTCGTGTTCGAATACGTCATCAACATAGTCGCTACACCAGGGGCGTCTTGGTGAAACCGAATTTTTGTGGTATTGTTTCTATTGATAGCTTTAGACTACTTAAGTTTCACGGGGTAGGGTAAAGGCCAAGGTAGCGCGAGAGTGCTTGCCACTAGTGACCGTGTGCTTATCTGCCACCCTGCAAGCAACGTAAACCGCCTTATTCCGAAACATGGACTAAAGCATAGATAAATTAAGTAGTATAGATCGCTATACCCATACATGGGTTTTAGTTTGTTAATAAGTACACCAGAGGTTCCAAGACTTTTTTATCTGGTCCCGGTGAACATTTCTACCATATTCCCAAAACTCGACAAAAATGTAAAGATGTGAGACAACAAGGCCCCCGTCGAGTCTCCCGTAGACCCCTAGGGGTCCAACTGGACCACTTTGGGAACTAATTTTTTAGACGAACTAAAAACCCATGTATAGGAATAGCAACCTATTCCTATACATATACATATCCTATATTCCTATAATTTATCTATGACTAAAGTTAATGGTTTAAAACCGAGTAACACAGCATCAGTTTAAAATCAAGTCTAACTTTGGTCTATGTTTTGGAACAAGGAGGAAAAGGTTTAAGCGACAAATATTTTGAATATCTCTGGCTTGGTTGCACATGCAATGGCTCGAAGGTTTGGTTCAGGGTTGAGTCGTCACGCCACCGGCGCAGCACGCGACACAGAATCATTAGGTACGAAAAGAATCTTGCTTGTCTTTTTATTTCTTAAATATTATTCAATAAAGGGCTTATTGGTAAGACCAAGAATTTTGTGCTTCCTGATGGATGCCAAACTCCCATACAATAGCGTCAATAGCATTAGGGAATGCTTTGTCTCGATCAGCAGGTGTTCCCTTTCATTCTATCACTTTAATGAATGATTTTAACATTTCGTAGTAAAGCTTTCTATTACTACTAATGACGTCACAAAAATTTCTTAAACAAATACTCTTTTTAATATGTGATTTTTGACTCTCCTGTGAAATGATAAGGTACATCCAGGATACCACTCACTTACACAACATAAAACAACGCACGTCATCACCAGTTTCATAATTTTTTATTTAAAATAAGGAATTACAATTTTTTTTAACAATTTTCAGTGCCGCCTGCAAAATAGCGTAAATATGACAGGTGAGACAGAAACTAATGGATAGAAAGAGAGGAAGAGGATATCCCACGGATAGCCTTCATTCATAAAATAGTGATAGAATGAGAGGGAACACCTACTGATCGAGACGGCATTGCCTCATGTTATTGTATGGGAGTTTGGCATCCATCATTGAGTACAAAATTCTTGGCTAAGACGATTCCGATGACAGTTGTCAAATTCATATAAATTTCGACTATGTCATCTAGTATAAGTGAAATGTTTTTTGTGTCCACCGAGCTCTTAGGCCCTTCGCCCACGAGGCGTAAGCGTGTAACAAGGCGCTATAGCAGTATTAGCGACTCTTTGCTGTTATTGCGCTTTTCTCTGACCATTTTTTCTTTGATTCTGTTTTTTAATTTACCGTCTGTCACTTTTTATTTTTCATTGTTTTGTTCTCGAATTTTATTCCTATCAGAGTCAGCGTCTGGAGTACATTATTATAAATATTATAATTATTATATCTATAAGTGATGATAATAAAACTATAAATCTGTATTAAAACCGTTATGATAAAAGTGAAAGTATATTAGTTACAAGTTTAAGTATATTGTTCCAGTTTATAAGTTTACCAAAGGCACTATTGTTACCTTTGATAATATCTTTAAGTTTTCTAATCAGTGATTTGTGAATTTACCGTTTTTTATAAATTGTTTCAGTGTGCCTTACTTATTTCTTTTTAATAAATTATACAATAAGTGACGTGAAGGCCGTTTCATTACCTTCGGGATCCACTACGTCACAAGCGTAGGGAAATCGTAATCGTATCTTCACTCTGTTACTACGCTACGCGCACGAGACTTGCAGTGTTCTACAAACGAATCGTTGCGTACGCGTAGTTTGGGTCTTAGTTAAATTACGGCGAGTGTCGTGAGCGAATGTAGATTGTTTTTCCTTGGACGCCTGCGGAGTAATTTATCCATTCTTCAAACACTTTTTTACGCCAGAATTCTACGCCTATCGTAATGACATTATGCATCTCATACGACTCGCTGCAACACCGCCCCGGGTGCGGACTTGTTTGAAAACCTACGCCACAGATATACATTTACATAAATAACGCAAGTATAACGATTTATATTGAAACCAAGCGTGTCAACTTAACGTCTGCGGTGACATCACAGCCGTAATTTTGAGACAGGAGATCTAAACTGATTGAAAGATACCGATGCCGCCGATGCACTAATTATCACACAACGAGGCATTTTTTTTAGTTTTTGAAGCCATTCGGACGCACGCTGTCTAGTTTTTGGACACGCGCAGTACATGCATTTGCGTCATCTATTTCAATGTATATCTGTGATCTACGCGCTCGTATTGCTCTCGTTGGACGCGCGTAGTAACGATACGTTAACGCTACGCCTCGTGTGCGAAGGGCCTTATTAGGTGAAAAAAGAGAACTTTAAACTTAACAGAGAGAACATAATGAATTTATAAGAAACATTGATTAATTTATAAGAATTTATAAGAAAGATAAAGATTGATTTGATTTGAATTTTTTTTAAGTTCATTTTGTACATCGCTGCCTCACACTGCACGTAATTATTTAAGCTTTTGTGCATTACAGAAAATGTACACATGGCGGACTTAACGACTAATGTCGCTCTCTAACAGTCAACCATCAGGCAAAGCAGAGATCTGGTGGCGACTTAATTCACATTAACACATACATAAATTTATGCATGTATGCATGGCATATAGGTATTTAGAAGCTAGAAGATAAAATGGTGAGGAAATAGTTATGTACTACTGTTATCATAAGCATGTTATTTTGATGGACTTATAGAAATTAAGAAAAAATGTAAAATATATTTAAAAGTGACAAAAAATTTTATCATTGGCTATTTAAAAAAGAGGCTCATTAGTTTCTTGCCGGGTTCTTCTCATAAAAGCCTTACTCTCGGAATCCGGCCGCTTGTATCGATTACAACCACAGTCAACGATGTATTTGTACTGTGCTGTGGATGTACTTGCTACAAGCGCTCGCAGTTAATACTCTAATTTTAAAATAATTTATAATAAGCTATTTATTTTGTAAAATGCATAATATGTAAAATGTTGACGATTTTAAGTGCCAAACTTGGCCTATGAAATAATATTTTATTTTTATTTAACGCCATTCCTGTGGCTATTGATTAAGCGCCGATAAAAGTTTACAAAAAGTTTTTTGTGTTTTGTTGACACTGCATTGTTTTTTTTTAAAAGTGCTCATCATTACATTCTTACCTCTTATTAGTAAATGTTGTTTGTTAATAGTTGAACTATAACCTCTTATCCTCTCTTACCTCTCTTTAGTGCTCTGTGCGCCGGTCTCAATGCGTCGCCATTTCGAGAGGTCCTGGGTTCGATCCCCAGTGGCGGCAAGTATTTGGGTGATGAATTTTCAGACATTTGTTCTCCAGTCATGGATGTTCATTATATATGTATAATATTATATATATACTGAACAATTATGTGTATTTATCTATTAAATATATTTGTCCGTCATCTAGTATCCGTAACACAAGCAGCATTTAGTAGTTGATAGTGTGAATGTCTGAGGATATTTTTTTATTATTAAAATAATGAAAATAACATTTCATGTCATTATTTTACAATGCCGAGAAATTTTTAAATTCGAAATGAAATTACATCACACAATACTCGGTCGAGCAGATATTGATAACCACGGTTACAGCCGCACGGTACCCGTTCCCATCGGAATATCGGGATAAAAAGTAGCCTATGTCCTTTCTCAGGCTCTAGACTATCTGTGCACCTCAATTGAATCGGTTCAGGAGTTTTGACGTGAAACCAAGACAGAGCTACTATCGCATTCATAATATTAGTATGGATTGTTTAAGCCGGTGTCATAAGATATATTTCCAGCAGGCGGTAGGTATAATTATATTATGATTGATGATGATCTCCTCCGTCGTTGACTAGTTCGTTAGTTTTAGGGTGTCTCCATCTGCGAGGTCCTGTGTTTGAATCCCCGTGGAGGCAAATGTAACTGTGATGAACATGAATACAGTATTCATATCAATATTGATGTATTTTGTATAGTATTAACAATAATTATTATTATTTTATGTGTCACTTTATGTGATAGGCAAGCTTACTCTGAGCTGGTTGAAAGGTGTGAGGCCTTTGCTAATTAAGAAAAATAATGTAAAGAAATTTAAAATCGCCGCGCTTCTTGCCGATTCTTCAAAGAACAAGGCCCCAAGGTTGCTCAATGAACGGTGAGCAATTGAGCTTTGTCTTTTGGCGTAAAATTTAAAATAATAATGATAAAAACGCCTCTAGTTTGAATAAATGATTTGAGTACCGAGAATTGGGCTCCAATATAGTTTTATAGCTAAGTTTCGATGACTTACAGAGACGTTGTGTCAATTTGTCTCACAAAAAACAGAAGGACGTCTATAACCGTCTATTGTTTTTCTGGGTGTTCTCAATTGATAAGTGGAAACATCTAGAAAAAATGTCGCAAGACAAAACCTTTAAGTCAAGGGGCAAGATAAGAGGCATTTTTAGAATATTTGAAGGGTGACTAACGGGGTCTTGACGCGAGCAACATCACCGAAGTACGGTCGACAGCGTATGAAGGATGCAGTTATAGGTGCAGCTCAGACGACGGTCTATCCGTAACAGACTTTATAGTCTGTGAGAAGAGAATATTGAACTATATCGACGGCTAAGTGCCAATAACTTATAACAGGTAAGTTCATAACTTAACAGAATTACTTATATTAGGTCCTTACCTATGAAATTGGTGTTTTGTATGGAGATTTTGGGGATGTCTGCATTTTACATACTAACATTTTATCAGTTTTCTTCACAACGACAAATCCAGAGATAATAATATTTGGCATGTATCATGAGACAAGCTTTAGAAATATGTGTGTGAACGCGCTTGATAAAAATTATTCATCGTTTTTATGTTAATGCAAATCAAATGATGTATTCGGGAGGCAGTTAAAAATAATTGTCTTTGTGTCTAATTTTAACACAATTAAACTTACAAAAAATTATCAAATAAAATAATACGAGCTCAAATATATGGTCTATTTTTGGAAGAGGCAATTATTTTATAAGAATGTTCTGGAACTTAATAGTTACGGACAAATTGCTAAGACAGAATAAAAACACCAATTTCATAGGTAAGGACCCAATATTATATTGTACAGGTCAAAAATCTAGGAACATACACGTTAATTTACTTTGGATATATTTCGATAGCTTGAATTCATGCGGATGCAAATTAAAATTGACATGGAGATTTTACTAAATCATGCGAATAACGCCTTTAAATTCAGAACGATAAAAAGTGTATTTCTCGAAAAATGTCAGGAGTAGGAGGTATTGGTACTTCGCCGTCGATATGCAGTAACGCACATGACGTGCGAAAAACCTCTTAAATCTGACAGACTACGCCGCACAGCCTCTGTAACTATATGCAAAAGGCATAATATGACGTGCGAAAAATCCGCGGAACTTCTTTTGCGCGCTATACAGACATTTTGTGTGCCGCAGACTCGATCGCACAAAAAGTCTCGATCGCACAAAAATATATTTTGTATTCTAAGTCCCTATCGCGACATTTTGAGAAAGAGGCATTCTGCGAAAGAGACATTGTGCGAAAGCGACATTTTGCTATTGGGAGACATTTTGCGAATAGAATAGAATAGAATCATTTATTTCTTATAAATATGGTACAAAATTAGATCTTCAATACATTGATAGGTTCACATATTTTGCCGATTTATAGGCATAGAAATGTCAAATGGTATTATTATTATTATTATTAATATTTTATAGGTTAGGTTTTTTTTCTTAATCATAGTTATTAAACATAAGTAAATATTAGTCCTCATTGCCCATCGGTCAAAAATTGTGAGATTGAATAATAGCATTTATTAATTGAAAATAATGTCAGTTTCTTCTTAAATAATTGTAATGTCATGTTTCGTATGTCTATTGGTATTTTATTATATATTACTGGGGCCATACCCATTACATTTTTGGTCAACAGAGCTGTGTTGAAACCACCAGTTACGAGGCGATCTTGATATTGAGTCCTCACTGGTTGTTTTCTTGTGTTAGCAACTTTTATAAAATAGTGTGGATTTGATTTTACAAAGAAACTTATTTCTAGAATATACATTGAGGGCATTGTAAGTAACCGTAAAGATTTAAACATAGGCACGCAACTATCCATTGGTTTCAAATTGCACATTGCTCTAATGCATTTTTTCTGTGCTCTAAATATGTCCTCTCTCTCGCTACAACTGCCCCAGAAAATAATCCCAAACCTCAGAATGGATGCAACTATCCCGTGGTAAGCAACTAGTAATGATTCTAGTTGTAGCGAAGTAGACGTTCTGCGAAAAAGCCGACCAAAGAAGAGATGGATAGATTGTGTGAATGAGGACATGGCTAGAATGGGAGTGAATGTTGATATGGCGTGTGATAGGGGAGAGTGGAGGAGAAAGACTCGTGCGCGGACCACAAATGATATTGGGAAAAGGCAGCATAATGATGACTTGGATTATACGTATCGATTGCCTTTTTATACAGGTTCGCCCAGTGTTAATTTTTTTGAAATTTGAACGTCAACATTTTTGTCTACCTCTTCGGGATTATAGGCGTCGATAATGCTGTCGATAATACTTACATCGTTTTGTAGCTTGCCCGTGCCAGCCTTTTTGCAAGTTTACGTTTCACAAAACAAAGATACAAAAACTATGGGCATCCTTTTTTCGCTTAAGGGTTCCACTTCCTGTTCAACATCAGGTGAAGTGGGATAATCTGTCGCGTTTTTTACAAATAAAACATGGTCAAAAATGACCGGTGAATTCATCTCTAATTCATGTCCAACTATTTTAAAGGGAAGTTATTAATTGGGCAGCCTTTTAATTATTTGGTCAGCAACAAAAAGGTCACCTGAAAATCATTTGGGCAGCAAACCAATATAATAATTATTTTGACAGCAAAATAATTACTTAGTCAGCAGAATAATTTATTGGGCAGCAAGATAATCATTTGGGCAGCAAAATAATTATTTGGCAGCAATATTTAAGTTATTTGGGCAGAAATGTATAAAATCTAGGAAAAGAATCAATGAAGGAATTGTATTCTGATAGACATTAGGTTAAGGTTATTTATTTTTATGACCCTTAGAAACAATATTTCTGTCATCAAATATATTAAACAATTTGGCAGAAGAGAAAACATTGGAGTTGCTGCCGAATTAGTTATTTTGCTGACAAAACAGACATATCTCCTGCCTATAAGTTGCTAACCAATCAGTTATTTTAGCTGATCAATTGTATGTTACTGACCAAAATTCGAATATTTTGCTTACCGTTTAAATAACATCCTATTTTAATTTGCGGATTTTGATACTAGTTACACACTTACACCCTTACTAATAAACAAGGTATAAGGTTGAAATAGTTATTCAGTGTTTTATCTTCGTCAGACATTCAGAAGACAGTAGTTGTCATAAAGTGACAACTAGGTAAGTATTAGGTCCTTACCTATGAAATTGGTGTTTTGTATGGAGATTTTGGGGAATTCTGCATTTTCCATACTAACATTTTATCAGTTTTCTTCACAACGACAAATCCTGAGATAATAATATTTGGCATGTATCATTAGACAAGCTTTAGTAATATGTGTAATATCACACTTCATGAAAATTATTTATCATTTTTAAGTAAATGCAAATAAAATGATGTATTCGGGAGGCACTTAAAAAGAGTTGTGTCCGACAATTTTAACACAATTAAACTTACAACAAATTATCAAAACAAATCAAAAGAGCTCAAAAATATAGTCTATTTTTAGACGAGGTAATTATTTTTTAGGAATACTCTGAATCTTAATAGTTACAGACAAAATATTAGATTACTATAACTTAACTAAAACACAAATACCTACAATTCAGGCCTCCTGGTAGTTTTGTAGCGTAGTTTTTCTTTTTCACGAAATTATGTACACAGTGCACAGACTTATCTGACCCGGTGGCGGGGTCGCTGTTGTCGAATTTAGTCGGGAATAACAATTCTCAAACAATAACATAACTTGACATTGACATTACAATCATGTTGGAATGGAGGATGGATGGAATTGCGTTTTTTCTTATTTTTACAACAACAAAATTTTTATCAGGAAATACAAAATGTTAACAACGTTATAAAGTCATTTGATGGATGAGTAAAGACAAGAAGTTGGTGTGGATGAAATCTTATTATGCTAGTTGACTCTTATCAAAAGTAATGAAAATAATGTTTAATTCACATGGTATTTAGTACAAGGGTCCGAAATATATCAAGTTGAATAAATTTAAATAAGACTAAATACGAAAAAAATAACATGTTTAAATAACAATTTAAACATGTTATTTTTTTCATCTGCCAAGAACGTTATCCACCATGTTCGTGAAATTAAAGAAGTGACGCATCATGTAAACAATTACTACGCATGGTCAAAATCTGTCAAACGCCAGTAGCAAACCAATCAAGCATATCTATCGGCTGTGTCAACCTGTGTCACGCATGCGTATTGAATTGTTTACCAAAATCGTGACTTCGACGCAGATAATTTATAGACCATCATGACCGAAAAGGTTTTTGACAGATAAGCAAAAACGTAATTAAAATTTTAAAACTTATCGTGCTCAAAAAACATATATTTTTTATGGTGATGGCTAACAGCATGCTAACAGTAATGAATCATTTGGGGCCCAATAAAAATGCTATGAGATTTTGGAGACCTATACTTTTGTTTTTAATATTGATGCCAAATTTATTTATTTATTTATTGCATCATAATGTACATACAATAGGTCTTATCAGGTAAATTTTGACAACATTATGAACCCTGTCGGGCACTGCAAAATTGACGAATGAAATGAGAGGAGGATACTTTCCATTAATAATACTATTTTAACATTTATAATTGGTAGGACTAAATAGACTTTGCATTGATATTTATTATTTGTACATTCAAATTATTAAATATTTAAACTTACTATCTTGAAGTAGAATAATAATATTAATTTTGTATTACTTTTGTGTTTTGTCACGATGTAGGTATTATTATTAGTCGAATTAAAATTAAAATACAAAGAAAAATTAATTTAATTATGCTCAATGTCAATATTTCGTTCAAAACATAATATAACATAGCTTCTGGTGATTCGTTCTTTTAAAAATATTTGCAAAGATACTATACATATACAAACCGATGTTAACACTATAGCTTGAATCACTGTGACAGGTAGCGTTCGTACCAAGGCTGCGATGACCGCTTATTATTGTAATCATTTTTTACCTGCTTATTATGCCGCCGTCAATGGATCCCGACTTGTTTGGTACATGCTTCGTTTGAAGGATCTAGACAAGATGGTTTAGAAATCCTCTAACGGTTTTGAATGTCAAAATGAAATATCGTAATTTGTGTCGCATGATTTTGATTTGAGTTTTCTTTGATAAACGACCTGCCTCTCAGCCATGCACAACTGACATAATCTGACAATAACCACCCTTAGACGGAAAATTTATGGAATTTGGCTTTAGCCATTGCGTAATATTCGGACACAATTGAAAAATTCCATAATTTTCTGATTTACAATAATTATGGCAATTACAGTAAAGAAACCACAAAGACACCTTCACTAAGTTTGAAGGTGTCACCATGTTTCAGATTTTGAGTTGGATTGCCGGCAAAGGCTGATGATTGTGTGATCAGCATTTCATGCATGGTATAGGTTTATTTTAGACTAGCTATTGCCCGCGACTTCGTCCACGGTTACTGGTTTTTTAACCGTGAAAAAACGGCAGCCCTTTAATTTTTCTGAATAAAAAGTATTTAAGATTTTGACCACGGATATAAGGTATCATCATGCAAAATTTCAGTTTCGGAGATTAGCCCCCCGTACAAACAGATGAACAGACAGGTAAAACAAACATTTTTTTTTTCCTCTTTTTTCAACCCCTGACTTGACTTTAAGCATTTGTTTTCTACGTACAGACATTCGACCTCTACAGTTTGATTACATGTATAGATTTTTTTAAATTACCTATTTATTTGTCGCTTACATGAATTGCCCATACACCTTGTGTTTGTCCATGTAGGAAGTTCTGAAGACAGCGAGATGTTTTAAGTAGGCTGGTTGCGAATTACGTTGTACCTACTGTTTTTGATTGGCAAAGCTTCAAAATGGTTGCCGGTTCAATCATGATTCCCATAACATAAAATATCATCACGCCGCTTTCCCCGAAGAGGTAGGCAGAGGTGTTAAACACCCACGTTTCGCCAGATAGGTACACCACCACACCACGCCACATGTAACAGGTGGCGAGCCTGTTGCCAAGCACCGGGCACAATGTGGCAAGCGATATTCACAATGAACTATTCATAAGTTTTTATTCAAACTTAGTGGTAGAGGGCAGTGGGATCGAACCCGCGGCCTCTCGAACGAGTAGTGTCCCGTCCGTCCCAACTCTGCTACCGCTGATTCCCAACATTATTGTATTTAGGTACCACTGCATTTGAAAAGTATGACAAATAAACGTAGCTTATCTGATTTCGATGCATAGAAAATTAGGAACTGACTCGCCTCCAAAATCACGAAGAAATGTTGGTAACACTTCTGCAACTCCTTCAGGATACAGGTTTGAGGAAATGATTTAAATGATTTTTTCTGTCATTAATTGGACTGAAGAGATTCTATATTCTATGTCACATCTTTCCTGGATGTTGGAGTTGGTTTGGATTACAGAGAGAAGGTGAGGAGCTCGGTAGCGTAGTGGTGACCACGCTTTGTCTTTCGATTGTAAACAAAGCTACCTTCGCCATGGGTGACCAAAACTTTGTGATCTCGAGCTCCTCCGTGCTTCGGAAGGCACGTTAAGCCGTTGGTCCCGGTCGGTATCGCGGCTGTTTCTACCCACCAACCCGCATTGGGCCAGCGTGGTGGTGTTACGGCATACTTCTCATGTGTTCTCCATCAAGAAGGCCTGTGCCCAGCAGTGGGACGTATATAGGCTGAGGACAGGACAGAGGGGTTATCGATTTTCTGTACTGGCCAGTAACGGCAATAGCTTACCCCTAATTACGAGGGACCAACGAATTTTACTGCCAAAGTGTGGTGTCTACTGCACCTCTAGCTACTTCAATTCTTCAGGGATATGGGCGTGATAATATTTATGTGTCTTGTACTCCATTAAATTTAAAAACAAATGAATGTTAATAAAAGACAAAATTTTAATACGTGTTTAGAATTCTCGCGCGGTTTATAACTAGCAAACGCAAATAGTCTGATGCGTCGGCAGACAGTCTATTATTGAGACGAAGGGAATGTTTCCGAATGGTATTCATGCAAGTTATTAATTACTAACACTCGTTCAAGCTTTATATAGTATTTTTAGTACTTTTGTGAGATAAAATGTCCCAATAGAACTAGTAAAAGGTGTGATAAATAATTTTCTATCTTCTTGGTTAACAATCGTACTTTTGACGATCTCCAAGATAATTTGACGACCCTACGGCAATATTTAAAACTAGTGGCTCTCCGCGGTTTCACCCGCGTGATACCGTGCCCGTGGGAATATTGAGATCAAATATAAACTATGTCACTCGGGGATAGTGTAGCATTCTAACAGAGAAAGAATTTTTCAAATCGGTTCAATTGTCACCACAAACAATCAAACCTTTCCTCTTTATGATAATTTTTTTTTTATTAGTATTGGATTTTCAAAAAAGGATCAGGATTAGGCATCTTCCTCCAAATACATAAGGTAACCAAATAAATGTAGTGCTTCACCATTATTTTCCACGGAAATTTTATTTTGAATGGTCAAAAATAAACGTCTATCGCGTATACGAGCAGGGAAATTCTGAAGAATGTTAAACCTCCCTTATAAAACGGGGCTGCAAGTCCACCCAAGGTGTGTTGGTGAGATGGAGTTTCTGGGTGGGAACCACCCAATCAATGCTATAAGATAACGAGATATCAAAACATTTTGGGTTAATTCCGGTCGTAGTGTCGGCGTGAGGACATGTCGGTATCATATATTGTCGAAAAAATATGATATTATAGTCGGTTTATAGAGTCGGAGTTGCTTATGTCGAAGATATGTTTGTGTGAATTCAGTTTTTGAGTCCGAATGATTTCCACTGCCATGGTCCGAGCTTCACCAAGCAGTGACTGCACATGTGCTCTGCGTGATAGGTGAGAACTTGAGAAGCCATTCGCCACTGTAGGCTATTGGACGGTTGTGCATTTCCAAGTCCATTAGTCGCCTTTTACGACACCCAAAGAAAGAGATGGTTTGGTACTCATAGCATTCTTTAAATGAGCCGCTACTACACTCCACGTCTTTACTTTTGGTTGTATATAATGTTGTAATTAAAATAGTAATAGAAACGACACAGTAATCCGCACGGAACGATCTTGATTTCAATTCCCATTGCAAAAGTTAGAACTAATGAGGTAAACTTTTTACTTCTTGTTTCAGAACTTACATGCTATTGTTTTGAAAATAATATCGCTCAAATACCCATATCGGCTTTGTTGTTGGTCATATGAGAAATTCGCATACAATACCTATTGCATGAGAATTTCGGCAATAGTTTTTAGACTACAAGAACGACATTGTTGCGGTTTTAATGTTACAGCAACTGTCTCTGATGTTCATATTGTGACATCTATGAAATCGAAACGTTTTTAAAAAGAGCTGGTACCCTGATTGGCCTGAGGCCTAGGGGGCCCGAGATTGGCAAGTATGAAGACTGCAATGAAAGTAGATAAAGCGAAAGATATGTGTAAGAATCGCAGCAAGTGGATAGAATTAATCTCTGCCAATTTCTATGGTAACAAGAAGTGAATGTTTGAATATTATAATGTTTTTTTAATATGACAGGTAAGCTCTTGTCCTTTATCTCACCTGATGGTAAGTGACGATAAGGCCGAAGGTGGAAGCGAGCTTCACCTGTAATCCTCAATAACTGAGGAACTGGCTATTACCTCTGATTGCCGGAACACAACAATGCTTATAACATTGTTATTCTGGCGAAAAACGTAGGTAAGACGGTGGTAACTAGCCAGGCGGGCTTAGAAGGCCTACAATCAACCAAACCGAGCAGAAAAACCCCTGCCCCAGTGGAGAATCAAACCCCGGCGATCTACACCCAGTTGTGACAACCACTAGACCAGAGAGGCGGTTAAAATGAAATGTGTAATGGTAATGTGTGTTATACGGTAAATGTGGACTGTTAACTATCTCACTCATCATCTGTGACTTTTGTAGACACATTAAGAAATCAATTGTATCCTGGCTGATTTTAGCCACCTCACAGACGAGAGGTTATGATAAGAAACACAAGCAAATCGATATTTAGAGGAGAACTGGAATGGACGAGTATAGATTGATTGTCTTCACAGTTTATGTTTTTTTTTTCTTCACTCTATATCAGATTGAAGAAAGGTTTTAAACGCAATTATTGTCTCCAAGCATTTCTTCTGTCGCAGGTAATTAACTAAGAAGATATAGGTAACATGTCTTATAAGCCCGATTTTTATAGTCATGTTAGATACATAGTATTTTATCCATATTTGTGCGATTATTTTCTCTTACACCACATTCAAACTATACTGATATATCAATTCCTAATCCATAAAAGTTTAAACACACACAGGTTTCTAATGTGTTTCTTTTTGGAAATAATTTTACGACTCGTTCCCGTAATAGATTGCATTCCATTTTTATTCACTCGTACATTGTAGCTTTTGAAAGAACGCTCAAGGTTTTCATATTAAAAATCGACTAGGAGTGAATGAATGTGCATGGCAGACGATGACGTGTATAAATATGAGAAGCTAATAAAAAAACAAAAGCAAGGAGTTTGTTTTATCATCTGTGATCAGATCAGTGAACGAAAAAAGCTTCTGTGGTCTTCGCATAGTTCTCTCGCAATTCTATTTTTGAAATTCAATATTTGAAGAATAGCCAAAATGATTTTATACCGCGAATCGCGACCCTCGCCGACTCTAACCAAGGACCCTTGACATCTGGCGATTTCTGTGAATTATTTAAGTTGTAGTTAAAATATCTTTCCTGACATAATTATTTACTAATATTTTTTTAAGTTACGATTAACTTTGGAAGCGATTGTTAGACCCAAGGGTCAGTTGACGCATTTTCAAATCATAGATTAATATTTTTTCTATCATTAAAATTATACCTTTTATTGGTAAATTAATGGTGTTGACGATACAGTTAACAGCTCGTTCACAAAAATGTAAAAATTCTTTAATCTGGGAGTACGTGTAAGTTGAAAATCTATTAAGAATTTTGACAATCTTATACAGGCTCAGTCCCGTGTTGGTCCAGGACACAAAAAGAATGTACCAACTGCTTTTCTTGTCTAGCATGTCGTAAAAGGCGACTAAGGGTATATTGGGTACTGGGTCTGTGATTGTGTAGGGGATGAGCTAGCCACTTGTTACTATTCTTTCACGATTTTTCATGGCTAAATTTGGTCTTAAGGAACACAGTACTCCTTGGACTCTGTCTACCCCTACGGGGATTACAGGCGTGATTTTATGTATGTATGTATGTAATACTGTCTGTGGTATTGACTGGACAGTCAATATTTTGCATGAGTATCTAATGATTTTTTTCCCAATCTTCTATCGCTGCCTAAGCAGTAAATGAGCCTTGTTATTACTTTAATAACTCTTCAGCGTGCAAGAGTGTAAGAGGTAAAATGTCTTGGATTAATCCTTTAAATCCCGAGTAATAAAATAATTATAATTACCTATTGCCATTTTTGGAATACGTTAAAACACGTCGCGAAAAATTTTGGATAATGATGCGCATATCATCACCCTTAACTTCGAAGGGGCAGGCTGTGGTGTACGTTACACAAATATTTCGCCTGATTTAGGCAGTCCCCATCTAAAGGGGTTTAAAATAATTATAATCGAATGGGAAAATATATTACCAATTAGAGAAAAATCTGTATAGTTGGCACAGTTTAGGAATGTCGTAGTAAACAATTCAGTGTTGTTTACTCAAGCTTCTAAAATAATGTCAGAAAATTCAGAACGCGTCCAATCAGATCGTGTGTTGTTTCTGAATTATCTGAATATGCAATAGTGTTTTGTTTTGAATAAATATAAACAAGCAATTGATAAATTGAAGATTTTATTGAAATTCTCTTTGAAGGCAGTTTCGTTTCAGAAGATCGTTACATCTTCGTTGAAGATGAACTTCTCTTGAGTCTTGAAAAGTCTTTAAAGTGTACTGGGATTCTTTAAAAAACAGTCCGTACAGCTCTTCGTAAAACGCAATTACGTACACTAGTATCGTCATGAAAATTAAAACCTGTTTTTTTCTTGGTCGTGTTAACTTCATATCGCCAACTCGCTTTATTTATAATCTTGGAGTAAAATAAGTTTTAATTTAGAAAACATATGCACACAACTTAATATGATTCTAGTATTTTACGAAGTTCGTTCGTAGTGACGAAACTACCGACAACGCTTGTCCAAACCAGATTTGAGGTTACCTAAATAAACAGTGTTCCAGTTTTTTACCTTCCTTGGCGAATTATTGATTCTTGGTTATGTTGAGACTATGAACTCCAAATTTTGCTATTTCTTAATTACGTACATTTCTGTCAATTAAAACGTCAACACAAAGATTTTTCTCGGTACCCTACACAACCTACTTGATATACCAAACAAAATAAACAAAACAACCAGAAAAAAAAACAACAAATCACCCAAACAGCAAATTCACTCGCGTCCATGCACTAGGCGCTCATAACCTACAAGGTATCGATTCACACACATTCCCTCCAAAAAACGCCACAAAAAAAGGGGTTAGAGACCTGATCGAGACAAAAAACTGAGTATACGAGGGATAGTCCTCCGTACCTCCGTAGTTCGTTCAGCGTCTGCCCCACTTGAATGTTAGATACTGGGGTGGGTTACCCCGCATTTCTGCGTACACAACAAGAACAGGAGCGGCACTCCACACTTACGATGTTTCGGTTGGTCTTCTTCCTCATACGAACATTGCACGATCCATTTAACTATTCTAAAACTACACTACACTGACACAAGGGTTCTCGCTCTCACTGACATGGAGTTTTTTTGGTAGCGTTTGTCGTGCCGGCCGGCGAGACGGAAACAAAGCGAGCGCGCAGGTAGACCACTCTGACGCGTCACTAA
The DNA here is from genome assembly GCA_910589355.1 of Parapoynx stratiotata. Lineage (NCBI taxonomy): Eukaryota > Metazoa > Arthropoda > Insecta > Lepidoptera > Crambidae > Parapoynx > Parapoynx stratiotata. The sequence continues at coordinate 5,720,689 of OU342485.1, read as the reverse complement.
ACGCAGGATATGTACCAATTTACATTATTTCACTTATTAGTTTTAAGGAAAAGGACGTAATATTCACGAAAGCGTAGCGTGGTGCATGATTGTCGCTACGATATGTACGCGCGGCGTGAGTCGCTCGATCGCACTGGTTTTGGGAGCGTCGGGTCGAGGGAGGGGCGACGCGGGGGGCTGCTGTTTTACCGACCGTTTGCTCTGCCTGCTTTACCGACGATTCTGAAATGGACAGGTGGCGTGGTCTCGGAATTTTATGGCAAACAGTGGCGTTTGCTTGGCTTCAAACCACGAAACGCTTTCAAACAATTTATTTGTTACAAATAATAAGGAATTTATAATTTGCATTATGAGAATGCTTAAAGAAGACGTGACTATTAAATTAAGGTTTATAAATTAATTTTTAACTTCTTTACATGCTGTGTTGTATATAGTTAGTTATTGATAGATAAAGATACTTGTTTACATTAATTATAATTATTTTTTTCTTGTCAGGACTTCAGGAGCTTATTATAACATATGTGAGGTGATGCCATTATCAATAACACCTCGTTATAATTTATTATTTATAATCAATTTATTGTAAGTATTCGCATACACATTCATGTAATTACCCAAAAAAATTACAATAAATATTCAGAAAAAACTCAACAGGTACAAATATAAACATCCAAAACAGAAGAAGAAATGCCTGTACACATAACATTTGCCATTACTGGGAATCGAACCCAAAACCTCTCGAGATGGCGACCAATTAAAACCGCGGCCTACAAACCACTCCACCAGGGAGATCGTTTAATTAGTACACAGACGGTAGGTACCTAACAAAAGTTTTAGTAAGATTAGATCGAACTCTCATATTATGGCTTTTTTTTTGTGTATCAGGGCAATCCTGTAAATTCCAATCATAGAATCGTGACTTAAAGGGAGTCTGCATGAATCTTGTGGCACAAGTCACGTAGCGTTAACTAACTTCAAAAACGAGTGTAAAACAGGATCATCTACTTCTTTCACTTCTTTCTTTTGTCGGCGTAAACCACTTCCACTTGTTCCACCACTCACTGCATTCCGAAGCATAGATATTATAATTCACACAATCTTTGTTTCGGAGTCCATCCCACCGTCCCTACACTCATATCCCATCCGCTTTCATGTCCATGACTTTTATGTGATGATTATTTTCTCCCTCTTTAGACCTATTATCGTCGACGTCGTTTTCAGCCTATAAAGTCACATCTCACGGCCTTCCTCATGGAAACACACATGAGGAGTATGAGCAGTCATAATAATAATACTCTTTATTGTAATTGAAAAATACACACACTATGCTGGCCCAGTGCGGGTTGGTAGGTAGAAACTTTTCAATGCCTTTTTCCTGTGACTTAGAAGGGCTATGTCGAGGGCAGAAAACTTCATAAAAACTTTCTTTAACTGGGGTGTTTTTATTTGACAAGCAATGTAGAGGATCATTGAGGAGGCTTTTTATCGTGGTAATCCACCTCATCGAAGTAGCACCACAGTGTCTATCATCGATCATTTTAGCGCTAAACTCTACAAGACGCATTGAAATGTATTAGACTTAATACTGAAGATATAAAAATACCGAAGATTTGGTTGTATGGGCTTAGTTCCCTTTGCCTTTCCAAAACTGTCATTGTGACATTTCTCTGAAACACGTATTGACGTTTGGTTGGAAAATGGAATAGCGAAAATTACGATAGAACCGCTTCACTGATAGTGGTTATTCCGAATTTATGAGAAAAAATTGTCTGGTAACTGGTCAATTACACATAAGAAAGTATTCATTAATGTCTTAGGAATAAAAACAAGATGGTGCGGCCTAGAAAAGTAGGTAATGTACAGATTAAACATGGGAATGCAAACGAGACGAGCAGTAGTTCGAACAATAGTGATTCGGTGTTGAAACGGCGGACGTTTAGAGTACTATCTATTTGGAAACCGTTGGTGGGTTTCGTGTGCTTCGTAATAGCGGTCTATGTGAGCATCTTGGGGTACCTGGAGACCCGTGTTAACACTCCTTTTGATACTGAGAAGGTTTGTACAAATATCTTTATGTTCATACTTTTTAGTTTTTACCGGCATTATTATTGTTTCTAAAGTCTACCTAACTTTAAAGAAGAGGTTTATTTTTCGTTTATGAATATGTGACAAAGCTTTTTGCAAAAATTGTAGTTTAAGATTATTTAATAATAGAATTCTTTTTTAGTTAATGTATTAAAAGCAATGTTTAGATTAAGGAATCTTTTGAAATTGTCGATATTGATTTTATTGGTACATATTTTTGTTGACTGCTCTTAGATATATTAATATATTTATAACATAACATAATTATCATTTCCCGAAGCCTCATTCCCTGAAGGGGTAGGTTAGCAGAGGTGTAAACACCCACCCATATGTTAGGTCCCCATGTAACAGGTAGTGAACAAATCTGCTAAAAAGTTACCGTCTTACCAGAAAAAACTTAAACATCAGTTAAGCAAGTGTTTTAAAAGAATCTTACCACAAGACCGTGTTTTACGATTGTCTAGAGCTAGACACGGCTTAAACATGGTCAAAAAAAAAATTACACAGGCGTTGAACGCATACTTCAACTTTAAATAGTGTTTAATTAAACAAGTGATAGACTACTGTTCAATTTGTCTTTAGTAGTAAGGCGGTTAATGTTTATATCTTTCTATCTTTCTAATAATATTAATTCCTTCTTTCAGGTTGTTCTAGAAACTGGCCTGGATGTCCCTGAACGGTACTGGGGCTCCTACCGGCCAGGGGTGTACTTTGGCTTAAAGAGTAGGGAGCCACGGTCACCTGTATTTGGTCTCATGTGGTATGATTTAGCTGCAGGGTCACATAAAGGTGTTCGGTAAGTTGTCATATTAATATTGATCTAGATTTTTTCTTCACATAATGCATAGTACCAAATGCTGCGATGCCAATAATTTTCATGAGGAGTTAGAATGTTATTATATCATACATACATACATACTACCACACCTTTATCCCCAAAGAGGTAGGCTGAGTTGCTAACATCCTCATTTCACTAGGTATGTTAAGTCGTTTGGTAGTAGCTCATTAAAAGAATACTACCAACCCATCACTTTCCTCCCGTGTTGGTTCGGGACACAAAAAGAATGAACCAACTGCTTTTCTTGCCTAGCATGTCGTAAAAGGCGACTAAGGGCGTATTGGGTACTGGGCTTGTGATTGTGTAGGCGATGAGCTAGCCACTTATTACTACTCTTTCACTATTTTTCATCTGACCAAAAATTTTTTTATGGCTAAATGTGGTTTTAAGGAACACAGTGCTCCTTGTACTCTGCCTACCCCCAAGGAGTATTGTATGTATGAAATTTTTTTACAATAAAACTATTAATTAAACTTTTTCGTTTCAACATGCATCCAGGTTCTTTCCTTAAAAGAAAAGAACCTTGTCAATACCAATACTTAAAATACATAACATTTACATATAAATAATTATTTTTTTTAGTCACTGGTGTAACCAAGGTGATGACTTGCCTACATATGGATGGGTTCGGCATGATGGTGTGTCATTCGGAGAGCAGGTCATATACGATCCTCCTCACACCATCTACACGTCTTTTGTGAAGACGATCGGAGGGTATCAGGGGGGCCATTGGACTGCAAGAATCAATGTTACAGCTAAGGTGAACACATTTTAAGTTGTTTAAAAGAGTTCATTCTAAAAGAGTTCAATCTTAGGTAAAGGCGTCATGCTGAGACGCACGAAGCAGCGTCGCGCATGTACGGTCGCGGTCAGAAAATGTTTATCAGTTTTCAACTTAGATTCTATGACATAAGTCTATGACATATCAAGTTACTTAGTACCCTTTGAAAAATTAATAAACTATATAAAGTATGGAAAAAACCAATAAAGAAATGACAGTTATCCAAAATGATTGTTGGAAAGTCATTCGGACAAAAGTGAAGTGAAATTATAATCAGAAATAAATTTTAAAAATAAGATGACAAAATTTTATTTCATAAAATAAAGATTGTTTGAAAATAAAAAAAAATTTGAAATATTAAAGAAAAGTTTTCTTTAAAAAGTATTCGATGCACGTCTAAATGTCGTCGATGGATTCTCGTGTTATTAAAAAATATAGGTATAATCTTTGGGTATATCTATGATCAATCAAATCGATACGAAATGAATAGACATTTCGTGATTTCGACTTTTTTGACTTCAATGTATGCAAGCAATTGTGATACTTAGGGTGGTAAACATTATCTGACCGCGACTGTATGTTGCGCCTCTTCTTATGTTGTATGTATCTCCCTGGATGCGGCGCATTCATGTGCAATGCTGCGTCGTGTGGAGATCTGTGGCGTAGTAGCTTTAGCTTTATATCGAAAAAAACTACCCTCGCCATAGGTGACCAAAACTTTGTGTTCTCGAGCTCCTCCGTGCTTCGGAAGGCACGTTAAGCCGTTGGTCCCGGTCGGTATCGCGGCTGTTTCTACCCACCAACCCGCATTGGGCCAGCGTGGTGGTGTCACGGCCCATACTCCTCATGTGTTTCTCCATGAGGAAGGCCTGTGTGAAGGGACGTATATGCTGAGGACATCGTGCGTGGCAGGGTTAAAATCGCCCTAATCATCATTTCGAACATGGCCACCGTCAAGAAGCAAAAAAAAAAAAAAAAAAAACTATCTTTTTAATTCCTTGTTTTGATTATCGGATTCAGAGACCTACTAATTGCTATAGTGGTGTTTCTTATGCATAAGCAATCAAATTTGTGAATCTGCTTCTTTATGAATTGAGTATATAATATTCGTTCGAAGCGATTCTCCATTCTCAGGTACTCAAAATGGTAACTAGTTTCTAGTTTTTTACTTTTAGTTCATGAAATACTTATCTTTAGACATTGAAGTGGAAAATACAAGTATAAATTAATTTCTTCTTTCAGAACAACGCAAAATCCCAATTCATGTTGATATGGTATGCTGCGTTGGATGACACTCCGGGCGGCGAGCCGGACTCCAAGATATGGGCCGACAACGGAGCCCTAGCCGGCTACACGCCGCAACTCAACAAGTTCCGGGTCACCTTGGAGCCCCATGTTGGTAAGACTGTGACTTTTGAGTCCCATACTGTTATGAGTGTGACATGGTGGACCCGGTGATTAATAAAAATGCGTAGGTCGTCACTTAACGGTAATTTATTTATATTTATAAAAACTAAGGCACTCTGAAACGATTTATAAAAGGTAAATTACACAAAAACACAACATAAAAGGATAGAAATAATTATAAAAGATAGGTACTTTAAAACTGCTCAGATATAATCAGATCAGATTTATTATTTATTTATTTATAGTTTTACAAGTTATAAATGTAGTATGTTAATTTTAATAATATATTTATGGATAGACAGGATAGACAGTAAATTTAAAAAAAACAGAAACAAAGAGAAAATGGCCAGGGAAGGGCACAATGACAGCAAAGAGACGCTAATATAGCTATAGCGACTCGTTACATGAGTATGACTTTGAAATATTGGTAAAAGTATGACTCCCGGAGGCCGGACTCCGAGCTATGGGCCGATAAGTTTGAATAAATCTTAAGTACAGTCACGTACGAAAATATTTATTACACACTTTTGACAAGTGATAGCCTTTTTTCGCTTCTAGTAACAGACATTAACTCTAAAGTTTATAAATTTTTTAGTCTTCTAACTAAGACGTTGTTTTGGGTTTTCCACGGATTATTCAACCAGTGAATGGTGACTTCCATTAGTTAACCATATATTTAAGATATTTTCGCTACGCCAAAAAGATACATGAAGTGTGCGAGCGAGAAATCCTAATCAAGCACAAACCGCCCGAGAGAAAAAAAAAAGCGAATGAATGACAGTTAGTATGTTTTTTTTTCGCGAGTAGTAAGAGGCCATAGCGTCCCCGTTTGTTCTGCGAGACGAAGAAATTTGACATTTACAACACAATTAAACACTTGTTTGTCTCGTCTCCAAGCTGCTTATGTGTATCTTGTACACCCTAAATCTTTGGTGTTAACCTCTGCCTACCCCTTCGGGATAGAGGCGTGATGATATGTTAGAGATTGCCTCAATCTTTCCAGGTAAGATTCTTCACTCAGCATACTCCGAAGCACACACACCAGGTCTTCACTACCTGAAGGAGAAGTTCTACACGCTGCTGAAGGTGCAGAAGCACCCGTCGCTGGGCAAAGTGGCCATGGTCGCTCCTGATGATGAAGTGGATGAGGTGAGGACCTTGAAGACTATTAGGCTGACTGTCTACTAACACAGAACGAAGCAGCGGAGCGAGCGAAGATTTTTGGCAATGATTATTGAGTTATAGACGTATCCGTTTAGCTAAGCGTAGATTTAATGTTTTTTGACTCCGCTCAGGCTACGCTTCGTTTCTGAGCTTCAGCGGACAGACACCTTCATATTTTTTTTACCACGTTTTTATTAACTCTCTTGTTTGTCTTTTTGTCTCTTTGTTTGTCCGGTTGGATTTTTGTAATTAAATTTTGAGGCATTCCGGGCTAGCTATCGCGCTGAAACTTTGGGAATAGTTCCGAACCCGGTGGCAATGCAACTTGCAATTACTTTCAACTTTCTACGAGCACTTTCAGGTCGAAATTTCAACTATCAGGTTTTGAAAGGAGATTGGCGACTACGCACAGCGCCATCTATTAATTGGTGGTTTAACACCTATGCGATCACGCTGTGCGTAGGTAAAAAAAATACCACTTTTTAAAAAACAAAATAATAATAAACTAACATGCGGCCGAATGAGGGGTCACTCAAATCGTGGGGGAGCATCTTTGCAACTTACACTTGCGATATATGCATGCATTATATTGGGTCCTTACCTATGAAATTGGTGTTTTTATTCTGTCTTAGCAATTTGTCCGTAACTATTAAGTTTCAGAACATTCTTATAAAATAATTGCCTCTTCTAAAAATAGACCATATATTTGAGCTCGTATTATTTAATTTGATAATTTTTTGTAAGTTTAATTGTGTTAAAATTAGACACAAAGACAATTATTTTTAACTGCCTCCCGAATACATCATTTGCATTTGCATTAACATAAAAACAATGAATAATATTTATCAAGCGTGTTCACACACATATTGCTAAAGCTTGTCTAATGATACATGCCAAATATTATTATCTCTGGATTTGTCGTTGTGAAGAAAACTGACAAAATGTTAGTATGTAAAATGCAGACATCCCCAAAATCTCCATACAAAACACCAATTTCATATATAAGGACCTAATATTATTTTATTTCCCTTTTTTCAGGCGTGATGATTTGTTTTATTCTTTCACCAGGGCAAAGAAATCAACTTCATTCCAATCCAGATGCTAGTAGAGACACCCTTCGTGTTAGACATAGTGTATACCGCCGACGAGCTGCCGTCGCCTCCCCTAGAGGGGGACGAGTACACCGCCGCGCTGGACCAACGGCGGGCGAGGTTCGATAAGGAGTTCGAGAAGAAGTTTAAGCTCTCTGAGAAGGGGTGAGCGTCTAATTTTGCATGATTGGAATTGCTTTATGCTAAGATTGTACTTAAGTAAGATGCGAGGGTTTATTTTTATGAATTAAGTAAATACCAAATCTATTGTACTGCAATTATTTTATGTAAGAATATATTGCTAAGTAAAATATTTATACAGGCATTATTATTATAGCATATATGATAAACTATGTAATTTTATATATGTATATAATATATTATGTAATTTATATATTGTAATTTATATATAATTAATATATGCGCCTTATTTATGTGAGTATATTACACCTACCTTTTCTTTCAATCTATCTCTGCCCAAAGGTTGCCTGGAAGCCATAAGGCCACCTGTTTTTTTAGTATATTTCTGTGTTTTTATTAGTTGCAACAAAGAATTTTTATTAAATAATTTTATCTATCTAATGTAAGTATGTTGTCTCCAAGAGCTACCCATTGTTTGCGTGAATGAAAAAATAACAGGAAAATAGAAAAAAGGATATAAAAAGAATTCTATACCTTGAACCTCAACACATGAGTAATAATGCGTAATTGTGATAGAAGAATTTTGTCAGTTCGTGTTGTGTTTGACGAGATGATAACTGTACAAGCATCTCAATAGTTAGCCTCCATTAGTATTAAAAAACATAACTCTCTCAAATTTTTAAATATTTTATTTTTGTCTATCTCCAGCTTCTCTGTTTTTTTTTACATTGTGACATGCAAGCACACGTACCTAAGTGACAATAAGGCCGAAGGTGGAAGCGAGGTTCGCCCGTTCCTCAAAAACTGAGGAACTGGCTAACTAACTGTGATTGCCGGAACAAAACAATGCTCATTATCATTATTTGTTCATAGCTACGACGAAGAAGACGTGGCAGTGGCCAGAGCGGCCATTTCCAACATGATCGGCGGTATCGGATATTTCTACGGAGCGGGAAGGGTTCAGTCCCCATACACCAGGGAACCCGTGCCTTACTGGAGGGCGCCCTTGTATACTGCTGTGCCGAGCAGGTATGGATACACACACACGCACACACTCACACAAACACACACGCACACACTCACACAAACACACACACATAAACACACACACATCCACATACGCGCGCGCGCGCGCACACACACACACACACACACACACACACACACACACACACAAACACACACACACTTATACAAGTGTGCTACAGTTGGTCATTACGTATAAGATGCAATCCGTGCACCAGGGAACTCGTGCCTTACTGGAGGACGCCCTTGTATACCGCTTTGCCGAGCAAGTAACATACGAATGGCATAACGTGCCTTTCGGAGCACGGAGAAGTTCGAGTTAGTTGTTGAGTCCCATGTTGGTCCGGGACGCAAAAAGTATGTGCCAATTGCTTTTCTTCCCTAGCATGTCGTAGAAGGCGACTAAGGGCGTATTGGGTACTGGGTCTGTGATTGTGTAGGCGATGAGCTAGCCACTTGTTACTACTTTATCACGATTTTTCATCTCACCAAACCCAATTTTGTATGGCTAAATGTGGTCTTAAGGAACACAGTGCTCCTTGGACTCTGCCGACCCCTTCGGGGATTACAGGCGTGATTGTATGTATGTATGTTGAGTCCGCTATATTGTGTGTACAGTCGCGGTCATATAATGTTTACCACCCAAAATCAAAATTGCTTGCATACATTGAAGTAAAAAAGTCGAAATCACGAAATGTCTATTGATTTCGTATCAATGATCATAGATTATTCCCAAAGATTATACCTATATCTTTTTATAACACGAGAATCCATCGACGACATTTAGACGAGTATCGATAACTTTTAAAGAAAACTTTTCTGTAATATTTCAGTTTTTTTTAATTTTAAATAAATTGAAAAAATTAACTCAAACAATCTTTATATTATTAAATAAAATTTGGTCATCTTATTTTTAAAATTTCTGATCGTAATTTCACTTTTGTCCGAATGACGTTCAAACGATAATTTTTGATAACTGTCATTTCTTTATTTGTCTTTTCCATACTTCACATTGTTTATTAATTTTCAAAGGGTAATAAGTAACTTGATATGTCATAGACTTTATTGAAAACAGAGTGATAAGGAATCTAATTTGATAACTGGTAAACATTTTATGACCGCGACCGTACATGCCAAATATTATTATAATATAATAATATTATTATCTTTGAATTTGTCGTTGTGAAGAAAAAAAAATTTTAGTACGGAAAATGCAGAGTTCCCCAAAATCTCCATACAAAATGGCAATTTCATAGGTACCATACCTATTATTTATTCAAACTCGGTGCAAGAAACATAGTAAATAATAAAGATTGGATTTAAGGATGATTGCAGACTGACAGATTAACGTCAGTTGTTAAGTCCGCTATATTGTGGGTACATGAAGCTTAAATAAATTGTTATATAACCTAGGTCGTTCTTCCCCCGCGGCTTCCTGTGGGACGAGGGCTTCCACGGGCTCCTGATCGGCCGCTGGTCTCCCGACATACAGATGGACATCGCGGCGCACTGGCTCGACCTCATCAACATCGAAGGGTGGATACCTAGAGAACAAATCTTGGGTATAATACACTAACGTTTTTTACGTCCATTTTTTTATTAGTTATAGTAACTTGACAGTTTTATATTTGATAAATAATCATTAATAAAAATTTGAAATATCTAAGGTTATGGACAATTTCAAACAGAACAAATCACTTGGAATAAAAGAGGAATTGATTTTAGATTATAATAATAAATGTTACTTTGGTTAAGCGGTTACTATGGTTTAACTACCCACGGGAACCCTTTAATTTTCGGGAATAAAAGTATTTAAGATTTTGACCAGGGATATAAGGTATCACCATGCAAAATTTCATTGAAATCGGTCCAGCCATTTCGGACAAACGAACAAACAGATGGACAGACAGAGAAGTAAACTTTTTACATCCCGCTGACTTGATTTTAAGCATTTTTTTTCTTTGTACAGACATTAGACCTCTACAGTTTCATTTTATATATAGAATAGATAATAATAGCTCAATAATAACCATAGAAAATTCAAAATATCTAGGGCCCAATTCTCGTGCATTCGAAAAAAAGTTCACATTCGTAAAAAAATTCGGAGATCGAAATTTTTTCGAAGGAAACACCGTTTGTGTATTCTCAGGACTTCACAATCGAATTATTTCGAACGAACGTCGCTCGAACGCTTCGAGGGCTAAATACCAGTAGAAGTCGGAGTTCGTATACGAATCTATCTGTCAAACTTCCCGATATTGAGGTTAAGTGGTATTGTTGTGGTTGTTTGTTTGTTTATTTGTGAGATTCAAAATGGATATGTTCATTATAGACTTCGTAAATAATCTTCAAAATGACGTGTAACGTGGTAACTATTTTCTAAAAAAAATATATTGAAAAATAACGGAGCGGAGTCGCTGTTGACACTAACTAGACTGACAGATGCGACGTTCCGTTTAGTTAAATGCACGTTAGGAAATTATATAAATTAGACTTCCTTTTACATTTTCTTTAATGATCAGTACTTACCAACCAATTTATATATTTTGTTTCATAATGTAAAAATAAATGGATTCAGCATAAAATTTTAGCCCACAACCTACAATTATTTACAATTAAAAATTTTTGACACGGGGGTTTTAAAAACGCTCGAAACGAAACGTAATTGTTTGTCTATGCTATGTACGACTTCACAGTTCGATTGGTAATTCTTCTATTGGTACTGAGAATACGACCTTTATGAAACATTCGAACTTTTCAGTAGAATAGAAATAATTACCACACGGAAAAAGATCGAATGCACGAGAATTGGGCCCCTGACCCTAAAACATTTCAAACTTTTAAGTCACTTATTAAAAAACGGGCTATAGAAACAGTTTCGGGCAGCCATACCCTAAGTGTGTTCCGCGGAACCCTACGGTACCGTCGTTCCAAATTCAGATAAGCATTTTTTTAAAAACGGGAAAATAGCAAAAAAAAAATTAAATTATTTTTGTTTCTTTCAATGAAATTTTTCATGGTGATCTGGTGAAAGGGTTCCCGTGGGATAGTTAAAAAACCAGTAAGCGCGGACTAGTCGTGGGCAACAGCTAGCCTGTCTAAAGAAATCATCAAGAGACCACACACGGCAGCTGTAATGTATTTTTTTACATTTTCATATCAACATCAGATAAAATCAAATAATTTATTAATTCGACCAACATGAAAGTGATTAAATAATAATCAAATTGCTACAAATTTTCAATGAATCTTATTAGATATTACATGTTAAAATAACACAATCATATGGATGCAAATGAAAACAGACTCACGAAGCACGCAAATAAGGCATACTATTGAATGTGATGCTTCCGTCCTTAACACACTATAACACACAATATTGCTTACGAATGCCAGCGTTCGCTTGGCCCTCGACGAACTAAATAAAATAATTTCCAATTATAATCCCTATTCTCTTCCCCGTTAGGTTCAGAAGCCCTGGCACGCGTGCCCAAAGAGTTCGTAGTCCAAAGCAACACCGCAGCCAACCCGCCCATGCTGCTCATCCAGATAGCGCGGCTGGTGAAGAAGAACCCGAGGTTATTCGAGGCTGAAATGCCCAACAGGAAGACGTTGGAGAGGATGTACCCGAGGTTGAAGGTAGGTGGACCAAATGATAGCCAGTGAGGTGGACTGTATAACCTACAGATAGAAACAAGAAGTTATGATTCTTCCGACAGATTTCGGCCAGTTCGCGCTGATGCACGCGAAGATGGCTAAGGCCCTTCTCATATAAATAAAGAAAGAAAATATATTTTTTGGAGTTTTTGGCGGCATTTGACGATGGCGGACTTGATTTTTATTTAAATGATTGTTATATTGTTCGGAGTGGATGTTGTTACGTAAAATCAGTGTAGTTTTGTGTAATAAGTGTCTGTGATGAAGAGCAATGTGAAGGATCATCGAAATAACCGTCAGGTGGTGTGAGAAATGATGAGATTTTTATCGTGGTAATCCACCTCATCCAAGTAGCACCACAGTGTCTGCCATGGACTATTTGACGCCAAACTCCCAAGATGCATTGAAATGCATTACACTAGCATTTTAATGCAAATACTGAAGAAATATATACTGAAGACTTGGCTGTATGGGCTCCGTTCCCTTTGCCTTCCCTACATGAGAGAATTTTTCAACAGAAAATATATTTATTTCCATAAAATTGCAAAACTTAAGTTAAACAAAAGTACGGGAGCTCTGTTTGCCGCAACGTTTACAATGTTATGGCTGTCAAAATGGCGGCTCAACTAGTTTTATTAAACTTGTGCATTTGGCAGAGGGGAATGTTAGACAAAGGCTACTCCAGTTCTGTTTACTCTGAGATGTCCACTCATATAGATAGTAATATATATTTGAATTCTACCAATATAGTTATAAGTGACTTGTACTAACAAATATTATGGACGGATTTAAATGTGAAGTCTGAAATAAATTTTATCATTTCATTTCATATGTTACGTTTTATTATGTATTGATGCAACATGTATATTAATCCTATAGGCGTGGTACAAGTGGTTCCAATCAAGCCAGCAAGGCTCGGAGCACACCGCGTACCGCTGGCGCGGCAGACACGACGACGGAACGCAACTCAACCCGAAGACGCTCACGTCCGGACTTGATGACTATCCCAGGTAAGTACCCTATACTGGGTTATTTGTGAAACATTTTTAACCGCCTCTCTGTGTAGTGGTTCACAATACCGGGAGTTGATCGGGAGTTCCGGTTTCGATTCCAATGGGGGCAGAAGTAGGGCTTCTAAGCCCGCCTGGCTAGCTACCACGGTCTTACCAAAAATTGTCGCTATAGTAACAATGGTTTATCTATTGTTGTGTTCCGGCAATCAGAGGTAAGATAGCCAGTTCCTCAGTTGTTGAGGATTACAGGAGATACTCGCTTCAACCTTCGGCCTTATCGTCACTTAACATCAGGTGAGATGAAGGCTATGAGCTTACCTGTCATATGTACAAAAACAACTATTTATTATGGCGAGTGTTCCGAGGAATTGTTGGGTTTGATTCCTCCACTTGACTTTCACTCCCATCATCTGGATGTTTAGTTGTATTCCACGGTGCGCTTCTCCAGGAACTTCCTGTCACGCACAATTAACTGGAATGAATAGTCGCCTGCGGTGCTTCCGTACCAGTAAGATATGAGTAAGATATGGAGCTAGGTGGGGCGCAGTGGTCATTGTCATGCGGATAGGTGACCATATATTTGTGATCTTGAGCTCCTCCGTGCTTGGGAAGGCAAGTTAAGCCGTTGGTCCCGGTCGCTATTGAGACCGTTTCTACCCACCAACCCGCATTGGGCCAGCGTGGTGGTGTTCCGGCTCATACTCCTCAAGTGTTTTCTCATAAGGAAGGCCCGTGCCCAGTATACACGAACCTGGCCTGGCCTGGGAATGAAAACCTTCAAGAAAAGCGCGTATTCCTGCTTAGAAGGCCGGCAACGCACTTGTGACGTCTTTGGTGTTGCGAGTGTCAATTGGCGGCGGTAGTTGCTTACCATCAGGTGACCCGTCTGCTCGTTTGCTCTCTATCCCAATAACAAAACCTCGTACGACTAGATAGCTTAATTAGCTTACATAAACCACAACATTTGCTCGACGAGTTGTATCGTAACTCAGTACCCCACAATACATCGATCTGTTACATCTGGAATTTGTACCTCTTTATGCCGAAACTGCTAGTTTTATGCTGAAGCAGCAGTAACGCATCATTCTAGGTTCAAGACTGCCTCTGGTGAGTCAGTCTACCCTAATCCTACGGCGCGCGATGTTGCTTCCGCGATAATTACTTATAGTTTACTGCAGAGGTTCCCAGACTTATTTTTCTCATAGACCACTTTCAAAATTTATCCGGTTCCGGTGGACCCCCTGCAGCTATATTTCTACCATATTATACCGACAAAACGTGAAGATGTGAAGACATCAAGACCCCCGTCGAGTCTCCCGTGGACCCCCAGGGGTCACCTGGACCACTTTGGGAACTAATGGTTTACTGAATTAAGATTTGTATTAAGAAAACTTTTAAGTTTATTTTTTTAAAAAGGCTTTCTCAATCTAAATTATAACAGATCGATTTGGCGACAAGAGACCGTTGGATTTACACAAGGACGCGCACGAATCGGACGAACGACTGTCGGTTAGATAAATAGATCAAGGGGAAGTTGTAGGACGTTTTAGCCTGTTGTTGGGCCGTATACTAGTTTGCCGCCTTAGTAGTACAAAAAAAATATGCATTTTATTTTTGTACTAATACAGCATACATTTGTTTGGCAGGGCGTCCCATCCATCAGACATAGAGCGTCACGTGGACCTTCGTTGCTGGATGTTCGCCGCGGCAGACAGTCTCGCCATCATTGCTAAGGCCATCGGCAAGAAACCGCAGAAGTAAGCATTTTTACCTTTTTTCAGCTCGGATAGTTCGGTGACATTTCAACATACTGACGCAGTTAAATGAAAACACCGAATACGTGATAGGTAACAGACTTTATTCCCTTCTGATAAGAGTCATTTAAAGTCGAAAATGTATTCACATATTGTACAGCACCGCAGTATACATATTAGTAATATATTAGTTGTTAATCATCTCAACAGATGGCGCCACGTGTAGTTTAAAACACGCTAATTAGTTCTCCCGTAGAATTGAATAGGTAGTTTCGTCCTATTGTTACATACTTCATGTACCTGTGCTCGAGCGTTCATTGAAATTGGAGATTTTGTTCACTTTTCAAATGTTAGGGTTTTTATTAATCTGTCGATCCATAGATTGCGATAGGTCTATCATAGATCAGTAAGTTTTTGATTTTGAAAGATAAACGGTTTCAAAATGCAAATTTCATTCTTTTAATTTAAAATTCTCAATGTAATATAACGTATTGCTCATTTTTCGCAACATTAATTTACATACATACATACATACAATCATGCCTGTTATCCCCGAAGGGGTAGGCAGAGTCCAAGGAGAACAGTGTCCCTTAGACCACATTTAGCCGTACAAAAATTGGGTTTGGTCAGATAAAAAATCGTGAAAGAGTAGTAACAAGTGGCTAGCTCCTCGCCTATACAATACCGATAAGATATTTATTTATTTATTTACCTAATAAATTAGCCTTCATCCAGGTTCGAAGAGACCCGCGACGAGTTAGCAGACGAAGACCGACTTAACGAGCTGCACTGGTCACCCGAGTCGCAGACATACGCGGATTACGGTGAGCCTTACTTTACCATGCCGAGCCGTGTGATAGCGGCTCATTAAAAGAATACTACCGTCCCATCTCTTCTCTTGGGTGTCGTGAAAGGCGACTAATTAACTTAGAACTGCACAACCAATAGCTTATAGCGGCGACGGGCTCACCACCTGTCACGCTGCAGTCATTGCTTGGTGAAGCGCGGACTATGGCAGCGGACTGCTTTTGCGGTGCTTTTGCCTAGTCTCTGAGTAACCCTTGGGGATGATAGTCGTGATTATATGTATTACTTTACCATAACTTATAATTAGTTTAAGTGTTATCAGCCTATACGTCGTACTGTTGGGCACAGGCCTTTCTACAGTCAGCTTACGCACGCAAGCTTTGATCATTGATCTACACCTATAAAATTGTCAAAAATATGGTCACACCGTCATCACCCATTTATACTCAACCATTAAATTGCTTTACCTACTACTTTTGAAAAAAAATTCAATCTAAATCGAATTTCACTATGTGATATAAATATTGGGTCCTTACCTATGAAATTGGTGTTTTTTTTCTCTGTTAGTATTTTGTCTGTAACTATTAAGATTCAGAGTATTCCTAAAAATAATTACCTCATCTAAAAATAGACTTTTTTTTTTTGAGCTCTTTTGATTTGTTTTGATAATTTGTTGTAATTTTAATTGTGTTAAAATTGGACACGGAGACAACTCTTTTTAAGTGCCTCCCGAATACATAATTTTATTTGCATTCACTTAAAAACGATAAATAATTTTTATGAAGTGTGATATTACACATATTACTAAAGCTTGTCTAATGATAGATACCAAATATTATTATCTTTGGATTTGTCGTTGTGAAGAGAACTGAAAAAATTTTAGTATGGAAAATGCAGAATTCCCCAAAATCTCCATATAAAACACCAATTTCATAGGTAAGGACCTAATATGAATCTCAATCCTTAGCATCCTTTAATAATCTGGTCCATACCCATTTCCTTCACCTTTGTCCCCTCCCTCCATCACACATTGCAGTTTTCTCCTGTTCTGTGTTGCCATTTATGTAAGAATATATTGCTAAATTAAATATTTATACAAGATATTATAGCATTTATGATATAGTATGTATTTTATATATGCACTTTATATGTATAAGCATATTACACCTACCTTTTAATTCATTCTATCTCTGCTCAAAGGTTGCCTGGAAGATATTACTGTTAGCTATAAGGCCGACTGTGTTGCATTGTTTTTTTTTCCATATTTCTGTGTTTTATTAGTTGCAATAAAGAATTTTATCTATCTATCTATGAATGGTGGATACTCTGTAAACTTTAAACTCTTTTTTCAAGGCCAGCTTCCACCAAGATAATACAAATGTCACTGGAAACTACGGAGTTTCTATGTTGAAAACCACAAAGAACTAAAATCAGATTATATGCAAAATAGACCTTGCTATTGTGTGACATGCCCACGACGTTCACTCTAAAGGTAGTAAAGGTTTTATGGTCGACTATACGTTCCACTGCTAGGCACTCGCCTTCCTTACATGGAGAAGGATCAGATCAGAACATAAGGATCACACCATCAGGCCTAGCACGGCACGGAGACAAACATCTCTCTCCACCGCTTATGTCAACTTGACAGGAGACAAAAGCGTTTCTCCACTATAGCTAGCACGGCCCCAGTGGAGATAATTTATGTCTCTCGCTGTGACGTAGACAGGGGACTATTTCTCCACTTGCTTAGCACGGCGGCCGTAAAGTGGAGAAACTATGTCTCTTTTTGACAGATTATAGGGAGATATTAGTCTTCGAACTATTGAGGTGGGGACAAGAGTCTTAACCTAAAAACAATTAATTATACCATCGTAGTTTTCTCTAAATAATAGTTAAAATGTCTCGAGGATACTTTAATATGGTGGTGTTAAGTGAACTAGAAACACAGCAAAAAGAATTCAGCTGCGTATGCTGAGAATTGAGATGCTGTAATTTCAATGTAAGTGCAATGTTTTCATGAAGTCTTTTTGTATTTCGCTCGACCCCCAATAGAAATTGTACCTAGTTTATATATGATAGTTGATAAAGTACATAGGTACATAATATAAGTACACAGATATTTTTTCTTTCAGATTATTACCGCAATGGGTAATATTTCCAGGGACTGAAGGCCAGAGGCACAGAGTAGCACATGAGTTCCGTGCAAAACTGTACTCATGTTACAATATTCTCACCACCACATCCCCAGAGAATACAATATCGAAATCGCAAGGGTTTCGCATCAATAAACACCCAATTATTAGTAAATTTAAATTGAGATTTAAAAATTTCATTTAGTAAAATTGTAACATTTTGGCCGTAGTAAAAATGCCCAAAAAGGCACTATATCAAGTATTAAATCTCAGTTTGAATTTCCTGCTAGTGGGCCTAAATCTACAGACCTATGTTTATATAGTTATTAAGGCGAAGGGATAGGCAAATATTCATAAATGAGGTGTTTTTGGTACAATAGTCTGGCAAAAATACAGCACAAGGGATGATCAGATTAATTGATGTTATGACATATATCATAAACTTGTTCGTGACGGTCCAAAATACTAGTAATTATTTATAGCAACATATGGAGAGCATTCAATTTATCATAATCTATTGAAATTTCTTTTACACTTTTTTCTTTTAAAGACGTTTATGTTTATTATCAAACTCAGTTTACATATCCGTTACATTAATACCTAGTCTCCGACGGTGAGATTTTTTAAAAAAGACCACAAATTTATTAATTGCAATGATTTTCCTAGTAGCGCCTACTAAAATATTATAGTTGCATAATTGTACATTTGCTGGCAAAATTTCGTAGGCGCTTTTGCAAAGAAATGACATCGTTGCTAAGCAACGGTTAATTATTAAACTTTCAACATCTTGTTTGGCGAGAGCAAAATATTGATAATGCTCTAGAGTAAGTACCACCCTCTTTAATTACCTTGCCTATCCTCGTCATAATGTAGATAATTGTACCTACAGATCTGTGTGCAACAACAATCGGGCTACCAAAAATTACTTCTCACTACTAAAATGCATAGAGTAGTGGCCGGTACAGAGTCTACGCAGGAAAGATTGTTTTATTAATAGAAATGGGTTTCTCTAATGTTTTCTTTAGACGTATTCTCTGCAATCTCTGCAATTGTGAAATTGTCACATAATTTAGTTTTAAAATAAACGATGAATGATGATACATTTTTACCACGTTTTTCTTAGCTTGCTTTCTTGTCCGTGGAGATCAAATCTGGCGATCGATTTTCGAAATTTTACATTCAGTCTTGTTTCCGGTGAAAATACAATATTAAATAAAAATATATATAAAAAAGGTTTAAATAAATACGATATAAGAAAGGCTTTTAAAAAACCACTTTTTACTAATGGATTAAAAAGGGGAAAATAAATATTTTGGTTAAAAGAATTTTCGAAAATTTTACATAATATGATAAATAATTATATCAATATTTAGCGTAATTATTTTTAGCAGCTATTATTAATTTCATTATTGGAAAACTCACTTATTCACTATAAGCAAATATTTATGATTGCAAATGCTAATTAATCTAACACAAATCACAACTGAATGGATAAAAATACTGTTTAAAAAAACTTTTAAAAACCACGTTTTACTAATGGATTAAAAAGGGAAAATAAATATTTTGGTTAAAAGAATTTTCGGAAATTTTACATAATATGATAAATAATTATATCAATAGGCAAATGACTGAAAATGCGCACCACGTTTAAATTTTCGATAATTCTTTATATCACAATATTTATTTTCCCCTTTTAAATCCATTAGTAAAACGTGGTTTTTTACAAAAATTTTAAACAGTATTTTTATCCATTCAGTTGTGATTTGTGTTAGATTAAATAGCATTTGCAATCATAAATATTTGCTTATAGTGAATAAGTGAGTTTGCCAATAATGAAATTTATAATAGCTGCTAAAAATAATTACGCTAAATGTTACTTATTTCGCGAATTTATATAGTTGCGTTCTGCTGCTAATATATGAAATAAAGCGACTACGCTGTTTCACGCCGCGCTTGCTAATGCTAATGTCGTGAATGCGAAAACGAACTAACGCGATCGACACCGACTGGACCCAATCGCCCGCTGGCTGGGGTGCCGATTAACAGTTTTCGATAGCTAAATATTTTAAAATAATAATCTGATAAACAAACAAACAAACTAAAATAACTTTATTTCATACGCCGAACCTGGCACTAAAAAACGTCAATATTTAATAATTTATAAATTAAAAAAAATATGTAATTATATAAAAAGTACATTCTAAATTAAGGTTCATTACCGCGAGCGCTTGTAGCAAGTACCATCACAGAGCACTGACTGTGTGGATACAAGCGGCTGGATTCCGAGTGTAAGGCTTTTCATGAGAAGAACCTGGCAAGAAACTCATAAGCCACTTTTTTTAAATTACCAATCATATAATTATTGTCCGTATTGAATGTTTTACATAATTTCCATTAATCCATCAAAATAACATGCCTCTATGATGACGAACGATAGCAAATAACTATTTCACACCATTTTATCCTCCAGATAATCTTGGATTTTATAAAAACCTCTTTTTCATTAAAGTTTTTTAATATAAGGCTTAAATTTGTGAAAAGGCAATACTGTATATTTGGTGGGATTTTAATATAAAGTTGTATACATTTCCCCATGAATGCACAGGCCCAGCAACTTTCTTTTGCTTCTAGTATTTAAATTAAGGCATTCATTAGTTTTTCTTAAATGTGTGGTTATGTTTATAAACGTATACAATCTTTTCAAAGATGTATTGGGAGGCAACAGTTAATATATCAATTTTCTTGGATAACTCTCTGAGTGAGTCTCGTAGCTTAAGTTTGTAAATGGCTCGTACAGCTTTTCATATTCTCAATATCAGCTGTTGACCCCCATAGCAACAAGTCATACGACATCACACTATGAAAATAACTTATGTAGACAAGTCTTGCCGTTTCAACGTCAGACAAGAGTCTGACTTTTTTACTGCAAAGGCAGCGGATCTATGTCTTTCTGACAAGGTCTGTATGTGTGGATTCCACTGTAGGCGTAAATCTATCGTTATGCCTAGAAATAATAATAATACAATAATTCATATAGTTTAGCCACAGTGACTGTTATTTAATTTAATTAGAATTTCACCGTTACAAAATGCTCTTTATTTGCTTATTGATATTAATCCTTATCAAAATAAATAACTATAATATAGTTATGATGTTCAAGACTGGTTCGATACCTTTATATACGTTTTGAATTATTTAATTCTGACAGTCTGATCGATAGTTCTCGTGATTTTAATGTATACCTATGTCCCAACCAGCCTGCGCATACATGCTGACGTCACACGATGTTTCACGCTCGGAAGCGGAACTAAGACTTTTAGATAACTCTATAATCAATTATACTCTATAATCAATAATAATAAATACTCTATATAAATAATAATGTTCATTTTTTTCAGTTCTGATCCTACTTGCACCAACAATTACAGTAATGACCATACAAAAAAAGAAGAGACACTAAAAATCTTTAAAAAGAAAACACATTTCAGAGACAGATCAGCAAAATACATTATCTAAAAGACAAAAAAGAGTCGCGTGGAGTTGTACATGTTTTTCTGGTTATGACTGTATAATCAAATTTTTGTACGAATAAGCAGCACATCAGACTACCAGAAAATAATTTATCGATAGACAATGAACTCTTTTCTTTTTTAACGAAACATTGAGTTGGAAATAAATTGAGAATACTTGATTTGATTTTGGATTGTCTGACATGCTGGAAACTGTATACATTATCTAAGGAATCCATTACTATTAGGTTATTTCATTTACGAAATATCAATCGTACATTTAAATTTTTAATAAACCTTTAGTTTTCTCTGTCGATGAAATTACTCTGTGATAAACACTAGCCGTCATCTTTGCGACGAACCTCAAGTTTTCAATAGATGTCGCTGTCGCTTAATTTCGATAACGCCAAACGCTCAAAGTCATTTGCCTTACCTTTCGCCTTAAGTTATAAATTGCTTCAAGTATTCTATATATTTTGACATAAATCTTAATGTTTTAGGTTGTGGATGAGAATTGCAAGATTTTGAGTATTATTGCCAGATAGATATCCAGGCAGAGTCTACGACCAATTCATTTTTAACAATTCTGCAGTGGAGGCAGAACTTAACAGGCTACATAATGCAAGAATTGGGAATTAATATCTCCTAGATAATGGTGTTGAATGACAACAATATGCAATGAAAAATAAATATACAAATGAGATAATCTGAAAATTTTATTTGATAATACCTATAAAAGTAATAATAATAATAAGCCTCTGTTTCCAAATCATAAAAATAACATTTAAATTTGATAATTTCCTTTGTTCGAGAACATGTATGGCATCCATACAACGGTGTGGGCAGAATAACAGACTCCATAGCCTTCTTTTTTAATGTGAGTGTAAGTTTCGCCTACAATATGTCTTTTAGGGACCAATTTTTTCCCTAGGCTAATTTGATTCTTCTTTCAACATATAAAAGTATAGTTTCTTTTAATTATCCTCTTTCTTCCTTTAAAATAGAATTTTGCTCTCTGAGCAAATTATTTTTTTCTTCCATTAGTTCAACAACCTTCTGAAACAAAAACAACAAATTAGGTATTGCATATAATTACATTTTTAAACTGATTACAAAGTGTGAGAGTTAAAAGACTACATAGTTATTAACCCCAAATGATAGAAAAGCATGATTATGTACATGTATGTATGGCACATAGGGGTTCACTTAGTGTTAGATTAAAGGAGGACAGACTCTGCATTAAACACTCCAAATTTGACTACGCAGATGTAGTCTCTCTAGGTAATAAGTTTTAGTAGATAAATTCACATGCACTGTCGACATATTATACTCGACTAACACCTTGATTTGAGCGGCTGAGCTCCTCACCCTTAAAATTGTTTATCTTTTGTAACTAACGATGTTCATAGGGAATTAAAAATTGTATTTATAATTGCAGTATACTTACAATTTTTTCTTAGGGATTTCACTCATTTTCTTTCTTCCAAAAAAACCTTTTGAATTCTATTCAACATCTTCAATGAGTATGGTTTACTATTGATCAGTTTGTCAAATTCATCTAATTTCTTTTGTACATTACTTTTATTAATATTATGCAGCAGGCCTAGCACGGCACGGGGACAAACATCTCTCTCCACCGCTTATGTCAACTTGACAGGAGACAAAAGCGTTTCTCCACTATAGCTAGCACGGCCCCAGTGGAGATAATTTATGTCTCTCGCTGTGACGTAGACAGGGGACTATTTCTCCACTTGCTTAGCACGGCGGCCGTAAAGTGGAGAAACTATGTCTCTTTTTGACAGATTATAGGGAGATATTAGTCTTCGAACTATTGAGGTGGGGACAAGAGTCTTAACCTAAAAACAATTAATTATACCATCGTAGTTTTCTCTAAATAATAGTTAAAATGTCTCGAGGGTACTTTAATATGGTTGTGTTAAGTGAACTAGAAACACAGCAAAAATAATTCAGCTGTGTATGCTGAGAATTGAGATGCTGTAATTTCAATGTAAGTGCAATGTTTTCATGAAGTCTTTTTGTATTTCGCTCGACCCGCAATAGAAATTGTACCTAGTTTATATATGATAGTTGATAAAGTACATAGGTACTCAATATAAGTACACAAATATTTTTTCTTTCAGATTATTACCGCAATGGGTAATATTTCCAGGGACTGAAGGCCAGAGGCACAGAGTGGCACATGAGTTCCATGCAAAACTGTACTCATGTTACAATATTCTAACCACCACATCCCCAGAGAATATAATATCGAAATCGCAAGGGTTTCGCATCAATAAACACCCAATTGGTAAGTACCTAAGGCCCACTTGCAATAAATTTTAATTGAGATTTAAAAATTACATTTAGTAAAATTTTAACATTTTGGTCGTAGTAAAAATGTCCAAAAAGACACTATATCAAGTATTAAATCTCGGTTTGAATTTCCTGCTAGTGGGCCTTAATCTACAGACCTATGTTTATATAGTTATTAAGTTATAAATTGCTTCAAGTATTCTATATATTTTGACATAAATCTTAATGTTTTAGGTTGTGGATGAGAATTGCAAGATTTTGAGTATTATTGCTAGATATCCAGGCAGAGTCTACAACCAATTCATTTTTAACAATTCTGCAGTGGAGGCAGAACTTAACAGGCTACATAATGCAAGAATTGGGAATTAATATCTCCTAGATAATGGTGTTGAATGACAATATGCAATGAAAAATAAATATACAAATGAGATAATCTGAAATTTTTATTTTATAATACCTATAAAAGTAATAATAATAATAATAAGCCTCTTTGTTTCCAAATCATAAAAATAACATTTAAATTTGATAATTTCCTTTGTTTGAGGCCATGAATGGCATCCATACAACGGTGTGGGCAGAATAACAGACTCCATAGCCTTCTTTTTTAATGTGAGTGGAAGTTTCGCCTACAATATGTTTTTTAGGGACCAATTTTTTCCCTAGGCTAATTTGATTCTTCTTTCAACATATAAAAGTATAGTTTCTTTTAATTATCCTCTTTCTTCCTTTAAAATAGAATTTTGCTCTCTGAGCAAATTATTTTTTTCTTCCATTAGTTCAACAACCTTCTGAAACAAAAACAACAAATTAGGTTTTGCATACAATTACATTTATAAACTGATTACAAAGTGTGAGAGTTAAAAGACGACATAGTTATTAACCCCAAATGATAGAAAAGCATGATTATGTACATGTATGTATGGCTGGCACATAGGGGTTCACTTTAGTGTTAGATCAGAGGATTGACTACTTGACTACGCAGATGTAGTCTCACTAGGTAATAAGTTTTAGTAGATAAATTCACATGCACTGTCGACATATTATAGTCGACTAACACCTTGATTTGAGCGGCTGAGCTCCTCACCCTTAAAATTGTTTATCTTTTGTAACTTACGATGTTTATAGGGAATTTAAAATTGTATTTATAATTGCAGTATACTTACAATTTTTTCTTAGGGATTTCACTCATTTTCTTTCTTCCAAAAAAACCTTTTGAATTCTATTCAACATCTTCAATGAGTATGGTTTACTGGCAGAACTATTGATAAGTTTGTCAAGTTCATCTAATTTATTTTGTGCATTACTTTCATTAATATTATGCAGTTTGGAAATATGTACGATTGATGCACAGATTAAACAGTGACAGACTGCGTCACATGTCATTGTAACGAAGTACTAATAATTTAAAAAGTCACTATAGCGCTTAATTTTACGCACGTTGTTAGGTTTCGTCAATTTAGTCGTATAATACATTTTAAAAACCGGTAATTTACGGAAACCATAGATTTAGGATCGGTCAAAGGTTTTTTTGTATATTGGTAGCATTGAGTGGAGAAACGTTGTCTCCGAAGACAAACTTGTCTCTCCCCGACGCCGTGCTAGCTAAAGGGAAAGAGAAGGTAGGATGGACAAAATTTTCTCCACTCCCCGGAGACATTTTGTCTTCGTGCCGTGCTAGGCCTGCTGAAACAAAAACAACAAATTAGGTATTGCATACAATTACATTTTTAAACTGATTACAAAGTGTGAGAGTTAAAAGACTACATAGTTATTAACCCCAAATGATAGAAAAGCATGATTATGTACATGTATGTATGGCACATAGGGGTTCACTTTAGTGTTAGATTAGAGGAGGACAGAGTCTCTCTAGGTAATAAGTTTTAGTAGATAAATTCACATGCACTGTCGACATATTATAGTCGACTAACGCCTTGATTTGAGCGGCTGAGCTCCTCACCCTTAAAATTGTTTATCTTTTGTAAATAACGATGTTTATAGGGAATTAAAAATTGTATTTATAATTGCAGTATACTTACAACTTTTTCTTAGGGATTTCACTCATTTTCTTTCTTCCAAAAAAACCTTTTGAATTCTATTCAACTTCTTGAATGAGTATGGTTTACTGGCAGAACTATTGATAAGTTTGTCAAGTTCATCTAATTTCTTTTGTACATTACTTTTATTAATATTATGCCAGTTTGGAAATATGTACGATTGATGCACAGATTAAACAGTGACAGACTGCGTCACATGTCATTGTAACGAAGTACTGATAATTTAAAAAGTCACTATAGCGCTTAATTTTACGCACGTTGTTAGGTTTCGTCAATTTAGTCGTATAATACATTTTAAAAACCGGTAATTTACGGAAACCATAGATTTAGGATCGGTCAAAGGTTTTTTTGTGTATTGGTAGCATTGAGTGGAGAAACGTTGTCTCTGAAGACAAACTTGTCTCTCCCCGACGCCGTGCTAGCTAAAGGGAAAGAGAAGGTGGGATGGACAAAATTTTCTCCACTCCCCGGAGACATTTTGTCTTCGTGCCGTGCTAGGCCTGCAGTTTGGAAATATGTACGATTGATGCACAGATTTAAAAGTGACAGACTGCGTCACATGTCATTGTAACGAAGTGTTAATAATTTAAAAAGTCACTATAGCGCTTAATTTTACGCACGTTGTTAGGTTTCGTCAATTTAGTCGTATAATACATTTTAAAAACTGGTAATTTACGGAAACCATAGATTTAGGATCGGTCAAAGGTTTTTTTTGTGTATTGGTAGCATTGAGTGGAGAAACGTTGTCTCCGAAGACAAACTTGTCTCTCCCCGACGCCGTGCTAGCTAAAGGGAAAGAGAAGGTGGGATGGACAAAATTTTCTCCACTCCCCGGAGACATTTTGTCTTCGTGCCGTGCTAGGCCTGCTCCTGTTTACATGTTTATAGGTAGAAATAGTTGCAATAGCGACCGTGACCAACGGCTTCACGTGCTCCGGAAGGAATGTAGAACCTCGAAATCACATATTTTTAGACACTCATCCAAAAACCAACCCCAATAAAAGCTGCATTATTTTCAACTAGCTGTTGCCCGCGACTTCGTCCGTGGTTACAATGGTTTTAAACTATCCCACGGGAACCCTTTGATTTACCGGAATAAAAAGTGTCTAAGATGTTGACCAGGGATATAAGGTATGACCATGCAAAATTTCATTGAAATCGGTCCAGCCATTTCGGAGATTAGCCCGTACAACAAGACAGAGAAACAAATAAATTAAACAAAAAACCTTTTTTTGGTATTTTCCCTCTTTTTACATCCCCCTGACTTGGTTCTAAGCATCCTCTACAGTTTTATTATGTGTATAGATGTAGATATCGAAAGCAGAGTCTAGAATCTACGCCACTACTCCACTACTAGTAGACCAAGTAGGTGGTACACGCATTAATAGCTTATTAAGGATAGTCTATGAATTTGTCTTTCTATTCTTCGTTCCGCTGTTTTAAAAAACATTAGGCAATATTATACGCTTTCTTTACATATGACAGGCAAACTCTTGGCCTAAGTGACGATAAAGCCGAAGGTGGCAGTGAGTTTCACCTGTATTCCTCAACAACTAAGGAACTAGCTATCTTACCTCTAATAGCTGGAATTATGGCGACAGATTTAGGTAAGACGGTGGTAGCTAGCCAGACGGGCTTTGAAGCCCTACCACCAAAGAAACCGAAAAGAAAAACCCCTGCCTCCGTGGGGAACCGGACCCCGGTCCTCCCGATCTACACGCGCTGGTGTCAACGACTAGTCCAGAGGCAATTGACCTCCGTGGTCGAGTGGTCTGTATTCCGGTCTCAAGGCGTCGCCATCTCGAGAGGTCCTGGGTTCGATCCCCAGCGGAGGCAAGTGTTTGTGTGATGAATTTTCAGACATTTGTTCTCCAGTCTTGGATGTTCATTATAATAGGTTGGGGAAAAAGTTTCTTCGCATTTTTTAAGAAAATTCAAAACATTTTTTAATATAGTTTATTTACATTTAACTAAAGTATGTAGATACCATTTTGTTCGATAACTTTTTGCCATCTTGTAGGTAGGGACATGATCCCATTGCTATAGAAATTTTGGGACTTCTGGTCAAAATACCGCGACAAGTGGTTTTGGCAGTCCTCTCTTGATGTTAACCTGACACTGCCTAAAGAATTCTGAAGAGACCGAAACAGGTGGAAATCTGAAGGTGCAAGGTCAGGACTAAACGGCGGATGCATTAACACCTCCCAGCCAAACTCTCTTAATTTTTGCTGAGTGGCTAAAGATGTGTGAGGTTTAGCGTTATCATGATGAAAAACCACTCCCCTTCTGTTGATTAATTCCGGCCGCTTTCTCTCAACTTCTTGCTTTAATCTCATCAGTTGTTCGCAGTAGAGTTCAGAATCGATGGTCCTGCCTGGTGGTAACAGCTCATAATGAATAATGCCCTTCCAATCCCACCACACACACAGCATCACCTTGTTGCGAGTTAACCCGGGTTTCGCCACAGTCTGTGAAGCCTGACCGGCCTTTGATCACGACCCTTTTCGCACGTTCTTGTCGTACGTGATCCACTTTTCATCACCAGTTATCAGCTTCTTCATAAATGGTTCGGTTTCATTACGTCGTAATAAAGAATCACAAATGAGTACACAGTTCATTAGGTTTCTTTCAGTGAGCTCGTGAGGTACCCAAATGTCGAGCTTTTTTGTGTACCCAGTTTTTTTCAAATGCGCCAAAACTGTTTTGTGGTCAATTCCCAGTTCTTCAGCTACGTCGTAACTACTGACATGCCGATCTTGCTGCACTTTTTCAAAAATGGCATCCATTTTATCTGTAATAGGGCGACCAGAGCGACGTGCATCTTTGACATCAAAATTTCCGGATTGAAAACGCTTAAACCAAATTTGTGCTACTCTCACAGACACTGCACTAGGTCCATAAACATCGCAAATTTTTTTCGCGGCTTGCGTTGCATTTTTACATTTTTTGTAGTAAAATTTTAAAATATATCGAATTTCTTCATTAGATTCACTCATCTTGGCGGTACGAAAAACAAATGAAAATCACACATTTTCCTAATTTGAATTTGGAATTATGTTCTTTAAAATTTAAACTTTCAATGATACCAAAACCAGCCAGATACAAATAGTATAGCCAAAGAGATTTTATTACAAGTTTATACATACTGTACGGGCAGACCGCGAGCGGTTGTAAGGCGCCGCGACCTGCACGTGCATGATAAGTTGATGTTAGTGGAGGCTACCCCAGAGAGTAGCCCTGGGCGGCAGCATGACGGTGTTAGAGGAGCTACCCCAGAGAGTAGCCCTGGGCGGCAGCGGGACGCGGAAGTGAGACCCAACACGGACGGTTGAAATCTAGTTTATTGATGCTAAAAGTACTCTTTATATATTATGTTGATTAGATGGTACACAATGATAAGTTTTGTATGTGACTCGTCGGTGTAAAGTGCCGACGGTGCACGATGCTGCTGTTAATGTGGAATGTAGGTTGGCCCGCTGCTGACCGCGCTGTTGCCGGAGTCCAATGTTCGGCTTGTGGCTCGAACATACTCCCGACTCCGAAAAGTGATGATGAGGCGGCGTTGTCCCTCCAGTTGATGTTGCTGTTGATGATGATGATGTTGTAGTCAATGTTCAAGAGTTGGCTTGAGGAAAATGCCAACTCAGAGAATGTTTTTTCTAATGCTGCTGCCCGTTGTTGTGTTGTTGATGGAGTTCGATGACCAGCTTGTCTCGATCATGCTCCAACTTCCAATAGAAGATGATTCAGAGTCTTCTGTGGATGGTAATCTTGTCTTCCTGATGATGTTGAGTGTTCGAAAGGATGCTTGACACTTCTACCAACTCCGAGAATTGTTGATTCTTGATTGTGGCCCGGATGTTGGTAATTTGATGATTTGTCTTTAAGCCAAGGCGACTTCTCAGTACACTGGTGAGACCCGCTGGTGGGAGGCCAGTGACCGATCGCTACGCTGTGATCTTGTTGATTCTTGATAGCGATACTACGTTGCTGATATCCCCAGTGGCTTCTTAATTGTAGTGTCCGTTGGGTTGGGAAATTTTGGCATTGGTTAGGTCAGTGGATAGCATATAGAAGTACATAAAGTAGAATATTTGTTAACGTTGTTCACCTTACCTGGCTAGTATGCAGAGTAAGGGCGTGTATGATAAAGCTGTCTCTACCTGGCTCGTGTGCAGTGTAGAGACGAGTTAAGTGTATGCTTGTCCTTAGCTGGCTAGTGTGCAGCCTAAGGGTGTGTTTGATAAGTTGTCCCTACCTGGCTAGTCTGCAGTCTAGGGACGAGTTAAGTAAGTTATCCTTACCCACCTTGTTTGTGGTGTAAGGACGAGTTAGTTGCTTGATAAGTTGTCCTTACCTGACTTGTTTGCAGTGTAAGGACTAGTTTGATAAAGTATGTTTGTCCTTACCTACCTTGTTGTAGTGTAAGGGTGTGTTATGTAATGTGTGTTTGTTCATGTTATCCCGTAAGGATGTGCTTATGAGAAATGATATATTCCCTACTTGTTGTTGTTATGTTGTAGAGTTACCTATCCCACTAACCAATGCATGTAAAGTTGTGTCATGATATAAAAATAGTAAATCAATTAATACACACTGGATTGTGTAATGTTTTGCTAAAGAATAAAATGTGAGTAGTACTCAAATTACCGACTCATTGATAGTGAATGTTGCTGATAGTGCAATTTAGTGCCACTGTCTGTATTATCGTATGTTTTTCATGTTAAGTTATGAATGAAATGTAGGTAAATGATGTAAATACATTACTTGTATATCTTAAGTCAATTTAAAGTAAGTAAATATATAAATAAATAATATAGTTAAATATAGATATGATAGATATAGGATTGTACGAGCAAGTTACGAACGATTGTAAGTCGTCGCTTCCCACTCGCACAGAAAAGGGCGCTGGTCCAGGGTATCGTACCTGGTTTACAGCAGGAGTGATAAGAGGCTCGAAGGACCATTATGTACGGGCAGACCGCGAGCGGTTGTAAGGCGCCGCGACCTGCACGTGCATGATAAGTTGATGTTAGTGGAGGCTACCCCAGAGAGTAGCCCTGGTCGGCAGCGGGACGCGGAAATGAGACCCAACACGGACGGTTGAAATCTAGTTTATTGATGCTAAAAGTACTGTTTATATATTATGTTGATTAGATGGTACACAATGATAAGTTTTGTATGTGACTCGTCGGTGTAAAGTGCCGACGGTGCACGATGCTGCTGTTAATGTGGAATGTAGGTTGGCCCGCTGCTGACCGCGCTGTTGCCGGAGTCCAATGTTCAGCTTGTGGCTCGAACATACTCCCGACTCCGAAAAGAGATGATGAGGCGGCGTTGTCCCTCCAGTTGATGTTGCTGTTGATGATGATGAAGTTGTAGTCAATGTTCAAGAGTTGGCTTGAGGAAAATGCCAACTCAGAGAATGTTTTTTTCTAATGCTGCTGCCCGTTGTTGTGTTGTTGATGGAGTTTGATGACCAGCTTGTCTTGATCATGCTCCAAGTTCCAATAGAAGATGAGTGAGAGTCTTCTGTGGATGGTAATCTTGTCTTCTTGATGATGTTGAGTGTGCTTGACACTTCTACCAACTCCGAGAATGTTGATTCTTGATTGTGGCCCGGATGTTTGTAGTTTGCTGATTTGTCTCTAAGCCAAGGCGACTTCTCAGTACACTGGTGAGACCCGCTGGTGGGAGGCCAGTGACCGATCGCTACGCTGTGATCTTGTTGATGCTTGATATTGATACTACGTTGCTGATATCCCCAGTGGCTTCTTCAATGTAATGTCCGTTGGGTTGGGGAATTTTGGCATTGGTTAGGTTAGTGGATAGCATATAGAAGTACATAAAGTAGAATATTTGTTAACGTTGTTCACCTTACCTGGCTAGTATGCAGAGTAAGGGCGTGTATGATAAAGCTGTCTCTACCTGGCTCGTGTGCAGTGTAGAGACGAGTTAAGTGTATGCTTGTCCTTAGCTGGCTAGTGTGCAGCCTAAGGGTGTGTTTAGTAAGTTGTCCCTACCTGTCTAGTTTGCAGTCTAGGGACTTGTTAAGTAAATTATCCTTACCCACCTTGTTTGCGGTGTAAGGACGAGTTTGTCGCTTGATATGTTGTCCTTACCTGACTTGTCTGCAGTGTAAGGACTAGTTTGATAAAGTATGTTTGTCCTTACCTACCTTGTTGTAGTGTAAGGGTGTGTTATGTAATGTGTGTTTGTTCATGTTATCCCGTAAGGATGTGCTTATGAGAAATGATATATTCCCTACTTGTTGTTGTTATGTTGTAGAGTTACCTATCCCACTAACCAATGCATGTAAAGTTGTGTCATGATATAAAAATAGTAAATCAATTAATACACACTGGATTGTGTAATGTTTTGCTAAAGAATAAAATGTGAGTAGTACTCAAATTACCGACTCATTGATAGTGAATGTTGCTGATAGTGCAATTTAGTGCCACTGTCTGTATTATCGTATGTTTTTCATGTTAAGTTATGAATGAAATGTAGGTAAATGATGTAAATACATTACTTGTATATCTTAAGTCAATTTAAAGTAAGTAAATATATAAATAAATAATATAGTTAAATATAGATATGATAGATATAGGATTGTACGAGCAAGTTACGAACGATTGTAAGTCGTCGCTTCCCACTCGCACAGAAAAGGGCGCTGGTCCAGGGTATCGTACCTGGTTTACAGCAGGAGTGATAAGAGGCTCGAAGGACCATTATGTACGGGCAGACCGCGAGCGGTTGTAAGGCGCCGCGACCTGCACGTGCATGATAAGTTGATGTTAGTGGAGGCTACCCCAGAGAGTAGCCCTGGTCGGCAGCGGGACGCGGAAATGAGACCCAACACGGACGGTTGAAATCTAGTTTATTGATGCTAAAAGTACTGTTTATATATTATGTTGATTAGATGGTACACAATGATAAGTTTTGTATGTGACTCGTCGGTGTAAGGTGCCGACGGTGCACGATGCTGCTGTTAATGTGGAATGTAGGTTGGCCCGCTGCTGACCGCGCTGTTGCCGGAGTCCAATGTTCAGCTTGTGGCTCGAACACATACTATAATGCGAAAAAACTTTTTCCCCAACCTAATATATGTATTATTTTATGTATATTCTCAATAAATATATGTATTTATCTATTAAATATATTTGTCCGTCATCTAGTATCCGTAACATAAGAAGCATTTAGTTGCTTAAAATGGGACTAGTTGATAGGTGTGTTTGTCTGAGGATATTAATTATTTATTAATTAATTTGTTGTTTTACAATCGTAGGACTGCACACCGACAAAGCGAAACTCATAAGGGTGCAGCCGAAGAACCCCAATGAAAGCCCGAAGGTGATTCGCCATGTCATAGCTCCCCCGGAGCCTCAGTTTGTCTCCTCTGCTTTTGGTGAGTACTAAACTATTAGCTTACTCAAGCGCAGGCCCCACAGATATACATACATACATACATAAACTCGCGCCTGTAATCCCCGTAGGGGTAGACAGAGTCCAAGAAGCACTGCGTTCCTTAAGACCACATTTAGTCATACGAAAATTGGGTTTGGCAGATGAAAAATCGTGAAAGAGTAGTAATAAGTGGCTAGCTCATCGCCTACACGATCACAGACCCAGTACCCAATACGCCCTTAGTCGCCTTTACGACATGCTAGGCAAGAAAAGCAGTTGGTACGTTAAATAACGCAAGTGTCGTGACGTCGTAACGTGACGTCACAGCCATAATTTTGAGATTCAGGCCGTGGATGGGTGACCAAAACTTTGTGATTCCCGATCCCGATCCCCTACCCACCAACCCGCATTAGGCCAGCGTGGTGGTGTTACGGCCGGTACTCCTCATGTGTGTCTCCATGAGGAAGGCTTGTGCCCAGCAGTAGGACGTATATAGGCGGAGGACAAGTTTTGCTTCACGTTTTCCTATTTTATTATAAAAATTAGAGCCCATATTTTTTTGTCCTAGAATTGGATAAAAAGTTTGAGGACTACAGATTCTTGGCTTACCTTCTGTCTCAGGTCAAAATGGATAGAGTATAAATGGTTAAAATTAAAATCTTGGCCAATGTCAATGATAATACCAAAGTGTTGACGTCAGCTTGACCAAGAGTCAAATTTTCAACTATTAATTACATAATCACATTGATTTTTTGGTGTTATACATTAATCTAAAGGTATATTTATGTTATGCTAAAGGTATTTTTATCTTTTATGGTGTATGAGAGTAGCAGTCCACTATCTAGAATTGAAGTACATACATATTTTTTTCTCTCTTTTTTTTTTTGGCATCTGCGGAAGACCAGCGTCGGAGCATTATTCAGATGCATCGACTATGCTGAGTAGATACCTATTAAGCATCGTGATGTATACAACATGTCGAATCTATTATTATATTCAGTGTATCATGGTTCTTAATAAAGTTTATTTCTTTCTAATCTTGTGTTCTAGAGTTAAATTTAAAATTTCTGTGTGTGTATACATTAAATAGCATGAGCAGCGCGATATGATATTAATTTTCAATTCTCAGGCTACGTGTCATTATTCCCGATGTTACTGAAGGTGTTGAGTCCAGAAAGCGAAAAGCTGGGGAAGATTTTGGAGAGTCTGGATAATCCCAGTTTATTGTGGTCACCCTACGGGCTGAGGTAACTAACTGAAATATTAGGTCCTTACCTATGAAATTGGTGTTTTGTATGGAGATTTTGGGGAATTCTGCATTATTATTATTATTATACTCTTTATTGCCAAAGAACTGCATTTTCCATACTAAATTTTTTTCAGTTTTCTTCACAACGACAAATCCAAAGATAATAATATTTGGCATCTATCATTAGACAAGCTTTAGTAATATGTGTAATATCACACTTCATAAAAATTATTTATCGTTTTTAAGTGACTGCAAATAAAATGATGTATTCGGAAGGCACTTAAAAAGAGTTGTCTCCGTGTCCAATTTTAACACAATTAAACTTACAACAAATTATCAAAACAAATCAAAAGAAAATAAAGTCTATTTTTAGACGAGGTAATTATTTTTTTGGAATACTCTGAATCTTAATAGTTACAGGCAAAATACTAAGAGAGAAAAGAAACACCAATTTCATAGGTAAGGATCCAATATTTACGTAAGGCGGTTCCCACACAGTCGCATGACGAAGCGGTCTGCGTTATTGCGTATTCGCAACAAAAATTAAAAATGTTAAAGGTGTCCAATGATCAAGCAAATTGATCACGACATTCTTGCATCAAACTTTTCTTTAAAAAAGTCTATAACTCACTAGTGAATAATAGTAATGAAAAAGTCACAGTGTGAATAACAGGTATCATTATGTGCCTGATTGCGGTGAAATAAATGTCACTTTAAGAGCAATTGTGTTGAAAACGGTATTTATCCATAGACAACATGGCAAAAGTACCTTTATATGAAAATTTATAAAGTTTTTTAATTTTTTATTATATAACTGCAAGTAGTGGCATTGTGTCTCTATCGCAGGCAAATGGTTAAAATAACTGTTCAATCAAACAGCTAGCCATTTGACTGAACAACGCCATTCAATCACACGACTATACGTCGTTTAGCCGACTGCAAGTTTCAACACTGCAGCTAGATAACCTACTGGATGAATGGCAAATTAACTAGGATAACCAGGGGTGTGCATGTCGATTATTGGTAGGTTTAGGTTATTTTATTTCATGACCAAGCAAAGTGGAGTTTTTGTCACATAAAACTTACATACATTACAATATGTAATACGGAACTAATAAAAATAGAGGGCGGCTTTTGAATCAGCTGTAATGTTAAACGTTTTGAGCGACTCAAACATTTAATTAGAAAGCTAGTCGTGTGATTGAATGGCGTTGTTCAGTCAAATGGCTAGCTATTTAATTGAATGGTTATTTTAACCATTTGGCTGCGACATCTCTAAAAATATTTTAATTATGAACTCGGACTCGAACTCATAATGACATACTTTTTAAACTGTAACATACCATCATGCAACAGGTTGGACTTATTATGCAACACTTTTTTTTCTAAAAAATGCACAAAACCATAGCAAATTTCCAGACAGCCAACAAAAAATAAAATTTATTAAATATTTTGTTTTATTTCTTTGAATAATGGGTGTAGATTAAGTAGTGTATGTCACTGCACATAACTCGGAATTAAAACACTCGCGTGTTACTATTAAAAAACTCACCAAGGCTTTAAAAAACTCACCAAGGCTCGTTTTTAAAACCACGCTCGTTTTCATAACCTATATTATGTGACAGTTACATATTCTACTATTTCTATTATATTCTAAACTCGCCAGATCCCTATCAAAATCGTCGCCTCTCTACATGAAGCGTAACACGGAACACGACCCGCCGTACTGGCGCGGGCAGGTGTGGGTGAACGTGAACTACCTGGCGCTGGCCGCGCTCAAGCACTACGCGGTCACCCCCGGCCCGCATACCAAGAGGGCGGGGGAGCTGCATACTAGGCTCAGGGCGAATATCGTGCGTAAGTATTAAAAAAAAGAAAATTTTCGGAATTTAGGGCAATTTAGGGTAGGGTAGTTTAGGGCATATTTGTAATTTAGGGTATTTGTGACTTAGGCCCGATTTTTCAATCCTCAGATAAAATTATCCGCCATTTAAAACGATCACTGTCACTTTCTAAAGTCATAAAAAGAAAAGGGACAGAGCTAACATTTGACTGACAGATAGTTTTACCTGAGGATTGAAAATTCGGACCTTAGGCATTTGGTAATTTAGGGTATACCTGACATTTTAGTGTGTTGAGATCATTTTAGGATAATATAGGGCATTTAGAGTAGTTTAGGTAATCGATCATCCATTTTTGCTTTTTGTAATGTGTCGGTATATGACCCAATAGATGTCGGTAGTATGCAAGCAGTAGTCTCCCTTTACCGTCATTTGAGGACAATATAGGGCATTTAGGGTAGTTTAGGTAATCGATCATCCATTTTTGCTTTTTGTAATGTGTCGGTATATGACCCAATAGATGTCGGTAGTATGCAAGCAGTAGTCTCCCTTTACCGTCATTTGAGGACAATATAGGGCATTTAGGGTAGTTTAGGTAATCGATCATCCATTTTTGCTTTTTGTAATGTGTAGGTATATGACCCAATAGATGTCGGTAGTATGCAAGCAGTAGTCTCCCTTTACCGTCATTTTAGGACAATATAGGGCATTTAGAGTAGTTTAGGTAATCGATCATCCATTTTTGCTTTGTGTAGTGTGTCTTTGCCTTTTTTGAGAAATATGTGGGATAAGTGTTTCTCAAACCCGAATATTACTTAATTAATTTGTTGTACAGGCAACGTCCTCTCCGAATACAAGCGCACGGGGTACCTCTGGGAGCAGTACTCCGGGGAGGACGGGAGAGGGTCCGGCTGTCGACCCTTCTCTGGGTGGACCGCACTCGTCACTCTCATCATGGCGGAAGAGTACTGAGCATACTGCAGATCTTATTGGCTCAGTGATAGTATTACAGAACGACTGCAGAAGCCAGTTGAAGCATAGGTATATCCACAAAATTTATACGTCGTACCTATATACAGGCTGTAAATGTCAAGTGTGGCCAGCTGATTATTCCTTAAATATATTCCCTTATAATGTTCTCTCAGGCTGTAGGTTAGTCATCCATACTAATATTATAAATGCGAAAGTAACTCTGTCTGTCTGTCTGTCTCGATTTCACGTCGAAACTACTGAACCAATTTAACCGAAATTTGGTACACAGATAGTCTAGAGTCTAGAGCCTGAGGAAGGACTAAGGCTACCTTTTATCCCGATATTCCCATGGGAACGGTTAATAAAGCCTCCCTGAAAAATTAAGGACAAATTTACTTTGCTTCTAATAATAGAGTAGGAGTAAATTTTCTATTCCACCAATTGAGGCTACTGTTACAATTTGAAAATATCTTTCAGTGTTGAATATCTATTCTATTTAATATATATCTAGTCTATTTATTGAGGATGGCTATAGGCGACATACCATCACACGATCTCAAAGTAACTATTTTACGCGGACGAAGTCAAAAGCTAGCGGGGCGTTTCAAATTTTTAATATTACTACTTTTATTTAAAAAAGTATATGAACGTGAATTTACTCATTGGGTGACGCACTTTCAATGTCAATGAAGTTTTCTGATATCTGTTATATTTATGTAATAATCGAGTGGCCACACAAGCTTGTATGTTGCAGTTACAACACGTTTTTAGATAGAACGCGTTTTCCATTGTTATAACAAGCTTTCACTATGCCTTTGTTGAAACTAGAATTTGAAAATGCTCTAAATTGTGTACCTATTTGGTAAAACTAGACATTTAGGCCCAATTGCACGATCGAGAGTTAGCGCCTAACCCAGGGTTTGGCCATATATTTGCCCCTAACTCTCGACCGCGCAACTGGGCCTTACTCGACAAGACGCTTTTTTTTCCGAAGCGAGTTAGTGAAAAATGTATAAAAGGTAAACTCTAGTTTTAATAAAGGCACTTAGTAAAAATTTCTTCTAACTGGGGAAAACACGGTCTATTGAAAAAAGTTGTAACTTCACATCTTTGTGTAACATGTGTCAAGTCTGAAGATTCCTAAACGTACTTCTTGAGCACAGAAAGGGATAGAGCTATGTGGCACTAATTACGCCTCTTTCAAACAGTTCTTCTTGTCTATGTTTGGATAATAAACTACGACAATTGCAGACGTTTTCTATCCATTCATTAACTTCAGTTCTATATACAGGTTTATTTTTAATGAATCTACAACCTTGCAGCTTGAAGCTTAACATCATAAATAACAATATTTGTTCTACGACTCTTGATAATTTGACACATTTTAATTTCATACAAAAATAAACATCAGTTTCTGAATGTTGGTTTGGGACACAAAAAGAATGTGCCAACTGCTTTTCTTGCCTAGCATGTCGTAAAAGGCGACTAAGGGCGTAATGGGTATTGGGTCTGTGATTGTGTAGGCGATGAGCTAGCCACTTTTCACTACTCTTTCAAGATTTTTTCATCTGACCAACAGTATTTTTATGGCTAAATGTGGTCTTCAGGAACACAGTGTTCCTTGGACTCTGCCTACCCTTTCGGGGATTACAGGTGTGGTTGTATATATGTGAGTTGGTGTATGTGTATGCTATGTATGTGTGTTTATGTGTATGTGTTTGTGTATGTAAACACAAACACACAGAACATAGACTAACTAATGTCACGACAATACATTATAAGCCTGTTAAATCATTTTTAATTAATGTATTGAGTAATTAATCTCAAAACTCAAAGAGCAATGTTGTTATTTAAGATATTAGCTACCAAGTCTTGCCGATAGAGGCGCTGGTGGCAAATGTATGGAGAAAAGTCTGCAATTTTCGTATAGTATACTCTATACTACGATGTTCGTATGGAGTCTGGCAGTTATACCTAAAAGAGTTCACCTTTGGAGAAGAGGGTTGAAATTGTAATATGACTAGATACGTTATACAAGTTTGTATAATATCGCCTTAAACCATTCGTAGTGAGTTACTGTAATATTAGTGT
This sequence comes from Parapoynx stratiotata, assembly GCA_910589355.1. Lineage (NCBI taxonomy): Eukaryota > Metazoa > Arthropoda > Insecta > Lepidoptera > Crambidae > Parapoynx > Parapoynx stratiotata. The sequence continues at coordinate 5,681,357 of OU342485.1, read as the reverse complement.
ATAGTTTCTGATAGAGTTCGTAGATCTCGAATTCTTGAAATTGTCTGTTTCACAATCATTGAAGTATCTGTTATGAGATATTTGGTGAAAACAGATGTCGGGGCAGCGGAGGAACAGGCGGTTTAAGGCTGTGTCTCCAATAGTCTCCATTAGGCTTTTAGTCTCATGAATTATCTTATATTTACTTGAGCTGGCGTAGTGGTTCGTACGCTTTAGCTTTCGATATCGAAAACAGAGCTACCTTCGTCATGGTAAGGCCTTGGATGGGTGACCAAAACTTTGTGAACTCGAACTCGTCCGTGCTTTGGAAGGCACGTTAAGCCGTTGGTCCCGGTCGCTATTGCAACTGTTTCTCCATGAGGAAGACCTGTGCCCAACAGTGGGACGTATATAGGTTGAGGAGGGATTATCATACGTGAAAAGACTTATGGTGGGGATGCAGCCTTGAAAAGAAAAAAAATTATGAGGATAGGTACATAGTCAATAAATAGAAGCTAGTGAAAGACAAAAGAATGATAAATAAATAAAGTAGATCGACTATTAAATTATTTAATTCAAAGGCGGTCTCGCCTCGGCATGAAAAAAGTTTTCACGCTCTAATTAGTAAATTCTGACATTATTAAACTCTTTATTGCACCAATAAACATAAATACAGGTCATAGTAAAAAAGTATGCAAAGGAGGACTTATCTCTAATAAAGATTTTGCAAGCCAACCCATCACAGGTGTGTGAGATTTAGTCATGAAAGGGAAGAGGCACCAGTGTAAAAGAGAATAAAATATTCATTATTTATAGAGAGAGAATTTAGTATAGACTTTTTGTAATTCTTTAGCAATAGGTACAGAAGTATGCAATACTAGATTTAGCTATATTGGCTGTAGTACTATAAGTGTCCGTTCACACCGGCGGCGGCGCCGAAGTGTTCGCTATAAGAGCATGCAGCCGATCGGTTACTCTAACCTTTTCAAACTACGCGCGTTCGGATTTCCTCTCGAGCATTCCCAATAACAAAAGAAGTGAAACGCAGAAATAAACCTTATGGTAATGACTTAAAGCTTAGTTTTGCTCTGCTCTTCTCTCCAAGCCGGTCTGTGTGAAAGGACAACTGTTTTATTTCGTGTAAGTACTGTGTTAACTTTTTGCTACAGTAAAAAAGGGGCAGAGTCACCATTCTCAGTATTCGGTTTAAGGATTCGAAAGTAACGTCCTTTCTCGCTTTAAATCTTCGCAATAAAAAGAGACACGTATACAGGGTTATTTTTAACGAACCAATCGCAGGGCTAGATAGCTCTCATTATAAATAACAATATTTGTTCTACGACTTTGACACATTTTACTTTCATACAAAAATAAACATCAATTTCTGAATGTTCTTAGCTCTGTGCGCAAAACGCGCGAGCGTCGCGTTAAACCTTTTTAACAGAACATAGACTTAATAATGTCACAACAGTACATTATAAGGTTCTAAAATAATTTTAATTAATGTATTGAGTTGTGGTGAAACTTGTGAACTAAATGTTGTTATTTACTATCTTCTTCTTTTCGTGTCGACCTAGTTCCACGTATAGTACGTTTCAATCCAAGTTGCCAAAAAGGTAAACAAAAAAGCTGACTTACCGAATTTGTTATTCAATAATCACACTTTTTACATGGACATTGGCACATAAATATTGTTGTCAGTTTCAATTGATTTCAATTAACTACAGTTTTAGAGATGGACAAAACATTTTAGAGATGAAACATTACCATCGTTTTGTTTACCTTTTTGGCAACTTGGATTGAAACGTAGTATAGAAGTATGCCATTCAAGATACAAAATTCGGTTTTGATCAATTTATATTATCGCAAAGTTTTCCCATTGTCATTGCCAATTGATTCCATAACGTCAATAAGTTCTGGGTCCTTGTCTGTAGCTTCTTTGATCTCATTTAATGTAACAGCTTCAATAGAACCTTCAATTAAAGCTAGGAGGTTCTGATCTTCAATGTCCTCGGTGTTATCATCTTTGTTATTGATTAGTAAGAAACGGGAAAGAGGGTCAGCTATATTGTTCTTGTAGGGCTTGTATATAACTTTATATGTGAAAGGCTGTAGGCGAAGAATCCATCCCTGGATTCTTGCACTAGGTTTGGAGTGTGTGGAGTAAATCATCTCTAGAGGTTTATTGTCTGATATGATGTTGAAGTGTTTACCGATCAAATACATATACAAATTTTCACATGCCCATACTATTGCAAGTGTCTCTCTTTCGGTCTGTGAGTTTCAGTGTCAGTCATAGCTTTGCTAATGTATTTTATTACAACTGGTTGTAATTTTCCATTTATAACCTGGTGTTGAATTAGAACTGCTGCAATTCCAACAGGACTTGCATCTGTAATAAGGGTAGTCTGGGCATTTTTGTCATAGAATCCCAGCGCAGGGGCTTTTGCTATGCATTTCTTAATAAGTTGAAACACTTCATCTTGTTTCCAATTCCATGCAAATTCTACATCCTTTTTAGTGAGGTGTCTTAATGGTTCCGTTAATGTGCTAAAATTTGGAATCAATCTAGCAGAGAAATTTGCAAGACCTAAGAAGCTTCTAATCTCTGATTTATTCAGTGGTGCGCGAAATTCTTTGATTACCTGACTACTGGAAAGTGTAGGTCTTATAACTGCAGCTGATAGGTGATGACCTAGAAATGTGATTTCGGTTACTCCAAAGCAGCATTACTTCTCATTCAAAGTTAGCCCACTATCATACAACTTGTCTAATACCTGCTTCAGTCTTAAGTCATGTTATTCTCTGGTGCGTCCACCTACTCTCATGTCATCTTGGCTATTTGCTACCCCTTCAATGCCCTGAAGAAGCTGTCCTATTATCCGTTGGAACATTGCTGATGCACAGCGGATGCCAAAGAAGAGTCTTTTGTAACGAAACAATCCCAGGCTTAAGCTAAATACTGTTATGAACCTTGATTCCTCAGCCAATTCTTATTGATGGTACCCCCATTTAATATCTAAGCATGAGAAGAACTTACAACCATTAAGATCATCCAGCAATTCTTCAAAGGAGGTAATGGTACACGTTCACGAAGGACTGCTTCATTGGCCTTACGCATGTCCACAACCAGTCTATATTGATCCTTCTCTTTCTTCTGTACAATATGTGAGGGGGAAACGCAAGGGGTTGGGCCAGACACCGGTTCAATAATGTCAGAGTCAAGCAGTTCAGATATAAGTCTCCTTTCTATGTCACGCATATTGAATGGTTGCCTTCTAACAGACTGGGCAATAAATTTTACATTTGGGTCAATTGGAATAACCAGTTTAAAATCTTTTAATTTACCTATTCCTCTAAATAAGTTAGGATATTTATTCATAATAACATTTTTACATAACAGAGTATTTACAATTGCATTGACCTAAAAATTTTGGTTGACAGATCCAACTCTTAATAAATTCAATTGAGATGAAGTCTCTGTGCGGAGGAGAGAAGGTCCATATCCATCATATACTAATACATTGGCATGAATCTTAATTTTAATGTCAGGTGATTATACGGAACTAAATTAAATTTCCGTGGAAAATCTACTTTAAGCTTACCATTCATACCAGCTTCCAACAGTTCTTTAAATGCTTTTCTATCAATAATGTTTATGCTTCCAACTGAGTCAAAGATGAGTCTGAATGTTAACTTATCATTCACCATAACGTCATACCTGTTGTTTACTGCATTAATTGTAAATATTGTATTCACTGCAATATTTCACTACCACAATTTTCTTCATCGGATTCATCAGAGGTTGAACAGCTTTCAACCACATACCAAACATGCCACTTTTTCCATTTCTTGTTAACATTAGTCTTTCTATTTTTCTTGTGTATCACTTCTTGTTGTGTTTTTGGTTGGTGGTAGGGCTTCTGAGCCCGCCTGGCTAGCTACCACCGTCTTACTTAAATCTGTCGCCATAATAACAATGTTATAAGCATTGTTGTGTTCCGGCAATTAGACGTAAGATAGCCAATTCCTCAGCTGTTGAGGATTACAGGTGAAGCTCGCTTCCACCTTCGGCCTTATCGTCACTTACCATCAGGTGAGGTGAAGGCCAAGAGCTTACCTGTCATATATAAAAAAAACAATATTTAGCAAAATGTCCTGTCAAACCTTTCTTGCACACAGAGTTCCATTTCAAATAATATGGCCATTTCCAAGGCCTGGTCGAGGGTTAAGTCACCACCTTTCCGCAAGTATTTGCGCTTGAGCTCTGGTTATATGCACTTTTCAATTACTTGGTCTCTAATTCGTTCATCGCAATCATTAAATGCACAATATTTTATTTTTTTTCTTAACTTTAGTACGAATTGATCTACGGTTTCTGTTGCAGTCATTTGTACTGACCTCCATCCGTTCGTACGATATGTTTGCCTTTGGGATGAAGTACTCGCCTGCAGATTTCAGGGAAGCCCCCCACTTTGAGCACACAAATTTGCGCAGGAGGTTGTTGTGGACGTGTACCTTGCGATTGGTGTTCTCATAGTTTTTCCTGAAAGTCAGTGATCTGTCCAGAGTAACGCCCAGATATTTTGGGATGTTATTGTGGTCAATCGGTACCCCGCGCCACTCAATATTTAGCTGGCGGCCGGCTTCTTCATTACGGAGATGAAACGCACGATTGAGTCTTGCTTGGGTTTGGCCTTAAGGTATTTGCGTTGTCGTAAGGGGTAGTACTCTCCCGAGCTACGCAGGGCATTAGACAAATTTGTTTCAACCTGATCGAAGAGATCGTCGGCATAGAGGTAGCGGTATGTGCAAAGGCTCGACGGTTGGTCGTTGGTATACACGTTAAATAGAATGGGGTCCAAGGCACTACCCTGAGGCAAGCCATTCTTTTGTGTTCTCAACGACTTCTGTCTCACAGCAGATGGAAACGGTGATTGTGCAGAAGTTGATTCATTAAAAATAATCCTGTATATTCTGTTATTCGTTTGTTTTCCGATAGTTGAGAATGTAAGGGGCTAATCGTGTATTTAAGAAATAGTATTCCACTACCACGATCATACAAATTTCCTCAATCGCTTTTGTACTCTTTGTCTAACGGTTAAGGTTGAAAATCCATCTATAATCTATCTTGGACAGTTTTGTGTATTCTGTGAGCTGTTGTAGCTACTTATACAAGTAGTACATAGGACCGCTTTCGCACATGTTCAACGCGTAATTTTGATTTTAAAAAATTGGTGTATAATTTTGTTGACATAGGATGTATATTTTGTAAATAGATTTGTTAATAAAAATATTTCATAACCTTTGTTTTGTATGACATTCCTTTTTTAATTATTTAAATTTGTAAGATGAGGTTTAGAACCCAAGTCCGCGAAACCACATAATTACCTACTTTATGTAGTTTCACGGACTTGGGTTCCATTTAACATGAGCGAAATTTGGCGGCATTTAACATGAGTGGATGAGATTTCTGTTTCGATGATTTTACAAGGTTTCAATGTGGATCTTGAGCCATAAGCTATAGAGCCATGAGCCAAAGTTGTTGAATATTGCTGTTAGCTATCCGAATAAAATAAAATTAAAATAAATAAAATGTTTACGAGCAATATGAACGACGATAAAAACCTGCTCTGCTTTGGTAGCATGAGCAGCGCGTTATGCACATTTTATAACGTTTTTATCACGACTACTTGTGAAATAGGCTAGTTGACTCGTATCAAAAGTAATGAAAATATATATAATATACCAAGTTCGATAAATATTAATAAGGGTTTGCTGTAGAAATTCAATTCAAATATGTTTTATTTTTACCTATGCCAAAAACGCTATCCACCATGTTCGTGAAATTAGTTGAGTAACGCTTCATGTAAACAATTACTACGCATGGTCAAAATCCGTCAAAAGTCAGTCGCAACCAATAAAGCATAACTGTTGGCTGCTATTTATCTTAAAAATAGAAAGCTTGCATTTTTGACATTCTCAAGAGCTTTGGCAAATCTTCGTGTATTGAAACAATAGGCTAGTTGACTCATATCAAAAGTAATGAAAATAATGTGTCATTCACATAGTATTTAGTACAAGGGTCCGAAATATATCAAGTTCGATAAATATAAATAAGGGATTGCTGTAGAAATTCAATTTAAATATGATTTATTTTTACTTTTTTTTCATCTGCCAAAAACGCTATCTACCATGTTCGTGAAATTAGTTGAGTAACGATTCATGTAAACAATTACTACGTATGGTCAAAATCCGTTAAACGTCAGTCGCAACCAATCAAGTAAAACTGTCGGCTATGTCACGCATGCGTATTGAATTGTTAATAATAATCGTGACGCTACGGCACAGATAGACGATCAGGACCGACGGCGTTTTTGACATTTAAGCAAAAACGTAATTTATAATTTAAAGTTTATTGTATTATAGGCTTCAGAAAAATATTGTATTAATTTTTATGGTGATGGGTATCAGTAATGAATCATTTGGGGCCCATACAAAAAGGGTCAACTAGCCTATTCTATAGTACTTTAATAGGTGAATGTGAATAAACTCAATTTATATTGGGTCCTTACCTATGAAATTGGTGTTTTTATTCTGTCTTAGAATTTTGTCTGTAACTATTAAGATTCAGAGTATTCCTAAAAAATAATTACCTCGTCTCAAAATAGACTATATTTTTGAACTCTTTTGATTTTGTTTTGATAATTTGTTGGAAGTTTAATTGTGTTAAAATTGGACACGGAGACAACTTTTTTTAAGTGCCTCCCGAATACATCATTTTATTTGCATTCACTTAAAAACGATAAATAATTTTATGAAGTGTTATATTACACATATTACTAAAGCTTGTCTAATGATACATGCCAAATATTATTATCTCTGGATTTGCCGTTGTGAAGAAAGCTGATAAAATGTAAGTATGGAAAATGCAGAATTCCCCAAAATCTCCATACAAAACACCAATTTCATAGGTAAGGACCTAATATATCCCAAAACGTTTGTTTGGTTTGGTGATCGTGCTAAGAGGGTTGATTAAACTTTATTGTTAGGCCCAATTGCACGATCGAGAGTTAGCATCTAACCCAGGGTTTGCCCCAGGGTTAGGTGCTGACTCTCGACCACGCATATGGGCCTTAGTGGACTAGGCTCTATATCACAAAGTTCCCTTTGCCCTCATTATTACAAAAAAAATTGTCGACTGTCAACGTCATGTTGACAAAGTTGACCAAACTTTATTTCCTTCTTTCCTTTTGTAGTTTTGTACTCCTACCTACATGAAAATAGAAAATAAATATGTGAATGAATAAATTCACATATATTTATTTTTTCCATGTAATTGTTTGTTAGGTAAAGATCATCATTGAACATCTATGATATTTAAAGACCAATACATATATTTTTAACCTACAAAACTCATGTAAACAATAATAATGGTCTTACCAACTGATACTACGATAAAACAAGAGATAGAAATCTATGAAGACGAGCCTGCCGAATATGATATAGAAATAAAGGTTGAAAAAGGCAGTTCTCTACTAGCAGACTGGTGTATTCAAAATGAAGATGATATATTGAGACCCGACGAAGTGAAGGAGTTGAGTGATGTCGTAGACTTTGAAAAGCTATCGGAGTACTGTATACAGCAATGTACTGTCTGCGGAGACGTATTTCTAGACAGGTAGTACTGTTAATTTCATACATTTTACTAAACAATTACCATTATTTAGTATAGTACCGATAAATTCAATTTTTATGCCACACAAGCTTAGAATAAAGATATAAGATTCCCATTCCCGTCTATTACCTTTATGGCACATATTAAAAGGTTTTTGCTGCTAGCTAGGCAGATTTATCTCTCAAAAGACAGATAATAAGTCTCCTGCGAGACTACACTTAGGTCTGTATTGTAGAATCAATCTCAAGCGACAATTTCTGCTTGATCACAACTAGAATAGAAATAGATGGCTTTATGTGGGGATGAATAGCGCCATTTCTTTGAAACAAACATTTTGAAGCGCCTCTCTGGTCTTGTGGTTTACACCACCGGGTGTCCAGGTTCGATTCCCCACCCGGGTTGAAGTTTTCTGCTCGGCTTGGTTATTGGTAGGGCTTCCAAGCCCGCCTAGCTAGCTACCACTGTCTCACCTAAATTTGTCACCATAATAACAATGTTATAAGCATTGTTGTGTTCCGGCAATCAGTGGTAAGATAGCTCCACCTTTGGTTGTTACCATCAGGTGAGATAAAGGCAAAAGCTTACCTGTCATATGTAAAAAAAAACGGAACCATAGCAGAGGTTTTATAAGTTTGATTCTGGAATTCAGGCTTTAGTCTTGCTAAAATTAGTTCATATTTTTTACAATAAATATTCATTTTTCAGTTTTACACTACTTCAACATAATCTTGCCCATTTAGAACTGAAAATTACACCAATAACACAGCTAAAATGCCAGTTGAAGGACTGTTTACAACACTTCAAAAATAAAAATAGTTTACCAATGCACACATTAGAGGAAAATGATGAACCAATACAAGATTTACTTATTTCTAGAAAAGAAATAAAAGAGAAACAAGAATTTGTACATAAATCAGTAACAAATACTAAAACAAATCATCAATGTAAGTTATGTGGGAGAGTATTGAGCTGCTATAAAAGATGGCATGATCATTTTACCTCGGTACACAGTAACAGAGTTTACCATTGTATGAAGTGTACAGCATCGTTCAGAAGCGCACGATACTTGAGGCGTCATGACTTATATGTTCACAAAAAGGTGAACATAGTCAACGAGGCCAAATCTGCACCTCTTCGTCAAGAAGTGAAATGCAACTTGTGTGCTGCAGTGCTCGCTCACAAACATGCCCTTAAGACTCACATGCGTAACTGTCACTGTGAGAAGGTTAAATGTGATTTATGTGAAACTGTTTTAAAGAAATCATACATGACCAGTCATAAGAGGAGAGTTCATTACGATGATGGCAAGAAATATAAATGTCACTGTGGAAAACAATTTAAGTCACCAGGATATTTAAGAGTTCATATTAAAAATGCACATACAAGGAAAAGCTGAAATGTACTGTGTTCATTGTTGTTGTTTTGAGAAAGCCAAATTCAAAACTGTGTGCCCATTTGACTAAAATAGGGGTAATTTATTTAAAAATTTAAGTAAGACATGTATAGTGTCCTGTGATAGCAGTGGTCCAAAATATATCAAAGGCAGGCAATTGTCAAATCAAAGGCAGTTCTTGGAAGAACAGTTTTGTGATAAACTGTTCTTCCAAGAACTGCCTTTGATTATCAAGCTACTATTATCAAGGTGGTAATATTATTACATATTTTATTATCCACTAGAAAAGATATAAGATCCAGCAGAGATGATTCTAACCCTTCTGGACCCACTGTTCCATAGTGGTATAGTGGGTGTGTGTGTAATTATCTCCACAGTACTTAGTAATTAACATAGTATTATTTAAATTATTGTTAATCTAGCTTTATTTATTTCTAAAAGTTACTTAAATATCGCCAACTGATTACACTCACTCTGTAAGCCTAGCATGAACGCCAAAACACAATATTAATGTAAAGTTTTATCACTTGAAACTGTCAATATAGGTAAAGAGGTATATACTATGTTTCAATCCAAGTAGCCAAAAAGGTAAACAAAACGAAGGTAAAATGTTTCATCTCTAAAATGTTTTGTAATGACTGTAGGTAATTGAAATAAATTGAAACCGACAACAATTGTTACCGTTAATTATATTTACGTGCCAATGTCCATGTAAAAAGTGTGATTATTGAATAACAAATTCGGTAAGTCAGCTTTTTTGTTTACCTTTTTGGCAACTTGGATTGTAACATACTTTAAGTAAAGAAACAATTCAAGATGACAGTTAAGCTTGAGGTAGGTCTGGAAAATACTTTTTAATATATGATTTCAAGTTTTGTTTGGTCATACTAAGTCCATTATAGAGGTTGTGTGTAACCTACCTACCTACCAGCCTGTAGCTCAGAGATTGCCAGACTTATTTTTCTCATAGACCACTTTCAAAATTTATCTAGTTCCATTGGACCCACTGCAGCTACATTTCTATCATATTCGCAAAACTCGACAAAAATGTGAAGATGTGAAGACAACAAGACCCCTTCGAGTCTCCCGTGGACCCCTAGGGGTCCACATGGACCACTTTGGGAACTGATGCTGCAGCTTGTCAATGGTCAGAAAATCAGACACAATAGGAAACATATATTGCGCTGACCCTCAAGGGGTTAATGTTGGTAGTTAAATAGCATGCATCTTTATTTATTTTATTTTAGTTGGTTTTAATGGTTTGGTGTTACAAGACTATATAGAATGCCAAACCTACTGAGGGTCAACTATTTTTATATTAGATTGTAATTATAGTTAAATGTTATGTTTTTATTATTTTTAATAAATATATAGTCTCTTAATTATATTTTCTATTTTTAAAAGGATTCTGTGGTACATAACATGTCACGCTTTTTTTCCCTAAGGGGTAGGCACAGGTGTTACCACCCCAAATCCACAGGTGGCAAGCCTGTTGCCATGCACTGGGCACAATATGAGGCATGCAATATTTACAATGATAATATATTAAACACGAGTTAACCAACAAATCATTTTAAACTTATTATTTTAAAATCTGTAGGGCAGATAAAACAAGAGCAAATTAATATTATTTAAATTTATTTGTACACTATAACTATTATCTACATTAAGTAAGTATTTTACCTAAATCTGAACAGATATTGATTGACTACATTCATAGCAGTATATTATAGCAACAATATTTTTTTCAGTCAATGGTTCGAAAATATCTTTTTCGAGTTGTTAATTTACAGCTAGTCTCGTCATAATTGTTTATTCAGAGGTTTTAATTTCGCTTTCATTTATTTTCTGTTCCTCAAACATTAACCTAAGTTTTTCTGTAGCAGACATTGGCAATCTATCATTTTTACCGAACTTAGGATCTGGTAACTGGGCTACATTGAGCTCAGGGTTCTTGAATGTGAATGGTGTCCACGGTCCTTGTATAGATGGGTGGTCTGTATACTGATACTTGCGCAAGCGCGTTGACGATATGTCCCCCTGCTGTGTTCTCATGACTTCTATCCATTTGGTTATTTCTGAGTGTGTTTTGTTGTGCATACTCATCCATACTCTGTCACCGTTCACTGTAATATGAAATGCACATATTGTTATTAAGAAATCAGTGAATATAATTTAGACTATTAATTATAAGATATCACATAAAAATAATGAAAATAAATTACCACTTAAAAAGTAATTTTCGCTCTTCACAAATATATGCAAAATAAATGTACTAAGGCTTATTTTATTAGGCCACAGAGATTTTGCATATTAGTTTCTTTATATAGTAAATAATATTTTGTTTTTAAATCTTATGTTACAGATTACCAACCTATACTGTGATCAATGTAGGAGGTGCTAGCTTAAGCTAATCTTAAAGAGCAGTACTAGGAGAAAATATATTTATTTATTTTATACACATCATTTATAAAATGCAATACATACGATACTCTGCAACAGCAACTGGACCACGGTGTCTTCGAGGCTTTAGGTACACTACTACATTGGGATTTTGTTTCGAAAACTCGACTAGGTCTTGTTCAATAAAATCTCTGAAATAGGTTCATTGTTTAAGATATAGTCGAAACAGACTTCATTTAACATTGCGTAGAAGCTTTACTACACTCTAAAATGAATTGGGTAAGCGACTAGTCACACATATTCGGCTCCATTAGTTTTTCTATGTAATAAGTACAAAGATTATATGAGATGGTTACGCGGCTGAACAGACGTGGAAAGCTGAACAAGTTCCATACGACACTGGTGTATTCTATTGTTAAACTCTGAATACAGCTGGTTAAGTGTGAGTAGGCGCTACAGTTTTTCGAAGTAGTACTTATTATAAAATGTTTGGTTACCTCATACCCCTACTAGCTCCATGAGATTTGCAGAATTTCAAAACAATTCTCTGTAATTGTGGGACAAAACGTCCCACACCATTTTGTAGAGGAGCTCGAACGAACCCAGATTTAAGAAACAAGTTTTTATTAGACATTTCAGAAATAGTTTTACTTTTTTTAGGTTATGAAAATAATATCAAAGCATACTGTCAAAATCAAATTGACTTTAGTATTTTTCTTACTTATGACAAATTGTTCCTACAGCCACATTATTCCTGTGTTCAAAATATTTTGGTAATATTTATTCGTAATCAGTTCACAAATGTACTATAAACCCATGGGTTGTAAGCATTGCTGCATCGACACAAATAATTCTCCATTTCTAAGCGTGGTCTTAATGGTACCTTAACGAACGAGCCCAAACTATAATGTTTATATTATAACCATATGCAAAACGTTAAAAATATTAAGAAATCGTCAACTTGTATTACATGATAAGTCAGTAAGTCATTTTTAGTCCTTGCTAGATAATTTATAGGACATACAATACATGTAAATATAGAACTGTTGCTGGGTACTGGCCTTCTACTTTAAAAAATGAATGAAATCCCTTTTTTTATTTAATCCCTTTTTTAATATCTTTGATGAAGTGAGATTATTATGAAGACATGGTTGGTTGTATGAGATACATCCTTTGCCTTCTTTTAAACGACAATTTATAACAATGGCACGAATTTCCGCCAGCCATCTTGGTCACAGATTAGAGAGTTAAGTCCAAAGATCAGTATTCCTGACTTTTTATAACTACCCACATATTTTTTGATTTTTCGGACCCCTCGATTCTAGAATTTTATTCTCGCATTTTATAAGTTTTCTAACACGTGTTAATTAGTAATTAGTTTATTAACTTTCATCGTTTATTCTAAGAAACGGCAGATTTAATATTCTCTAGCGGTGCTGATACGTTTCTCTTTTGGACTGTTTTAGACCAAATAAAATGCAGAAATTATTGGAAATTGGAAGAACTATAGTTACATAAGGTAAGAAGAAGCTAAATAAGGTGTAAGGGTAAGTAGGTACCTAAATAAGGTGTTTTTCTTAAACATGCGCGGGAATATTGTCATTACTTTTGAATAAAGAACATGCGAAGTATCATAATTACGTAGACTGAAAAACCAAAATCACTTCCCGGCGCTTGAGCGGTTATTGTATACTCTTTGCGTGAGCGCGCCGGCAATGTTGTATGAAACGGTGTGCTGTTTGAATTTAGAACTCTTTCATGTATCGTACACATTGCGTTCTCGTGGATGTATAGCCATAGATGCGTTTACTGCAAACTTTTTATATTGTAATTTTTTTTTTTTTGCACAAACTGTAAAATATAAAAAAATTGCGAGTTTTTGGCGGTATTTGACTAATGGCAGACGTGATTTTTATTTCGATGATTGTAATATTGTTGCGGAGTGGATATTGTTACCTAAATTCGGTGTAATTTTGAGTATAAAGTGGTGTGAAAAGTGATGAGTTTTTTATCGTGGTAATCCACCTCGTCCAAGTAGCACCACAGTGTCTGTCATCGATCATTTGACGCCAAACTCTCCCAAGATGCATTGAAATGCATTACACTAGCAATTCAATGCAAACTTTTGAAATATAACACTAAATACTTGGCTGTATGGGCTTCGTTCCCTTTGCCTTCCCTACATGGGAGAATTTTACAAAAAAAAAATATCTGTAAATTGTTTTTTTTTTGTTAATAAAATTTAATTTAATGTTTTTATTTCCTTGCATTTTTTTAAGAAAAGCACTAGGTATATATGCCTCGGCCGAAATGGCAATTGCTCATACTCGACCTGCAATTGCCTATTTCGCTGCCTTTGCAATAATGATAGTACATTAGTACATTAACCATATTATGTAGCTCTTAGTTATTAAAATCATCATTATGCTCACCAGTCTTATACTCTAAGCTTGGCACATGCCAAGTCGGAGAAACACATTATCACTCCGTCCACGCCTCCAGATTGGAGGGAATACACCAGAGCAGAAACGGTTGTAATAGCATTTACTCCAGTTCGCAATGTTTTGGTCACCTATCCTAGAACAGAATGGCGAGAGTAGCTTTGTTTTATATATCGAATGCCCAAGCGTGCTCTTAAGTATGGACTAGGTTTTTGTAAGCGTGTGGTAATTTAAATTTACTCCTTGTGACTTTTCTATTATTGTAATTATTGTTTGTGGTTTAGGAATAGTTAGCTTTGAACTCTAATTATTATAAAATGCGAAAACATGTAATTGGTGTATAGATATTAATTATTTATGTTTAAGTTATAGTAATTATATCACTGTTTGTTTTGCTAATAAAATAAAATAAATAAATATTATACCTATTATTCCTCCATTTAAAAAAGGAAATAGTGATGTTTTGTGCTAAGAGTAAGTAAAAATTATATCTGTAATTTTTTCAGGTATTGACCGTATACGAACGTCGAGAAAAGTTTGATTATTCAGAAAGAATTAAACAACTGATGGAGAAGAAGAATGGTTGAGCTGACACTGTAATATTGAGCCAAAGCTGACGTTCTCCTGATTTCTTGATGGTTCCTACGGAGCATCAGCTGTCGTGCACGTCGTAGGTACAGTACCTAAGTACAAGTAATAACGTCGCTGCGCATGCGAAAACGTGTATTAGCTTGGTTATGGTTAAGAAAGAAAAAACATTTATTCCGACACAGACACGAGACATTGTACGAACATAATAGAACATTATGATATATAAGTGCGGTAAGTTGAAAATTACAGCCGAGGCGATATTGCGAGCCGTAGGTGAGGGCTATAAGAAGGCAGAGGCTGTAATTATCAAACTGCACGTATGTCATCCGACGTTTTATAACACATTTGCGAGGAAATAAATAAAAGCCAGACATTATTAAACTAATAAATCTTTAATCACTCTTTTTAGATATGCCAGCATTTTTAGTATGACTTAATTTCAATACCTACCATATTTTGTTTTTACTGTGCTTTTTAACATTGAATAGAAGCACCACAACGAGCTGGACCTCATTTTCGAACACCCAAGCTCGTGACTGGTTTTTTGTTTCGGGTTCGTACGCGTATATCCAGGATTCGTCACCTGATACGATGTTGTATACAGCCTTTGAGGATCCTGCGTGGAGTTCTGACGCACCAAGTAACGCGAGCCGCTTTTTGCTCTTCACAGAGCGAATGCGGTATCCATCGGGAAAACAACGTTTGTACACCTAATTGTTCATGCAAGATTATTTGTATTTGACTCATGCCAATGTCTAAAGTTGCCTGAATTTCGCGGTATGTCGTATGTCACATGTGAGTTTTACTTTACATTATCGCACAAGTACGTAATGTGATAGATTATGATATTGAAATTGGTGCAATAAGAGACCCTTTACGAGCAAATGTGTTATAAAATAATTTAAATATATATATTCGTACATTATTACACACAAAAAAAAATCTGATAGATAGGAACTGTCTCACGGCTGTGCCAAAACAGGTAGCCAATTCAGCATGTTGTCTGGGGGAATTGATTGGCACCATTATTGTCCGCATACTTAATACAGTCCGCATATCTGCGTTTTAATTTTTTTTTCTGAAGTTTCGCGGTATTCACAAATTGCTCATACGCGGTGTCGCACGCGGAGCGATGTTCTACCAAAGTATCATCTTTACCCTTCTCTCGAAGAGGTAAGTAGGAAGGTTTCCGGTGCATAGTGTCAGGCAAGCGACATACACATAATACCTAATATAACTGTAGGTTCTTAAGTTTGTACATACCTATATGTTTTCCAGCCTATACATATGTAGCGACATGTGTCGCATTTATTCACATGTCATTAATCTCCTTTGCCTGTTTGTATCTAATAAAAGTAGAGCTGTCAGATAGAACCGGATATCCGAAAAAAATATCTCTGACTGTGTTATTATTTATAACTGTGTTTTTACTTGATCGTTTTCTCTTCTTTAAAAACATTTGTGAACTCATGATATTTTGATATCTGAAGAATAAACTTGGTAATCGAACAACGGAAGTATTTATTTCCCAAATATATATAATGTTTTTCTTTCTTTCTAAAAGTTGAGTATTAGTGATCCTACTTCAAACCTTAGCAGTAGTACAACAGAATTCAACAGATTACCCACCTTTTTCTATTATTTTATAGATTATATATATATTTTTTAAATTTCAGATAGAGCAACCTGTGACTCAAGATCAAAAAAAGGAGGTGACGTAAGAGCAAACTGTATGTTCATTAAATGAAAAAATAAAAACATTTAAAAAAATATAAAACGTAATCTGTTCCATCCGTCTAGGTTAACCGATTATGGCTATCTAGAATCTTTTTTACTGGAAGGAGCGGACAGATATATCGCAAATGGTTAGACGTACATAGATCTGCAATCCGGCACAGATGAGCCGAAGCGGCCTGGCGAGCCAAAAACAGCTGAAACCATGCATTCGGCACAGCAGGATCTTTCAGACAACTACAATTTGATTTTTTGTTTTTACTTGCAGTTCTTTCTAAGATTTAAATATTATTTCTTCATTGTTATTTATTGGTGTTTCATAAATTTAAAGACCGTCCGTGAATCATTTGCTAATAGGGACTCTAAGAACCAAGACCTAGTAGAACTCGTAATTCTCAATTGGATTAGACCAGTGCTTAAAAAAGCCCAGAATGTTCATCACCGTGGTCTTAAGGAAAAAAGAGAATGTGATGGACTGATCTTGGAGTTGTGGATTTCGGTACATCGCCAAGAGACCTCTTGGCGACGTATCGAAGCCCTCAACTCTACTTGACTTCCGAGATATGTTACTGGCCTCCACTTAACGTCCTGCTCTCAGACCCACTCAGAGCACCACGACAGCTTGTTAACTTTCCGTCCTGCTCTCGGAGCTAGTGCTGCGATAGCTTGTTACCCTTCGAGCCAATCAGGATGGTCGCCTACTCTCCAATAGTTGGTCATTTACCAATCATCCCCCAATTGTTCAGCTGTCCAAGCTGCGCTGTGCAGTCGAAGCTCTATTGGCAGACACAAGGGTCACCATTTTCAGGAGTTCCAGATCCATTTAATTCCTTTATTACTCGTTCGGTTAGGTTTTTAGGTTTTATAGGTAGTTTTTTTTATTTAGTTTAAAATATCATTTTCTTTTTTATCGTTTCTAATTCAAGTATGTGTAGGTATAATAATTAACGTTTCTTTGGTTTTATTTATTTATTCTTTACCTTAAGTACCACCTAAGGTGTATGTACCGCTCCTTCGAGACACCCCGAGATGAATCTCACCGCCTTGCTGACGACGAAAAGTATAGGTAAGCCCGGCCTGCAAGATGGAATTCACCTCCATGCCCATCTCAGTGTGGGCCTCCCTTTTCGAGGCCCACGGCGAGATGCTCGTGCCCCTGCTCGCGCCGTACCTCAACCCTCCGCGACCGTTCAGACCCGCGCGTCTGCCCCCGCGACCGCTCCATCTTGCGCCGTTTCTTCGCGTCCGTACACGGACAGTCCACAGTCTCCGGACCCTCTCCCCATGGAGGTAGTACCCTCCTCTGGCTCTTCGGAGTCAGACTCCAGCGACTCCGACAACACAGTCGTGGTCTCTGGGAAAGGGAAGAGGAAGCAAAGGAGGATACACGCAGAGGTGGACCGTCCAAAAAAGACGGTGAAACTCTGGAGAGCCCACCCCTGCGGCAGTCGAAGAGGAGGACTCGTTCCGCTCGGGCCCCCGCGCCCCTCCGCCAGTCTTTATACAAGACAAGGCACGGTGGTCCTTCATACCCGCCGCACTCACCGACCGACCCGTGCACTTCACGCACGCACGGTACAGTTGCCCACCACCGTGGATCACCGCAGTCTCACCGCCTTTCTTAGGGCAAGGGATATAGGTATGGTAACTTATATTCTGCCCGAGGAGAGGGTGCTGCGTGTGGTGATGAATGAATCTATTTCCCTCGACACTCTCCAGCTTTAGTCACTCGAGGCCTCAGTGTGCAAACTAGCCATGACGGGCCATCCTTCTATCATTATTGCCTCCGCCTACCTTCCCCTCCAAAACCCTCCATAGACATGATCTCGAGGCGCTGTTTGCTATATGCCGTCATCCTTGCCGGCGACTTCAATAGCAAGCACACTCAGCGGAGCTGCTTGTCGACCAACCGGAATGAGGGGGCGATGAGCAGCTTCGCCAACCTGCCATGGGCCTTACCCGCTTTCCTTCCAATCCCAACCACTACTAACCCTCTGGACCTGGCACTTTTGCAGAATATAACGCTTGCGTAGCTCTCCATAGAGGTGATTCATGCTCTGGACTCGGGCCACCGCCCTTGATTAACCCAAGTCCCTCCCCTGATGAGAACGGTGACGGAATATGAGAAACTCTCATGAGGGATTGGATCTAGTTCCGATCCAGAGAGGTCTCGAGGATGTCTACGAGTTTCTCATTGTCCGTCACCGTTCTCGTTAGGGGAGTGGTATCGGCGGGTGAGCCGAGGTACAGGAGTACAGGGCGGTGGTCCAAGTCCAGAGCTCCACTCAGTGTGCTTGCTATTAAAGTGGCCGCAAAGATGACGGCGCCTCTCATAGCAAACAGTGCCTCCAGATCATGTCTATGGAGGATTTTGGAGGAGGGAAGGTAAATGGAGGCAATGTGATAAAGGAATAGCAATGGTCCGTCATGGCTAGTTTGCACACTGAGGCCTCGAGTGACTCGAGCTAGGGAGTGTCGAGAAGGACACCACGAAGAGATCGTTTGAAATAGATTAGGGTACCACCTCCGAGGGTCTTATCGTGCCGGATGGTATTGTAGTTCGCGATCTTATATTATTCGCTTATACGGTTAAAATAGACGATTATAGTCAAATAACGCTTTAATTACAGTAAACTTGTTTAATTATATTAGGTTTTAGAATAGGATACTTTCGATTTAGTTTAAATATAAAGTTTATTCATTTTTCACCATTTCTAGATAAATGTAGCTGATTGTGTTTTCTTTGATTTTTCTGTTTTTTTGTGATTATTTAAAGACTCCATTTAAGGTACACAAACCCTGGCCTTTGCGAATTAAGTCAGAATTAAGGCTAAACCATATTTACGCGGCGCGGCAGCGGAGAAGCGGCAAAATGTACCAGGGAACGGGAATCCACGGCATCGCGCTGCGCCGCTCCGTTATTGTGCGTTTTATTCTATAAAGGAAATAGTGAAAAGAACATTTTTCAAGTGCAGTTCAACCATTAGCGGTGCAAAATCCCACTTAACAAAGTTACCTTCTGATGTGATAATAAAACAGTCTTCGAAACAGTTACTACTCGCACAACCCGTGTGTCACCTTCGACAGACAGCCCAATGTCCCCCGAGATGCCCAAGGAGGTATCGTCCTGCCAAGCCCAGAGGAAGGGTGAACGTTCGATGAGGTGGACCCACCAAAGAAAGCCCTTCAAGGCAGCTTCAGGAAAGCCCGCTTTCACCACACCCGCTCTTCTCCGCCAATTTTCATCAAGTTCCATTACTAGTCCTCTCAAATTATAGCTGCCCCAAAGGTAAAACGCGTGAAATTTCATCTTTATCACTTGCCTGCCCGTTTCCCAATTTCATTTAGGGTCGGCGCACCGAGTCTTTCTTTTTTTTATAATTTTTTTTTTATTTTCGCCAAAAAAAACTAATACGTACTTATTAAACTATTATTTACTAAATATCATTTATGGTATACAACATTATGATTAGAGAGATATTGAATTACTTAGGTCCCAATATTCTAAAATATTACTCATGAAATGATTGAAATGAAATGATGGTTCATTGGCGGTGCTTTATCTTGCACATGTGTGATTCATTTTTTATTCACTCATTTGTTTGATTAGCTTCATCGATTCTCACCCAGTTGATAAAAATATTTTTTTCTATGTAATTTGTTTGAAATTTTTTTATTGGACCTAATAAAACAACATACGCTTATCTGACTCGGAAAATATAAATGGGCGCTATTTTTATTAATTGTTATTTGATACTTTTGGTATTTTGTCCATAACACATTTGTTTTAAAATGTACTATTATTTTTTGTACTTTTTTAACCGTACTTTTGGCTAACTACCGTTCCTAATGAGTAACTAAATGTAAAAGAAAAACTTTATATATATATATATATGTATACTATGTATTTTGTTCAATATATTCATTCTTGACATTGTTGACCTACATATTGAGATAAAAAAAAAGAAAATATAAAAATGTAACTTTGTTTAATTATTGTTGCCTGCTTTTTATTCTCTTGTGTCGTATTTCTTCATTTTGTTGTTTTTATTTTTAAAATTTGTATATTATGAAATAAAAAAATGTAAGAACTGTTGTTTTTTATTAAAATACCCTACGCATTTATTCTAGATATTACACATTCGTAGCAGACCACTTGCATTTCTAATTAGCGCGTTTTGGGCACCTTTCTCATTTCGTGGACAATTGTTATTAATTCGAAATCACTAAAAAAATTTACCACGATAGCATCGTGTTTAAATGGAATTTCCGCTATTCATTACTACAGGGTGAAATTGATATCATTCGACAAAATTTTACAGGACATTTTAAACGTTATTATAATAGGTATAATAACAATTAAAATCGTAATGAAACATGTAAGAAAATACAATAACGCAATTATTAGTTGCAGCTGTCGCGCTGTGCTATTGAATGAAACACTGTACAATACTGTACATTTGTAAACAAGTGTGTACTTATCGAATTTAATGTAATATTTTTCTTATATAAATTTTACATGTCATTTTTATGGTTTGTGTTTTTAAAATTTATATTTACCAGTTTCGAGTAAAAGCAACTGAAAAATATGACTTTTTTTACAACTTAGTTTTTTTTCACTCCCTCACAAATATAATGTTTAATAGCACTAGAACCCCCCATTAAAATTTGTCAATTATTTTCGATTTCACCCTGTAGATGTCAGCACCTTGTAAGTCATTGGTGCCAGGCGTTTAAAGCGTCTAGGGAGGATGTATATTTTACGACGGAGGCATCGTTCTGCTATTCATTAACTAGACGGCAAAACCAATTTTTATTGATTGAATGAAATTTAATTTTTCTTCTTTAATTATTTAAATGGGAAAAATTTGGCACTACTAGTACCTACCTTTACACTTTAAGCAGTTCACTGGTGATAAAGCGACCAAGAGGTGTGTTTTACGACCCCTAATATCTTGTTTACATAATAATTTCGCTATTCGTTACTAGATGGCAGCACCATCTAAGTCACTGGTACCAGGCGCCACCTAAGGAGATGTGTTTAACGACGATAAAATCTTATTTACAAAAAAGTGCCGTTACTTGTTACTAGATGGCAGAACCAAATTTTAATAAAAATCTTTAAAATAAAGTGGTGAAAACCTCCTTGCAATCCTGTCCTCCAAGTCTTGCAATCCTGGTACATTCTGTGAATTACTTACACTATAGTCTTAAGATATTTTTGTCCTTTCACACAGTAGTTGTATTAGTAGTCCCTGGACCAGGAGACAAGAGCCATTAGGAGGTGTATTTTACAACGACAACATCTTGTTGCGTAAATGTTCCGCTACTCATTACTAGATGGCAGCACCATTTCAATGAAACTCTATAACAACAAGTGGCAAAACCTCCTTGTAAGTCTTGCATTCCTGGTACTTTTGTGAATGACTAGTCGTAAGACATTTAAGTCTACACTCAAATAGTTGTATTAGCAGTCACTGGTAATACGCGATATTTTACTAGAAGTTAGATCATCTTCGATCTTCAATAGATCGACGGTAGTAACATCTTGTAGAGGTAAAAGTTCCGCTCTTCATTTCTAGATGGCAGCATCACCACAGTGGGGGGAAAAACTCCTCGTAAGTTTTGCACTTCTGGTACTTTGTGAATTTTGTCCTTAATACTGTATCTACATTAACTGTCTCTTGTACCAGGCGACTAGAACAACTAGGAGTATTTTTCGAAGGTAGCATCTTGTTCTCGTAAAAGTTCAGCTACTCGCTACTAGATGGCAGCACTTTTTAATTGCTTATCTTCAAGATGGTACCTCTTTATATATTTCTGACAAATAATATTGAAAAACGTTTTTTTCTTTTATTATATCATATATTGTTGGTCATGATAGGAAGCTGGTCGCGCTACCAAAGGAACTTTTTAAGGAAAATAAAACTACCAAGTATTCTTCAAGTTTTATTAAGAAATTATGTGATATTTACAGAAGTAATGAGTAAATACAACTTTGAACTTAAAAGTAAATTCGTGGGTTATCAAGATACCATTCATAACCAATTCCTGTTGGGTGCGATTCTTGAGCAGTAGGCATCGTAGTGTCGACGACATACATCTCAATAAAATGGAGGATATCGATTAAAACACTTCGCATTTTCAAAATGTCATTCTTCGTTGTAAGTTGAGATTTAGACGTAGTCAGTTTTACTAAATCGAATAAAAAAATTTCCAGTATGTCTCGGTCAGTAAATATCAAGTCTCAAGCTATGAGAGGCAGTGAAATCTGGTCTTAGACCTACTTTAGTTTCAGATTGATCACCAATAATTGCATATCGATATCAAATTCAACTTTGTTTAATGCGCAAGAATCGTCCCATTGGTAATCATCGCTTAGTTAACTACACAGGTGAAATCATTACAGATGGGTGACCAAAACTTTGTGGTCTCTTGTTGGCCGCTAAGACTACCCACTTGGCCCAATGCGGCCAGCATTGGTTTTTACAAAGTTTTACAAGTATATAGGACGCGGATGAATGTCGAATTCAACATTGTCTTTACCATAAGAGTCTCTCCTCCTAGGCTTTATTATATTAATAAGTTTATTATAATAAGAGCCTGTTTCACAATCGACTAGTAAGTTCTAAGTAGCTTACTTGGCAGATCATTTGACAGTTGTAATAAGAAATTTATGTCAATTGTGAACTGCCAAGTAAGCTATTCAGAACATACTCGTCGATTGTGAAACAGATTGGACATCACCTGTATAATAATTATTCACATATAACAGACTTTGATAGAGGTTAAAAGCAAAGATTACTTGGAAGATTATCAAAAGTAGGTACAGTCGGGGAAGTTGGCGGTCTACCAGTAGATTTTTTGGGAAGCATTATTGAAAAAACTAAGACAGTAATTTCAAAAGTTTATATTATGCAAATTAGACCAATTAAAGATGATTCATTTCAATCATAAATTACTACTTTGACTCTACAACTTTTTAAAATAATGCTTTCCAAAAAAACTACTGGTCGACCGCCAACTTTCCCGACTACCTACCAATTTGCATACACTAATATAATGCGCAAGTGAAAATAGCGTAGGTGTTTAGATTATTGTTCTAAAAAGGTTTTCAAACATAAAATTTAAGCTAATTATTTCACCCATTTATTTCACTACGGGATATTAATTGAGAATATTAATAATACTTTTTATATTTTTCCTAGTTTGTGTGTGGCAGTCGACTTTTGTGCAGTTCTGTACTCCTGGTGTAAGTTCTCATTGTAAAAAACTTACTTTTTTTAGTTGTGTTATGTCCTCAGCCTATATACGTCCCACTGCTGGGCACAGGCTTTCCTCATGGAGAAACTCATGAGGAGTATGGACCGTAACACCTCCACGCTGGCCCAATGCGGGTTGGTGGGTAGAATTAGTCGCAATAGCGACCGGGACAAACGGCTTAACGTGCCTTCCGAAGCACGGAGGAGCTCGAGATCACAAAGTTTTGGTCACCCATCCATGGCCTGACCATGGCGAAGGTAGCATTGTTTTCAATCGAAAGCCAAGCACTACGCCACCGAGCTGCTCAGTTGTGTTATAAGTGAATTTCGTACTTTTCGCTGGAGCGCTTTAAACGTTTCTCATGGAAATTGAGCTTATTAACGCAACTAAAAAAGTTGAGCTTTTTTAAATGTCTACACTAGGGTGCTGTCCTAGTATGAGTTTTGACTGTAAAAATAATAATTGCAACGTGTTTTTCCTTATACCTATTTACTTATTACCATCGCCTATATCGGCAATTAAATAGAAATTAACTAAACGTATAAAAAAGACGTCTGTGATTGACGTATTTTACCATTAAAAATCATGCTAGGGAAGCTGTTCTTTTGGACAATTATGGATAAATTATAAATTCAGATATTACTTTACTTTTCATAAGGATGTAGTCTAGGTTTGTACAAATAGTCGACTGACCACAATATGCTATAATATATGTGTACCGACCTACATACTATGTTCCTAAAATATGCGTATACTTCAATTACCCTTTTCGCTTCGTTAAGTACCTATCTGAATAGACAAAGAGTAAAAAGTATTTACCAACTACATAACAGGAGACTGTAGCGAAAATGCTAAACAAAAATACGGAAATACATCATCCATGCTAAAAGAGACGCTTAAATGATAATTTTAATTATTTTTCAGTTGATGTTTTTTCTTTTATTTTTATTTTCCTGGCTGGCTGGCTTTGTATTTTCCTGGTCCAGCTACAATCTTAATATTATTTTACAATTTGATCAATTAGCTCTATGTTTGTCATGCAATTCCTGTAACTGTTTGATTCTGATCGGCACTTGCACGGCGGGTAGTTCTACGCTTTTGGAGCGTTGGCGGCCATTTTCGTCGATGTCAGCTGTTGGGCGTGTCTCGGGTGGCAGCTCGGGTAGCTCGGGGAGCGTCGGCCGTCTCCGCGACATTTCGGGTGTGCGAAGAGTTCCTCCTGTAATATTGTGATTGGATAAAAATATTTTCCATACTTAAATATAATTTTAAATTCTGTACAGCATTTAAAACAATAATAAGTGTTGTACCCTCCTTTTTAAAGGTATCGCCCAATATTGTGCTTTTTTATAGTGTACCAAATATATGGCGTCAAGTCTATAGACAATTTTCTGATCAAATACTACAAACAAAAGATTCTTCATTGAAATGATCTGTAGGTATAATTATATATAATGATCCAGATACAACTTTTTTGGAAATAGCTAATGCTTTCGACAAGTTTTATCATAAAACAGTGTACCTCCGAGTATTATGGTATATCTTTAGAAAACGAAGATTGAAAATTTCTAATCCGTTCTAATCCTGGAATTTATTAAATTCACCTAGTGACGTTTACTTTTCAAAGATTAAGATGTATTGAAAATGTGAACCATTTTACTAACGAACCAACTTGAAAGTACCCGATGTAAGCATTAGCGATTTTCAAGAATATATAAGAACAACTGTTAAAAGTTCACATCTGTTGTGTTTTCACCATGTCTTGTATGTTCTGTGTAATAAATGTTAACAACAAACAACTAAACACATATTAGGAGATGCCTTTGTCCAAATTTGGATCTCCAGGCTACACACAGAAGATTTAAATTAGCTTGAAGCACAACAGAATTTGTTACCAAAGAAAGTAGAATAGAGAAAAGAGATGAGCTTGGCAAAGATGTCGAGATATTTTATTTTACGTAAGTATACTAAATAGGTCTGTTAATTTTATTTTATTTATTTATTAAGGTATACCTACACAACACATTACATACAATAATAACGCCGAATACAATCATTCATTTCATCATTGTATGAACTCCAAAATAAAGTGACTTAGTTCTTGTCTTGAGTAGGCATCAGTCTCTCAATTTGAAGTCTTAACTGGACAACTATTTATTACAGTCTAAAGTCCTGAGTATTTTTTAAATAATTATTTGGTATAAAACGCGACTAGATGATAAGTCCGAGAATTCATTTTTTTTGCATTAAATCATTTTGATAATCTCATATTGCCACGGTTTAAAACGGTTTTAACTATTTCTCTAATTAGTAGTTCCAGCAACTGGACTGTGGTTTCACCAAGGCATGTTTATTATGATGAATCAATGACTAAGAATAAATAATGTAAATCCTAAAGAATGTAGGCCAGTTAGCCTATTCTCTTTGCCAAGATAGTAAGGAAGAAATAAAGAAAGTATTCATTCATTCAGATATTAAGCTGTCGAAGAATTTACTGAGCCCTCGCACTTTGAATAAATAAATTTTAAAATTAAAATTAAACACACGTATTGAACAAAAAAAAGGAAAAAATATATTTTTCAAAGATTCTGTACGAGAGAACAGGTGTGTCAAAGCGAAAACATTAATTTTACAAAATTATTTACACCAGCAACACAGCCAATGTTAAGAATTACCTGAATAAGATTATAACAATATATTTATGGTATTTTCGTCAAAATCTGTTAAGATCACAAATAATTTGATTAAGATAAAACGGTTAAATAATCACAACTGGATCAGATGAGATACATAATAAATAATAACGCAACAAATGGAATAGGTTGTAATAGGTACCAAAGACTTCCCCTTCAAATAAATAGGGGAGAAAACTTTTAAAAGTTCAGTACATATTTTAACATGTGCATGTGGTATGAGTGATCTTGCTTCAAACCTTGACAATAGTTCAACAGCATTTCTGTAAATAATTGCTAGAGCATTACGGCAGATTAAGACATTTGTTACACCACAAATAAGATATGGCTAAAAAACTGGATCACTCATACCGCAGGCTTTAAGAAAACGTCATGTGTAGGTATATCTCGGAATTTACTGCGGAATGTACTGCAAATTTCTATAAGAAAATTCCTGTTGGTTGGAAGGAGAGAGTGCAATGGTTGTCGAGGAGGCGCTCACCATTGGAAGCGTGGATGTGGGCTTCTCGTTTCCTTGTTTCATTTAATGGTGCGTTATGATTTGTTTGCAATGGCATCTGTTGGTATGGCATAAATCCTGACGTAAGTATAACTGATTGATTTAGTAAGCATATGGTTCGAATAACTATTCAAATCATAACAATATCGGTCCATGTTCCCGACAAGTAATTTCAGATTTTCTAAAATAGTCTCACAAAATAAAATATCATGCCTACCCTACTTAACCTTTTCTATTGGAAATTCATGAAGAATGATATTCTTCAAAAATTGGTCCTTTTGAAATCATAATTATGGAAATTCTCTGGTATGTTTATTCATATTGCAAAACAAAAAGAATCGTATTTATACTGTTCAAAGTTAAGATTTTGATGATCTCTCATCTGACAAGCATGCGTGATCCATATAAATCGTAATAACTTTGGAACGGCCCGTGTTAGTGAAATTCTAAATTGTTAGTGGCTTCTAACAAATATTTATAATTTATCCACATAGAAATTATAATTGCAAACGCAGTAGATTCCGAGAGATACACATGACGTTTTCTTAAAGCTTGCGGTATGAGTGATTATTGGCCATTTTTATTTTATTTGTGATTTAAGAAATTTCTTACTACAATGTAATGCTGTAGCAATTATTTACAGATATTCTGTTGTACTATTATTAAGGTTTGAAGCAGGATCACTCATACCACATGCAGATATTTTAACTCTATGCAAACGCAATAATATTAATTCAGGACTTCTACTGTAGACTTCTCTTCTTTTTTCAATCCTGTGTTTATTTTATGTTTGATAGGAACTAATATAACTAAAGTCCGTCTATAAATTAATTATGCGTAAAAGAATTTGTACAACAAGAGCCAATGGTAAGCCAATGGACATTTGTGAAACGGACTTTAGTCGTAAGTACTACATTGCTGCTTTAAATAGATAAAGAATTTCAACTGAATATTAAAACAGCAATGTAATCGTAGCACGAAACCACTTCTGCACAATAGGATAAACATTGAAATTCGTTCTTGGGTCTCCGTTGCATCCCAGGCCCTTTTATTATGTTATAAGCATTGTTGTGTTCCGGCAAACAGAGGTAAGATAGCCAGTTCCTCAGTTGTTGAGGATTACAGGTGAAGCTCGCTCCCACCTTCGACCTTATCGTCACTTACCATCAGGTGAGATGAAGGGCAAGAGTTTACCTGTCATATTTCATTTGCGTTTCATTTCGTTTACATTTGTGCAAAAGTAGAGCCGTTACTACGACCCTACTACATCAGAGTATACCATGACCATGCTGAATGTAAAAAATTAAGAGAGTACGCCACTAGACCGATAAGTCGGTTACCAGCGTACTCGATCTCATTACTTATTAGATAAAATAAAGTCTCTTCCTGTTGTCTGTTTGTCCTTCCCTATTTTGTACCCGCGACTCAGCTTTTTTTTTGTCAGCATTTCTCCTATAGCAGGTGGGTTGTTAGAAATTTCATTTAGGAATAAGCCCTGCCCTACCTTTTGTACTTTTGTCTTTTAATGTTCTCCTGTTCTGTATTTTGTGTACAAAAAATTGATAAATAAATAGGTTAGATAGTGATTCAACAGGATAAAGTATAACGATACGTATTTGGTAACTATCAGCATTGCAGTAATTGTACATTTCTATACCAAGAATATTTGTTTGCCTCAGTCACGGTATGCTCCGGTGTAGGCAGAAACCTTAAAGGTAACGAAACACGGTAAAGATCAAAGTGGTGTAAGCGTAAAGCGGTGCTCACCTAGCGAGTAAACAGCGATCACATCACATACCCTTGCGGCGCTCGCCCTTGGCTTCCTCTGGCAGGATCTGTTCGCAGCCGTCTGCGCGCGTTCGGGCGCCTAGCTTTGGGGAACTGGAAGAATATTGTTCATTTCAAATCACTGTAAAATTAGGTCGACGACTCCTACACATTCCCTTCAGTTTGTAACGAGGCGCCATAGCAATATTAGCGACTCGTTGCTGTCATTGCGCTCTTCTCTGGCCATTTTTCTCTTGGTTTCCGTTTTTAAATTTGCTGTCTGTCTCTTTTTATTTGTTTTGTTCTCGAAGTTCATTCTTACCAGAGTCAGCGCGTAGAGCGGTTGACTTCCTTCTAACAATAATTGTAATATATTTATAAAGTGATTATCAATTTTTATAAGCTTAAACTAAAAGTTACAACAAACCACATGATCAGTTCCTGATAAATAACAAAGTCTATAAGTCTCTTTATAGTCTAGGCAAGGAAAATTCGTTTGTTCGAAAAAATCACATTAATTCCTACAGAGAAATTTATTTTAATTATTGAATAGAAATAAGAATGCAATAATAATTTTTTAGTTTTCCCCAAAATTTTATTGGAGCTTATTAAAAAAAAAGGTTTCAAACTTATAGCACGTCTATCATAAAAACATTAAATTCTACATGGGTGATTTTTTATGTAAGTGTTCCTTTTATTCAATAAACACGATATTTAAAAAGTCACCCCCGTGGTGGCAAAGGGTTTAGAAAAAAAAATATGTTAAGAAAAAACAAGAATAACAACAAAACAAAAAATAAACAAAGGGTGATTTTACATTATAATATGACTTATATGTCTACAAGTATTAATAGAAATATTCACCATGGTGACTTCAATAGTTTTTTTTTTATGAACATTTTTGTGTTTTTGGACCCCGCGCATTAATTCTACACTAAAGAGTTTTTCGGCATGTATTGTCTTAATTTATTAGATATTAAATTTTTAAAATCCCCAAGGAATTATTGGAGCATTTTTTCTAATATGTAAAATTCAATGGGTGGGCGGGGAATGGCGCGACTACTTATAAGACATGTGATAAAATGTAAATATTGTTGCGGATCCAATAACCAGGTTTATGAGTGCATTATTTCAAATCAAAAATTACGAAATAAAGAATTTTGTATGTACAAATAAATTAAATTTTTCTCAAAATGAGTTAGATATTTAGCTTAGTGGATAAATATAAAATATTTTTTCAGTTTAAGGTAAAGTAAGTGTGTATATTTTAGTAACAGGAATTAATTAATAATTTTACGGAGAAATTACAAGTTTAATACAAAAACATCGAAAGCTGATACACACATCTAGGGTCGAACCGATTTCTTAAGACCCGGCTGTCAAAATAAATCTTTTTAGATGGCCCCCCGCCTACTACACCGAATACTTCAAAAAAGATTTGTGACAATTTTAATATATTTCTACATTTAGTATTTTGCGCTCATACTTTTCATTTAACATCATGAAAATCACACAGGATGAATGGAGCAGTTTAAAGATTTTATTATTATTATTGTGAAAACAATATTCTTATAATGACGATTATAATTAGATGTGAAAACATTGGAATGTTTCCTAATTTTTTAAATATGTCAGGAAAACTATCGGAAGTTTTCTTAATTACTTCCAAAATTACCAGCAACTTTGGAAGTTTTCAATATAAACTGACGGACACATGAACTGCATCAATGTAATAGACGACTTTGAAATAACTATTTTTTCCCATGTATGCAAACTTTCTATACAGATTTAAATTGAAAGCTCTAGATTGGTTCGTGAACTTTAAAACAGCGTAGGGTCATATCCATAAGTTTAAGTTTAGTTTTAAAAATTTAAAGATTTTTTTTTAAATCCCGCACCAATGCTACAATTTGAGCCGCTTTTTCGGACGAAGCATCCATATTATGATTCAAAAACTCTCGATGAGTTAAAAAACATACCAAATAATTCTGCTGGTAACAATAATTCAATTGACAAAAGAATAAAAAATCAATGAGAATCAATTTAAAACTTTGCTATAAATAACACGCAAATCTGATACTACGAGTAAATTTTCTTTTCCCGCCTATATTCATTTGTTTTACTGCAGTTCAATTTTTAAATTTTTCTTTTTTTTTTAGATTAAGAGCCAGTCTTTCCATATTTATATAATTTAATCTAAAAAGTTTGTATACTTATTATAAAAATTCATTTCAAAGTAATCCTGAACTTTGATGCAGTTTATGAGTCTATATATAGATTATAGAATTGATAAACTGGAAATACTTTGAACATTTCTAACTGTGTTACTATTGCCATATAATAAATATTAAAATTACCTATTTTTATGGTCATCAATCAAAATCAAGCAGCTTCAAGTTTTATTTTATTATTTTTATATTAAAAGTTCGTACCTATAATATTAGGTCCTTACCTATGAAATTGGTGTTTTGTATGGAGATTTTGGGGATGTCTGCATTTTACATACTAACATTTTATCAGTTTTTGTAGGTTTTTATAGGTCAGAGGGGCTAAATTAAAATACGGAATTATGACGACAAAAAGTATATTCTCACTACTTTCACTAGGAAGCTTATACGACTGACTCCTAGCACAGCAGAATCGATAATAATCTGGAAGTGATTTGTATCGGGTGAAGCGTGAGAATGAAGGAATGATTGGCCATCGAATGAACTTATGATTGAGAATAATCAATTGAATAACTTCATTATTCTTTAATCATTTAACACTGTTTCATTACAATAAAATCACTTTTTATATTAAATGATTAGTTTTTGCAAACCAAAACAAACGTTAAATCCAACAGTTTTCTTCACAACGACAAATCCAGGGATAATAATATTTGGCATGTATCATTAGACAAGCATTAGCAATATGTGTGTGAACACGCTTGATAAAAATTATTCATTGTTTTTATGTTAATGCAAATCAAATGATGTATTCGGGAGCCAGTTAAAAATAATTGTCTAATTTTAACACAATTAAACTTATAAAAAATTATCAAATTAAATAATACGAGCTCAAATATATGGTATATTTTTAGAAGGGGCAATTATTTTATAAGAATGTTCTGAAACTTAATAGTTACGGACAAATTGTTAAGACAGAATAAAAACACCAATTTCATAGGTAAGGACCCAATATTATAAGTAAATATTAAAAATTAAAATTTTGCTATTGGAAGAAAAAAATATGTACATTGTTTTCTAAAAAATTACGGTTACTGGTACAGTGTCGATATTACCAGCGTTTTATAATCCATATTTATTAAGATTTAGAATTTTTATGGAACATGAAAATTTTTTTGTTTTTCTATATTTTCTCAATTGTTGACAATATAAGATACTTTAATGTGTATAATAAAAAAAACGAAACACCTATATTTCAATTCTCCAAATTATAACAAACGGGTTTATCAGAATCAGCTTTAAGATTTCCGAATTTGTGTGCAATTGTTTAAATACTATTTTTACAAAACGACCAGGAATCATTATTAAGACATAAATATCGTTGCTGTATATATGTCGCAGTAAGATGGATAAAGCCGTAATATAGATACAGGCGGGGGGGATTACTGGCGTGATTGTATGTATGTATGTATAGTTCTATCGTTGTATAATTTGTTGTTAGTTTTATTGTTTTTGTTATTCAATAAACGTGTTTATTGACACGGCCTTGTATACGTGATTGCGATAAAGAAACTAATGACCAATACAATTAAATTCAATATAATAAAAAAAATAGCTTGCAGGCGACTCACTGAAATCTTGTGCATAAACTTTTATGTCATATTGTTGCATTTTATGACTGCGGTTGGCTTCGCTCTTATTGCCCTAAGATAGAATATTAATTCAAATGATTGTAGCGTACTCGTAAATTGCAATATCTTCAAATTTAATTTTCGAAGTTTTATTTATCGTAAAATTTCATAAACTAAAATTAAAATTTTATTTAAAATTATATAGGCAAATATTATATATATTATACAGGGCATTTTCTGTCAACACCAGTAATCGGTAACGATCAGATTTTTGTCTTTATACCCTTTTTTTACTTAAGAAGTGCGAAAATAAGTAAGTAAGTAATAAAATAATAATAATAATAATTTTTAAAAATACTTTAAAAATATTGTCTGGATAGTCGTTTTTACTTGATTTACTCTGAGTTCGCGTAATCGAAGTATTTTTAAATAATTCTAAGCAATTCACATACCATCAGGCCTCTATCCCCGAGGGGATAGGCAGAGGTGTCACTCACATTTCGCCAAAAATATTAACAAGGGCGAGACTTTTGCATGCAAAGAGCGCATTGAGAGGCAAGCGATATTTATAACATATTCAAACTCAGTGAGATGCGGGCGACGGGGAACGAGTAACACCTATGAAATTTGCATAAAGTAAAATTTCATGGGAAGCTCTTCATAAAAAATGGTGAGTTTTTTGTGGCGCATGCTAATTAAGGTGATAATTGTAGAAACCCAAAAAAAAATTGTGTAGAATTAATGTACCAATTATGTACAGCATAAAAAAGAAAAAAAACATAAAATTAATTAGTTTTTCTTAAGTCACCGGGGTGAAAACTTACTAAGGCATTCGGATATACATTAAGAATATATTCTGAAATTTTCACCAAAAGTACGATTTTTTAACTTGCATTTTAGGAGCTTAAAGAAAAAAAAACGTTCAAAATTGTTTTTCTCCGAAAGCTCCAAAAATTTTATGGTGATTTTTGAGTCTAAAGCTAAGGATAGTTAAACAAATTAAATACTACTTAAATCTCCACTGTAGAATTTTCTCAGCAGGAGTTATAGGGAACGAGGGTTTTGGGCCCGTTTCCTTACAACGCTCAACAGGGGGAGGGGGGAAAACTGCATTAATGTAAAGTTTCGTTGGCGTCACTAGTCTCACCGTTGGGCACAGGCCAGTACGAGCCGTAACACCACGCTGACCCAATGCAGATTGGTGGGTAGAAACGGTTGCGATAGCAACCGGGACCTATGGTTAAACTCTTCCGGAGCACAGAGGAACTCGTGACTGCAAACGGCCCATTCCAGTACTGATCATGGGGAAAATATCTTAGATTTTGTTGAAACTACTTGCTGTCAATGTGGGCACACCTGAATTCAAATATAAAGAACACTCTGTGTGTCAGTGTGACACCTATTCTATTCTCTTGTCGCTCCTATGTTGGCATGTAAAAAAAAAAGTCTAATAAATTATTATATTCCCAGCTACTCCTAGTTATCATTGCTGACTCTGCAATAGGTTATGGGCCCAGAATCCCAGGCAGTGCCCAAAAGGTTATAGGCCTTAATTTTAGAGTAACTGAAAAAGTGAGTAGCAAAAAGTGCTATGGAAAATTTTCCATCGGTCAAGCAACCGGCACACAGCAACAGTTCACCAGGTAATTCCATCAATAAATTAAATGGGCGAAATTTCAATACATGGATTTTTGCGATCGAATGTCTTTTGACCGACTTGGACCTATGGGACGTCACTATAAAACCAGTTGACCAGAATGACCCAGAGGTCAAGAGAAAAGACGCTAAAGCGCGAGCACAAATATGCCTTACATGTGAAGATTCGATTTACCCGGTTATAAGATCCTCGAAAACCGCATACGACACGTTAAACTGTCTCAAAAAGGCATACGCCGACAGCGGTCTAACGCGGAGACTTCAACTGATGAAGAAGCTACTCACCAACAAATTTCACGGGAATATGCAAGCTTATGTCAATTCTTCATTAGCTACCCAACAAGAGCTACTTGAAATAGGAGCAGGAGTAGAAGACGAGTTCCTAGGCATAATAATGCTAGCTGGCCTGCCAGAACAGTACCAGCCACTCGTCATGGCACTTGAACATTCTAACGTCAAGATCACATCGGACAATGTAGTGTCAGCACTTCTCAAAGAAGACTCTCGTATGCACACTACCAGTACCCAAGGACCTGAAGAACCTGGAACTTCAGTACTTACGTGCACTAAACAGAAGAAAAAGTTGTTCTGTACATATTGTAAAAAGTTAGGGCATTTAATTAAGGATTGTAGAAATAGAAACAAGAAAGCTTCGGCAAAGGTTTATTCTCATAATACAACAGAATTTACACTTTCATCTTGTTTACTTAATCCTTCACCCACAGGTTCACAAGATTGGTTCCTAGATTCTGGCGCAAGCTCTCACATGAGCAACTGGAAACATTGGTTCGAGGATATCACGCCTCACATTATTCCAATCCAGGTTGCGAATAAGAACCAAATCCTTAGTCAAGGCAGAGGTACTGTAAATATTAATATTTCCGATTGTGTACATAAAATCAAAAATGTTTTATATATTCCTGGTCTTGCTACAAACTTATTATCGGTAAGTAAATTAGTTCAGAATGGTTACGATGTTTTGTTTACATCGTCAGGCGCGACAATCAGTTTGTCAAATCAAAGTCAGTCTGAAATGTCAGGTAAAGTTATAGCTACAGCCTCACTCTATAAGGGTATGTACAGGCTAGATATAGACAAATCTAGTGCATTATGCACATCGACAAAAGACTCGGCTGCACTTTGGCATAGACGCCTTGGTCATCTGAACTCCAACTCTATGCAATTATTAAAAAATAAATGTATAGGCATAGATTTTATAGACAGGTTTACAGATAAGTGTGTTCCTTGCTTACAAGGCAAACTTTCTAAAAAACCATTCAAAAGTTCGGTCAGTAAATCGAGTAAGGTCCTGGAATTAATTCATTCCGACCTTTGTGGGCCTATGAGCACACACTCGTGGGGCGGAGCCCTTTATTTACTT
The DNA here is from genome assembly GCA_910589355.1 of Parapoynx stratiotata. Taxonomy (NCBI): domain Eukaryota; kingdom Metazoa; phylum Arthropoda; class Insecta; order Lepidoptera; family Crambidae; genus Parapoynx; species Parapoynx stratiotata. The sequence goes on along the minus strand of OU342485.1, from coordinate 5,646,080 downwards.
ACTTTTACAGACGACTTTAGTCGCAAAACTTTTGGATATCTTTTAAAATCTAAATCAGAAGTTTTTTGTAAATTTATTGAATTTAAGCACCTAGTTGAGAGTCAATCTGGAGAACGGATCAAAGTACTGCGTACGGACAATGGTCGCGAATATGTTAATAAAGACTTATCTTTATTTTTAAAGGAAAATGGCATCGTGCATCAGACCACAGTTCCATATACTCCGCAACAGAACGGTGTTTCCGAGCGCGCCAACCGTACCATCATCGAAAAGGCCAGATCCATGCTCCAGGACTCTAAGCTACCACGTGCATATTGGGGTGAAGCGGTAAATACCGCCATCTATTTAAAGAATCGTGTGCCTACGCGAGCCCTACGGAATAAGATTCCCGAAGAAGTCTGGACGAGAAGGAAGATCAACCTTTCTCATCTGAAGGTTTTTGGGTGTGAAGCTCATGTTTTATTGCCAGAGGAAAAACGATCTAAACTGGACTCTAAAACACAAACCTGTATCTTCGTGGGCTACTCGACTGAGAGTAAAGGCTACAGGCTTATCGATCCCAAAAATCCTCGCAAAATAATAATAGCGAGAGATGTTGTTTTCATAGAAAGCGAATATTCGACTCAAACTCACACTACTGAAACGACCAACCCGGAACCTTCATGCAGCGAACTACATTCCTCCTCTACCCAACCACAACAAGTCCACGTGCCCCTGGATATCGAATCACAGCCACACCTTCCCGTGTCACCACCAGTTACATCATCTGCGACGTTAGACACGTCACCTGCAGAATATCTGCCAGATGCAGATGAACGTACGACTCCTACGACTTCACCGGTTGTCCCTGAGCCTGAACATGTAGAGTCAGAAGCTGAACCTCAGAGGAGATATCCAATGAGAGACAGACGTCCACCTCAGAGATATCAGGAACAGCTCTACATCACTTCAGATCAGGAACCAGAAACCTACAAGGAAGTCGTGAGTCATCCTGAAAAGGAGAAGTGGCTCGACGCGATGAAAGCTGAATTCGATTCCCTCCAGAAGCACGGTACATGGATCCTTGTTGACCGTCCTGATAGAAAAACTACCAAATGTAAATGGGTTTTTAAAATCAAAAGGGATACCAGTGGGAATGTGACAAAGTACAAGGCCAGACTAGTAGCAAAAGGCTTCACTCAAGTAGCCGGAGTGGACTACGGTGAAACTTTTTCTCCCGTTGCTAGGCTGTCCTCTGTACGTCTGCTATTTGCATTCGCTGCTCACCGCGGTTTGACAGTGGAACATCTCGACGTTGAAACTGCTTTCCTAAATGGCGATCTCGACGAAGATATATATATGGAGCAGCCCGAAGGCTTCTCTACGGACCCAAAGACAAAAGTATGTCTTTTAAAGAAAGCTCTTTATGGTCTGAAACAAGCTCCACGTCAATGGAATGTTAAAGTGTGTCAAGCCATGAAAAAGCTTTCACTCAAACAGACGGCAAACGAACACTGTCTGTATTATAGACGCGAAGATAATGATCTTCTCATTGTCACTGTATTCGTAGACGATTTCTTCATTGTCAGCACCAGTGACAGCATGAAGGATCAGTTCAAGACTGCACTCAAGGATACCTTCTCTGTCAAAGATCTTGGGACATGCAAGGATTGTCTTGGCATGAGAATTGAACAAACTGATGACGGCATCTGCCTCGATCAGACAAAATACATTGAGAAACTTGTAAATAAATTTGGCATGTCAGACGCAATTAGCGTGACCACACCTTTAGAACCCGGATTAAAACTGGAACTACCTAAAAAGGAGGACGAAAATGCAGATGTGCCGTACCAAGAGCTCATCGGCTCGCTAATGTACATTGCTATATATACGAGACCGGACATAGCCCATGCCGTCTCGTACTTATCTCAGTTCAATGCACATTACGGGGGGGTACACTGGAAGGCCGCTAAGCGAGTCCTGAGGTACCTAAAAGGTACCAAAACCCTCAAGTTGGTTTTTCGTCCTACTGCCCAGTTTTGTCCTATCGGATATGTTGACGCGGACTATGGAAACAATCTTGTGGACCGACGTTCATTCACAGGATTCGTCTTCCTAATGAGTGGCTCACCAATTTCTTGGGAAGCTCGCAAGCAGCGGACAGTCGCGCTTTTTACCACAGAGGCCGAGTACATGGCTCTCGCTGATGCTTGCAAGGAGGCCATATACCTCCTATCGCTCATTAAGGAAGTCTTGTCCATCACACATCCCATCGACATATTCACAGACAATCAAAGCTCACTCAAACTAGCACAAAATAACACTTACCATTCACGCACAAAACACATCGATATCAGACACCACTTCGTTCGCGACACACTAACACATCACAATATTAAACTCCACTACATACCCACACATAACATGATTGCTGACATACTCACCAAACCTTTGCCGAAACTTAAGCACAATAAATGTGCCAGCTCTTTAGGTTTAGGTTAGGTTAGTCATGTACAGTTTACCTTTTATCGTGCTTTATATTTGTAGGTAGTAGGGTAAGGTGTGTATAGTAGTGTTAAGTGAATTTTATATGATGATATTTTTATTGTGTTTATTTGTGTCCAATGTGTGGTATAGTGTTTTAGGCTAAGTTGTTTTTGATATGTCTATATGGTTCTATACAGGGTGTCCACATTGCGGGGGGGTGTTGAAACTACTTGCTGTCAATGTGGGCACACCTGAATTCAAATATAAAGAACACTCTGTGTGTCAGTGTGACACCTATTCTATTCTCTTGTCGCTCCTATGTTGGCATGTAAAAAAAAAAGTCTAATAAATTATTATATTCCCAGCTACTCCTAGTTATCATTGCTGACTCTGCAATAGATTTCAATATCGATATTACCAGTATCATGGTGAGCCACCTCTACCCTGAGCTGGTATAGCTCCTTGTCTCTGTTCTGCGACTCCTGCTCAACGCCCGCTACTATGTGACTGTGCTAGCACCAGTGATGTGTTACGTTACTTCTGCTCAACAAATATCTTGGTGAGCCGCACCATCTCCGCCCTGAGCTGGTGTAGTTCCTTACCTCTGCTCAACCAGTATTTTGGTGAGCCTTGCCACCTCTGCTCTGAGCTGGTGCAGTTCCTTTTCTTTGTTTCGTGACTCCTGCTCAACAGACCGCTCCTTGGCTGACAGCCGCGCGCGCATGTCGTCAAAGCTGTGGTGTCATAATTAAATTATTAGAGGTCTTTTCAAGTAAGATTGTCTCTTTCTTATTTCTAACTTACGTCACCAAGCTTATCTTCTTATAGTATAGAAAGTTCAGCGCTGAAAAACTATTAAACCATATATTGGATGTTGACGACCTTCATGGACGATGTCTGGGGGTTCCAGTCCCAGATGGTAAAATATATGATAAATATTAAATACTACTCATATTAAATAGTTACGAACATATCGGTAACATTGATGAAGATGGAACAATAAATATGAATCCCACTGCTGTGACTAAGGCTAAGGCTGTGGCTAAGAGTTTGAAACAATTTTACAAATAACAGAATAAAAATTACTTACAGTTTTCTCAGACAAGCGCATTTTCTAGTTAAGTGATCAATTTGATCCTTCGACGCCCGCTCCACCTGTTTCATCTTTGTTGCGTCTTCCGACCTCCTCTCTCGTAGCTCCTTCTCTCTCGCCAGTGCCTCTCTATCGTTAGTGTGTGAGATTTGGAATAACAAGTTAATTTTGAAGGATTTTAGGGCTTTCCTTAGGCAAGGGTCACTCTTTAAAAAACTGTGTCTTTGTTGTCTTGTTGAGTTTAAAACTAAAATGGTGGACTGGACAAGTCTATGAAGTTTGTAAAGATTTACATAAGATTGAAAATAATATCGTTGTGAAAAAAACAAGTTTATTTTTTATAATTTATTAAAAATGAACACACATTTAAAAATAATATAAAATTACAAAATATGAAACTTCTAACATTATGCGTTACTTGTCATATTTGAGCAAGAAAAATTAAAAATCATGAACAAAGCGATAAAAAACATGATTTGTGTTATAAACATATGAAAAAAAAGAAGTAACTTGCCTTGCCTTTGAATCAACATTATATTGATAGATGGTCAATATGCAAGAAATAATTGTTCAATTATAATTAACACTGTTTTTATACAAACAGTCTGCCTACTTTAAATAATACAACGTGTGATAACAATAACTGTCTATCTTACCAATACTTCTAATCATTATGAATTCAATGCTGTATTTGCAGATGTTAGAATTTTGATGAGTACAATGGTTAGCCAATCACAGAAGTAAATGAGAAACAATGAATGATACGAAAGTCTTAATATGTAAAAGTCACTCACTACCCCTACATAAAATGTTATTCATACTGTAACAATTTACGTCGACAACCAAAATGGCAGTATTATAGGGTAAAGCGATTTGAATACGTGGATTTGATTATATTTAATTAAAGACAAGCAGAATTATTTCAAGATGTTTACTTTTTTATTTGCAATGAATAAGGAAAAGAATAGAATCGAAGGTGAATATCAAAGAAAAGTTTCAGTTTGGGGTACGTTACAATCATGTTCTGGGTTTTGTGATTTTCGATTGCCATAATCGAACGGCTCTCCCCCACCCGTTTACGTATAGTACCCAGCAACGACAAAAGTTAATGTTTGTTCGCCTACTCCTTCGGAGTTATAGGGTGTAACCTTGACCCTTACACCCTATAACTCCGAAGGAGTAGGCGATATAAGGAGTAGGTGTATACTATCAAGATCTAGTGTGAAGGACTATGTGTGTAAAAGGTATTTTTCATTTCGGATTTCATTATACTTTTGATATTATTTGTAACGTGAATCGCAAGTATGTCTGCATCATCATTAAATTTGACTGTCATGAATTTCAATTTATTTAAGATTTTTTGTCACATAGATTAAGGAAACTAATATCTAGACCTTTCTTCGATTCCATTCTGCCAATGGAGGTATGCTCGTCCTTTATTTAAGCTTTAGTTTTCTTATTCTCAACTATTTGTAAATAGAACACTAGAGCGAGCGAGAGGAGGAACGTGGTGAGAGTGAGACGCAGCGAGCCGGTGAACGCGCATACGCCGCCAGCTGCGATGACCGCTCCGAAAGTCGATATGTTCGACGATGAGCTGTCAACCGGATATCTTTTTAAAACGAAATTCCTTGATAAAACTTTTTAGTCACCATACCTTTTTAAAATGACCATATCCCATAATCAAATCTTTTTAGTAATCTAGTTGGTGCAATTTTTTTTGTGCAATAGATAAATTACTAGGCGCATTAAAGATCTACTTACTGTACATACGATTTTAGATATTTACAGAATTAGTCCATTCTATTAAAAAAATATATCTTCCTAGGTTGTCTTTGGATTTAAGAGAAGAGAAGAAGAGAGAAAGATTTTATTTAAAAATCAATACTATGAAAATATTTAAAATTATTTGCATAAAGCAATAATACTGCCTTTTGGACATCATTTGAATTTCGTGATGAAAGCTAAGGTGATTCTTATATGTGAAATAAAGTGCATTAGTGCATATATGAAAGAGAATGTGTTATTAGTGACAATGTTTTAGTATAGGTAGAGTTAAAACGAATTTTGTACAAGTCAATAGTATTGTGAATATTTTTTTTAACGTGTAGTTTTATCATGCGGGTGAGGTAGCCAAATTTTGTCCAAAAGACAATATTAAAAATTACTTACAATTAATCTTATCTTATAACATTAGGAATTGTATTAAGGACTAAATTTTGCTACCACTCCGTAAGCTTACTAAAAAACGCATACGTAGTTTATTTTGGGGAAATCATTTAAAATTATCAAATTGTAAGTCGAAAGGATTATAAACAAGTCTAAATTATGCCTAGGTTGCTACTCTATGATTTTGACACATTACATTATTATTTTATGCAAGTAAGAAGTGCGTTTTAAAACTGTAGTGCATCACAATCCCGACAGCGAAACACAAGCATTGATTCGTAAATGATATCATCTACATAAGCGAATATGTACAGACGGGTTATTCTCAAATGAAATGGACACAAACCTCAGTTCTTGTTCTGTGACGGCTAACGTACGGCCGCATGCCGATGCTTTGACTGCTAGTTGGTCGAAATCAGCTGACTTCGATTGAACTTGTGACTTCAATTCTGAAAATTTGTGATTGATGAATCCACAGGATGAATCTCTTAGTTTGAGTTCACATATTTGAATACACTATCCGAGATTAGTCCGAGATTTTTCACAGAAAAAAAACGGTTACGAGCAAGGTGAAATTTTATTACGTTTTGTGACTAGTTGGAACAATTTATGGGAAAACTGGAACAGAAGAATTTCCGACTCATCACCTTAATAAGCAGTAGAAAATATGCTTATAAGGAATAATTTTGTTATAGTCTTGGTTTACGGACTAACTGTATGGTATTTGTTATATTTACTTCTACATAGGAACAAATTAACTATAATGACTAGAAAGGGAGTAAGTGCTAATATTGTGAGTGATAGCAGACAGTGGAAGAAAGAAGACGCTGACTCCAAAAATAAGGCAGGCCAATGATGATGAAAATATTAATTTTGCCTTGTTATAATTTTACGGAAAATATTAAGAGCGTTTACGTTTGTTTTACAATAAGGAAATAATAGGTTTCAAAGATTTATAGAAAAATAACTATATAAAATTTCAAAGCGAAAGTTTGAAAGAAGACTTTATTCGATATTAAAAAACAATTTTTATTAAAATATTTATACGTCCCAAACGCTGGATACAGGCCTTCCTGATGAAGGAACATACTTACGAGGAGTGGACTAGTTACTCCTCATATGAAAATATAATAAAGAAATATCGATGATAATATCATATTGTTCAATCGGTAAATTTAGTATTGTTTTAAATAAGTAACTAATTACTTTAGGAACTTTAAAATGGATTAGTAATTTTTGTTTGATAGATTTATCACTTGTTTTATAAATTTTAATTATCAAAGTTGACGTTGTAGGAGAAATTAAGAAAAACTGTGTTTAGGTTCATAACTCTAATAAGAGAAAAAATTTTTTAACAAAATATTGAGATAGCGAAATTTCTTAAAGTTATTAATAACTCACACTTGATAGTTATTAAGAATTCGAAAATGCTGTTTTTACGCATGGACAGCGTACATGCTCTTAAAGGGTTCTCTTTATTGCAAATTAATTATATGACACCATGTCAAAATTTGCATAATTTGCATTTATCAAAGGACTATAAGTTTAATGCTTACCAGCTATCTCCTCTAGCAGTTCCTTTTCTCTCTTAATTCTCTCTTCATCTCCTTCTTGCCTGCATTCGGCCTTCATTCGTTCAAGACAACATTCTTTGTCTATCATAAACTGCTCCCATTGTTCATCTGAAAAAATGCGAAGAGGGTATTCAATATTATATTCTTATTCGGATAGTGTATCTGAATCTTCTGGCTGGTTGCATCGATTATATGAACAGTTAAAGCTGTGGATGCGTATGAGTGACTGCACTTGCTACAAGCGCTCGCGGTAGTCAATTATTATTGACTCTTTTATTTGTTTTGTTACATAAGTACTTAAGCATATCAAACAAAAAGTGGGTAGGAACAATTTTGCCTACCTTCGAGGATATAGGCCTGATGATAAAGATATGTAAGTTTTTTTTTCCAAAATAAGGTATTTTTTTATTTACCCATCTCCTGCTTGTGTTGCTCTTTCAGCTTGTTAACCTGGTCCACTCTCTCCGCGATTAGGCTTAGTCTAGTTTTATCGAGAACCTTCTTCGCTTCGTCTGCAGCCGTCGACGCTTCTTCTTCTATTTCTTTCACTTTCTGTGTCCATTCTTCTATTAGCCGTTCTAGTAAAGAAGATATAAATAAACATTGTATGCTTAATTATGGGCCTTTTTCAAGTCTGTTCACATCTAAACAACACGATAAACTACGAAGGCTGGGAGAGTGAACATTAGTGAACATGAACAACATTTCTGTCTGTGGTGAATTTGGGAGTATGACTATGTTTTTAAAATGCCAATAGTACGTATCTCCCTGCCCTGATGGTATAGGGTATACTTAAAATAATAAATTCTGAAACCGGTTTTAAAGTCTACCTTTTTCCTTCTCAAATCTCTCGGTCATCTGCTCCACCTTGTTGGCATATGATATGTCGGCCTTGTCGAGCAAGTGTCGTAGTTGCATGATGTCCCAGTCGGCCTTGCTGTGCGCTTCTGCAATCGCGTGCTCGAACTGAGACTCCTTGCTCGCTAGCACTTCTTTGAGGTTCTCGAACTGAATGGGATAAATTTTACGAAAATGTGTTTCACTTAAATTTCAATACAACACTACGTTACATAATTATTGAAAATGTGAATGCATGCACTAAGTTCCTCTTGCCTTCTCTTAATAGAGAATTTCACAAAAAAAAAATTAAAGAGGTTTGGCGTCATTCAACTATGGCGGACGTGATTTTTATTTCTATAATTGTTATTTTGTTCGGAGTGGATCTTGTTCCGTATAATCAGTGTAGTTCTGTGTAATAAGTGTCTGTGATGATGAGCAATGTGAAGGATCATCGAAATAACCGTCAAGTGGTGTGAAAAATTATGAGATTTTTATCGTGGTAATCTACCTCATCGAAATAACACCACAGTGTCTGCCATTGATCGTTTGACGCCAAAACCTTCCGAATTCCAAGACGCAGTGAAATGTATTTGCATTTCAATGCAAATACTGAAGACACAAACACTTGCATTTCAATGCAAATACTGAAGACAAAAATACTGAAGATATGGCTGTATGGGCTTCGTTCCCTTTGCCTTCTCTACATGGGAGAATTTTACAACAACAAAATATTAATTAACTCTTCAGATCCAGACTACAGACCGATAGCTTAATCTATTGTTCGTGGCATGCCGAGATGCCTACGCCTACTGCGACTTGAGCGATGTAGATCATTTCTGATGCGCATGGCCAACAGTGGAATGCATTGACAGTGGCAGTGTTCACGATAGCATAAAACCCAAAGCTGTTCCAATTTAGGTTGTCTTAACTTCTGGGAACGCTCTTTCCCGAGATACCTTCCTAGTACACTTCCCGTACAATAAAGACAAAAATCAGCCTACATATTAAACTTCTGAGCTCCCTTATCATATTGGGTCCTAACCTATGAAATTGGTGTTTTTTTTCTCTCTTAGTATTTTATCTGTAACTATTAAGATTCAGAGTAAATCTAAAAAATAATTACCTCGTCTAAAAATAGACTATATTTTTGAGCTCTTTTGATTTGTTTTGATAATTTATTGTAAGTTTAATTGTGTTATAATTGGACACGGAGACAACTCTTTTTAAGTGCCTCCCGAATACATCATTTTATTTGCATTCACTTAAAAACGATAGATAATTTTTATGAAGTGTGATATTACACAAATTACTAAAGCTTGTCTAATGATAGATGCCAAATATTATTATCTTTGGATTTGTCGTTGTTAAGAAAACTGAAAAAATTTTAGTATGGAAAATGCAGAATTCCCCAAAATCTCCATACAAAACACCAATTTCATAGGTAAAGACCTAATATAAAATGTAAATGTAAATGAAAACATAATCCTTATCCTCACAGTCACTTCCACACGATTCGCTTGTCTGTCAGCTACCTAATAATGATAATGGTGGTCGGTTGTCTGTTATAATAACTCACCCTAGTAGTAATTTCTCGTAGCTTTCGCTCCGCACTCCTCGCCTCCTTCTCCGCTTCGGCGCGCATCTGCGCGAGCGCGGCGCGCGTGCGCTCGGCGTGTGCGCGCTCTAATGCAGCACGTGACGCCGCTGCCGCCGACGCTTGCTCCGACTTGAGCGACTCTATAGCTTCTGAATGGCGGTTCTCTAGACGTTCTACAGTCTGTAACGCGGAAACAAGTATTTACTGGTGGTATTTAACAATTGGAAATACACAATGTGACGCCTATATTTCTAAAAGTGTTCACTTTTGGTATAAATTGGATTTATTTGAACAAATGGCAGTCGTGGTAAATGTTTAACACTTTTGGCTACCCCTTCGAGGATTGCGGCGTGATGAAGAAAAAGTATAGCGATTTAGTCAGATAGCGACATTTTCTGTTATTATTTTTGTTTTGCTATTCGATTCTAATATCATGTGATATATCACACCCCACCAACAATCAAATGCCTATTCCTGACAATCCTTACCTTTTGTTTCAAACTCCTACAATCGACACACCTCCAGGATCCAGCTTTAAAGCTTCCTGCCTCTTAAGTTTCCTATACTATTGCTATATGCTTACTCACCCACATATGCCTGACCTTCTTCTCCCTCGTGATCCGGGCCTCATGTCCAGTAAGTCCTTCATCTCTACATGTTGTAGCTACTTCATGGCAAATCACACTCCATCAAACTACGCCTGTCCTCCGTCTACCTCAAAATCCTCGCCTCTTTTTCAAATACCTTCATTCGATGCACCTTTAGCTTCAAAGCATTCTCCCTCTTCAGATTCATATTCTATTGAGTATGCTGCCTAGCCTTCTTATTCTTCTCTTCTACTAACCTGCATATGCCTGTCCTCCTTCTCCTTCGCGATTCGGGCTTCCTTGTCCAGCAACTCCTTCATACGGTGCACCTCCAGCTTCAGAGCCTCCTCTCTCGTCTCCACGCGTTGTAGCTGCAGCGTCAGCGCTTGCACTGATCGCTGGTGCTCTGACACCAGACCTCGTATCTGTTGGAGCTCTGCCACGTGGGAGGCTGATGGTGGAGCCGATTTTAGTTGTTCTACTGTTTCTGTTAGCTGGAAAGGAGATTTTTTTTAAAAAAACGAGAGTCATTACGAACCGTATTGCAGAACCAAAGTCACTTACTCTAAAAGAGATGACGCTATTCATTCCTCATGTGCCATCCCTTTCGAATTGTGCTTAAGCAGATAAAATATGTACTTATGCTTGAGTGAAAAATAAGTTGAGTGAAAAGTTCTGAAAGTTTTTTTTTTCAAAGCTGTTGGTCTACAGTCGCAATTGCAGATTAAGATAATCAATCTTGTAACAAGGCGCTTTACCAATATTAGCGACTCTTTGCTGTTATTGCTCCCTTCCCTGGCCATTTTCTCTTTGTTTCTTTTTTTTAAATGTACTGTCTGTCTTTCTTATTGTCTTGTCCTCATGATAATTGTTAAATTATATTTATAAATTGAAATCTTTTTGAATTTTATTTTATTTTGAATCGTTTCCAAAGGCACTATTGTAAGTAGCCCTACTTTTATAATTATCTGTGAGTTTTATTTTCCGTGTTTTGTTATTTACCTTTTAAAATTTGTTACAGAGTGCCTTAGTTTTTTATATAAATATACCAATAAGTAAGTGACGACCTGGGACTTTTATTTACCTCCGCGTTCACCACGTCACAAACTGTTTCAATTCTAATCCGTACCTGTCTGTTCTCCTTCTCCGCCTGTCGCGCCTTTTTCTCCAGTTCCCTCATCTTCCACTCGCAGTCGGCCAGCATCCGCTCCGCTCTTGCCGCTGCTTGGTCTCTCGCTGACTCGTGCGCCGCGCGCCATTTTGCTGTGTTGGCTTCTGCTGTTGCTAAGGCCTGGAAGTTTTCATTTATATTAAGTTTTCTGAATCACAGTTTAAAAAATATAAAAAAAAATTATCAATCAATTAAATTTGAAATAGCTTTTAGACATTTGTTTTAAGAAATTGATTGATTAATTAATACTGTGGTCAAGTCAAATACACCCGGATATGATAAGACCATTCAACTTAGTGATGAATATTCTTTAAAAACTAGAAATTTTTTTTTCGGCATAAATTTATTTTTCCTTTTTTACATAATATCAAGCTTTTAAGCCTTCGTTCACCTCATGGTAAGTGACAATAAAGTACATAAAACAACAGATTCCTATGTGCCAGAATTATAGAAATCGGAGGGCTATAATCTCCAAGAAACGGCATAAATTATTCTACTTACTTCTTGTGCCTTCTGTTCCTGTATCAGTTTCTCCTGCAGCAACCTATCTCTGTCTCGCTCTAGTGCCAGCACCCGTGACTCCAGTTCCACTCTCCTTGTGATGGTGTCTTCAAGCTCTGCTCTGAGCTGACGAACGGATTCATCTGTAAAGAGGTTTAGTCATGAAGTTAGCAATGCAATCTTGAATCTATGGTTTTGTTTTCACCTTATAAAGTCGTCATCTCGAGAAGTTCTAATGTTTCAAAACGCTGGATACAACCTCCTTGTCGGCGATATGTCCAACAGTGGACGTGTGTAATGACCAAGGCAACTCACCGTTCCGCCGCTGCAGCTGCTCGGCGAGGTCCGCGGAGCAGCTCCTGGCGGCCGCCAACTCCTCCTCCAGCGACCGGCTTCGCTGCCGCACCAGCTCTGACTCCTTGTACGCAGATGCTAGCTCGCATTTTAACTCTGCAATTTAAGGAGTTCAGGTTAGACAGTGCGTGTTTTACACATTTTATGCACAAAAAAAGTCAGCGCAAGCTCCGAGCATAGAAGTTCGATATTAAATCGACAGAAGCATCCTTTTTACAACTTACTTATGGTTATATGTCAACTTTACCAATTTTGATAGATTTTGTCGATCTTAGGGTCTGCCCAAACTTATCGACGCGGAATCGGCTTAAGCCGGTCAAAAAAGCCTTTTTTCCTATGAAATGAGGGTGTTACTAATGCCATTCGCATCAGCTCGGCTCGGACGACGCCGATTGACGGCGAAACGAGCCGTATCGATTATAGCTGATTGAATCCGTACGGCGCTGAATCTAGCGGAACATTTCCTACAGCTGCCGAATGGCGCCGGAGACGGTCGAACGGCGTTGGGCGGTAGTTGAATGACTCGCTCGCATGCCTTCATCTCGGCGTTTGTTAAATAAAATGATTGTCGACTGCCGAACGTAAGTGAACAGCCGTCGTGACATATGTTCGGAGGAATTGACTACCTATCGAATGTCAACAGCCGTCGCAACAGCTGATCGGCGTTAAGCCGAGTAGTGTGGTGATACGCACTCAAGTCAACTCTCAACTCAACTCACTACACATACTTATCGACGCGGCTCAAGCCGATTCCGCGTCGATAAGTATGTGTAGATCCTTACTTAGGACACTACACCTTTTGGGTTCCAAGTCCACCTCACATGCACGCGGTGCGTCCTGCTATATAACGAACGAGGCTATGGCGATCCCCCACCAACCCGCACTGGACCAGCGTGGTGGGCTAACGGTCCAAACCCCTTAATGCAACAGTTCTATGCTCGTATGTGACGCGTGATTTATTCAAGCTACATAATACCCTCATATTTAGAACGATTGCAATTCTGACAATATGCATGTATTCGTCGAGCGCGTGAGCATGATGGATTTGTTAAACTCTAAAGCTAGAAGATAGGTGTGAACAAATTTGCTTATTATTAAGCTATTGCATAGCTTCTATCGCGGGCCTTGAGCGCGGGGACCGAATCCAGAAATTCCGTAACGAAAAAACCTCACGCTCCTCACTCCGATGCGCAAGGAGGTGTGGCTTGAAGGCCGTGCATCGCCTAACGTCGTTTCAGTTCGGCAGTCTTCGACACGGCGCTGTGTACGTGAATATGAATGAACAAAGTGCATTTATTATTTTATTTATTTAATAATAGAAAAATTTGTTTCCTTATCGGTCACCACGCTCAAAAAGTGTAACTTGAATTAATATCAAAGAAAAAGAAATACTGCATGAATAAAATAAATAAATAAAATTATAATTGCATAAGTTGATACAAAATGCTATGCAATAGCTTTACCGCGGCAGTCCCCGAGTGCCACACGTCTTTTTTATTTCTTTACTGCAAAAATACATTAGTTGAGTACAGAGAGGAACTGTGCCACACAATGCGTCATGGAATAGATCCAAGAGCCCTAGCGTATTACAACACTACCCGTAGGCGTTATATCTCTAATAATATTCGTGAAATGAGGTAACGCACCACCGAGATGTTCTACACTAATTACTAGGAAATTGGAACGAGTATCATAATAAAAGGTACAGTCAATTCGTGGTCGACCAGTCGTAAGTTTTGGAAGCGATATTTTAAAAGCAACAATTTCATCTCTTACTACCCCTTAGGGGATAGAGGCGTCATAAATATGTTATGTTAATGGATGGGTGGGAACCTCGCAAGACTAGGTAGGTAACATCACAAATAACCATATTTTGTTCTACACTAACTAAAAATGTTTATAAATACTTATAATGTACTGTCGTGACATTAGTAAGTCTATGTTCCGTTCATACTAAAAGGCGACACGCGCGACGCTCGCGCCGCATGAGTAAAGAAACTCGCGCGCTCGATGCGCACAGAGGTAAGAACATTCAGAAATTGATATCTATTTTTGTATGACAGTAAAATGCTTCGAAAGTCTTGCGAGATTTTTGATGCATTAAAAATAAACCTGTGTAGAGTCTTCAGCTCTCCCATATGCTGGGCATAGGCCTTCCTCATGGAGAAATTACATGAGGAGAATGGGCCGTAACACCACCTGGCTGGCTCAATGCAGGTTGGTGGGTAGAAACGAAGCTCGGAGGAGCTCGAGATTACAAAGTTTTTTGGTCACCCATCCATGGCCTGACCATGGCACAGGTAGAAAGGTCGATCGAAAGCCAAAGCGTGCTAGCCACTACGCCACCGAGCTCCTCTTGTAGAAAGAGAAGAAAAGATTCTGATTGCAAGTGTGAACGAGGGCCTGGCTAGGATGGAATGAGTGATGATAAATTGCTACTGATAGAAGATAATGGCAGAAGACATGCTTGTTTAGAAAATAATGAGCATTCTGTAATTTACCACATCTTGAACGAATATGACCATTGAAACACAATAATTATGAGTAAGCAACGACTTGAACAAAACGACTTTGTCAAAATACGTAAAATATTTCAAGACGCAGCAGTTTTTCTAATATGTAAATTAATTTCAATTAAAATTTGTATTGTGCGATTTGTGCGTCATCATTATGCTAAGAGGTTCTTTTGTGTGGGCTTGGAGTTAATAATGTGTGGAATATAAAATACTTAAATAATTGGCCATACAAATTTGTTTCAAAAATAAAAATAAAGCTAATGTAAAGTGAAAACCCTTTTCTGCACCGCTGAAAATACACGAAGGTCAATGTGTTAGGGCGATGCTCCTTTATGAGGAGTCCCGGAATGCATTCTATAAATAACGGAAGAAGTAACGAAGCTCAAATGAGACAGGTTCATTTATCTCAAATTCTGGAGTAAAGAAACTTAAAATGGCAAAAGGTCAAGTGCATTCTCTTGGAAGTGTTCTCGATATTTCGCTCTCAATTGAAAGCATTGCTATTTTTGCTATAGTTGCTTGTGAAGTTGAACTTTGTGAGGTTGATAGTGCAGACGTCTCCTCGCAAAGGTCTATTTATGTTCAGCATTTCTATTCTTTCTTTTCGTTCATCTCTTTTGATTACAGTAGTACACGAAATAACTCTCTCGACATGTCGGACAAAGAACTTAAGTCAACCGACAAAGCTTGGCGTCTGTCCAATTTTAAAACGTTCTTAAATGCACTCTTTAATTTCTTTAAATCTAGTTCAGGTGATACAACGTAAAAACAAACTGCGTAAATAAAGAACCTCTTGTGGGTAACGTATTTTTGTAAAGACTGAATACGGTTATTAGCTGTATATTGGGTCCTTACCTATGAAATTGGTGTTTTTTCTCTCTCTTAGTATTTTGTCTGTAACTATTAAGATTCAGAGTATTCCTAAAAAATAATTACCTCGTCTAAAAATAGACTATATTTTTGAGCTCTTTTGATTTGTTTTGATAATTTGTTGTAAGTTTAACTGTGTTAAAATTGGACACGGAGACAACTCTTTTAAAGTGCAGCCCGAATACATCATTTTATTTGCATTCACTTAAAAACGATAAATAATTATTATGAAGTGTGATATTACACATATTACTAAAGCTTGTCCAATGATAGATGCCAAATATTATTTTATCTTTGGATTTGTCGTTCTGAAGAAAACTGAAAAAATGTTAGTATGGAAAATGCAGAATTCCCCATAATCTCCATACAAGACACCAATTTCATAGGTAAGGACCTAATTTATTTTCAAGTAGTTTGATTTTATGGCATGTCACAGATTGAAAGAAAGCTTTTGACCGTTCCTCTTTCCATCCGTCATCTCGAGAGATAGCGAGCGAGCTAAGTGGGGTCAGAATAACATGTCCTTCTCTTCCATTACCCTCTGCCACTCGTCAGCTTATCATCCACTTCTCTTAGTCTAATGCCATTCTTCACGCATTCAATCGATCGTTTTTTTTTCTTCCTCTCGTTCTAGCCTCATACACATCCATGCATTCTTCCCGTTATGTGGCATTCATCCCTCCTGATCACATAACCATGTAACGAGGCGCTATACCTGTTAGCGACTCCTTGCTGTTACTGCGCACCTCTCTGGCCGTTTTCTCTTTGGTTCTGCCTTTTTATTCACTGTCTGTCTGTGTTGTCATTTTTTTGTTCTCCAGCTTGCAACCAAATGTTACATTATTGAAATTTAAGTATTTGAGCAGCTGAAGTAGCTGGGCAGCTTTATTATTACTATATATTTGTTGTAAAGGCACTAGGTATTGTAAGTAGCCCTATTTTTATACTTATCTGTTTATTATTTGTGTTCCGTGTTTTTGTATTTACCTTGTAAAATTACCTTGTTCCAGAGTGCCTTATTTTGCTATAAAATATACCCTAATAAGTGACGACCCAACTGTACTTTCATTTATCCCTGGCTTCACCCCTACTTTCAAACTTGCTATACACATACTCGTTTCTAATCTTGTCCATTCTAGGGATGCCTCGTGCAGTTTTCTTTCATTCATAACTTTCGTTGTAACTTAATTATTACAGGTCTTACGACGGATAAAAAAAATATAGATATAAGTAGTATACCATACCGCGAAAACCCCTAAAATAGATTTGATCATTTCACGATATCGTCACATCATGAAATGTTCAAATTGTACGATTTAGTTAAGACATTGACACACAGTACATCAAACGATGATGACTGCATGAGCAATGTTTGTCTCATGTCTAGAAGATTCTTCTAGAAACTTTTGAATAAAGTAGTAACATAAAAAAAATACGTAAATTAATCTAAAATAATTCTAGAAACCGAATGCAGTAAATCATTCGTAAATTTTATAAAAACAATAGTTAACAACCTCAAACAATTCAACAACACATAACCATTTAAATATAAACAGTAAACTATTCCTATTAACTAACATAAAAGGACATAACAATAAAGATACATTAATTAATTTGATTTCAATTTTAAGAGACTAAGGCCCAATTACACAATCGAGAGTAAGCGCCTAACCCAGGGTTTACCCATATATTTGCCCCAGGGTTAGCTGCTTACTCTCGACCGCGCAAGTGGGCCTAATATTATCAATAACAAAATATACAAAAACCTAACAAATAATTCTATATAAATCACGCTAATATAGTCTGGGCGTATGCCGATAGCGCCCAACTATTGATAGCTTCTAACAAAAGCTGCCCACTTATTAAAAAAAAACCTTTACATCGTTAAAGTAATGGTAACCGATTTATCAGGCGAGGCGCCGACCAGGCGTTCCGTATGCTAGTTAGACTCCTTAGCAAAAAAGGTATAAAGGGGAGAGTTTGGCGGCATTTGACTAATGGCGGACGTGATTTTTATTTCGATAATTGTAATATTGTTTTGGAGTGGATATTGTTACGGAAAATCAGTGTAGTTTTGTGTAATAAGTGGTTGTGATGATGTGCAATGTGGAGGATTATCGAAATAAGCGTCAAGTGGTGTGAAAAGTGATGAGTTTTTTATCGTGGTAATCCACCTCATCCAAGTAGCACCACAGTGTCTGCCATCGATCGTTTGACGCCAAACTCTCCCAAGATGCATTGAAATGCTAGTGTAATGCATTTCAATGCATCTTGGGAGAGTTTGGCAAATACTGAAGAAACATATACTGAAGACTTGGCTGTATGGGCTTCGTTCCCTTTGCCTTCCCTATATGGGAGAATTTTACAAAAAAAAAGGTATACAACTCCACTCACGTTCGATCTCCTGGTCCTTCGCCTCTATGTCCTTTCGGTACTCCGCGAGCAGCCCCCGCGCCCGGTCCGCCTCGTCGCATCGCGCGTCGCTCAGCTCCGTCAGGGCCGACACTTGATTTTGGAACTTATTGTCATGGTTTACTAGGTTCTTCCTGGAATAGATAAGAGGAGGTTCTGAAGGTTTATTTGTTTACAAAACATACTTTTATTGACGTAATTATTAACATTTTATTAAAGTAATATAACGTTCAGCGACATCTGTCAAATTCACGGGCGTCTCTTTTCGCATAACGTTGATTGTCATAACTTCGTTTGTCATATATCAATTGGCATAATCATCGAAGCATAACACTCATGTCGCATAATTTTTCTTTTGCATAATATTCAAGGGGCATAACTGTGTAAAGGCATTTATTAAGCAAAAGTATCGAAATTTTTTCATTTGGCATAATATTAGGTATCTGGGTCAGTGATTGTAGCAGTTCCAAAAATTATTAAACATTATTTAATCGAATAATCACCTAATCATTCCCACCTTGCCCTTCACTAGAGTGTAATTTAAACCCGCGTAAGCGCGGAGGGGCGAGGGGAGGAGCAGGGTCCTGAGTCTGCTTATTTACAATTTTATTTATTTTATTTTATTTTATTAAGCTATTGCATAGCTTCAATCGCGGGCCTTGAGCGCGGGGACCGAATCCAGAAATTCCGTAACGAAAAAACCTCACGCTCCCCACTCCGATGCGCAAGGAGGTGTGAGAGGAGGAGGAGGAGGAGAGAGAGAGAGAGAGAGAGAGAGAGAGAGAGATACTGACGTACGTTTTTCATACAAATTGACTTTCATAACATAACTAAAAAAGTCACGAGTTTTACAATACTAGGGGTGGTGACGTGAAATAAAAGGGGTGCCGATGGTAAGTGACGAATTACGTAAATATGTACATGTCAGAATTTTATAATTTTAATCTTTAGACGTTTTAGTTCAACTATTAATAGTCAACATTTTCCTACATAAGAGGTACGAATGTTAAGTTAAGCATTTTGTAAACAATAAAACAATAAATAAAATTATAATTGCATAAGTTGATACAAAATGCTATGCAATAGCTTTACCGCGGCAGTCCCCGAGTGCCACACGTCTTTTTTTACTTGGGCGATGGGCGTGTGGGGAGATGAAGACCAAAGAAAAGATGGATGGATTGTGTGAATGATGATTTGATGAGGATGGGCGTGAGTGTTGTCTTGACGAGTAATAGAGGAGAGTGGAAGAGGAAGACATGTTGCGCCGACCCCAAATAGAATTGGGAACAGGGCAGGAAAAAGAACAATTGTGCAATGTAATTCTTAACAATATTAATGTTGCCAAGTTACTAACTGTTCAATCAGCACCGTTATCCGCAAGTAGTTAAATACAATATTACAATTATTAGTAAAGAGTGTGGTTACAAAAAAAAAGTATTAATCATGACGACGACATTTCATTCAACATTTGGCAAACCCTTTTCTTAAAAACATATTTAGATGTTATATAAACATCCAAGTGACAACATAGGAGCTCGCTTACCTGCGTTAGTTCTACAATATCTTGGTTCAGTGTCATAAGAGAAAATTTATTTAAAGAATCAATATATGAACTCTTGGTATGAGAGCATCTCTAATTCACCATGCGCAGATTACTTACGCTGCACTAGTTCAATTTGGTCGCAATATTTTTCATAGTAAGGCTTCCAGACAACAGAACAGTATTCAAGCTGTGATCTGACAAGGGATTTAAAAACCAGTAGGTAGGTTTGACTTCGTTTAAAGGATTTATAGTTTATCCATTTTGATCTGAGACAAAATGTAAGCAAACCATAAAAAGGGTTCTTTAAGACTTTTTAAATTATGTAAATTAAGAAATTACTTGTCACCCTCAATAATCTTTAGTATTTTTACTTCAATGTTATATTTTAACGTAATTTTAGATTACTAAATTAATCGTTGCTACTCAAAAGACCTAAAACGAATAGTATTCTCAAACTTTTATTATGAGTATAGAATTCTTCCAAAAGAAGATGAACAATCATAACATGTTCATGACAACTTGAATCTACTTTGAATTTAATTGATATATATATATATAATATTCAGTATCATTTGGATGATAGCAATGATAGCTTGTTTTTTAAATACACTTAACATACCTAATACTTCATTACACAGACAAATAATGTTTATATTAAATGACGATATTGGTATATAAAGTACGGCTACTCCTTTTCTATTTTATGAACAGAAAAATAGAGCCCATATTATTTTTTCCCAGAATTAGATAAAAAGTTTGAGAACCACAAATTCTTTTTTTACCTTTTGTCTCAGATCAAAATGGATAGAGTATAGAATTTCGTGCTACGAATCCGTACGTTTTATACGCTTTATTGATAATGTGTTCTATATGAGTATCAAAATGTAGGTTAAAATCAATCCACAATCCTAAACCTTTAATAACAGACTCGCTGTAAAATTGTTAAATACACCTGTGGAGTGTGGCTGGGGTTGGTAAAAATAAAATGGCGAACACACGTGAATTTGAATAGGGTGGTAACGCGGTGTCACTGTGAAACGGTTGGAGGCAAACTAAAGGTCGCGCACTCAGTACGCTTGTTTTATCAAAGGCACAGCAACACCGTTTTACCTACCCTCAGTTTAATAACATTTCTTTCACATACTTTTTTAAAAATACCTTAAAATTAATTATTCCTAATTTTCTAAAAATAATGTATCAAACTTATTATTAACATGAGCGCGTCGCTAACACTCCCCACCCCAGTGCTGGGTCAGCACTCCTCAACTAATGGAATTCTAGCCACGCGCGACACGGATCGCCTCAGCACGCCTGTCTTTGTTCTCACCTCGACCAGTCTCACCCGACCATCTGCTCCAGGGAATATTTCTTGTACGACTGCCTTGAGCCATACGTTGCGAGGTGCGCCAGGATCCACGACCAGAACCAAATCACCTACCTTGATGTTATTACCCTCCTGGTTCCATTTACGCCTCGGTACAAGGTCAGGAAGTATCTCACTTACCCACCGCTTCCAAAACATGTCTGCTAGTCTCTGAGACTGGCGCCATAACT
The DNA here is from genome assembly GCA_910589355.1 of Parapoynx stratiotata. Classification (NCBI taxonomy): domain Eukaryota; kingdom Metazoa; phylum Arthropoda; class Insecta; order Lepidoptera; family Crambidae; genus Parapoynx; species Parapoynx stratiotata. Next base: position 5,624,833 of record OU342485.1, on the reverse strand, counting down.
TGCGAAGGTATAGGGCCGAGTCATCGAACTGACCGGGTATCGGCAAGTTTGAAGGAGTACCTAAGAGAAAATGATTGGGGGTTAGGGTTTCATTGCTATCTGGTTCAACGGATACGTGCGTCAGGGGCCGACTGTTGACAATGTTCTCAACTTCTGTCATTAACGTGCTAAGAACTTCGTCTTTGGGTGCTCGTTCCTTGAGTATGATTTTTAGCGACGTCTTAACGCTCCTTATTAACCGCTCCCACGCCCCACCCCAGTGTGGGCTCGCGGGTGGTATAAATATCCACTCAGCTGCATTATTTGCTGCTTCTTCCCGTAACGCATCTTCGTTTATTTCCTTCACTGATCTCTTGAGCTCTGTATCCGCGCCGCGGAGGTTAGTCCCGTTGTCAGACCACAGCTGCCGTGGCCAACCCCGTCTGGCTGCCATACGTCGCAAAGCCATGATCAGTGAATCGGTTGTAATTGAAGACACCAATTCTAAGTGTACCGCCCTCACCGTTAGGCATGTAAAAAGTACCCCATACCTTTTTTCATGTCGACGACCTACGGTTACACTCATTGGTCCAAATAGGTCCACGCCACAATGAGTGAATGGCCGCTGGTGGTGGGCCACACGCGCTGCGGGTAGGTCCCCCATTCTTGGTATCTCAGGCTTTGATTTCCGTATGCGACAGTACATACATCTTGATGCTACACCCTTAACTGTAGGTCTTAGTTTCATTATACAATACCTTAACCTGAGATTATTTACTACCATTTCCTGGTTTCCATGTGCAGCCTTCTCATGATAATGCTTGACTAGGAGACGAGTGAGTTGATTCTTTCCATCTAAAATAATAGGTTGTTTAGTTCCAGTTGATATTCCAGTTGCAGCATTTATGCGACCACCACAGCGCAGCAGTCCATCATCGTCGAGGAATGGAGTCAAGGTAAGCAACTTACTGGTACGCTCGACGCATCCTCTTCTTTTTATTTCAGCTTTATCGGCGGCAAAGGATTCTGTCTGCGCCTGCTTTATTAATAAGCGTTCGGCCTTCTCAATATCTGCCAATGTACTTGCTGTCACCTTTCGACATTTATTAATAAATTTAATGACCATCGCCGTAGCCCTTACTAACCTCAACCATGAAGAAAATCTGCTTGCGTCTGGTACGGGTAAGTTAGATGTTTCACTCTGTACTAAACTTACATATTCTAAGTCCTCACGGTTAAATAAATTAATATCTCGTTGCGGCCATGTTGATTCACAGTCATAAAGGAAGGAAGGACCCCTAAACCAATTACCTTTCAGTATTGCGAGGTCATCAATTTCCCTCGTGCCAACGTCAGCAATATTTAATTTTGTAGGTACGTACCTCCATTCCTTGACTTGCGTCAATTCGTCTATCTCACCTAACCGGTTTGCTACGAACGTCTCATAGTTCCGCGCGTCGTTGTAAATCCATTGCAAAACAGTGGTCGAGTCGCACCAAAAATATCGTTCGTTAGGTTTAATTTTATGTTCTTTTCTTATAACGTCGGCCAGTCTAGACGCCAACAACGCCGCTTGTAGTTCCAACCTAGGAATTGTTACTGGTTTTACAGGTGTGACCCTACTTTTACTTGCTATAAAGGCAATACATACATTTCCGTTGAATATCCAACGCCAGTAAGCCACAGCACACATCGCCTTCGAAGATGCGTCACTAAAAACATGTAATTGTAAATTATTATAATTGAAGTTACCCGTAGCAGTCGTGCCAGTCGTAGCGTGGCTCGTAGCGCGTAGACTGACGTCACCGCTGTAAGTAGTGGGGTCTCGTAGCGTCTGCGCCGCCTCCGTCGTAGGCGAGCTCGAGGTCGCCCGCGCGTGTTCCAGTTCTTTTTTATGATTTAATTTTAGATTCAAATAACAACGCGGGATGCGAATATCTTTTATTTCTTTCAATAATTGTAACCAATTACACCAGTTCAAGTAAACACGTTCTGTTATAACATCGTCCCAGTCAACGTTATCTTTCCATGTCTCCTGTAACATAATTTTCCCTTGCACAGTAAAAGGTGTTAGAAAACCAAATACGTCAAAAATCGACATGACAACGGCTAACATTAATCTTTTAGTTGGTTTTTCTTTATTGTGCATTATTCGGTCGGGAATGCGTTTAAAGGAGACATCGAAGCCGAGCTCATCTTGAACTGGAAACCATATCATTCCCAGCGTCCGCTCACCTTGATTTTGCTGACCCATTTTGAACTTTACGGCGGTACCACCTAAGGTCTCTTTTGGCACGCTGTTCAACACCGCCGAGCTGTTGCTAGTCCAGTTGCGGATTTCAAAGCCACCCTTTTTGTGAATATTAATAATATTCCTTACCATTTCAATTGCAGTGGCTTCGTCCGGTAAACTATCAAGATAGTCATCAACATAATGTTGTTTACATATAGCATTGACAGCGGCCGGCAGCGATGACTCAAACCTTAGCGCGTTTTTATTCTTGATAAACTGCGCGATGAATGGAGAACAATTGGCACCGAAAATCAACGAAGTCATAGCATACGTTTTTATCTCACCAGTGGGTTGGTCCCTCAACAGGAATCTCAAGGAGTCTTGATCTTCAGGCTTGATTTTAATTCGCAGGAACATGTCTTTTATGTCCCCTGCTACCCCTACCCTATGTTCTCTAAAGCGGAGCATAATTCCGAATAAAGAATTAAGTAAGTCTGGCCCTGTCAGTAAGTGATCATTCAATGACTTACCATTTGCCTTTGCTGCTGCGTCAAACACCAGCCTCAGTTTCTTTTTATTAGGATTATCAACCCCAAAATGAGGTAGGTACCAGGTTCTTGGTGACGGGTTGGTGTTCTCCAATACCTTAGCGAAGTCATTGTCCAATAAATGATCGATACGTTCCTTGTACTTACAAGCGTAGACGTCACTCGCTGACATTTTCCTTTCTACGCCACGTAAACGTGAGACAGCGCATAGGTAGTTGTTTGGTAACTTACAGAGTGGGTCTTTCCATGGAAGGCCGACGTACCATCTTCCATTGATGAGCCGCGAGTCGTTCTCCAGTAGGGTGACTGCGCGCGCTTCGCACCTGTTCTGTCGAGGTTTACCTGATACACCCAACGCATCTATAGAAAAAGAGCGCCTGACCTCCTCGTGGAGGTCCCGTAGGGTCTGATCCAGATGGTGGTCGTCCTCCCGTGTGATGAACAGACAGGCGCGCGGTGCGGGCCCGGTGACGGCACCTGCGCTCGCGCCGCCCACTACCCCGTGTACACACCAGCCCAGGGGGGTTCTGGTAGCTGACGGCTCATTTATTTTACCTACACGTATCTCTAAAGGAACTAACAATGAATAGTTATCCATACCTATTAATATTTCAGGTTTATTTACATTATTACAGTTTAATACAACATCTTTTAAATGATTATATTTTTTACAAATATTAAGGGAAACATTTTGTACAGGTAAGTTTAATTCATTAACACTTCTCATGCTAACTGTATACATATCGTTATTACATTGAAAACCTGACAACTTAAAATTAACAATAGTAGTTTTACATTCTAAAACATTATCATTCCATGCGCCGCGCACACGCATGGTGGACGTATGACCGTTCAGCCCGGCGCGGGCCGCTAAACGCGCACTCATTAACGACACTGTCGACCCGTCATCTAGTAACGCACTCGCACTGAACACACCGTTAGGGCCGTGAATTAGGACGGGAACTACCTTTAACAGCACTTTTTCCGAAACACTTATATGGGTCACTGTCTCGATTGTCGGCGCACAGGGTGTGGGGTTCGAGTCCCGACACGTTGTCGGCTGGCTGGCGTCGCGGCGCTGCGGGCTGTGCAGCAGCCGGTGATGCGCCGCGCCGCACTGCTCCGCGTCGCAGGCGGGCGCGGCGCACGTCTCCCTGTCGTGTCTGGATACCAGGCATTTGTAGCATAGTCCGTGACGTTTGACGTGACGCCATCTGTCCTTACGTAACGCCTTAAGAAACTGCTTGCAACTCGTTAGGTTATGTTTATATCTTTTGCAAAACCTACAGTTATCACTACTGTCTTCAGGGTATTGCACTAACACAGTGTGAGAATTTTTTAAGTTGAGGTCTTGTTGCTTATATTTACTGTGGTGATTGTGGTTGCGTGTGGCATTTATTATACTTATATTCGACGTAACAGATATCTTTAGTGCTTCTTCACGTAAAAATTCGGAAATTATATCAATTCTTGATTTGTTGTTTAAATTGTTTATCTTTGAGTAGCTATAATCGGCCCATTTAGATATTAAAACAGGCGGCAACTTCGAAAGAATAATATTAAATAAATGAACGCCTCTCAAATATTCGTCACGGCCGACTGCGCGTACTACTGTTACGTAATTATGTACCTTAATAGAAAAAGGCACTATCTCACACTGGTAATCGAGCGGCAAAGACTGTAACTTTTTAATATCTTGAGTGATTTTATGCAATATAAATTCAGGGTTGCCAAACCTTAGTTCCAGTGTAGATATCACGTCACTGGGTGATGCTGTGCATAGCAACAGCGCTGAGACGGTGTCCTTGGCTGGTCCCCGCAGGCACTTGCGTAGTCGCCAGAGGTTCTCCTTGTCAGTGAAGCCGCAGACTGCTGTCGACTCCTCATAGGCCTGCTTAAAGTAAAGCCATTCCATAGGGTCACCAGAAAATTCTGGTAGTTCCTTAGGAACACTCAGACGACTAAGTAGTTGTGGGCTGCTTTCGGTTTTTGAGGAAGTGGAAGTAAGTTGCTTCAGAGCGCTCACCAGCGTTTCGATGGCTCCATTCTGCGGAGCTAGCTCGTCACGAGTTGTACCATCCTGTGTGACAAGCGGCTCCTTTTCCATCACGCACTGGCTGTTGTCTAACCACTCCTCGACGTCAGTGTGAGCATGAACTCTCTCACATTTTCCTTGTGTTGGACTGTATTCTTCTTCTAGGTCAGCTAGATCTGCTTCTAGCTTTTTGTCTATTAAAACCATTTGTATCCTAGCCTTTTCTTTAGCAGCTTCGAGTTCTAGCTTTTTTCTTCGAGCTACTAAGGAGGAGGTAGTTGAACATATTGACGCGTGTCGTTCTCGTGTCGCCTTTTTCGGTGATGATTTTGCCATATCAGTTGTCGCGGGCCGTAGCGGGTCAGGTTTAGGTGCCAGCAGCTGCGACACCGCAGACTGCTGGGAACTTGACGATTGTGGCTTCATCTCGGACGAATCAAAATTTAACTTCACGGGTTCAGATTTGACACTACTTCTAGGATGTGTTTGCGTGGTTTCGAGAACATTCGCGGACACTGACTTTTTACCACTACGCGTAAGAACCATTTTATCGCGGTTACCAACAGATCCGGCTCGAAGGACCAGTTGTGGAGTGTGGCTGGGGTTGGTAAAAATAAAATGGCGAACACACGTGAATTTGAATAGGGTGGTAACGCGGTGTCACTGTGAAACGGTTGGAGGCAAACTAAAGGTCGCGCACTCAGTACGCTTGTTTTATCAAAGGCACAGCAACACCGTTTTACCTACCCTCAGTTTAATAACATTTCTTTCACATACTTTTTTAAAAATACCTTAAAATTAATTATTCCTAATTTTCTAAAAATAATGTATCAAACTTATTATTAACATGAGCGCGTCGCTAACAACACCTAAATTATAGTTGTAGTATACAGTGTTTGCTTTTTTTGTTATTGTAATGACTTTACATTTATTTATATTACAAATGGCACAATAGGATCTCAATGGTGAAAATTTTACATGACGTATTCTGTTAATCAATTTTCTTCAGCTTAACTAAAGCAATATTGAAGAAATAGTGACATTTTGACCATTGAAATACTATTGTCATAGTTGTAAATTATTAATATTAATTATTTTGAACCATATTCTTTCTATTTGTACTCCAAACCAGACATACCTATACCTATACTATACCTAAAGGAGTAATCTCAAGTTATTCCTGATCAAGTGATCACGCCACTCTGACGACAAAGCACCCGAATACTTAGTGCTTCATATGTACACGTATAAACTCAATTTTCAACACAATTGTATGTGCCAAATTAAAGTTATATGATTGAAACCACAGATAACTGAGAGCCGCTTCGCTTAATAATCTCATTTATTCTATGATTGAAACCCTGGTCCCGCCACTTTAATGATTTTTGTGATTACGCTAAATTCATATGAAAATTATAACAAATCGTGCAAAATCAAATGTGGAGACAGTTCTGGAAGTGGTGAAATTTTTATATTCAAATTCTAAGTATATCAAAAGTATAACTTTTGCGATTCATCGCTTTCTCTGAAATTGACACTTTTATGCAAAAATGAAACACCTTAAAATGTGTTTGATAATTATATAATATTTATGAAGTATGAATGTCGTTTTTTTTTAACTTGTATACAGTGTTCGCAATCTAAACATAATTGTCAGTTATAATCACAATAATAAATTTCATTGCGACACTACATGAAAATGTTTTATTTTCATATTTAAATCTTTGACCACATTTAATCACGCATATAATCCCGAATAAGTATACATAAAAGCCCCGGAGGGTTAGGCAGAGGTATATATTATTACAATACCCTGTTGAAATTAAATCACTCAAAAAGGATTGAATATTACATAATTTAGATTTTTTCATTCGAATCGAAAATGAACCGTCTAATTTCAGCTTATAAGATCTTAAGAGTCGCGTGGTAGCGGCTCATTAAAAGAATACAACCAACCCATCTCTTCCCTTAGGTGTAGTAAAAGGCGAGAGAGGAAGAATTTCACCGACCTTAATTGCCAGTGAACAGGATGGCGCGCCCACCCGTGAAACTCAGAAGTTTTGGTCACCCATTCAATACTCAACCATGGTGAGAGTAGCTTGGCTTTTAATAGCGAAATTGAAACGTACCAACCAGTACGCCAATAAATTCCTTCTTATTATACTATGTATAATATAATGTATAATTCATTCTTATGTATTCTTATGTATATTTATGTAATAAATCAGTAACAAGGTAACAGATCTATATGTAACCTAACTTTACAAATAATCTGAATCTAACTAGGAATAAACATATCGAGAATTTCAAGTGTTCAAATGCTAGTCTGTTTGAGATCAGCCAGACCAACAAGGTCAACCAACTTAATAAATAGTTTCAGAACGTTCATGGATTTAGAACTCCAATAGGCAGTACAAGTAGCGGCATAATAATAACTTTGGTGTGGACCGTTTGCCAATGGCGTTCAACATCTCATCTCATCTGTGATCGGCGGCCGCCGATTGGTTCTCCAGTCGTATTCCGTCGTTTCATTGGTGGCCCGTCAGTACCCCATGCGTGGCTTTTGGCAGCTATCGACTCCACGTAATGGTCAACACCAAAGTTATATGTCGCTACTATATATCTATACATATAATAGAACTGTAGAGGGCGAATGTCTGTAATAACCAAATCAAAATTGTAATAAATGCGACCTTTTTGCTCTTCTCTAAACACACAAAATTTTGTTCTTGTTGTTCTTGGTGTATTTCTTTATTTTATTTTATTTTTTATTTTTGTGTGTGTAATTTTTGAGTGAATAAAGATTTATCTGTCCATCTAAATCCAACTGAAACGTCTAAATTGACATTCATCGCGGTGATGAACGTCAATTTAAAAGAAAAAAGTTCGTCATTCACAATTCATTGCAAAAATGAATCAATTTTGATGAACCGTCTAATTTTAGCATAAGTCTCTGCAAATCGTGATTCAATGCTCCACAGACTAATGCAATACAGACTATTGGAGAACTACAGAAAACTTACAATAAAAAATAAAAAACCTCATAAAAATTCATAGATAAAATTAATCATCTGGTTAAAAACAGACCAGTGTACCCAGTCAATCCACTCTAAGAACAAAATAGTTTCATTTATATTTTAAAAATAACCAGTCTATTTATAAATTTTAAAAATATAATACCGTCCGATAGCCCTCTAGATCTGAAGACATATTGTCTCCCATAATATATTTGGCATCGGTAATTTGTACTACAGGTATGTAGGTAATTGAATAATGAATTCTATTTATAGCGAGACGAGGTTCACTTATTCCCCTTTGTTTACCGTATCATATGACTGGCCACTTAAATCGCGAAAGCATTACGCGCGCTTTTTGACATTACAAGGACGCCATTTTGTTTGACGCAAAACCCATTTCGTGGTTGTGTTCTGATTCATTTTCTACGTTCGAATTTTATTGTTTTTATTAGGAACGTTTCCGCTTTTGTCATATTTTTTCTTTCTTTATCTTCATCTTGCCGCCACCAGCATGCTTCCCATTCCTGAGCACAACACCAATGTGGACTGGCGGATTTCTGTAGCGGCATTTATCTCTGGTGTTGAGTGGCGTGACCATTGATGTATCAATGGGCGTGACCGTTACGTAGAGTCAATAATAGCTGAGCTAGCCTAGCTATTGATTTTTTGTTTTCAAAATCCTCTAACCCTACAGGGTTATCGTGGAAACCTGGGGTTCCGCGCAACACACTTTGAGTGTGGCTGTATTATAGGAACTAGCTATAGCCTGCAACGAATTAGGGATGTTAGGTTTAAAGAATACGAACTCCCCTCAAAATTTTAAAATTGTAAACAACTAGTTTCTAATGAATAAAAATGACCTCGTTTATGTAAAAGACGGAAGATATTCAAAACAAACTGTGATAGCCTGTCCCTGGTAAATATTATTATTTGATGATAATTCGTCTACGAAAATCATTCAAAATTCAAAAGCGTTTATTCAGTTTAGATGCGTCTTCTTATGAATAATTTTATTATTGTCTGTGTTATGCAAAAATTAGCTAGGCAATTCTTTATAAATAATTACTTATTACAAATTTTATACCAAGAACAGAGTTTTACAAATTAATTTTATTGTTAGCGTTTCTTCTTAATTATTTTCTATTAGTTGCCCCAAAAACAAGACCCGACGAGACAAAATACGAACCTCGTTACTTCCAATGATTACGAGTTGATGTAAAATTCTTCTTTCATAAATTAATTTATCTACTTGTAATATATCGGAAGTTTAGATTACCCATTTGTTAAGATACATTACATAGGATTTGTTTGGAAATCTGAGATACCTTTTTAAAATTAAAAGAGCTAGAGCAAGCAGTCCGCGGATTTTGAAATGGAATAATATTCGGTCGAGTAGATATTGATAATCGCGGTTTCACCCGCACTGTACCCGTTCCCATGGAAATATCGGGATAAAAAGTAGCCTTTGTCCTTTCTCAGGCTCTAGACTATCTGTGTACCAAATTTCAATTGAAAAGCTTCAACAGTTTTGATGTGAAAGCAAGACAGACAGACAGAGTTACTTTCGCATTTTTTTATTTTGTTTTAACATTCACACCTATTAACAAGTCCCATTTTAAGCGACTAATGCCGCTTGTGTTACGGATTCTAGATAACGAATAAACATATGTTTATTAGATGAATACATATATCTTGAGTATATATAAATATATATTAGCATCCAAGACTGGAGAACAAATTCCTGAAAATTCATCAAACATTAGTCCCCACCGGGGATCGTACCCTGAATCTCTCGAGATGGCGACTCCTTCAGACCGGCATATAGACCACTCGACCATGGAGGTCGTCAAATTTATTATATTAGTATGGAAGTATGGATTTGAATTTGATGCAACGCGTTCGAGTTGGTATAACAACTTCTTGGTCATTTCTTCGCATTTATTTCATTGTAGTTTTTTTGAGAAATTATAAATAAAACCAGGTATATGTTTCCAACGAAGATTAAAGATTTTACTAGTGAAATCTAAGTCAGGTAGTCTGCATAAATAATTAATTCTCTAAAATTTGAATTCACCCATTTGACTTGCATACATAAATAAATACGCATAATTATCTTATAAGTTGAGATATTAATGCGATTTCTGTTTTATTTTTAAGCTTTCGTCATTCGCCAGCACTGCCCTCCTTATTGCAAACGCAGTACTTGCAAAATGGCGGTTCGGAGATAAACGCGGTAAACATATTTTTTGAAATCTAAGCAACTATTCTTTATTATATAACATTTTATGTGTACCAAAAAAGTAATAAAAAAATCTATCTTTCTAATGATATATTTTTTTATTTACTTAATCTACAGCATCTATACAAAATGTGGAATACTGCGATTCCATTTACCATTTTGAGATTTCTAGCAATATACTATTACTAAGGCCAAATGCAGTAACTGTCTTTATTACTACAATATCACCTAGCACGTGTTTAATACTGCGTTTCTATTTAGCAATTATGTACTTATTTCATGCACGGTACTAGTTAAAAGTGTTGTCTTCAAATATTCATGTATAAGAAATACACCAAATTTTGGCAGGCATTTTTGACATAATGAGCTGAAAGAAATTATTATTTTTTTCTTTATTTTCAAAGGACTTTTATCCAAGATATGCCAGTCCTATCGTAGCCTATTATAAATAACAGAATCACAATGATTAAGTACTAGGCAAACATGGCGGATGTAGTAAATGAAACACCATCCTCGCTTCTCCCGAACCAGAATTAGCCAGGATGGAGTGAAATATTCCTACATCTATTTCATTAATGTTCCACGAGCTGATAAGTGCCCGTCTTTGCGCTTGGTAACAGACACACTCCATCAACAAGTGATGGACATCCTCTATGACTCCTCAAGTTTCACAATTTGGCGATGCTACTTTTTTCATTAGATATCCAAATTTATTTTTAAGGTAAAGTACACCTTAAAAATAAGTACGAGACTGTTCGAAAGAACCATATCATTGATTTCAGGAACAAGAGAAATACTATTCATGCATATAAAAAGACTTGTACTTAGCTCTGGCATTGGACCCGGATGTTTTGAAAACTAAAACTATCACTATTTCTATATAGATAAAAAAATTTCAGTATATGTAAATTTGGAAATTCTGGCTGTCTTATAGCCAGAATTTCCAAATTTTCAGAAAGATCTGTTCCAAAAACCATGTCATCGATTTTAGAAGGTAATTAGAAAAACTGCATATTTAATGTTTCATAGTAACATATACTGCAAAATTGATATCTAAATAGAAATAGTGGTAGTTTTATAGCCAGAATTTTCAATATTGATTGATATAAATTTATAATTTCGTTTGATGTATTGTAAATTATATTTAATATTATCAATATTTGACTATGACTTTTTAGATTTACATACGTACTTGCATTGTTGACAAATATGCACAATGCTTAATAGTGAAAACACCATAAATTAAAACATATGTGATGTGCAATCAGATAGCAATTGCGATGATAAATTAAAGTGTAATGGCAAATACTGAAATCTTGCGCTAACACGCCGCGCTCGAGCACGCAAAATACGTCCCGCGCATGCGTAGTATGATAACTTCCGTATTTACCATAAAATACAGCCAAAAAGCATAAGTAGGTCGCCGCGGCCTACACCAGAACTAGATACTTCAATAGAGAAAATAATAACACTATCAATACAATGAATAAATAATTTATAAGCACCACGGCCTGGCCTAGGCCTAGGCCGTTTAGTCTTTGAATGACGTGTACGCACTGATTTGCTAGCGAGAAACGCAGCACTGGACATTGCGGCTAGGGTGTGTGTAAGACAGTAGCAAAGTGTGTGTAAGGTTCTTGCTTCTCTCAAACGCAGCACTGTAGAATACTGCATTTATTCTTAGCAGAACAATAGTAAGTTTTCGTTATATTCCATACACTCAAATGCAGTACTGTCGAATACTGCGTTTGCCTTTAGTTACTATTCGCTACAATTAATTATTATGTTAAATAAATTTGCAGTAAACGTATCAATTACTGCACATTGCTTTAGTATATGCTGAATACTGCAGTTCTTGATAGTTTATATAATAGTTTTGTGTAAGTACTGCATTTTTTGTTAGATAAAAAACATAGTTACGATAAAAAAAAACATTGAAATTATTTTTTTATATATAGCTTAGGCCCATGAGATGTCATTTTTGCAAAAAAGTGAAAATCGTTAAAGTGTCGATTACTGCATGTGCAATTAGCAGGGCAGAGCAGCCTGTTACGTGCCACTGCTGGGCACAGGCGTTCTTCATGGAGAAGCACATGAAGCGTATGGGCCGTAACATCACCAAACTGGCCCAATGCGGGTCGTTCGAGAGGTTCTGGGTTGGTTCCCCGGCGGGGGCAAATATTTGGGTGATGAATTTTCATATATTTGTATATATTCAGGATATGTATTTATCTATTAATTATATTTACCTGTCATCTAGTGACCGTAACACAAGCGGTATTAGTTGCTTAAAATGGGGCTAGTTGATAGGTGTGAATGTTTCAAGATATTTATTTATTAATAGTGACCGGGACCAAAAGCTTAGCGTGCCTTCCGAAGCAAGGAGGAGCTCGAGATTAAATTTTTTTTGGTATTTCCCCACTTTTTACATCTCCAGACCTGATTTTAAGCATTTTTTTTGTATATTTCTTATTATATGTTGTTATCCTAGCTGTTGCCCACGACTTCGTCCGCGGTTACTTTGGTTTTTTTAACTATCCCACGGGAACCCTTTAATTTTCTCTCAAAGTCTCAGCCCGATCGGTTTGAAATTTACAAAGTTTCATACAAACATTCATCCCCTATTTTATCACCTTGGGGGTAGAATAAATCAAAATCCTTTCTTAGAGGATGCCTACGTCATAACATCTACCTGCATTCCAAATTTCAGCCAGTCCAGTGGTTTGGGCTTGCGTTGATAGATCACTATGTCAGTCTATTACCTATTTAGATATAGATTTCAGTTTGGCCCACTTGCAGGAAAATTTTAATGGAGTTTAAAACTCGATTTAGTGATTTTATGTCAATTTTACTATATGGCTCTTGATTATGTCAAAAATTTACAAAATCGAGATTTAAACTAGGTTTAACATTCCCTGCAAGTGGCCCTTAGTGCCCATTCACACCGACCGGCGCGGATTGTACGCTTGCCGAGCGGCTGCCCGACCGCCGAAGAGGAGGTCATAACAGCAGCCGATCGGTTACTCCTCGTATTTCACAATAAGCGCGTTCGGATATTCTCTTGAGTATTCCCGAAAACAAAGGAGTGAAACGTAAAAATAAACCTTATTGCAATTATTCAAAACACTGTTTTAAACGTGATACAAAAACGGTCTCCTCTCTGAACCGGTCTGTGTGATCGGACACAGGATGATTCTCGAGACAGCAGGTCAGTCATTCACGATTGGTTTCACGTAATTTAGAAAGATACGTAGGTACTTGAAAGTATACAGAATGATCAATCCAAATACGTCGCAGTGGGGAGAAATCTGAAACTATGAGATATAGCGAAATCTCTTCTTAGGAACTATGACATCAATTTTAGATAACAATTATTTTTTCTGCTTTAATAGTGCTTCAACAGCGTGTAATTTGATTGGATTGTACAGATCTAATTCAGAGAAAGTACCAAATTGTTTAAAATGGTAGACATTTTCACCAATCCATTCAAATTACGATACTGATGAAGATTTAACAAGAGACTTGGAGAGTGTTCTCACGCGGATTCACCTCGAAAAAAGAAAAATATTGCAATATTACACTTATTACCCAAAACAATAAACCTATGAATCAAACATTTACTTTGTCAAAAAATCATAAATATTTTGAGTTTTTTTTTAATTATTTGCATAGGATTTCATTTAAAATGTGTTCTTTGATATTTACGACTCACAACAACAATGTCTGAGAAACATAGGCCTGAGAGTTGGAAAAAAAATTTGAATGCTATTATTAATTTATCCAATATCGATGTCATGGTTCCTAAGAGAACAGATTTCGCTATCTCTCATAGTTTCGTATTTCTCACCACTGACCCATTTGGATTGATCACCTATATATTTAATAGCTGTCACCGTACTCTTAATAAGTGAAATGGAGTATGTGTACGCGTAAGAAATATTTATTATAATTATACGTATTTAAGTTGTATAAACTCGAACATCTCCTGTACAGTCACGAGCACTAATATGTATACAATCTCATTCAAATACGAATTTATTGCGTGCTAATTAGAACACAAGTTTACATTTTGTTGCAGGTGTTATGATATAAGTCGCAATTCTTCAATAGCTTGTAAGTTTAGATAGATAGCCTGCCCTTGGTGATAAGAAAGTTCAGAAAATTCAAAGTTAACTATTAGGTCCTTACCTATGAAATTGGTGTTTTGTTTGGAGATTTTGGGAAATTCTGCATTTTCCATACTAACATTTTATCAATTTTCTTCACAACGACAAATTCAGAGATAATAATATTTGGCATGTATCATTAGACAAGCTTTAGTGATATGTGTAATATCACTCTTCATAAAAATTATTTATCGTTTTTAAGTGATGTATTCGGGCGGCACTTTAAAAGAGTTGTCTCCGTGTCCAATTTTAACACAATTAAACATACAACAAATTATCAAAACAAATCAAAAGAGCTCAAAAATATAGTCTATTTTTAGACGAGGTAATTATTTTTTAGGAATACTCTGAATCTTAATAGTTACAGACAAAATACTAAGACAGAATAAAAACACCAATTTCATAGGTAACGACCCAATATTTACTTACGTGTCATCAAACTGCTCTTCCTCGGCCGGTTGAAACACTTCTTCAATCTCAATTATCTCTTCGATAATCTCCTCCTCTGACTCGCTCTCACTCACTTCACATTCACTTTCTTCACTTTCCTCCACATCTAAACTTTTAACACACGTCAAATCATCGCCCGATTCGTTCTTTTCACTGTCTATGAATCCACTATCACTATTGTCACTAGAGAGTCGTTTCAAACTGTCTTCTTCATTATTTACACGTATTAACGTTCTATTGTCATCGTCGTTTCGCGACACTACGTATCCGCCGAGTAACTCATCGTTGTCAGGCAATGAATCCTCCAGATATTCATCCTCTTCCTCTTCGGATATGAGTGATTCGAATGAAGAATCCACTTCCTCGTCAGTCTGTTGATCTCCATCATCGAAGACGATGTGTTTCCTAAACGTAACTCGTTTTTTCCCGCAGTCTGATCTGTCGTCGTCTGAACAACCCTCTGTGTCAGATTTGGGAGGTTTCAAATTAGATTTCTTTATCAAAGGTGATTCTTCTCTTTGGTTGTTTGTTTCAACTTCTAGTAACTTCTCGAGCTCATCTTTCAGTTCGGTCTTGTACACCTCTATGCCAGCAGTCTTGTCCTCAATCGTTTCGTAAACAGGATCAGTTCTCTTCTCGCTCTTGCTGTCAGCGGCCCCCATCTGCCTGTCAATCTCGTCGATAGTGCAGTCTATGCTCCTCGCGATCTCGCGGAGCAATGCCTCTGCATGTCGTTTCTCGTCAAGCGCAGAATCGTTAACATACACGAGCGACACGTGTTTATCTGACGGCTTGGTGTATTTTTGCAGGACTAACGCCTTTACAAACTCCGCCGGATCACTGTCCGCGTGCGTCTGAATCTCCACAGTATTTTTGGGCGCAGCGTCATCGATGGGCGCTACAGATCTGCTGCGCTGCAAATTTATGTGCGTCTCTTTCGGCGGACTCACGCGACAGGACTCGGATCGTCGCTTTTTGTTCTTTTTTCTCTTTCCAGCCATCATTTGAAGTATCGCTCCAACGCCAGTTTTCTGACTATAATCTACTTCTGGTATTAGTAAGTTCACTACATCTTTGCGCGTTGCTGGGTTCTCGTTCGTTACATCACTGTCGTTGCCGCGCGCGTGCGGCTGCTCGGGGGCGTTCGGTGCCCGTCGGGAGTCATCGGGCGGCCCGACCTCGGCCTTCCCGCTCCTCCGCTTGAAGAAATTAAACATGGCTCCCGGCTTCAGTTACTGAAATGCGTCCACCATGTCTTCATTGCCCGGCGCTGACGATACAACTGTCGTAAAAATAAACTTTCTAAGGACGGTTTTATTTTCTCCAGTTGACATTTAACGGCGTTTTGTTTTGTTTTTGGACTTCGGAGCATTTGTTTGTTTGTTTTAGGTGGGACTATAATTAATTCGAGAATGCTCTATGATTTATAGAACGAACAAGTTGGCGAAGTAAACAAATAGGCTTGTAATTATTACAACATTATGATTGATATAGAACAGTTTATTCAGAATCTCATGTTATGTTTTGGTTAGTAGGTTACGCCCAGAGAGCAGAAATTTCGCTTGAAAGCAATAATTTTTATTGTTAAAAATATTGTACATTACTTTTACTGTCAGGTAATTTGCATAGTAAGTAATTTAAATGTCTTCAATGATCACTTGGTTGATTGATATAAACCAAATTATTCTTGTTTGCAATAATAAAATAAGGTACTTACTTAATTTTTATTTGCGATTTTTTTATCATACTTAAGTACCTTTATGTATACATATAACTACCAAAACTAATGTGTTTTTGTGTAATTTTTTATGATCGTATTTATCATAGACATTATCTCGGTCATTTAGGGACACCACACATTAAATCGCTGTTTGAATTATGACAATTTCACAATGTATTTATAAATGAAGCTATATTTAATATCTGCGAAACATAACTCTTGTGTGTAATAAATTAGCACCAGCGGTGTAAATAAATGCAACGAATGATATGCCAAATTACTAAATGATCTCGTGGATGTTGGCATGACATTTAAAAGCAGAATGAAAGCGAAAATATGGCAGACAGGTAACTGCTTATTGGAACAACCTTCACCTAAGCCAGCTGAAAAGGTTATCTCTTTGAGGCACTTGCCGCAAATTGTTAAGCTCTCTTCAAACGTGCAAACTTGTATACGCGTCGCAAACGCTTGAGGTAGTTCTCTCTGATTTCTTAAAGGGAAGTAATTAATTAGGAATCCATGTAATTATTTGTTCAGTAACAAAATGGTAAGCCCAAAAATCATTTGGGCAGTAAATAAATATTTAGTCAGCAATATAATTGGTAGATAAACAATTATTTGGTCAGCAGAATAATTAATTGGGCAGCAAGATAATTATTTTAACAGCAAAATAATTAATTGGGCAGCAATATATTATGTTACCGGAAATGTATAAATGTAGGAAAAAGATCAAGATTCAATTCCTAGGTGTTCTGATGGATATTAGGTTAAGGTAATTTTTTATGACCCTTCAAAACAATATTTGTGTCATCAAAACATAAATTAAACAATTTATTTATTTATGCCCCATATACCTAATGCCTCGTCCGCACTCTCGGCACTTGCCGTAAGCGTTTGCGGCAAATTCTCTTTAACCTGTGACAAAAAACCGACGCTCAACGGATCGGCCGCAGGCGCTTGCAATAAAACACAAACCACAGCAGACTCACTAAAGTGCCTTGTTGAGGTTTGGCAAGCGTGTGGACGCAGCATAAGGTGTTTCTCAAAGTCGAAAGGTCCTGTCCAACCACAGTTAAATCCTAAACCTTTATTATGCTGGTGAAATTGACGAGAATGCGTATTTTAGTGAATAGTGATTCAGTTAGCATAGGTGTGGAAGTCAAACCGTAAATATTATTAGCGCTGGCATTTTGACAATTATTACTCAAAACTTGTGTCCTCCAGTATTTTTGTGTTTCCAAAAAAAATTGTGAAGGTCAGTCGGGAATGAGGCGTCGAAGCGATAGATTATTCTATAATTGTTAGTCAGCAACAACAACAGACCAGTGTTTCTCCCTAGGGTTTTGTTGATAGTAAGCAGACGTTTTTCTTCATACATATATCACAAGCGCCCCTATGGACTCTATCATCTATCTGAAATGGCCTGTTTAAATTGATAAGTGCGCGCTGATAACTGTAACACAGTCCTAGACTATTACAGTTGTTAACGTAATAAATGTTATATTTAAAATCGTCATTGTTATGAAATAATAATAATTATTATTATTTATTATTATCGGCAACTAGTAAAGGTGTATCTGGCAATTTATATTTTACTAAGTCGCATACAACAAACGCAGCTTTGATATATTACCTCTATTTTTAAATCCTACTATTGTTTACTATTAGGGAGTAATTTTAAACAGGTACGCGCTTGATTTGGCTGTCACCTTTGATTTGTGCGGGGCAATAACATTGGATCAATTTTATTTATAGCAGACAATTCTGTGTTTTTCTTTTGTTTATGATTTTATTGTCTTTGTTGTTAATGTTTAACTTTAACCCAACAATATCCAATAGATGAGCGTGGCGTCGTGGGCACTCATGAGCAACGGTCTATACTTACTCCTCATATTGGGTCCTTACCTATGAAATTGGTGTTTTTATTCTGTCTTAGCAATTTGTCCGTAACTATTAAGTTTCAGAACTTTCTTATAAAATAATTGCCTCTTCTAAAAATAGATATTTGAGCTCGTATTATTTAATTTGATAATTTTTTGTAAGTTTAATTGTGTTAAAATTAGACACAAAGACAATTATTTTTAACTGCCTCCCGAATAGATCATTTGATTTGCATTAACATAAAAACGATGAATAATTTTTATCAAGCGTGTTCACACACATATTGCTAAAGCTTGTCTAATGATACATGCCAAATATTATAATCTCTGGATTTGTCGTTGTGAAGAAAACTGATAAAATGTTAGTATGTAAAATGCATCCTCAAAATCTCCATACAAAACACCAATTTCATAGGTAAGGACCTAATATGTTGAAGAACTCCATGGTTTGTATGCCGATTTTCAATGGCGTCCTCTTCTAGAGGTTCCAGGTCCCGATGAGAGAGTCCCAATGGGGTTAGTGTTTATGTGACGAATACAGGCGTTCGTGCCAGTATAGGATCATTGATGTATATTTTTCCGTCCTGTAGAATCCACAACACAAGCTATTTGGGCTATTTGGTAGAATGAATGAACGAATTGAATGTCGTAAGTTGTTCATTTGTTACTAGCGACCCTCGCCGGCTTCACACGGGTCCAATATTGATACTTTATACAATATGGGGAAGTACGGAGAAAATGTCTATAGGGCGCGCATTAGCGAGGCAATATGACGCAAATTTTAAATTTGGTGCGCTTAAGGCCCGGCGCACATTATCGGCTTCGGCAAGGCTCAGGATTTTAGGTGATAAATAGCATCATATATTTATGATGCGTCATATTGCCTCGCTAATGCGCGCCCTATAGACATTGTAGAAATGTCCATGATATATGGCCGTAGTAACAAAAATACCGTTTCGGTATGCTTGAGGTTGCTGCATCGGCAGCCTTGAGGTTGCTTCGGGATACTTCGGCATCTGTACGCTGCCGCCGCGCCAAGGCCACACTCGGGGGTAGTTTGGACGGTACGGCATGCTTAAGGACGCTTCGGCATCCCTAAGGACGTTGCAGCATGCCAAACATAGTTGCCGACAGTGTGCTTGCATGTAGGGATGCCGAAGGATTCCTTTCCTTGCCGATAATGTGCACCGCCGGGGCTAAGGGGTCTACTCACGTCCCTAAAATCAGAGGCAAAATAGGGCCAACATCGGGGCATTGGTGGGGAATGCCCTAAATCGCCTCCTAGACCTTTTTTTTCGAGCCTCTGAAGGAGGACATTTTACCTTCTCATGCTGGAGAAGGAGGTAGTGAATCCCTCATTGGATACCCGCCAGCCGGCCGAGGGTTATGTCGGACTCCTACCGACTAAACACCACCCTTGCTTTAAGCCGTTTTACGAGCCTTGGTAAAGCATAACCTGAATGCGCCCCCTCCCTCAGGAAAGAGAGAGGTGCGGCGCTGCGCTAGCTACTTACTAGGGCATGTGCGCCAGATATACGATCGAAACCAAAGTGGGCCGATCGTATCGGATATGTGAGTTGTACGTGCGAGCAGAAGGCCACGCGTACAGGGCGGGAGGGAGCTACGGCGCGGATGCCGCAGCTTGCAGGGCCTCTAAGGCCCGCGACAAGGGATTGGGAGCGTCTGTGAAGACGTGTCGGGGTCTGCGGTACTTGGGCTACTTACTAGGGCTTGGAGGGCATGTTAAAATAAAACAAAAGAAACAAGATTTTCTGTATATCGTCTTGTTTCGCTTCATAGGCTATGCCTGCAGAAGCATTATCCATACTAATATTAGGTCCTTACATATGAGATTTTGGGGAACTCTGCATTTTCCATACTAACATGTTTTCAGTTTTCTTCACAACGACAAATCCAAAGATAATATTATTTGGCATGTATCATTAGACAAGCTTTAGCTATATGTGTGATATCACACTTCTTAAAAATTATTTATCGTTTTAATGTGAATGCAAATAAAATTATGTATTCGGAAGGCACTGAAAAGGAGTTGTCTCCGTGTCCAATTTTAACACAATAAAACTTACAACAAATTATCAAAACAAATCAAAAGAGTTCGAAAACATGGTCTATTTTTAGAGGAGGTAATTATTTTTTAAGAATACTCTGAAACTTAATAGTTACGAACAAAATACTAAGAGAGAAGAAAAATACCAATTTCATAGGTAAGGACCCAATATTATAAATGCAAAAGTAACTGTCTCTGTCTGTCTGTCTAAAGGTCTCGCTTTCACGTAATAGAAATTTGGTACACAGATAGTCTAGAGCCCGAGAAAGGACATAGGCTACTTTTTATCCCGATATTCCAATGGGAACGGGTACCGCGCGGGTAACCACGGAAAGCCATTAGTGAGTAATATTTTTCAGAAGTTTACGCATGTTTTCATATATTATCATCTTGATTTAGGCGCACTAGCTTAGGCTTCCACCATCTTGACAACGTCCATTACTATGACGTCAATCCACATCCTGCTTCGGATATTTTTCTCTTTACGACCGACAAAATTATCTTGGCAGTAAACCACGACTCTAATTCGTAGGCGATAAAGTATAATATGACTGTTTACGGCTGCATAAATAAAGAGAGTGGTCATAAATTTTTCTTTTTGTTAATTTTGACGATATTTCTGAATGAAAGAGTATTTTGATTACAGACACGACAGACAATGTGACAAACTAGCTTTGTTACAAAAAAATGCGTTATGGTGTTCGCTCATTCATAAGCTCGTAGTCCGTAGATAACAAATATACTTTACATCTCTCATGTTCGGTAAGTAGGTCCTTAATACCCCCAGATGCGGGTTGTAAGTGATCAATTACCGCCTTAGGTTAATAATGTAGCTAGAAACACCCTAGGGCGGTAAGTAATTAAAAAAAAAAACTCTTTCAAAAAGTTCGCGTACATCTAACCATCTTACTGGCACTAGACATCATGCATTCAGCCCAATGACAAAAGAGGTCGCTTCGCTATTTTCATCAATTTTGAATATCGAACGGCGAAGCTAAATTTAGTTCTTGAAAATAAATTTATTTATTCTTGTGACAAAAGAGGTCGCTTCGCTATTTTCATCAATTTTGAATATCGAACGGCGAAGCTAAATTTAGTTCTTGAAAATAAATTTATTTATTCTTGTAATGCCTTTTTTTCTACTTACCTCACAATCGAGATGTAAAGCAGAGTAGTTAGCTCGGGTGTAAGCATCAATTGCACCCTCGAACTATAAGCGCCCTCGCTGCGCTCGTGCGCCTAAATATCTCGGGCTGCAATTGATGCCTTACAGCCCTTGGCTACTAATCTACTATTTTCAACACACTTGCTCGTAATGTGAGCTTTATTCCCGGGTTCTTAGGCACATAATGCGATAAATTAAACACACGTGCGGTAAAAAATATTTCACTCTATTACCGCTCAATTTTGCGTGCGTAATATTTTGTAAGCCAGTAAAGTTAACTACCTTAGACCATTTACCTATTTCTTGCTCATTTCATAAATTTCATCCTTGCACCTCTCCCTTTCCTGAGGGAGGGGGCGCCATTCAGGTTATACTTTACCAAAGCTCTAAGTGGCCTAAAGCAAGGTGGTGTTTAGTCGGTAGGAGTCCGACATAACCCCCGGCCGGCCGGTGGGTATCCAATGAGGGATTCACCACCTCCTTCTCCCGCATGGGAAGGTAAAGAGTCCTCCTTCAGAGGCTCGAAAAAAAAATATTCATCCATTTTACAAATTACGCGAATAACGTGAACTAGAGAACTGCAAAGCGTAATAAAATAACTATTATATAATTAATGGGAAGTAGTTAATTGGGCAGTCTTTTAATTATCTGGTCACCAACAAAATGGTCAGCCAAAAAATCATTTGGGCAGCAAACAAATATGTTTATTGTCAGCAATACAATTATTTGGGCGGGAAAATAATTATATGGTCAGCAATATAATAGTTTAATCAGCAGAATAATTAATTGGTCAGCAGAATAATTAGTTGGCAGCAAGATCATTATTTGGGCAGCAAAATCATTATTTGGGCAGCAAAATAATAAAGTTGAGCTTCAAAATAATAATTCGAGCAACAATAAAAATGTTACCGGAAATGTATATAACCTAGGAAAAGGATCAATAAAGGATCAATTTCTAGGAAATGTGTTCTGATAGATAAAAGGTTAGGGTTATTTTTTATGACCCTTAAAAACTATTTGTGTCATCAAAACATATATTAAGCAATTTGGCAGCAGAGAAACGATTTGAGTTGCTGCCCAATTAGTTATTTGCTGAAAAAATTAGAAATAGCTGCTGCCCGTAAGTTGCTGCTTAATTAGTTATTTTGCTGACCTATTTTAATTTTTTCTCATGACCAAAATTCCAATATTCTGCTAACCGTTTAAATTACACCCTATAACTAATTATGTTTACTAAAACAACGGGCTATTTCGATTACGTTCCTTGCTGACAGGTATAATATTAAAAATTGTAAGACGGATTACATAAACATGAAACTAAATAGCTTAACTCGCGATAAATTGCTTTAAAATATTTGTTCCATAGATAAACGTATTAATAGTAAACATACTTCATATTACAATATGAAAATCACGTAAACAGCATGAAAACTACACACGTTATTATCCCAAAAACATTTAAGCCGATGAGTAACTCGTAGATAGACTAATAATAAACCTTTGACCGCATCTTAAAGAAACGTCCAATAATTTGAAATTGTAGTGTCGTCAGTGATCACCAACTTATACATCCCACAGCTGGGCAAAGGCCTTCCTTCTTCCTACAAAGAAAACACATGACTATTGGCCTTCACATCACGCTGGCCCAATGCCGATTGGTGGGTAGAAACGGATGCAACGACAACACGAAAACTCGAGATCACAAAATTTTTATCACCCATCCAAGCACTGACCACGGCGATAGCAGCTTTGTTTTCAATATAGAAAAACGAAGATTCGAAGCACTATGCCTACAAGCTCCTGAATTGTATGTACAGAATGATACATGTAATAAAATCCATACTAATAATTATAAATGCGCTTGTGTGTCTGTCTCGCTTTCACGTCAAAACTACTGGACCAATTTAACCGAAATTTGCTACACAGATAGTCTAGAGCCTGAGAAAGGACACAGGCTACCGTTTATCCCGATATTCCGGGTGCCATACGGGTGAATGTAAAAAAAATATTTTTAGAGTAACTTTTTAATATTTACCACCCTGGCTAGTTTAGATATGACATATATGTTCTATAGTTTGAATTATTTTTAAATATAATTATGTCATTACTTTGTTTACTGTCTATCTGTCTGTCGCATTATACCACTGTGTGAACTCTTAAGAGTATTTTTCTCACAAAATCCTTACAAAATTTAAATATCGCCTCACAGAAAAATTTAAAAATAATTTATGCCACTATGAACTTTGCTTCTAATAATAGAGTAGGAGTAAATATTCAATTCTACCAATTGAGGCTACTGTTCCAATTTGAAAAAATATTTCAGTGTTGAATAGCCTATTTATTGAGAAAGGCTATAGGCTACCACCACACTATCTCAAAGTAACTATTCTATGCGGACGAAGTCGCGGACAAAAAACAAGTAGCAAATATATTGACAGCGTAAAATAAATATTTTATTGTCAAGCAATGAGAGAATGAATTGAAATATGTTATCAAACGTCTAGTTGTTGGATCGCACCCAAGTCTCAGAATGGATCATTTATGTAGTTTCTGTTCAGCGTCATAATAGGGCACTGGATCACTTAATTTAACATTATTATTGTTAGCGACCGGTATCAATAAACCCCAAATTCGCAATATGTCATAATTTATACTCAATATGTAAATGGGCCAGTTTTTTGATCAGTAGTAAATTTAACGTAATGGTTAAAATCATGACAAAAAGCGGCAATGATAATAGGTATTTTTTAACCGCCTCAGTAGACATAGCACGGGTCGGAGAGAAAAAGTCCCCGGAGACAAAATTACTCATTGCCTCTCGCTTACGCGCGAACGAAGAAGCAAGAGGCAATGACGATTTTTGTCTCTGGGGAGCTTTTCTCTCCGGCCCGTGCTAGGCCTTCTGGTCTAGTGGTTCACACCGGGTGTTAATAGGGAGGTCCAGGTTCGATTCCCCATGGGGGAAGAAGTTTTTCTGCTCGGTTTGGTTGGTGGTAGGGCCTCTTTGCCTGCCTGGCTAACTATCACCGTCTTACCTAAATTATTCGCCATAATTGTTAGAAATATTATGATTGTATGTATTCTTATTAATAGCAACACTGAATTTATACTCTGTGGTTTTGTTCTCCCCTTGTCTTCCGCTCGTACCGCCGACATAGCACGCATTTATTTCTAATCTCTAAATTATGTATTGATTGAAGTAATAATTATCTAATAACGAATATATGAGTTTCATTTCGTCACAAAGTGTTTTGCGCTAATTTCGCTGCTGCATCAGGTTCACACGAACACATCGCCGACCACTCTGCACAATAGGTTATGGGCCCAGCGAAAAACATAGGAAACGTGACGATCGCCGTCTGAAAAGCCTTAAGTAAGCATTACTATATTTATATTAATTATTATAACTAAAATACAATGGCCAACGCATCTTTAAGTACCAATGGTGGGAATATCCAGATTGAGAAACTTGACGGTGTGTCAAATTATTCCACGTGGAAATTTGCAATGCGTATGGCACTTACTTTGGAGAATTTATGGCTTGCTATAGAAGGGAAAGAAACGGATAACAGCAAGATTGAGAAGGCACTTGCTCGTTTATGTTTATCAATAAAGCCGGCGTTGTATCAACACGTGTATTCGTCAAAGACTGCCAAGGAGGCATGGGATAAATTAAGTCTTATATTTGAAGATAAAGGACTTCATAGGCGAGTTATTTTGCTCAGACAGCTTCATCATATGAATTATCAAGATTTCAGCAGTATGACTGAATATATCAATGGTATAATGACTATTGTGCAACAACTTACAGACATAGGGAGGAATATTGATGATGCTGAGGTTGCTGAAATTATGTTAATAGGTCTACCACAAGAATATGATGCTCTAGTCTCAGGACTGGGTCTAACCAGTACCTTAACGAGTGAGCTAGTGCGCACCAGACTGTTACAAGAGGAATTTAGAAGAAGTTCATCCAACACAAGTGACTCGGCTTTTGCTGTGAACACCAAGAGGAATGTTACATGTCATTTTTGCAAGAAACCCGGACACCTAAAGTCACAATGTTACAAACTACAGAACAAGAAGAACATCAATAAGAAAAAGGCTGACTTTGGGGAACGCCCTCAACAAACAATGTTGGCTTCTGGTTTGATTGCCAACATTTCTAGCAATGACTGGATTGTGGACTCTGGTTGTTCGTCACATATGTCTAATTCAAAGAAGTGGATGACAAACTTTGAAGATAGTGATAGTGTTAAGATTGCTATTGCTAATAATGAGAAATTAACTAGTACAGGTCTTGGTAATGTTTGTCTTAGTGTTAATGGTAGTCAATGGAATGTGTCAAATACATTGTATGTGCCACAATTGTCAGCAAATCTCTTGTCGGTGAGTAAATTGGTCGAGCGAGGAATGGTCGTTGTTTTTAATGGGGATGGATGCTTAATTTATAAGAAATGTATTATAAAAGGTAAACCTAGTCTGTCTGCGAAGTGTGACAAAGGTATTTATAAACTGGATAATGTATCTACTCAGGAGTATTCTTCGGCACTCCTACATTTAGTGCAGGAGGCTGAGAGTGCAAGGTCTGCTGTATGTTTATCTGAGGAAGTATGGCATAGACGGTTAGGACATCTTAGCTCAAAAGGAATGCAAACCTTAAAAAATAAAAATGCTAATCATGGTGTAGTGTTTCAGAATAAGCAGCAATCTCCATGCATAGCATGCATTGAGGGGAAGCAAACAGCTAAGGCTTTTCCTAAGGGAGAGGCAAGGAGAGCGAGCCAACTTCTGGAGGTTGTACACTCTGACGTGTGCGGACCTATGCGGAACTGCAGCTGGGGAGGAGCTAGATACTTATTGACCTTCACAGATGACTTCTCGAGGAAATCATTTGGATATTTATTGAAGAATAAAAGTGAGGTAATGTCTTGTTTTATTAAATTTAGAACCCTTGTAGAGAAGCAGACTGGTTACCAGATAAAATGCCTGAGAACTGATAATGGTGGTGAATTTTGCAGTAGTAAATTTGAATGGTACCTTACACATGCAGGAATTGTACATCAGACAACAGTACCTTACTGTCCGGCTCAAAATGGAGTTGCGGAACGTCTGAATAGAGTAGTTATGGAGAAGGCAAGGTGCATGTTGAGGCAAGCAGGGCTTTGCAGTCGTTTTTGGGGAGAAGCTGTAATAACAGCTTTGTATTTGAAAAATAGAAGTCCCACAGCGGCTTTAGCAGGCCGGCTTCCTGAAGCAATCTGGACTGGCAAAGATGTTAGTCTCAAACACCTACGTGTTTATGGTTGCTTAGCATACTCCTTATTACATAAGCCTGCTGTTTCAAAACTAGATTCAAAGTCTAAGTTGTGTATTTTTGTAGGGTATAGCGAAACTTCCAAAGGTTACAGGCTGATTGAGCCATCAAACCCAAGTAAGATAATTATTGAGTGAAATATAATATTCTTGGAAGACAAATTTTATAAAGATGTTAAGAATATTTTATCTTCTGACCATAATAATAATAATAGTTATGAATTTAATCCAGAAATATTATGCAATGACATAGGTTATAATAATAAATTAAACTGTGATATTAATGATTGTAATGGGAATATCTCTGTGAGCAATGCCACTGATTCTAGTCAAAATGAATGCAATAATGAGATTTTTAATTTGAATGAAAATTATAATTTACAATCTAACAATGAATTAAATGATGGATTAAATAATAAGCTGATAAATTTGCGGAGCAATAATGTGGGTTCTCACAATGAAATGAACAAAGAGCCATCACATTGTGATGTTGGTGATGAGTTTTACTCTCCAGTTTCAGATGTCTTCGGGTCTGATGAGCACTGTGGCAGTGACTCTAGCTTGGACGTGAGGTCAGGTGCAGATTGCAGCCTGGACTATATTCCGTCAGAGGGAGAGGTGTCATCTACAGATGAGGAGACTGTGAGTCGTCCGGGGGCTTCCGTGACCGTACGCAGCAATCCTGTTAGGAGTACGCGTGGTATACCACCGGCTCGGTATGTAGACAATTCTTTGTTGTCGGTAGGACATTTTGAACAATGTTCTATTTTAAATGAGCCACAAACATATGAAGAAGCAATGTCTTCCTCTGATTCTTTGTCATGGAAGGAGTCCATGGACAGGGAGTATAACTCCATGTTGAGTAACAGTGTATGGCAATTGGTTGATAGGCCAAAAGATTCTAATGTAATAAAATGTTAATGGATTTACAAAGTAAAAGGTGATTCTTCAGGTAAACCAAACAAGTATAAAGCGAGACTGGTAGCTCGTGGTTTTACTCAGGAACATGGGATAGATTACAATGATACTTTCTCACCCGTTGTTCGACATTCCACTTTACGTATATTATTTTCTCTAGCTTTGCAATATAATTTATTCATTGAGCACATGGACGTTGCGACTGCATTTTTAAATGGTAACTTAAATGAATGTATCTATATGGAACAACCCACTGGATATGTAAAAGATAATAACAAGGTGTGCAAGCTGAATAAAAGTATTTATGGGTTGAAACAGGCGAGTAGGATATGGAATGAGAGAGTTAATGAGTTTATGAAAAAGCATGAGTTTTTACAGAGTAAATGTGAACCGTGTGTCTATTACAAGAGGAGTGCATGTGAATACACAATTGTGGCATTATATGTTGATGACTTTTATGTATTTACAAATTGTGAAAATAGGAAATTTTATAATTTGTTAAAATTAGAGTTTGATGTTAATCATCTTGGATTGTTAAAAAGTTGTTTAGGCATGAGTGTAACTAGAACTGATAATGTTATAATTTTAGATCAATCCGATTATATAAGAAAACTTCTAATGACTTTTGGTATGTCACAATGTAAGACTGTATCCACACCAATGGCTCTAAATTGTAAATTGGATTCAAAATCTGAACAGAGCATTGATGATAATGTGTACCCATATAGACAGCTAATGGGTAGTCTTATGTACTTGTCTGTATGCACAAGGCCAGATATTTCGTTTGTCTGCAGCCAGCTAAGCCAGCATGTTACAAACTTTAATAAAGATCACTGGATAGCTGCTAAGCGAGTACTGAGATATTTATCAGGTACTATTAACTATGGATTGCATTTCTATAAGGGTGACAAATTGAATGTCAAGGCCTATGCAGATGCAGACTGGGCAAATGATCCTACAGATCGTAAGTCGTATACAGGTTTTCTGGTAAAACTAGGCAATAATACTGTAAGCTGGGAAGCAAGAAAACAGCGTTGTGTAGCACTTTCCAGTACAGAGGCTGAGTATTTAGCCATGTCAGATGTATGTAAAGAGCTGTGCTTCATTAAGAATTTTCTATCTGAACTTAATGAAATGCAGATTAATATGATTGTGTATAACGATAATCAGAGTGCACAGAAACTGTTACAATTAAAAGAATATTCACATAGAAGAACCAAACATATTGATTTGCGTTATCATTTTATTAAAGACTTAGTACAGAAACAGTATGTAGACATTATGTACTTATCTACCCAGAATATGCCAGCAGATCTACTTACTAAACCTGTATCACGTGTCAAGCATTATAGTTTTATTGATGATATGAATGTAAAACCTTTAAAGCATTGTGTTGCTTAGTGTTTATTATTTTATTAGGCATCTTGTTGCATTTTGTGTTCAGAGCATTGTGTTGCATAATATTTTATTATATTAGGCATCTTGTTGCATTTTGTTTTATTGGAAATGTATAAATATAGTATTTTGATACATAATAATGTTTGCATTGTGTAATGTTTAATTGATTTGTGATTGATTAATAAGAATAAGGGGAAGTGTTAGAAATATTATGATTGTATGTATTCTTATTAATAGCAACACTGAATTTATACTCTGTGGTTTTGTTCTCCCCTTGTCTTCCGCTCGTACCGCCGACATAGCACGCATTTATTTCTAATCTCTAAATTATGTATTGATTGAAGTAATAATTATCTAATAACGAATATATGAGTTTCATTTCGTCACAAAGTGTTTTGCGCTAATTTCGCTGCTGCATCAGGTTCACACGAACACATCGCCGACCACTCTGCACAATTATAATAACAATGGTTTAAGCATTGTTGTGTTCCGGCAAGGATGTTATTGAGGATAACAGGTGAAGCTCGCTTCCACCTTAGGCCTTATCATCACTTACCATCAGGTGAGATTAAGGCTTAGAGATTACATGTCATTTGTAAAAAAAAGATACCAAAATCCCCTCCACCTCAGCTCAACCTGCGGCTTTAACAATGAAAACAATGACATGACATTTGCGAAGCAATATACATCATCTGTAACAATCATACAGCATTTTTAAAATATTCTGAACTGCTTTGGGATTTGGGAAAATTGTTATAAAGTACGATCGATCTTATTTGTAGGGCTTTTTAATAGACCCCTATGGGACCATTCAAGGTGCAAGTACTAGAAATGACAGAAATCACAAAAAAATGTGTTGGTATAGACGGCCTGCCTTCAAGAAGCAATCTTTTATTCTCGCCGTTTCCTCGAACAAAGCTGAACCAGCCACATCACCGATAGTCTAATGCTTACAGTCCCGCACAATTGTATTTTCTTTATAATTTTTTTTAAATTGGTTTTACTTCATATTTCATCAGGCCGCTATGTTGCCTGGAAGTCCGGATCACAGTCTCTGCGTTTTGTAAATTACATCCAGAGCTCAGTAATTCTCCATATTTTCCATTAGCGTTGGCACTACACCAAGAATATCTTATGTTTGCAGTATTATTTGATTGATGTACTGAATCAGATTGTTCGTTTTCAAGAGGCGTCGAGCTTGGAGCTCGCCCTTGAGATGTATATCGGAATACGTGAAGATTGTTGATTGAGAATCTAACTAATACAGTATTTATTACAAACATAACAACAATATCATCCCTGTTACATGGGGCCTTTTTAAGTAATCCCCCTTTTTAAGTAATACTTCTTCGAAGATACGGCTGTAATGGTGTTATGGTATCAAAATATTTTTCTTTTTAAACTACCTATTTATTTCTAATAATAGAGTTTTATAAAACAAACCCCTCGTCTACGAGTTGACTGACTGAAATCAGCCGAGACACAATTGATTTCTGTGTCTACAAACGTCAGAAATTAATGCAGTGGAACGAAAACCAATATAGGTTTGACTTTACACAGTCATTCAACCCTCGGTATTTAATGGAAAGAAATAAAATTAGTTATTATAGTACAAACACGAAGTAAGTATAAGTGTAGGCGAATTAAGTTACAAAGAAAGCAAAGTCTAAGATAAAAGCTGTTGCTATTTACATGGCTTTATTTTTAGCACTTCTTTAAATACCACAATACTTTCTAGAAGTTTATCTATTAACATTCACCGTAAAGTCACATCCTGCGCCTGCTCCACATCAAAAGGTTAAAAGGAAATGAATCTATATTGGAGAAGAACAGGAATCACACAGGAAGTTTTATTTTCACAGGAATAGAGATCATTATCGGTTGATAGTTGTTCATTCTTGGTAGGAAGCGTGTCTTCGTGTGAAGGATATTCGATTTTAGCTGTTCCGGTGAAAGTGATTTTTTTAACTAGTAATAAGGGCCAGTTTTTTGGTCAATATTTTAACTATTATGTTTACCTAACTACGAATAAAAAATTGGCTCGAGGATCAATGCTTTTTCGTATTCATATTTTTTTATCCAAATTAAGCAATTACTTAATTGTTTGAATTACGGCTGTTGGACGGAAAACCTTATTCATAAACTATATTTACTTTCATCTACTTTATACATGTTTATTAAAAAAAAATACTAGGTGGCTAGGTAGTTACAATCTGATTGATGTAAGTTTCAAAGCATTTAACAAAAAAATAACAAATCTTAGTTCAATAGTGATAAAATCATGCTTGAAATATAATATTCCAATAATATATGTATATTTATGTAGAGCCTACTTATCACAGTAAACGAAAGTAACGGACAATCAGGTTTAATACTGGGTCATAGGTGTCCACTCTAATATGATAAAAATGACAACTTGGCAGCGATAGTCGAGTTGGCAAAGACGATACTAGTAGTAGAGATCGCAGGTTCGACTCTCGCCTGTGCCACTGAATATTTATATGTATTTATGAATTAAATATAATAATATATTTATCCGTCATCTAGTGTCCGTAACACAAGCGGCATTAGTTGCTTAATATGTGGCTAGTTGATAGGTGTGAATGTCTGAAGATATTTCATAAGATTAATAAATGTTAAGCGCCACCTCGGTCTAGTGGTTGAAACCACTGGATGATCGGGAGGCTCGGGGTTCAATTCCCCGCGGAGTCATAGGTGTTTGCCCGGTTTGGTTGGTGATGGGACTTGTCAACCCGCCTGGCTAGCTACTAGTATTGTCGTAATAATAACAAATTTATTAAACTTTGAACGTCCCGTGTTGGTCCGGGACACAAAAAGAATGTACCAACTACTTTTCTAGCCCAGCATGTCGTAAAAGGCGACTAAGGGGTCTGTGATTGTGTACGCGATGAGCTAGCCACTTGTTACAACTCTTTCACGATTTTCCATTTGACCAAACTAATTTTTGTATGGCTAAATGTGGTCTTAAAACAAACAGAGTGCTCCTTGGAGTCTGCCTACTCCTTCGGGTATTGCAGGCGTAATTGTATGTATGTATGAATGAATGGCCACATAAAGAGACACAATATAAACACAATGTTCGCGATGTAGATGACGGGCACATATATTTATTAGATAAATATATATAAATATCCTGAATATATATAAATATCCAAGACTGGAAAACTGGGGATCGAACCCAGGACCTCTCGAAAAGGCGACGCCTTGAGACGGCGCCGGCGTACAGACCACTCGGCCACGGAGGTCGTCACACCTAGACCTCCTCTAATACAGCCAACCTACGAATATCGTCATCCCATCTTGTCACGGGCGTCCCACACTACCTTTGCCGTTTGACACCAGTTCCTCAATTGTTGAGGAATACTGGTGAAGCTCGCTCCCACCTTCGGCCTTATCATCACTTACCATCAGGTGAGGCCATAAGACCCTTTACCATAACCATGAGCTGGCTCGTAAATATGGAAAACAACTTAAGAACAGTTTAGAATGTCACTAGCTTTAGCTTCACTCTTTGACCAATGCATGGCAACAGGCTTGCCCATATACGAAAGCCATGACATTCTACAAAAAAAAATTATCTAATATCGAAACTGTCAGTACCTAGTAACTTGTTTTAGTTACCTAATTTTTATTATATAACTATTTATGACAAAGTTGTTAGACAGATGTAGGTAGACTTGTCTTCATATTACATCTTAGAACTTTTTGTAGTAAGAAAGAGGTTCGTTACGAAACGCAAGTAATTTAACCAGTAACATGACCGAGCTCAGACTCTCGGACCTTTTCCGACATGTAAAAACTATACATAATAAAACTGTAACGGTCGAATATCTATAGATAGAAAAAAATGCAGTCAGGGAATGTAAAAAGAGCGAAAATATTGGATCCTTACCTATGAAATTGGTGTTTTTTTTCTCTCTTAGTATTTTGTCTGTAACTATTAAGATTCAGAGTATTCCTAAAAAATAATTACCTCGTCTAAAAATAGACTATATTTTTGAGCTCTTTTGATTTGTTTTGATAATTTGTTGTAAGTTTAATTGTGTTAAAATTGGACACGGAAACAACTCTTTTTAAGTGCCTTCCGAATACATCATTTTATTTGCATTCACTTAAAAACGATAAACAATTTTTATGAAGTGTGATATTACATATATTACTAAAGCTTGTCTAATGATAGATAGATAGATAGATATTATTACCTTTGGATTTGTCGTTGTGAAGATAACTGAAAAAATTTTAGTATGGAAAATGCAGAATTCCCCAAAATCTCCATACAAAACACCAATTTCATAGGTAAGGACCTAATACCAAAAAAACATTTTTTAATTTCTTTGTCTGTTCGTACGGTCTGATCTCCGAAATGGCTGGACCGATTTCAATGAAATTTCCATGGCAATATCTTATATCTCTGTCAACATCTTAGATACTTTTTGTTCCGGAAAATTAAAGGGTTCCCGCGGGATACTTAAAAAACCATAGTAACCGCGGACGAAGTCCTTGGATAGGTCCTTGGAAGGTTTGGAATCCGTACCTGTCCGGAAATACCGCAGGCGACGATGCGTTTCACAGTTTGGGTTGTGCGAGGCAGAAAGTTCCTAAAAATGAACTGTGGAAAACAAGTGACCATCTAAGTGATGGGTGAAAGTCTTGTCGCGTTGATCGATGGCGGAATGTGGTAGGAATTAAACCGAACAATTCCTCGGAACACTCCCCTTGCGATAGAAAATGCATAACCAGGCTACATCCTTACGCAAACGCCAAAGGTTCAAGCCGATTTGAATTAACCTGGCAGTCACCGACATCGCTATAAAACTTTTTATATTTTCGTAGTTTTAGCTTTTTAATTTAGAAAGAAAGAAACTGAAGAACTTCTTTACTTTGTTTCTGTGTTTTTATTGCAATAAAGAATTTTATCTATCTATCTATCTAAAGAAAGAAAAATAGTAATAGCAATAGTTTTATTTAGTGTGTGTGAATATTAAAGGTTATTTATTGAAAACCCCCCGCAGCCACGCATAACAATTTTCAAATCAGGCCATGTTCTAACAATGTACACAACAAATGCCAACAACAGTCAAATCTGTAACATTGTTTATTCCAAATGTCTAGTGAACGTGCAGAACAAAGACAACATTTCAAGTAAAAATACCAGTTTGTTTAGAATCAGGCAAGATTTGAGCAGAATATTGAAAACAAAGCTACTAGTCCATGGTCAGGCTTTGGATGGGTGACCAAAATTTTGTAATCTCGAATTCCTCTGCTTTCGGAAGGCACGTGATGCCGATGTGTGGCAATTGCAGCCGTTAGTAATTGTAAACTATTCAAGACCAAGAGTCTCCCAATAATATACTTGTGTAAGTCATAAGTGCAGGTTCGATATCGCGTATTACAGTCCACTTTACTTTCACTTGTAAATCATAGACTATCTTATTCTATAACGGAGACTAAGCGCAGAGCAAAGAACTTGTCTATGCACTAAAAAAATTACTTTAAATTTTTCTAAATTACTCGTAATTTTTGCTTGTATTACACCTTATGGCTGTCTGAAGATTGCGAAGAAACAATATCAATTTATAATTTTGCCTCTTCACTACCGGGAGGCGTTGCTCGAAACGCACGGTACGCGACCATTTTGGTTCTAACGTGTGGGGATGAATTCCCTGACGATGGCGAGCGGTGCGGTGATAAAAAGAAGCTGTTGGCATCATATCAAACAGTTCCTCAGAGCAGACCCCATTGTACAAGCGGTAGAACACACACAAAGATGAAAAATCTCTCCTCTCTATACCCTGGTATCTCACTTAATAAATAAATGAACTACCCACCTCTTTTAAAAAAAGTTAAATGAGAAAAATATTAAAATTACTCTTAAGTCTTTTTTATTCAAAGATTGGTTGATCCGTGTAATGTTTAAATACACATAGGAAGAAACATTGCCTGGTTCTCAAAATCAATACCTATTTGGCTAACCTGTTACCAAAACTGTAAAATTGTGTACTTTCGTGATGATCTGATCTGATTTCTACATTGTCGCGAAACCTCTGTGGTTTATTTCAATGTATTATTTTCAACTTTATGTATTGTTTTGTAAACTATAATAAACGAAAAAACAAAAAAAAAAAACTTACCACAATATATTAGTGTTCCTTCTAATAACATTGGCAACGCAAGACTCGAAAGAAAATTTGCAACGGTTCTATCGTCCGTGACTTTCAAACATCCTACTTATTTAATATTATATTACTCCGCATATCAGAATAAATTGTAAGTAACGGGCGAGTTCTTTGATCCGTAGTAATAGTTAACGTGTTCTTGAGTGGAGACCGCGACTCGGCAAGCGTAGTGTGGGACGCCCTCCGGCGAGATGGAGTGATTATCTGCGAAGCGCTGCAGGCGGATGCTGGATGCAGCAGGCCGGGGATAGGGTAAAATGGCGAAAATTGGGGGAGGCCTATGTCCAGAAGTGGACTTATGTGGGCTGAAGAGAAAATAGTTAACTCAATACTTAAAATCTAGATCAATAGCGTCAATGGGAACGCTAAAATGTATGACGTCAGCATGCAAATTGTTAAATTTGCGATGAAAAATCGAACTAATTTCACGTCATTTTACTAATCCCAGCATCGTGTTGTGGATAAATTGTCTATGATTATTTAAATATAGTAATATTTGTATTTAATATTTAAACCACTATTTCGACCATTGGACCATATTTTAACCTACTGATCAACTTGACCACGGATCTAAAACCCGACCCTTAAGGAGAGAGTAACTAAAAACTTTTTTCGACTCTAAATAATGTTAATTTAGGCATAAATTTGAATGTTAATCCCCCACGCGCTAATTACTGTGCGAGTGTGTCGGTAAGTTATTGGACTGTCAAACCGACAAGAATAATTAATTTCATAGTTACACAACACTCACTATGCGTTTTAAAAAGTTCCGCTGCTTTTTTTAACTTTACTTCTACCTACATAGTTAAATAATCCGGCCAATGAATATTGAAAATACCACAATTATATGCTTTACCTATTTGACAAAAATTTCCATCGAAATGCAATTTCACTAAGGGTCTGTTTTTGGATCCATGGTTAGGTTGACCCATAGATTTAGGATTTTTTCGCTACCCCGAAAATATGCATGAAGCGTGGAAGCGAGAAATCCTAATCATGTTCAAACCGCCCGAAAGAAAAAGAGAAAACGAATAAATGACAGTCATGTCAGCTTTTCGCAAGTAGTTAGAGGCCATAGCGTCCCAAACAAATTTCCCAACAAATTTGACATTTAGCAGCAAATTACACTAAAAATGTTTGGTCAAGTCGCCAAGCCACCTGTGTTTCTTGTACATCCTAAATCTATAATAATAGGTTAAAATGGCGAAACCTTATGATGTCCTGATATGACAGCTTGTCCAATAGCCGAATTTTCAAATAATGTTAAATAATCATACACAATTTAACCACAACACGATGCTGGGATTAGTAAAATGGCGGCTGGCGGCACAGGTGATGTATATTTTCATCGCAAATTTAACAATATGTCAAGCTGACGTCACTCATTTTGGCGTTTCTATTGACGCTATCGGTCTAGATGTTAACTATTGAGTTAACTATTACTACGGATTAAGAAACTCACCCTAACACAGATTATTAATGTTTTTTTTTGTTTGTTTTTTTTAAATAAGTTTCTATTGCCTGTTTCGAACATGTTATCGTTTTAAGCTGAAGGCTCAATAGGCCATTGCTATAATTTAAAAAATATATTAATGTTCGTGTGATATTATCAAGGTTGATGGAACGTAATTTCATCAGTGCAGTTAAAAAGGCACATACTTTTAACTCAGTTAAAAAGGCACATACTTTTAACTCTTTAAAAATGCTTAAAATCAAGTCAGGGGGTTGTAAATAGAAGAACCTTGTTGTGTGACATGCAAACGACATTCACTCTAAAGGTGGTGAAGCGATGCTATGGTCGACTTTACTTAGTCCATACAATATCAATGTATTGTTTACAGCTCAGACCGCCCGTGTGGAACGATGCATTTCCCAATATGCTTTCTACAAAAATGAATTAATTCCAACTGATAGTAAAAGTAGCGTAAAATGCTTTCACTAATATTTAAGTCGTTTTTATGGAATGTTTTAATATTTTTTTAAGGGTGTTATTAAACGATCAGCATAATATTCAAACTTTGGTTAGCAAAAAATACAAAATAACTAATAGGGCAGCAACTTATGGGCAGTAGATATTTCAAATTTGTCAGCAAAATAACTTATTGCGGAGCAAATAAATGTTTTCTCTGCTGCCAAATTGTTCAATATATGTTTTGATGACACAAATATAGTTTTCAAAGGTCATAAAAAATAACCTTAATATACTAAATATCTATCAGAATACATTTCCTAGAAATTGATTCTTGATCTTTCGACTTTCATTGATCCTTTTCCTAGATTGTATACATTTCCGGGAACATATATACTCAAATACCTAATTATTTAGCAGCTGCTAACCAAATAATGATGTTGCTGTCCACACAATTATATTGCTGACAAAATATTTGTTTGCAGCCCTAATGAATTTTCGGCTGACCATTTTGTTGCTGACCAAATAATTAAATGGCTGCCCAATTAATGACTTCCCTTTTATTTGTAAAATAATTACAGCCATTTGCGACATAGCCGTCCTATTTATTGTATTTGTGTTTTTGTTGTTTTTTATTAGTATGATTGCCAGTAACGTAGTTTAATAAATATTTTAATTTATGCCGTAAAGAGGCCGTAAAGAGTACCTAGATGAAGCTTCCGACTACGGAAGAAAAGCAAGACTTATTTTAAAAACCTACAATTATATTAACTAGTCAATGGTCGTCATAGAAACATCTATTGTTTACGAACACCGGTGATCGCAGTGACCCCCAAGGCGTTAAATACATGTCAGTGTTGCCTTCTGCTGATAGTAAAGTAGCAAAAGATTGATTTGAATTATGATAAAAACAAAATTGAAAGTATTTTTTTTTTATTTGACTCGATTTTGACCTTAGTAATATCTACATGCAATCAACGATACAAGCCACTAGCGCAATGTGCTAAAATTAAAATAGATATTCTAATGTTGTTAAAAAACAAACAGGATGCGAATAATGGGTATAATGTTAAATTGTTGGCTGCCTTCCAGCCTACTTTAAACGAAGGCATAAATTAATTATTTTTTAAACCCTAATTAATAGCCGGTCAGCTGTTGTAGTCCAAAAACAAAACAAAAACCGCATATTTCTAAAATTTTAAGTAAAGAAAATAATTATTATACGTACGTATGTATATAACAATCCTTCAGAGCTACAGCCTTTTTACACGGTCACTGTTAACAAAAAAAAACAAAAAAAAGAAAATGTCACATTGCTTTGTTTACGCGCGTGGGCGGGAAAATGTGACAGTATGATCCGCCATTTTCCGGAACACGGTATTTATTAACAAACTTTTTTATTGCGTTCCAATATTTTGCGGGCAATTTGTAAGCTGGGTTTTTATGTTTATTTATTTTGATGTTTATTATGCGCGGCCGCCTGCCCGTTAGTCACGAAGAGACTGGTTCGAGTTACAGAGTTTAAATAGAAACTATTGCTTCGACGGTTTCGGGGCAGTTAGTGAGTCATCTTAGGGATGAATAATAAACCCTGTTTCTCAAGCCTTTTACTTCTCATTATGCCATACTTTGTCTTAAAGCTATTAGACTTAAAAAAAATTATGACAAATTTCATATACCTTCCTACTAAATAAATTCACATCTTTTGAGGTTAATACGAAGCGATCATAAACGGAAGTTAAACGACGAATGACGTCATTCGTCGTCATACATAAAAATTACTTACAATTTTACGCGTTAATAATAACATGTTTACTCACAATTAATTAACTGAACTATAGTCTATCCATTTTGATCTGAGACAAAAGGTAAACAAAGAATTTGTGGTTCTCAAACTTTTTGTCCAATTCTGGGACAAAAAAATATGGGCTCTAATATTTTCTAATAAAATAGGTAAAGGTGAAGCCATATTTATTATCATTATACGAATATCGTTATTGAATATAAACATTATTTATTTTTGAAATGAATTATCTCATGTTTTACACTGTATTATGTATAAAGTGTATTTAAACGCGAGCTATATTGCTTTCATCCAAATGATAATAAATAAGGATGAAAATAAAACAATGAGATAATGTGAGTTCAAAATATTAAGATATTAATAATTGGGTATTAAGATAATGTTAGTTTAGGTATCATGAAAATGTCATGATTTCATCTTCATTTGGAAGTATTTTAAATGCGTTAAAGTTTGAGAACACCATTCGTTTTAGGTATTTTTAATAGCAAATATTAATTTAGTAATCTAAACTTAAATTTAAAAAATATAACATTAATGAAAAAATATCGAAAATTATTGAAGGTGACAAGTAATTGCTTAATTAAATTAATTTAAAAAGTCTTTATCAATAACATATTGGCAAATATCTCAGGCAAATAAACGTGCCTGTAAAATTGTCTATGGAATAAAAGAAGAATTTTAATAAATAGTCGTATATTTTTGACAAAACCATTCGGCAATGAAGTAATGACATCATAAAGAACTCTTTTTATGGTTTGTTTACCTTTTGTCTCAGATCAAAATGGATGGACTATAGCCTTAATATCTCTAGGATCTCGAGCTAGTGCTAGCTGAAACCACTTTTTTAGGATATCCCACGGTTAGCCTTCATTCATAAATAGTGATAGAATGAGAGGGAACACCTACTGATCGAGACACAACACTGCCTCATGCTATTGTATGGGAGTTTGGCATCCATGTCGGAAGAAGGAACCGGGACGATCGGCTCGGCTTTCAATAGATTTTTCGGATTGGAAACATTGGAAGTCGAGAATGTGTTGTAAATATTGGGAATGGATGTTCTAAATTGAAATACAAGCAATGAGTTAATAATGACAAGTCCACTTCACGCTCCCGATACTATCGAAAGGCGATAGATGTGATTGAGATCTGACGAATGGAATTGCATGGTAAAGTAGAGGAGATTCAACAGGCTTATCGTGCCTTCCGAAGCCATAGTCAAATACGCACTAAGCGGTTTCTCTCCCCGTATAACCGACATAACCTAGGTATAACCGACAGCCCCATGTGCAGGGCGTGCATGGAGGCGGAAGAAACGGCTGCACACGTGATCATGGAGTGTCCAGGTGTGGCGGATTACCGGGTAAGACATCTCGGACAGCCGAGCTCACTACCGGAGGTTTTCGGTAAGTTGAAGAACCTGCTGAAGTATCTGGATGAGCTGGGCTGGCGAGAATAGGAGCATCATCAAAGGCGCTTAGACGTCGAGTTGCGGAAATGGCCCGTTTAACCTTATACCTTATACCTCCCCGCAAACTCAAAACCGTCGCTGTCTTCTCGACGTAGCCAAAGTCTTTGATACGGTGTGGCACGACGGCCTTATCTTTAAGCTATACCAGCTCGACATGCCTGATCGACTCTTCAAAACGATCGATGCTTATCTCCGTAATCGCACCTTTCGGTTCAAACACCAACAGTCCCTCTCTACCCCCCGCCCCCTAAGGGCAGGTGTACCCAAAGGCTCAGTCCTATCCCCTATTTTGTACTGGTGTTACACGAACGACATCCCCATTCCCAAAAAAGGCGTCCAACTAGCCCTCTTTGCCGATGACACCGCACTCTACTTCAGGGGCGGTTGTATGAATTCAACTCTTCCCCGGCTTCAGAAAGCCATCCATACGTTAGAAGACTGGTTCCGACGGTGGCGTATTGAGGTGAACGCGGACAAAAGCTCCGCGGTTTGCTTTGACGTGAAACACCGTACTCGAGCCGTTCCCTTCAAGACTTACTCCTTTCGCCTTCAGGGCAAAGCCATTCTATGGCAGCGCTCGGCGAAATGCCTCGGTGACTCTCGACAGAAATCGCAACTTCCGAGAACACGTCAAACGAGTCACCCGCAACGCCTGTCTATATGTCTCGCCTTTACGGTATGTTAGGCAGACATAGCAAAATGTCCCAACGCAACTCTCTATAAAGTTTGTATTAGGCCAGTCATGACCTACGCGAGTCCAGTCTTTGCCCACACACACCCCTCCACTCTCCATCAGTTGCAAGTGGTCCAAAGCTGCCGCAGGGCTACTAACGCCCCGTGATACGTTAGAAATGCTGACCTACACTCCCTGTGTAAACTTAAACCTCCCTACAATGCAACAAAATCTCCTTTCTTGCTCTAAGCGGTTTTTTAAGGCCGCAGAAGAGCACCCCCTCGGCCGGAGCGAAGCGCACTACGAACCCTGCGCTCCCGAAGGTGGGAAAGGTAGAGCCGGTAGAGGTCGCCAACGAGGACATCAAGGAGGACCTGCTCAGCTTGGGCCTCCCTGTTGAGAGTGTACACAAAAGTACACACACCCTAAAACCATAAGCGTTCCCGCTTGCGTTGGTCATTATGACCAACACTCCTAACGCGCAGGACATATTTGAGTCCCGCAACTTGACAGTGTGCGGACTCTCTGGGGTCCGCGTCTAAGCCCCGCGCAAATCGGGCGTCCCCGCTACCAACTGTACGAGCATGCGGCGGCCGGCCCACTGCACGGCCCCTCCCAGGTGCGAAGAGTGCCTCATCCCCCACCCAACAAGGGATTGCTCTCGCACAGTACGCGACAGACCTACCACCTCGTTGCGCTACAAATGGCTTCTCCGCACATTTCCTTAAGGCGGCGCCCACCCCTGAACCGCGTCTCTCCAAACCCGTCCAGACCGACCTTCAGGTGGTGTATGACGCCGTCAAGAACGTCGATCTGGACGAGATTAGATTTTACTGAATCACTGTGGTAAGTCCTTTTTGTATTTATTCTACGAAAATATCAAGTCATCGAATTATTATTAATTAACACACATCAATCATGATTAAGGAAAACAGTACAATCAGATAATTATCGAATTACACTCACGTAAAAAATATTAGGCGGTAAAATGAAATAAGTTTGCCATAATAAGAAAAATCGCCATCATCTCGATCTTTTCTTCTTTCGCAATGCAACAGTTTTGCATTTATTGCTGCGTTCAATAAATGTAGTGTGAGAATTGTTATTTCAATAGCCGCGCATGGTGTACTGA
The DNA here is from genome assembly GCA_910589355.1 of Parapoynx stratiotata. Lineage (NCBI taxonomy): Eukaryota > Metazoa > Arthropoda > Insecta > Lepidoptera > Crambidae > Parapoynx > Parapoynx stratiotata. The sequence goes on along the minus strand of OU342485.1, from coordinate 5,582,515 downwards.
CGTGGATCCAATGTGGAAGACAGAATGCGACTGGAGAACTAATCGGCACCGCCGATTATGGATGATATGAGATGCTGAGCACCGATTGGGTATCGATCAGCATCAATAACTTTCGCATTCCGTCTTCCTCATTAGTACCACGTCAGTACCCTCAGAGTAAACAGAACTGGAGTAGCCATTAGTCAATTTCTCAAACATTTTTTTCTGCCATTTCTTGCGGGGGGTGAGGTTACCACTACACTCAAAGCCAGCCGTTTTTACAAATGCACACATGCATAATTCGACACACAAATTTAAATTTCACGCACACACACGCTTAAAATAGTCACGTGGGGTGTGCGTTTTGACAACGTCACAGCCGCACTCCCCACGAGACTAGCGTTCGAAATTTGAAATCGTAGAATTCTAAAACATGAAATAATGAAGTAAATAATCATGAAATCTTAAAAATTATAATTACAAATAAAAGGTGACACCAACTTTTAGCATACTCGATGTTTTCTATTTATTTTTACAACAAAAAACAGCACAGGCTGGCATTTTTGCGGGAGCTCTATTCGCCGCAACGTTTAGAATGTTATGGCTGTCAAAATGGTGGCTCAACTAGTTTTATTAAGCGTGCAAGCATCCGATGCTTGTGCATTTGGCAGAGGGGAATGTTAGACAAAGGCTACTCCAGTTCTGTTTACTCTGAGTCAGTACCCCATGCGCAGCTATTGGCAGCTTCACCTCCACGTAACGGTCAACACCAAAGTTATATGACGGTAGATAAATATTATGCGTACATTCATTGCATGAGAAGCGAAGGTCATTGTAAATCGCGTATGCTACAATTAGTATTAGTACTTAATTTAAACTAGTGGAGTTGGAACTAGTTTTTGTATATTTGAACCTGGAGTGAAATTACAATATACAATATTTTATTTGATAACATTTAATACATAAATTAGTGTATGTTATTTCTTCTAAACTACTATGAGTATAAACTGTGTTCAAAGCATTTCCTAGTGCTAGTAATTTAACTATTAGATATGTAATTAGTTGTTTTGTCCGCAGGAGTTTTTTTTTACGGGGAAGTTTTCCCAATGTTTTTCTTTTGTGTACAATAAATAGTTAAATAAATAAATATGCGTAAACTTTAATTTTTCTCTCCATACATTTCAATGTGGGTGTTTAACACCTCTGCCTACCCCTTCGGGGAAGGAGGCGTGATGATATGTTATGTTATACATTTACTGCAGCGCCTCTATCGGCAACTATACTGAGTGATCAATCCAAACGGATCAGTGGGGAGTAATTCAATAACTATTATTGGATCCATACCGATGAAATTGGTGTTTTTTTTCTCTCTTAGTATTTTGTCTGTAACTATTAAGATTCAGAGTATTCCTAAAAAATAATTACCTCGTCTAAAAATAGACCATATTTTCGAACTCTTTTGATTTGTTTTGATAATTTGTTGTATGTTTAACTGTGTTAAAATTGGACACGGAGACAACTCTTTTTAAGTGCCGAATACATCATTTTATTTGCATTCACTTAAAAACGATAAATAATTTTTATGAAGTGTGATATTACACATATTACTAAAGCTTGTCTAATGATAGATGCCAAATATTATTATCTTTGGATTTGTCGTTGTGAAGAAAACTGAAAAAATTTTAGTATGGAAAATGCAGAATTCCCCAAAATCTACATACAAAACATCAATTTCATAGGTCCTAATATAAGCTTCACATAATTTAACTTTACGAGTGGCTTTCTGCTCTTCGTACAAGCGCACATCCCCGATACGATCGGCCCACTTTGGTCCCGAATCGTATATCTGGCGCACATGCCCGAATATGTACCTAAGGCAGCGCCGCTCCTCTGTCTTTCCTGAGGGAGAGGGCGCATTCAGGTTATGCTGTACCAAGACCGTAAAGACTGGTGGTGTAACACAGGTGGTGTTATTCGGTAACAGATCAATGTAACCCCCGCCCGGCCGACGGGTATCCGTTGCAGGATTCACTACCTCCTCCATTAATGATGGCATTAAAAATTATTCCAGCTCATTCCTCACCGGGAATCGAACCTGGTCAAAATTTCTCTTACAAATGTTGCAATTTCTATGTTGTTGAATGAATCCTCTGCAACAAAAGGCTTATTTTCAGTGAAATGCAGTTTATAAGTTATTTAAAAAAAAACTTAGAAAATATGTTTATATGTTTGTTTATTTAAATAATTCAAAACGGACTTTTTTCTTATTAAACAGGCTACTTTTCTATGTTAGTGTTTCCTTCCTTTTGAAGTTAGTAATGAGAGTAGACGAAGCGAAAGGCGTACTAGGCCAGAATCACAAATAAAAAAAATACATAATGGAAACATTTAAAAGTACCTAATGTGTATAAAATTTAGCTACATTGTGAAACGAGTTTAAATACCAGAACACAGAAATATATCATTTCTGATATGTAATTAACGTATCTATTGATAGTAAATACGGAGCCGATAAGATTGCATGCAAGGTTTGGAACTGCTTGCTAGCTATCAGTGTTGAATCTGTTTTGGACCAAAATGTCTGTGAACTTTACGGAAGGCGAGAGTGGAGTTCAGGTAAGTTCTAAGCTTTTATTATAATAATAAGTTATACAACAAAACCCCCTTTGCACGCCTTTTTTAAAGTCGAGTTAGAGTTTTTGCTTTAAATAAAGTATCATAATTGAAAGGGACTAAAGTAGCAACTACGAAATGATAATGAACTGTAATCCTGAATAAGAAATATATTGGGAGAAAATCTACCATGTACGAACCAACAACAAGAAACAATCAATAGTAAAAAATATGGCAAAATCACTTGGAATTTTGGTGTAATTCGTATACCAGAGCTTAAACTAAGTACAAGTACACAACAATAATTATGTCCACCGTTATTGCAGTAAAAATGCCAAAAGTACAACCAACAAAAATGTTTTCTGACCCCCACTAAGGTCATTTTCTTGTGGCATTAATTTCCCGCCTGCTTCCTTGGCAACCTACCTGTTATTTTCAGGCTCCTAACACCGAGTTGCAGAAACGAACTTTAAAATTTAATGTCAGCATTATCTCTAATGCTCCATTAAATTTATTTATTGAAGTGTCAAAAGAACACCTTAGCGTAGTTTTACGTCGCACAAAACGACATTAGCACCCTGTCAATGCTAAAGAGACATTAGCTAGAACTGTTTTGTGTTCCAACTTTAAATTTAATGAACTTTAAAGTTTTAATGTCTCATTAACAAATGTCGTCTTTAAAAAATCTTTGTGCAACTGAGTGTAAGTCAGGCATTAACTGAGTTTCTTCGGTTTCTTCAAGTTCACAACTTGATATTGACACATCTCATAATTTTAAGCAATTTTTTATCATAAAAAAGTTTTAATTGCGAAGCAATGCAATTTTTTTTATCTTTAAAAAGGTTTTATATACGAGAGCTAATTCGAAATTCAAAACGTAACTTTAACTAATTAACGTTTTTCTATTGCATTGAAAATAAAGATCAAAATCTGCAAAAGTATTTGCGCCTGTGTAGTTTGGATCTTTAGTAAACCGTAAACTTTACATTGCCGCAACTTCGTTAAAAATAAAAATGTTTTAAGCATTGATGTATAATTTAAGTGCATTAGACAATTGTAATCGATTTATTGTCAGAATGGGTCAAAAATCAAATTTGTTGATAGTACATACTATTTACAGTCCGATGCAATCGTTCAGTAAGTACAGTCGAATACAAAACATGTATACACATTTTACAGGCGACAATCTTTATTTCCTTCTAACACGAGTCAATTGTGGTTACATGTTTTTAGAGTCGACTGTACCTAGTAGGCGCGCGGCGTGCAACTTCCAAGTGCAGTCTATTTGTGTGGAACGTCATATTTTTTTATGTTTTATTGTAATTATAGGACATAGCGTTGGTATTATTCAGCAATCAAAAATGGATGTCGAAAAAGTATTTGCTTTATTGACATAAAATGCTGACTATTAATGGGCATAGCCCCTCCCTCATTTCCTTTCATAACTGAGGGCATTTTAAAAATAAGTCTTATCGTCTACTGATAAAGTCTATTTTCGTAATTCATAGAAAACAGATTTTTTGTAACAACATAAAACGGATGTAGCGTCATTCTCATTTTCTTTTATTTCTTGGAATTTTGACATTATCATAGGTTAATACTTATATTGTCGATTATACTCGTATTCGCTCATTGCCGTATTAACAAGTTTTATAATAGGTTTAGTATTCTAGACTGTAGCCACATACAGCAAGCTCATTTTTGGTAGTCCTCTAAACTGACAAGATGTTTAAAAAATCTCTCATGGAAAAAAAAATATTCTAATATGTTAATACCAATCATTAGAAATGAAATGTAGGTAAGCTGTAGCAGAGGTGCGACGGACGGAGAACCACTCGTTCGAGAATCGCGGGTTCGATCCCACCGCCTATAATACCACTGAGTTTGAATGAAACTTATGTATAGTTCGTTGTGAATATCGCTTGCCTGGTGTATGGCCACAGGCTCGCCACCTGTTACATGCAGACTAACATATCAGGCGAATTGGGGGAGGTAACACCTCTGCTACCAGGAAAAAAGGTGTATTGATATTAGGTCCTTACCTATGAAATTGGTGTTTTGTATGGAGATTTTGGGGATGTCTGCATTTTACATACTAAATTTTTTTCAGTTTTCTTCACAACAACAAATCCAAAGATAATAATATTTGGCATCTATCATTAGACAAGCTTTAGTAATATGTGTAATATCACACTTCATAAAAATTATTTATCGTTTAAAAGTGAATGCAAATAAAATGATGTATTCGGGAGGCACTTAAAAAGAGTTGTCTCCGTGTCCAATTTTAAGACAATTAAACTTACAACAAATTATCAAAACAAATCAAAAGAGCTCAAAAATATAGTCTATATTTAGACGAGGTAATTATTTTTTAGGAATACTCTGAATCTTAATAGTTACAGACAAAATACTAAGACAGAATAAAAACACCAATTTCATAAGTAAGGACCCAATATATTGTTGTATGTTCTCAGCCTATATACACGTCGCACTGCTGGACACAGACCTTCCTCATGGAGAAACACATGAGGATTAAGTTCCGTGACACCACCACACTGGTCCAATGCGTGTGGGTAGAAACGGTCGCAATACCGACCGGGACCAACGGCGTAACGTGCATTCCGAAGCACGGAGGAGCTCGAGATCACAAAGTTTAGTTCACCCATCCACGACCCGACTAAGGTAGCTTTGTTTTCGATCGAATGCCAAAGCGCACTGACCACTACGCCACCGAGATCATCCTTAGAAGACCTTACTTCATAGGATCATTGTATGTGTGTTTTAACCGCCTCTCTGGTCTAGTGGTTCACACCACCGGATGTTGATCGGGAGGTCCGGGTTCGATATCCATGGGGGCAGAGTTTTTCTGCTCAGTTTGGTTGGGGCTTCTAAGCCCGCCTGGCTAGCTACCACCGTTTTACCTAAATTTGTCGCCATAATAACAATGTTTTAAGCATTGTTGTGTTCCGGCAATCAGAGGTAAGATAGCCATATCCTCAGTTGTTGAGGATTTTACAGGTGAAGCTCGCTTCCACCTTCGGCCTTATCGTCACTTACCATCAGGTGAGATGAAGGCCAAAAGCTTACCTGTCGTATGTAAAAAAATGGTTGAAATATTGAGCCTAAAAATATCTGTGTTGTAAATACAGGGATTTTTGGCGAATAAAAAAGAGATCTTTCGGTGAAAATATTGCGTAATAATAATATTGAAGTAAATTTGAATTGACAGTACAGAGATTTATATAAAGACAATAGAAAAACATAGACAACAAACAGAGGAGGAGTTCTCAACAATCTGTTTTCTTTTTCAGTTCTCCGACGGAAATGAAGGTGTGAATTTCGTCGGCGGAGGCGACGGTGGCGTAAACTTTACTGGAGGAGATGGCGGCGTGAACTTCTCTGATGGAGGTGACGGTGGCGTAAACTTTTCTGATGGAAACAGTGGCGTAAACTTCACAGGAGGTGACGGTGGTGTAAGCATCGTTGATGGTGACGGAGGAGTTAATTTCTCTGACGGGAGCGGTGGCGTAAATTTTTCTGATGGTGACGCTGGCGTAAGTTTTGTGGAAGGCGACAGTGGAGTGAATTTCGCGGGGTGAACCAATCGCTGTTAGTTTTAAGGTATTTAAGTTGTAATTTAGTTCATAATGTGCTATTTATAATAAATATGTCTTTGTAACTAAAATCATTAAAAATGAAATCATTGTCTTTTCTTCTTTCTACCGTTAACTCTAAAGCTATTTTTTCTTACACTTTATTATTAGGTTTTGTATGGAGTTTTTGGGGACGTCGGCATTTTCCATACTAATTTTTTTTCCAGTTTTCGTCACAGCGACAAATCCAAAAATAATAAAGGTATCATTATAAGACAAGCATAGGTGTGATCATTTTTATGTCAATGCAAATCAAATGGTCTATTCGGGAGGCAGTTAAAAAGAGTTGTCCTATGATCTTATAAATTGTTATGGTAGAAGTAATAATTTTGTAAAAGAATGGTCTAATTAAATTAATAGTTACAGACAAATGAATATGGGAGAAAAGTCGCCAATAACATTGAACCTAACAGACGCATTCTTTAGAATTTTGAGTCGAATAACATACTACCCGTATCTCCATCACTTACCTTGTCATTACTCATTCCCTTCTACTTTACATTACTTATAATTATCATCAGCGTAAAATCTTTTATCGATGTTAAACATCCTTTTTGGTCCTTCGAGCCATCTGAAAGAACAACTTAAGTATGAAAATGTATAATTTTTTCTCCATGCCTGCGAAAGACCATTGCAAGAATATTACGCGACATTATGCTGATCGAGTTACAATGACATACTATGACATATTCTTATCCTAATGGATTTGAAAGTGGATGGGTGTGTAGGGAGAGGAAACCAAAAAAATATGGATGGATTGTGAGAATAATGATGTGATGAGGAAGGGAGTGAGTGTTGACTTGGCGAGTGATAGGAGAAAGAGAAAGAAGAAGACATGTTACGCCGACCCCAAATATAATTAGGAACAAAGTAGAACAATAAAGATATCGTAGTGTGCGCAGTCAACAGCATATTTGACTAGACAATAATGTCAAAAATCTTTAATATATTTTCAACCTTGATTGCCTATTCATAAATAATTGAAGAAATTTGACAGATTAGATACTTTTTAACTTATTAGATACTTTAGATACTTTATATTGAAATTGATCTTTACCTACAGTAATAAACATTATTTTTGCACAAATCTAACTTTATCGCTAGTTATCACTAATATAATTTAAGATTCTATATTTATTTATCAGTGTCCTGTATTTTAAATCTTATCATCTACACTTAGCGCGAAATGCGCATTTACACTATCAGCATTAGCACAACATTTATACATAGATTGAATGATTTTAGGTTGAATCTAACAATAAATAAATCGTTATCTATATTTCTATGAAACAACTGACCGTTCGTTAATAGCCTAAGATACCGTAGGTGTACAAATATAAACTCTGCTCAATGTTCATTCTTATTTAGTCTGTAAAATATCTCGGCGTTTCATTTTATTGACATTGTATATATCATTTTATTTGTTTAGTATAAATATTGTTATTGTCTTTTTACATATAATATGTTTGTATATATTTCTGTTTTGTCTTGTGCACTGGTATCGCTTCTCTCGCAACACGAGGTCTCACACACCTATGACGGGTTGACTGGAAGACGGGATGTCTTATTAGATCAGAGATAAGTCCTCCCTTATTTACTTCTGCTTTTTATGCTGTGTATTTCTGTTTCTCTGCAAAAAAGTGAGTTTATTAATATCGACTGTCAATTCAATTTAAAAAGATTCCAACAACAATTCATTGTTTATTACTGACTTTAATAACTTAGTAGTTTTACGTGAGTAATGTTAAAAAACATGCCAATTTGTTGACCCAAAGAGGGCAAGTTAGGACGAACGAGCTGTTACGTACTGTTGAAACTAAGAACGTATTTATCACTACCAAATCACAGCCGAAAACGTTATGGTCCAGCCACACGCCACGTAGGGATTCGAGCAAATGCGGGTACGAGAGTATGGAGTGTAGATGAGCCGTAAATACGTTCTTCTTGAGGAGCTCGGCGGCGTTGTGGTTAGTACGCTTTGGCTTTCGATCGAAAACAAAGCTACTTCGCCATGGTCAGACCGGAGATGTGTGACCAAAACTTTGTGATGTCGAGGTCGCTATTGCGACCGTTACCCACCAGCCCGCATTGCGCCGTGGTGGTGTTACGGCCCATTCTCGTCATGTGTTTCTCCATGAGGAAGGCCTACCCCCAGCAGTGGGACGTATATAGGCTGAGGACGAAATGATATAAATAGTGTGAGAAATAGTGGGAATCGCCTGAAAGATCTTGCAAGGTGGAATAAAACTTAATGTATTATTCATTTGAACGTCATAAATGCTGTTCCTTACTCCTACAATACTTTTTAATTATTTTTCTTTTATTACATTTTCAGGATGTTTACTACAATATAATAGATAGATTTGATTTATTTAGTTTTAATTTTACCCCTTGGCGGGCTTCACGAACACCGGTCTTCGCGAACTATTGTGTCTCGTTTATAGTCGTTGAGGTGAGGTTTAAGAATAAGAATAAGAATTATTTATTTGCTAAGAACATAGTATGTTACAGTTAGAGATAAATGTTAAAGTATCATATGTCAAATTACACAAATTGTTATGGAATACATTTATTTCAAATATTTATCGAATGTAAATTTTTAAAATCGAGAACATAAAAAGACGAAAATAGTACTTTATGCAACTGTCACATAACAAAGGTTATTTAAACACGAGCGTGGTTTTAAAAAACGAGCCTTGGCGAGTTTTTTAATAGTATCACGCGAGTGTTTTAATACCGAGTTATGTGCAGTTACATACACTACTTTATCTACACTCATTATTCAAAGAAATAAAACAAAAAAAATCAATTAATTTTATTTATTGTTGACTGTCTGGAAAACATTTGCCATAGTTTTGTGCGTTTTTAAGAAAAATAAGTGTTGCTTAATGAGTCCAACCTGTTGCATAATGGTCATTATGATACAGTTTCCATTTTTAAATTTTCGTGTTAAAAAGTATGTCATTATGAGTTTGAGTTCATAATTCGAACATTTTTACACGAGTGTAGATATATAATAATACAAAACATGTCAGCATAAGAAATGTTAACTAAAGAATTCATGTCAGTAATAAAATGACTTTTCAAGAAGCCAAGATTTTAATTTTCTTTAGGTAATAGTAGATACAATTTTGAGAAAATCCAGATGCAATACTCACCAATACCCGAAGAACTCTGAAAGATCCATGCAGTCGATGTCTTTCTTCTGCTCCGGCGCAGGTTCCTCCGCAATTCCCGAGTCGAGGTCCTCTTCTGAACTGGTCGATTCTGTGTCCGTGTCAAACCGTGGCTCACTCATAATATAACAACTTCACTTTTGAATTTTCGTATCGTCTGTACTACAAAAACTTTTTCTTGAAATAAATACGTTTTTAAATTCACTTGGATTAAATAGGTATGAAAATTATTTTCTTGTACTCTGCGTGGATTATATTCAGTTATACTTCTTATTTCATTTTGTTTATGACGTCAAAATTTAAATCAAACTAAAGCACGGACTTGCCAGAAAGCCTTGAAGCCAGAGCCGTTTAAAAAGTTATTAACCCTACTTTTTATACTATAAATATCTGCGAAATAAACACCTAATTTTATTTTTTAAATTATAAATATAGGTATTATTATTGTATTATTTAATATTTGGACTTAGCTATGTTTATGATTATTAAATCTTAATATTGACCGGAAACTGAATGTTACCAACGAAATATTTTTATGTAACAAACGTAATAAAATAACAATGTTGCCACAAAAGTAGAAACATTTTCCCTCGTTTTGTTTTTTTTTTAAATATAATATATTTAATCAGTATTTCTTTTAATCTAAATAAAGTAAAATCTTTTAATCTAAATACAAAAGTGTTGGCCTATTTTAGATTCAGAACCTTGACTTATTTGGCACTTATCAAATGTTGTAAACGTTGTTCTCATTTTAGTGTGATGTGCATTTCTATTTTATATCCATCGCCAAAATTAACCTCTAAATAATAAAATAAGCAACTGCCGCGTTTCTAGGTTAGTTGGTTACCTACGAGCATTGAGATAATTCAATGCCCATTTACGAATAAAACTTATTAAATATTTTTTTAAGTACTATTTATTTAATTTATCTACTTACACGGGTAATTGGTCAGGTAGAAGTATAGTAATTTTGTGTTTTAAACTTAAGATAAATTTGACGCATAAATTGTTAAAGCAAAATGTGTAGGTCTATTTGAATACCTTTTTTGCTTTACATCACCTTATTATGTCAGACGCTGACTGTACGCACTTATAATTACGCACGTTGCAGGTCCTCTTTAACCCCCCTTCTATTAAATAGATGAGTGAACAACAATTGGATTGAAGCCACCACGTAATGCGTCACCGTCTTGCATCTGAGTTATTCGAGTGCTAAATAGAACATCATTGTTTTTCAGGTAACTGAACTATGCGACGGGTGATATTATGTGCTCCCGAGCACGGAAAGTCTTGAAAAAATAAATTTTACGTATTATAAAACACATATTTATCTGCAATGTTATAGCAATCAAGAAATTTTTGAAATATAGAGTATATTTCAAAAACAGAACACACATTTTCAATTTCACATTTAATCAAAATGTCTATTCTCAGAGCATTCTTTATCAAAATGTCCTTAATTTGCTATTTCAATATTGTCAGCGCTGCTGTGTCACATTTAATCAATTAATTTAGTAAGTATGTACTTTTTCTAATTGTCACGTTGTATAATGTTTTTGAAATTAAGCCTTACAACCTAATTACCTATCCAAAGAGAAATCTGATTACAAATCAATCCGGAAACCAAAACATGTGGGTCAATAAAAATAAAACGCAGCGAGCACTTGGCCCGCGGCGCAAATGTCAGCGCACGCGCAGCGGATCACGACATGCCGAAAGACGGGGACGGGTAAACGCAGTTGTTGCTGTAAACAGGCGTAGTTGTTAAAGCGTAGTATATAGAAATAACATTTAAAATTCACGTCTATCAACTACTCCAAACCAAACTAAGCAGCTTAATATTTATCCGTTATCTAGTATCCATAATACAAGCGTCATGTTTGACGTTTGTGTTATGGATTCTAGATGACGGATAAATATACATAATAATTGCATATAAATATTTAGAACTAATAAATATATACACATCCAAGACTGGTCTATAAATGTCGGTCTGTATCGCACAAAAATTTGCCCTCACTAGGAATCTAATCCAGAACCTCTACAAATGGCCACGCCATGAAACCGGCGTACCAACCACTTGACCACGAAGGTTTTCAAAAGGTGACGGGTAGCTAATCCTAATACATAATTATATAAAAATATTCAGAATCCTTCCACGGCCTATATACGTCCCACTGCTGGGTACAGGCCTTCCTCATAGAGATACACATGAGGAGTATGGGCGGTAATACGACCACGCTGGTCTAATACGGGTTGGGCGGAAGAAACGGTTGCAATAGCCACCAGGACCAACAGTTTAATGTGCCTTCCGAAGCACGGAGGAGTTCAAGATCACATGGTTTTGGTGACCCATCCACGGCCTGACGATGGCGAAGGTAGCTTTGTTTCCGGTCGAAAGTCAAAGCGTCTTAACCACTACGCCACCAAGCTATTCAGAATCAAGACAAATTTGACTGCTCCTCTCAGCCAGAACACAACGCAAGCACTGCTGAAATGTGGCAAATAAATTTAAGGCAGAAGTTGGGTTCCTCTTCTGAAGACTTAAACGAACCTCAAATTCCGACTAATAAAAACTTTTAATTATTTATTATTTATTTTATTCATGACAGCAGCTAATTTCTCGGTCTTAATCTCTCCTGCAAATGACGATAAGGACAAAGGTGGAAGCGAGCTTATTCCACAAGAACTGAAGAACCGGTTATCTTATATCTAGTTACTGGAATACAACAATGCTTTAACATTGTTATTTTGACAACAGATTTAGATAAGATGGTGGTAGCTAGCCAGGCAGGCTTAGAAACCCTACCACCAACCACCGCTAAGCAGGAACACTTCTAGGACCTTAATCGGGATCAACACCCGATGGTTTCAACCAATAGCCCTAGAAAGCGGTTAAAGTAATTTAAAAAAAACTTTTTTCTTTCTGTTAACCCTATAGAATGCAATAATTAACTATAATAGGCTAGTTGACCCTTTTTTTATTGGGCCCCAAATGACTAATTACTGATAGCCATCACCATAAAAAATAATAAAAAAAATTCTGAAGCCTTTAACACAATAAATTTTAAATTATAAATTACGTTTTTGCTTAAATGTCAAAAACGCCTTCGGTCCTGATGGTCTATAAATTATCTGTGCTGTAGCGTCACGACTATTGTAAACAATTCATTACGCATGCGTGACATAGCCGACAGTTTTACTTGATTGGTTGCGACTGACGTTTAACGGATTTTGACCATACGTAGTAATTGTTTACATGAATCGTTATTCAACTAATTTCACGAACATGGTAGATAGCGTTTTTGGCAGATGAAAAAAAAGTAAAAATAAATCATATTTAAATTGAATTTCTACAGCAATCCCTTATTTATATTTATCGAACTTGCTATATTTCGGACCCTTGTACTAAATACTATGTGAATGACACATTATTTTCATTACTTTTGATATGAGTCAACTAGCCTATTGTTTCAATACACGAAGATTTGCCAAAGCTCTTGAGAATGTTAAAAATGCAAACTTTCTATTTTTAAGATAAATAATTAGCAACCCGGAAGATGGGTGAGGCGAGTGTCGAGAGACGAATTATTTTAACAAATTACAATGACCATGGGTTAAAAGAAATATCGTTACATGTATTTGGACGAGGTATTGAAATTGTAAAGTATAAGTAGTGAAATTGTAGTAGTAAAAACAATTTTGGTGCTCTGTGGTGTAGTGGTTCAAAACTACGTTCACCATGGCCAGACCTTGGGTGGGGGCAAATATTTTGTGATCTCGAATCCTCCGTGCTTCGGAAGTCACGTTAAGCCGTTGACCGTTTCTACGAAGTTTGATTGTAATACTTGATGAGCTGTGGGAGAGCTTAATAAGCTTATGTTAGGAGTGGTGGTATGGAAGAAATGGCTGATATGAAACTTGAATGGTTGTGACAGTGTAGTGTGGTTAAGTAAATCAACTCGTTTTTCTTACTTGTGAAAAATTCACTTATCATACATTCAAAAGCACAACAAAGTGTGCATAGTTCTCTTATAATTTTCAACCATAGTATCAAGTTAGACCGACAAAAATTAATGAGAGCATTTTGACAATAGTCTGATGAGCTGCTATGGTCTGCTATAATAATGTCCTATAGGGTAATACCATAACATTATTGTATTATGGGTGTACATTATTTATTTTTCAAACAAATAAATGTATAATATGCCGAAATAAATACATTTAATGTTATTCTTTATTGACTAATAGGTACGTATGTGTGGATGCTGACTCCTCTGCCTGTCCCTTTTTTGGGGTATAATCGTGATGAAATGTTTTAATTTCTTACTGATTCATTAGCTTTTGTTTTTGAACCTGTATCATAACCACAATAGCTATAAATCCTTTTAGCACTTTAATCCCCCTTTGGCTAAACGCAGCCGCCAGCTGTGACTAATCTACTAGCGGATTATGCTGATGAACTATATATTAACATGCTGTCATTATTGCCGAGATTGCGACATCTATGTGTCAACAATAGCAAGGTTCGAGCTACTTTAGCTCATGGCTTTTAATCATGCACAATAAGATCATATTTTTATATAACATACATACGTAGCAGAGGTGAATTTATTTCACTCCTACACTTTGAAAGCCTAATTTCGTTGCTCCAACGTAAAAGAGGGCAAGCTTTTTGCCGTTACTGGGCACTATAGAAAATCTTTTCATAAAATCAGGCCATTCTCCCATTCTCCCAAAGGCAGATCACTTTCTTCCACTTCGGGTACTGACTGTAGGTACTTTATTGTTTATGCAATAAAATATTGACAAGTAATAATCAGGTTTGGTGACATTTTCTCAATCAGTCATTGCTTGTAAAATATGAAAGTTAAATACTATTGTGTAGGTAAAGCGAATGGGTGCACTGGGTGTACTGTCACAATTTAAACTAACGTTACAGAAACTAAAAAAAAAAACAAATAACAGACTTAAAAAAAATAAAAGAAAAAAAACCAAATTAAAAAAGAAAAATATACCTAGTACCTGCATATAAATATGTTCTCGACATGTTGTATGTAGGCATGTAAAATTATTTGTAATTTTAAACTTAAACCACTAATAAATAATACTACCGACAGAAGAAATCAAATAATTGAAAGCAGTATTACCCACAAATAAAGGAAAATTACTTAAATGGCAACATTGTTATTAATTTTGAATGTAGAACGCATTTCACCCAATTAATTACGTATGTACCTACTCACACACGTGCACAGGTACTTGGCCCGATTCAAATTCAAAATTAGAATTGCATGTATTGCACCACGATCTACGTCACTATTGTCATCATGGGATTTTAATTACTTTTTAATTATTTCTTATGGCCTTGACTTAAAGTTCACTTTTCAAAAGATTTAAATTTTTGACACAATTTTTATTCACTATGTCACTGTGGTTGTTTTTTTTATCAGGCGCGCCGCGTTAGTTTTTGTTTGTCGACGATCGCAAACTGCATGCGTTTTGTTCGCTCCACTTCGACTAGGAATCACAGTGTCGGGGTGGAGTGGACAGTGGCTAAAATAAATGTTTAAAAGGGCACGACAGAGGCAGCTCAGTTGGCCAACTGAACTATAATTTTCAAAACGAATTTATATATTATTTTGAAAATGGCAAAACGTACTTGTGGGCTACACCTACACATCCTATTCTGTACATAATTAATATTTATATATACATATATATTCATTATTTAACACATATAAACCACCACTAGAAATAGTGTGGCCAATTTAAAAGCCGTTTGGTTGTAAAAAACACTGATTACAAGTAGTTACACTTATGACGCGTTATAAACATTATAAAGTTAATAAACTTTGAATTATACATTCCTACGTCTTGCTCACCTCAAGAGAAGATACTGGCATTAAACTTTGCAAAGGTTCCATGTTTCCCTTACATAAGTTCTAAATTGTACATAATTACAGTCATGTCAAAATGAAATGAAAAAGATGTCTAAGCTACAATGACAAAATAAATAATACTTAAAACATTGCACTCGCAAAGCCGGAGCGGGTCGCTAGTGTTATATAAATAAATACCTACAGCTGCTCCACGGCTCCCCTGTGCTGCACGGAGCCAACTGCTCCCGGTCTATTCTTGCCCGGTCCACGAGATAACGCCGAGAGCTTACTGCCTGTAGCTTTGACGATAGCTATGTAAAGCGATGAATTTACTTATTAGACATACGACGGATGCTCGACAAGAACTTCTCTTGTATTGACAATGCTGTGTTTAAGGAATAAAAATTCCTCGCACTGAGGGAGGAGTCGCCGCAGTGTCACCATTGCGACTCCCCCGATGATACGGCCGAGCACACCCTAGTTTGCGCAGTGCTTGGCGGGGGATGCCTCTCGCTGCTTACCCTGGTCACGGCCATGGTGGGCAGCAAGAGAGTATGGGAGGCTGCCGCCTTCTTCTGCGAGAACGTGCTCTTGCAGAAGAAGGCAGCGGAGAGGGAGCGGGAGGAGGATGCTCTAGCCGCTCCCCTCCGGCGTAGACGGGTGGGCAGGAGAAGAAGGCCATAAGTCCCTCCTTCTACCTGCCCCGCGAGCGGCCGCGTGCGTTGGATAGCTTCCACGCACGCATTCCACCGGCTGCCACGTCTGGGGATCTCCCGAATATACCCGGGAATCCCCCATTGGGCAAAAACCCCGACCTAGTGCCTGACTAGGTCGGGAAGCCCTGGGACCGGCTGAGTTTTAGTGGGTATTCTCGACCGCCGCCGAGCGAGTCCCACACACGCCTTCCGCCACGCCAGCGGTTGGTAGGTCCGTAAATGGATTTTGTCCTCGAAAAAAAAAAAGAATAAAAATTGCTAAGATAACACAACATTGTCAAATAAACAAGACAGAAATTGACAACAAGACTCAAAAAATTTCTTAAACTCCTATAATGGTTGGAAGCTCCTCGATGCAAGTTCTCGATATTTACGTTCACTTGGGACAAACAGTCCAACTCGGTAATCCAACTTCCAATAAGTGTTCACTGTTCGGGAAGCTACGTAATATAACTCATCTTCCGCAGTGTCTCATGACGAAAGTCTTTAATACTGCCAGTGATGACCTATGGCATATTAATGTGTCTCTATTAGAGGTAAGTCCTCCTTTGCATACTATTATTATATATTAGGTCGAAGCGGATCTCAGTGATCTGTGATTAGGTCCTTACCTATGAAATTGGTGTTTTGTTTGGAGATTTTGGGGAAATCTGCATTTTCCATACTAACATTTTATCAGCTTTCTTCACAACGACAAATCCAGAGATAATAATATTTGGCATGTATCATTAGACAAGCTTTAGTAATATCTGTAATATCACACTTCATAAAAATTATTTATTGTTTTTAAGTGAATGCAAATAAAATGATGTATTCGGGAGGCACTTAAAAAGAGTTGTCCCCGTGTCCAATTTTAACACAATTAAACTTACAACAAATTATCAAAACAAATCAAAAGAGCTCAAAAATATAGTCTATTTTTAGACGAGGTAATTATTTTTTAGGAATACTCTGAATCTTAATAGTTACAGACAAAATACTAAGACAAAATAAAAACACCAATTTCATAGGTAAGCACCCAATAATAACCTGAATTATTTGTTTATTGGTGCTTTATTGCACCATTTATCGAGTTTAATGTGGCGGGCCTTATACCTCAGATTCTCAGAAGGCTTAAAGTTATCCAAAGAGCAGTGGAGAGAGCTATGCTTAGTGTTTTTCTCCGCGATCGAATCAGGAACGAGGAAATCCCTAGAAGAGCCGACACCGACAGCTCAAAGGATTGCGAGCCTTAAGTGACAGTGGGCAGAGCACATTGCTTGCAGAACTGACGGAAAAGTTCTTGAATGGCGACCACGTACTGGGAAGGCACGAGGTGGACCATCTAGTGAAGGTCGCAGGAAGCCGCTGGATGTGCAGCGCAGGAGCGATTGCTATGGAAATCTTATGGAGAGGCTTATGTCCAGCAGTGGACGTCATACGGCTGATGATGATGACCTAAATGATGACTAGAGGAAGTGTCACATACAATGGTACATTATTATGACACCTGTATCCCGAAAGGCAAGCAGAGGTGCATTACAAATCTTAATGCACCTCTGCTTGCCTTTTTGTCAATTATCATAATAGTTATGGTTTCTGAATGATAAAACTGGATAACTTGATCAATGTTTTTATTAAAGTCACACAGTTGAGTACAGTAATCGCTACACAGAACCCAGAACAATCCGAACAGGAAGAGAGCAATTTTTGAAACACAGATTCAAAATTCAATATCGTTTATTCAATTTAGATGCGTCTTTGCACATGCTTATGAACGTCAAAAGCAGTTTACAAATTTTCGTGAAAGCGATAAACTACGCCATCCGTTCACAAAACTACCAGGAGGCCTCGTTCTGAGAAGAACGGGCAAGAAACTCAGCAAGTTTCTATCCTCCCTTTACATTGTTTTTCTTTTTTTTTTAAATGTCATAGACTACAACGTCATTGAAGTTTTAGAAGAAAAAATAAATAAATATCTGTGTTATAAATTCTGCAGTTTACCACATTTTTCACTATATAATATAACGTTCCGTTTATCAACAACATACACATAGTTTGCCAGCTATTACCGGGTACTACATACATACATACAATCACGCCTGTAATCTCCGAAGGGGAGGGCGGAGTCCAAGAAGCACTGTGTTCCTTAAGACCATATTTAACCATACTAAAATTGGGTTTGGTGAGAGGCCTTAGTGTAAGTTTTTTAGTATAAAATACGTTACTATTGTAGTTGCGTTAAAAGCTCAATTTGTATGGGAAACTTAGTGTGCGTTACGTTCCGCTAGAGGCGCTATTCACGTTTCCTATACAAATTGGACTCTTAACGCAACTACAATAGTAACGTATTTTATACACAAAAACTTACACTAAAGCCTCTGATGAAAAATCGTGAAAGACTAGTAACAAGTGGCTAGCTCATCGCGTACACAATCACAGACTCAGTACCCAATACGCCCTTAGTCGCCTTTACGACATGCTAGGCAATAAAAGCAGTTAGTACATTTTACCGGGTACTGCTTATAAGCATCTATTGAATCTATTGAATTATGTCTGTAATGAAAAAATCGTGTAGTAGTGACTCATTAAAATAATACTACCAATCCATCTCTTCTATTGGGTGTCGTAAATGGCGACAAATGGAATTAGTGAGCACATGTGCAGCTACTGCTTGGTGAAGCTCTCCCACTGTTACATGAGAACATCCCCCCCCCCCCCTTTCCTCGCCTAATCCCAATAATAACTACCTAATGTAAAATTTATTGCTTAACTAATGTTTATAAATAATATCTAATAGGTCTTTGGCCGCGTCTCATTTATTCGCGAGATCATTTATTGTGTCTATATTTAACTCTTTAGAACACAATATTTTACATCTTAATATTGTATTGTCCAAACCCAAGCACACATGCGGTATGAGAAAAAAAATAAAAAGTAATTAATTGGGCAGCCATTCAATTATTTGGTCAGCTACAAAAAGGTCAGCCGATACTGTAGGTACCTGTTGTACAGGTTGGCGACACTTTAATTTTATGTAATGTGATGTATATTTTGGATAAATAAATAAATAATAATAAATAAATCATTTGGGCACTAACATGGAGAATTGGACATATATATACATACAATAAAACTGTAGAGGTAAAATGTCTGTACATAGAAAAAAATCTTGAAACCAAGTCAGGGGAATGTAAAGAGGGAAAATACCAAAAAGGTTTTTTTTTGTTTCTCTGGCTGTTTGTACGGGCGAATCTCCAAAATGGCTGGACCGATTTCAATGAAATTTGGTATGGCGATACCTTATATCTCTGGTCAACATCTTAGATACTTTCTATTCCGAAAAATTATAAGGGTTTCCGTGAGATAGTTAAAAAACCATAGTAACCGCGGACGAAGTCTTGGGCAACAGCTGAAGCATTCTCAGACCAATACGACCTGTAAAATTTTAAGGAGTGTATTTCCTCCTTAAAGTTCGGCAACGCATCTGCAACTCCTCCGGTGTTGTAGATGTCTATGGGCGGCGGTAATCACTTACCATCAGGTGAGCCGTCTGCCCGTTTGTCCCGTTACATAAAAAAAACAGCCATGTTGTGATTATGGGTTCTCTGGAGCGTATAATGTTATAAAAGAAAGAAAAAACGACTTTAATAAATATTAGCAAATAAGAACATTGTTAATATCAATGACCTTTTAATACAGAGAAAAATGATTCGACATTTTTTAAATCATATATGACAACTTAAAACTTCTAATTAATACATAGAAATACAAAATACCAAAAAGTTTTTATAACAAGCTAGTCAGACGGTATAGGTGTTTAAAACCTCTGCCTTCCTCATCTGGGACAGAGGAGTAGTGGTATGTTATTTTACATCTCTCATGTTCGGTAAGTAGGTCCTTAATACCCCCAGATGCGGGTTGTAAGTGATCAATTACCGCCCTAGGTTAATAATGTAGCTAGAAACGCCCTAGGGCGGTAAGTAATTAAAAAAAAACTCTTCCAAAAAGTTCGCGTACATCTAACCATCTTACTGGCACTAGACATCATGCATTCAGCCCAATGACAAAAGAGGTCGCTTCGCTATTTTCATCAATTTTGAATATCGAACGGCGAAACTAAATTTAGTTCTTGAAAATAAATTTATTTATTCTTGTGACAAAAGAGGTCGCTTCGCTATTTTCATCAATTTTGAATATCGAACGGCGAAGCTAAATTTAGTTCTTGAAAATAAATTTATTTATTCTTGTAATGCCTTTTTTTCCACTTACCTCACAATCGAGACGTAAAGCAGAGTAGTTAGCTCGGGTGTAAGCATCAATTGCACCCTCGAACTATAAGCGCCCTCGCTGCGCTCGTGCGCCTAAATATCTCGGGCTGCAATTGATGCCTTACAGCCCTTGGCTACTAATCTACTATTATGTTGTGGAGGCTATAATCACTGTTCGGAGCCGAAACGAAACACCGCAATCCACACCATCAAAATTTATTTAAGAACTTTAACTTTTTCAGTCTGTTCTGCACATTCTTCAATCTATCTACATTTGTGGTGACTTTCTTGTGATGTCTCTTCTTAGTCCTATGTATCAACCTTACTAATTTCAACTCGAAGAATGGTTTACTGCAATGTTGACACCGCAACCTAACGCCCAGCTCTTGAACAACTCCTAAATACGTATATTGGTTACGGGCCGTGTTCTTCAGAAACATGTAACACACATCGCATACTTTTACTATCTTGGATATTAGCTGTTCCACTGGGTCAAATATCTTATGTTCTTGCAAGTGTGCAAGAAATTCCTCTCGATCTTGAAATTGTTTATCACAATCCTTCGCTTTGCATTTGTGGCTAACGTTGGCGTGGTAGTTCGCTTCGTGTTGTTTCAAACGGACGTATCGCAGCCCGCATTTGCTGCAGATGCCCGATATGGTAAGTCCTGGACTCATGTTCGGGTGTTTCATCGCCTGATGCCTATGAAGGCTCCAGCGGTCGTTCCCAATATACCAGTCGCAATATCGACAGAGGAAGGCGGATCTTTTACGGAATTGTACGTGTACCATCTCGTGCATTATTAAATTGTATCTGTAACAAGGCATTAAATTAAGGTGCCTTTCCACCACAGCTATGCTGACAGCGAAGAAAAATAGACCAATACGAATACACCACTTTGCGAGTCATATAAATTGTTAAATTTCTAAATTGCAAAATATTGTCGTTTTTAGGTGCCTGGTTTGGCCTATAAAATAAAGTAATTTTGTTTGTTTGTTTGACACATTTTACTTTCATACAAAACTAAATATCAATTTCTGAGTGTTCTTAGCTCTGTGCGTATCGCTTTTTCGTATGAACGGAACATAGACTATCTAATGTCACGTCAGTACATTTTATACTTGTAAAATCTTTTTAAATTAATGTATTGAGCTATGGTACAACTCATAGAGGAAATTCTGTTATTTACGATGTTAACTATCTAGTATTGCCAGGTGGTTGATTCATTAAAAATAACTCTATAGTAAAGATTTTTTTTTCTATAACAAGCACAGCAAATGACCTAGGAAATGGCGGGCCACGGGGAACAGCAGCCCATATCTATTCTGCTACCCCATTAGGTACTTGTTGACGCCACTCTTGAAAGAACCCATTTTGTAGGACAGCAGGGAAAACAGCTAGCTTACTCTTGAACACAATACCGATCGATCGACATTGAGATTGTGATGTTTCTTACTCTTCAGTGGGACACTAGGGCCATAAATGGGTTCAAATTATGCGGATATTGAGTGGCCTAAATTACATTGAGCTTAGCTGAAATTGGTACTCGCGTACCGCCTCCCTTGTCTCGGTATTATGAGATATTGGATTGCGTTATTATTGAGTTTTAATTGAGATTGCGTTCGAGAGTAGGCTAGCAGATCAAAGCATATAAGATCAGTTAATAAAAAAGCAGTGAAAACATACCTATGAGGAAACATTTTACTGCAATTCTTGCACTTATACACACCAGGCTTCATAAGCTCGTCATAATGCACACTATCCCATTGCTTGTCAATTTGGTCTATTTTATTTCCTTCATTCACGATTGTACCTAGATGATTAATATTAGCATTGCAATATGTGATTTCAGTAGTAATAGCTGTAGGTATACTTATTATGTCTTCTTCATCTTCAACATCAACATCTTCATCTTCAAATAGTATTCTGTCTCTAACCCTGTGGTTAGAATTAGGTTCACAGCTCTCGGTACTATAGTCACAACTATCATCATCTATAGTAATAACCAATGGGCTTAGAGCTACAGATTCTGTTCTAACAAAGTCCTTAAGTAAATTATTGGTAACCTCTTCCTCAAACAGTGGTTCCTTGGTTAGGACGGTGATTGGTTGTCTTTTAACAAAATTTTCTAAGAACTCTTCCGCTTCTATATCTAGTTTAGTTTCGTGAACTATAAATTTATCATTATTAACAACTGCATAGGGTTCTTTTTTGATAAAGCTTTCTAGTACTTCAGGTATATAATCTGATTTGTTTGTTATTTTTAAGTGTTTATTTAGCATGTGACGTTTCAGCTCTTCGGTGGAGGTGTAGGCAGACACACATTCTGAGCATTGGTAAATTGGGTGATGGAATAACGGTATAATCATGTGCTTGGTATTATGAAGAATTAGATTGTACCTGAAATTAAAGTATTCTATTTGTTAAAACATAAAAGTATTCAGTGAAATTATGTTCAATAACTTTACAAATATGGCAACATTAGCAACAGGCTCCTTTTAGTACTCAGGCATAAACATCTGATGAGAAACACTCTGCCACCCCTCGGCAGATGCCTTACGACAATATGATTATGATGAATCATGTTTTTTATACACACTCATATTCTAGCTATATTATATATATATATATATACAGGGTGTCCAAGAAATTGTGCGACATACTGAAGGAGGTGATAGCTGGGATCAATACCTACCAAAATAACATAATAAATGTTCAGCGAAATTTTGTGGTTTTAAAGTTATTCAGAATTTTCCCAAAAATTTTAACCTTGACACGAATTTTTTAGCATATCGGAATGAGAAGTTCCTTTTTTAGTGTTTTTTTTACATTAAATTATTCGTGAGTAGTTGCTCTACACATTGATAGGTCTTTTTCTTATCAATTTATTTTTAATTTTTAAGGTAATCATGTTTTACTTTAAAATTTTGGGAAATGATTTTCTTATCACTTGACTTTATCTCGGTAAATGATCAAATGCAGCAAGAAATAGATCGTAGAGTGGTGAATGTCTGGAAAAGATTTTGGTCTCTGAAAGACATCATGAAGAACAAACAATACCCCATCTCCCTAAAGAGGAAAATATTCAACACCTGTATCCTTCCAATATTGACCTATGGAAGCCAAACTTGGACAATCACACAAAAACACTTACAAAAACTCACGACTTGCCAAAGGGGTATGGAAAGGAGTATCTTGGGACTGACAAAAAGAGACAAAAGATGAGCTACAGAAATAAGAGACCTCACAAAGTGGGAAGATGCAACTTCTAAAGTCAAAACCCTAAAGTGGAGGTGGACAGGCCACATGATCAGAGACAAACCCAAATGGAACAAAATGCTGACGGAATGGACGCCTAGATATAACACAAAGAGAAAGAGAGGAAGGCAACACAAGCGCTGGATGGACGACATCAAAAAGGTAACTGCAAAATTTTAAATTATCTGCAAACATTATTATACAATTATGAAACATAAATTGTAATCACTTCTTTTCAATAATAAAGGCTTTGAAATTGAAATTGAACTGTTTTACTTAAAGGTGGTTGATTACATACCATGGTTGCTGGACTAGAGTAAGTAGTATTGGTAAGTTACTCAGGAAATAGAGGAGAATGTAACTAAAAAATGATTTCCAAGTTAATATAAACCCCCAACTGATCAAACAAAACTGAAATGAATATTGTTATCTGGGAAATACAACTTGGAACATTTTCAAAAATAACTGTAGAGGGAAAATCTTTCTTTACTTAATTTAAGATAATTTTTTACATTTGACAAGCAATTTTGGCCTACATCTTACGTCACTAGGTTTCTAAAAAGTTATAACTTACTTGCTATTGAAGACTTTATCACACATATCACATCTTTCCAGAGAATTCTTACATAGTTCGCTTTTGGTAATAAAGTTGAGAGATTCTTTCATACAGAGAGGCAGTCCATTATCAGAACTGGATAAACTTCTTTTCATCTTTGTAGCTAGAATAAAAGAATCGTGGTTAGAATGTGGAAGTTATCTTCTCTCAAAAAAGGTAACAAGCTGAGTCTTTATTACAGATATTGAAAAATATCAATGAAGGCTTTTTTAAAGCAACAGAAGAAAATAACCAAAGATTTGTGTGTTTATACGTAGTGCAAAAGCACTACACTGTGTGTTATAAAAACAACACACAAAAAACCGAAGACATCAGACATCAGTTCATCCTTTTGGGATCTGCAATGACACAGACAGCTGACTGACACACACACACTTAAAACTTATGACACCCCTCATTCTGCATTGGGATTAAAAACTGCTGTGATTGATTTGTTGCTGAGTTCTTAAAGACTCCATGTTAGGTTGTGACAGACTACTGCACTATGCTGGCCCAATGCAGGTTTGTAGGTAGAACAGTTGCAATAGTGATCGGGACCAACAGCTTAATGGAGCCACTCCAGCCAACCTATGAATATTGTCACCCCATCTTGTCACAGGTCATCCCACACTATGTTTGCCAAGTTGCGGTCTCCACTCAAGAACTGTATGACTCCAACGGTCGTCAATTCTACAGCTAATGGGACCAGCCCACTGCCACTTGCTCTGACTGCCAAGATTGTATTTGGTGATGTGTATGTAATATCTGTCCTGGCTGATGGCATTTTAGTTTGGAGTTTCTCAGTGGTTATAGATTTTCAGTAATGCCTGACCACTGCAATAGGGTTTGTCCCTATTATATGCATCAACGAAATTCCAGGCATAGTGTGGATGTGTAATGCAAATCTGTACATTATGTGTGTAATTTGAATATATCAAAAGTTTTGTTGAAAACTATCATGATGGGCATGGATTGATACTAAAGTTTGAACATGTAACATACATGTTCAGGTACTATATTCTTTGAAATCAACCTTATTATGAAATGTTTTTGCGCAGTTAGTTCTGCAACCCCATTGCTACACACTGTCACTGTATTATTGAGCAGGACACAGCTTTATCATGTACCTATCTGGAGTACAATAAAACTTTAACACAATATTATGTGTAATGAAAATTATGAAATTTTTTATGTTGGTGTTGAAAACATAAAGTATAAAATATCGTTCCACTGCTTAAGTGCTACAACACTACTTTCTAATTACCTCAAGTCATGCAGTTTTTGTATTATTTCAATCACCTAAAAATTATTTTCGTATCAACGGGTGATAAAGCGACATTGTATTTTTAAAGAATTATATACACAAATCACCGAATTAAATTATTGAATAAAATATTTATAGGACAAGACTAGGAATTATTGAACGTATTTTCAATACTATAAATAAAAATAAATAAATAATACGGACACAAAATTTGACAGGTTTTAGCTTTTATTGTTGTTTTAAAATTCTCGTTTTACAGGAAAGGCAAAGGATCTACCACGTACAGCCAAAACTCTACGTGAATTTCGACAGTTTATAGCGATATAAAGTTTTCGCAATTTTGCGAAATATTGATTGAACTAAATTCATTCAATGGCTAGTAAGTTGTTTCACATACACATACATACACACATAAGTTACGCCTTTTTCCCACAGGGGTAGGCAGAAATTCATCCTTCCACTTGCTACGAGCAAAGTTGTTTGCTTGCTTGCTAAGTTGTTTCGAGTTCACAAAAACATTTATCTATATTGGTGAGACCATAGATTTAGAAAAACCGTTTTACATTTCATTCCATGATGATGAATTAACATTTCTATAACAAAATACAGAACTCACTCGCTTTATAAACTCGCTCGCACTACTGGGCACAGGCCTTCCTCATAAAGAAACACATGAAGAGTATAGGCCGTAACACCACCACGCTGCACGCTGGCCCATGCGGGTAGAAACGATCGAGACCCACGATGGCACCTTCCGAAGCACGGAGGAGTCCAAGGCCTGACCAAGGAAAAGGTAGATTTGTTTTGGGAAGTAATTAATTGCCATTTAATTATTTGATCAGCAATAAAAAGATCAGCCGTAAAATTATTTTTATCTAACTTGACCGTCACTGGAAGCTTTATATTCAGATAGCATTTCCGTTTCCCGTCGAATTTCTATCAGTTTCCATGAAGCGAAGCAGCTATCAGTGATCTGTGGTTTCCATGCTTTTGACTATTTTGTATCGGGTCCAGGCTCAGAGTAAACAGAACTGGAGTAGCCTTTGTCTAACATTCCCCTCTGCCAAATGCACAAGCATCGGATGCTTGCACGTTTAATAAAACTAGTTGAGCCGCCATTTTGACAGCCATAACATTGTAAACGTTGCGGCGAACAGAGCTCCCGCAAAAATGCTTGCCTGTGCCGTTTTTTGTTGTAAAAATAAATAGAAAACATCGAGTATGCTAAATGATGGTGTCACCTTTTATTTGTAATGATAATTTTTAAGATTTCATGATTATTTACTTCATTATTTCATGTTTTAGAATTCTACGATTTCAAATTTCGAGCGCTAGTCTCGTGGGGAGTGCGGCTGTGACGTTGTCAAAACGTGACTATTTTAAGCGTGTGTGTGCGTGAAATTTAAATTTGTGTGTCGAATTATGCATGTGTGCATTTGTAAAAACGTTGTGCGTTGTGCTGGCTTTGAGTGTAGTGGTAACCTCACCCCCCGCAAGAAATGGCAGAATAAAATGTTTGAGAAATTGACTAATGGCTACTCCAGTTCTGTTTACTCTGAGGGTCCAGGGACCAGTGGCGACACCTGGTGGATACGCGCCATTATTGTTTTCCTAAGTAATGATGGCGCCTTATTTCACTCATTTGCGTTTTGAATCCCGTCGAAGCAACTCGTTATAACCATCTGTGTGAAAAGTGAACATTTGCTGCAGTGAGTAAAAAGAACAAATAATTTATTATGTTTTAACGGTTTCTGCCGATCGTAATAAAAGTTTTTTAATTATAATTTTTTTTTGATAAAACATTTTTATCCAATAATTCAAATAATATTTTTAAATGTTTCCATACCAGTTCGATAGCTCACTGCAACTTTTATCGAAATTTAAGGATTATTATAGTGTCTGAACTTAATAATAATCGTAAAATAAAAAAAGTCATGGAATGGAAAAAGCATTTCAACGGGCATCCGAGTGGCAGCCAGAAGCTGGTACTAATTGCGAGGCCCGAAAGCGAGCTCAAAGTAGCCGTAACCGGAGCAGCTCTTCAAGCAGTACCTAGTAGCTGTAGCAGCTCCTCAAGCTCTTCCTCAGGCAGCAAAAAGAAGCAGTATCGCCGCTGTAAGAAAAGTAAGTGTTCTCGACATTCTAACCGTATGATCAAAGGAAGTTAGTTCAGGAATTCCATGAACTTCGTAAACAAGTAGCGATTTCTAATATCGAACCCCCTTGCTAACATGAGCATTACAGTCTTTTAATAGTTTCTGGAGTTAGTAATGAGCTTTAAAGGCAAAATTTTTCCGATGAACATTTTTTTGACCAGGAGGTACTTACAAATAATTTAGATTTCACTTTTGATATTGAAACAAAACTGAAGGAGCCTTCTGTTCCAAAAACATCCGGAACGTTTTTTGAAAATGCTTAACGATGACGATGTGCAACATCTTGACAGTTAATCCTGATCAAAAGTAAGATACGCTGAAACGCAAAAACATTTTAATCATATCCTAGGTTATGTGGATCTGGAAACCAATGATGTAAAAATTGATATAGATATAGCGAGTGATAAAAGATAATGGAAGTTGAAGACCAAGACCAAATAAAACTAACCACACGGCGGTAAAAAATCATAAAAAAACTGTATGAGTTGTTGCCTTTGCCAAGAAAATTATTAGTGTCAAAACTCGTGAATATTTTTTGAGATTTCGGGTTTTTGGCGCCATTCAACTAAGGCGGACGTGATTTTTATTTCAGTGATTGTAATATTGTTTTTGAGTGGATCTTGTTGTGTACAATCTGTGGTAGTGTGGTTTTGTGTAATGTAATAAGTGTCAATAATGACGAGCAATACGGAGAATTTTTGAAATAATCGTCAAGTGGTGTGAAAAACGATGGGATTTTTATTGTGGTAATCCACCTCATCGAAGTAACAGCACAGTATCTGCCATCGATCGTTTGACGCCAAACTCTCCCAAGATGCATTGAAATACATTACACTTGTATTTCAATGCAAATAAGACATAAAAATACCGAAAACTTGGCTGTATGGGCTTTGTTCCCTTTGCCTTCCCTACATGCGAGAATTTTACTTAGACGTATTCTCTCTAATCTGTGCACACAACTTTTTGAGATTTCGTGTCAACTCTTGCTTGAAACATTGTTGATAAATAATTGTAATTTATTATGAAAAGTCGTAGTTCTGATTAGTTTTTGTTATTAGAATCAAGTAGTGAACTTTATTTATTACAGAATTTTTCAGTTATGGTTCGTATGAATAATTTAATCAATCATTACCAGCCGGTCATAAAAGTTCTTTGAAACAATTCTTTTATTTTCTTTCAGGACATAAAAACATTTGCTGAAGATGATTTTGACCCAAAGAAATGGATCAATAAAGTTTGGGGTTCTAGTGGTAATCAAGAAAAAGAGGTAAGATGTTCACAAAAATGTACACAAAAACAAAAAACCTCAAATCAATAGTAACTTGATTTTCATTCTCTACTCTACTTTTAAACACCGAATAGTTTAAACTAATTTGTAAACTACGTTATTAGTCATACATATTACTATTATCAGCTTTTATCATTTTATTCACTTATTAATTTCAAGCACTTAAACTTTGTACATAGTTTTGCTTTTAAATCATAACACTATTTGATTCTATAGGTATAGATGATAGATGATATCAAAACGTAGTTTAAATTAAATAACTGGATGTATAATTGATAATAATACAGTAATCAATATTCAAATATATAAAATTATTTAGTTTTATTTGAAACTGGTGGTTCACTGCAGTTTCCCCCGTACAGTGTCTATTCCTATGAGAATGTCGGTATAATAACTAGCCTATGACCCTTTTTAGGCTCCAGCCTATCTGTGTACCAAATTTTGATTAAATTGGTGCAGTAGTTTTGATAGGAAAGCGAGACATACAGAGTTTCTTTTGCATTTATAATTGGCTTAGCATACAAGCATTTTGCTATAAACCCTATGGGAAATAACTATTTTTTATTTAAAATTCTTATATTTGCCTTTTGATTATTCATTGCAAAACATCAATACATCAATACAACCTAAAATTACTAATAATTGTTTTGTAATGGAAATGCTTTTCGGAGACATTTGTCCAATGGTGTATATCTCCTGAATGACTGTTGATTGTTAAAGTGGGTTCAAGTGGTTATCTATGTAAAAAGGTTCAAGTAAAAAATTACACAAGTAAAAATTTTTTTCATTTAAATCAATGCTGGTGACAGGAAGTTGCCAGACATTTTTTTTTAAATCCTTGGGAAAGGCCCAAAATCCTTGGGGAATCGCGAATTTGTAATTTTTTTACGATTGGACCAATCGCGAATTGGACGAATCTCGCCTAAACGGGGACAGGCCTACATTTAATTAATGATCATAAAAAACCAACTGTTTTTCAATATTTTCATTCAAAGTGACATAAGATCTGGTTTTAGTATAAGTAATCTCTATTGACTTTTTCTAGGTATTTCTTGCTAATGCTGTTACAAGGTTACAACTTTATATGAAACAACTAACCAATTCATTGGATGAAACAACCACACAAGTGAGTCTTGCACTTCTCACCTTACCAACACTATTGTAGTTAATATATATTGCTTTATACCTTTTTATTAAGTATTACAATATACAGTCACGGTCAGATAATGTTTACCACCACTAAGTATCAAAATTGCTTGCATACATTCAAGTCAAAAAAGTTGAAATCACTATTAAATGTCTATTAGTTTCGAATCAATTTGATTGATCATAGATACCCAAAGATCATCCAGAATCCATCGACGACATTTAGATGTGTATCGATAACTTTTTAAAGAAAACTTTTCTTTAATATTTCAGTTTTTTTTATTATGAATAATTTTCTTAAATAAAATCTTTATTTTCTTAAATAAAATCTTTATTTTATTAAATAAAATATTTTCATCTCATTTTTAAATTTATAATTTCACTTTTGTCCGAATGACGTTCAAACAATCATTTTTGATAACTGCAATTTCTTTATTTGTCTTTTCCACATTGTTTTCCACATTGTTTTCATATTGTTTATTAATTTTCAAAGGGTAATAAGTAACTTGATATGTCAGACTTTATTGATAACAGAGTGATAAAGAATCTAATTTGAAAACTAAAAAAATTTCTTACTGCGAGCATACATTATAAAAAATATATTGGATTTTTAACTTATTAATGTCATCCAGCATATATACGTCCCACTGCTGGGAGAAACACATGAGGAGTATGGGCCGTAACACCACCACGCTGGCCCAATGCGGGTTGGTGGGTAGAAACGGTCACAAATGCGACCGGCCGACGGCTTATCGTGCCTTCCGAAGCACGGAGGAGCTAGAGATCACAAAGCCTTGGTCACCCATCCACGGCCTGACCATGGCGAGGGTAGCTTTGTTTTCGATCGAAGCCAAAGCGCACTGACCACTACGCCACCGAGCTCCTCCACTGTCACTTATTTATATAATTTATGCAATTTCACTCAAGGAATAGGTGGAGCTTATGTACCGTAATGGGTTACATGGTTTGGCTTTTGCAATTGAAAACTAGGCTACTTTCGTCATGGTCTTAACCTGCCTTCCGAAACATAAGAACCCAAGATCACAATATTTTGGACACCCATTCAAGAACTGACCATGGCGAAAAAGTAGTATTATTTTCAATATTGGAAGTCAACATACATACTACAATGCGACTGAGCTCCTGACAGTGCTGATTAATACAAGTATAAATTAAAAAAATATTTAATCACATAAATAGGTTTAAACTATTCATACCGCAACTTATTTTTCGGCCTGATCACTATTGGGAAGCCTTGTCAATAGAAGATATAGACAAGAACTGTAAGGGTTCCACTTCTCTTTACTACTATCATTAAACTTGTGTATACCACCCTTAGTCACTAGAATAGAAAGGAAAAGAGAGAAGTAATGAATATTTCAGATAGTAACATCAGTGCCCCGCATCTTACAAGATGCGTCGTCGCTGCAGCTTGAAGGGGCGCTGCTGCAGCAGAAGCTGGTGTCGCTGGAGCAGATGGTGCGCGACGTGGAGGAGCAGACCGGCCACTCCATCGAGAGCTTGCAGCGGATCGACTACTTGAAGGGCAGGCTGGAGGTACGGCCACTTGTGTAATTTGTAGTTACACACACACAACTTTTATACCAGTCATTCTGTAAACGCCAATTCGCAACCTTTTTAATTGACGAATAATAGCTGTCGGTCACGGTAAGTCACATCCTGTCTTGCTTTGATTAGCCGCAATAAAAAAAGACAGCTAAAGAGTTTCTTTATTGAATTGTTTTCCTATAGTTGTGAATTTGATATAACTCAAAGGTGACTGACATAGTGATCTATCAACACACAGCCCAAACCACTGGACGGATCGGGCTGAAATTGGGCATGCAGGTAGATGTTATGACGTAGGCATCCGCTAAAAAAGTATTTTGATTAATTCTACCCCCAAGGGGATAAAATAGGGTATGTAAATTTGTCAATTTTAAACAGATCGGGCTGAGACTTTGATAGAAAATTAAAGGGATCCCGTGGGATAGTTAAAAAACCAATGTAACCGCGGAGGAAGACGTGGGCAACAGCTAGTTAATATATATATCGGGTCACAAATGATGTTCGTGATAACCATAAGGAAAATAATAGTTTCTATACTCTATCCATTTTGATCGGAGACAAAAGGTAAACAAAGAATTTGTGGTTCTCAAACTTTTATCCAATTCTGGGACAAAATAATATGGGCTCTATTTTTTTTTAATAAAATAGAATAGGAGTAGCCGTACTTAATATACCAATATTGTCATTGAATATAAACATTATTTATTTATGTAATGAAGTAATGTTTTATGAGTATTAGGTATATTAAGTGTATTTAAAAAACAAGCTATCATTGCTATCATACAAATGATACTAAATATTAAATATATCAATTAAATTGAAAGTAGATTCAAGGTGTGATGAACATGTTATGATTGTTCATCTTCTTTTGGAAGTATTCTATACTCATAATAAAAGTTTGAGAATACTATTCGTTTTAGGACTTTTTTAGTAGCAACGATTAATTTAGTAACCTAAAATTACGTTAAAAATATAACATTGAAGTAAAAATACCAAAAATTATTGAAGGTGACAAGTAATTACTTAATTTACATCATTTAAAAAGTTTGTAGTAATAAAATATTAAATAATCTTTTTTTTTTTTATAAAACTTTTCGACAATGGGTAACCACATCTTAAAGAACCCTTTATATGGTTTGCTTACATTCTGTCTCAAATCAAAATGGATAGACTATAGAAATAAAAGAATAAAACTTTTTTCTGTTGGCAATCACGATAATTTATCTCAATATCCGGCGGATGTCAACTATGGAAAATTGAAAAAGATGGCGCTACTAAATCGAGCCGGAAGTCAATCGAGTTACGAAAAAGATGGCACCACTACAGCGAGTTAACAAAATGACGGGGAGTCTCCTCTGTTCATTACTCGGTCGGACTTCAAACTGTAAACTTAGTCTTGCGAAGTGAAATACTGTTATAAGTTTAAATTAATTGTGATTTAAATAAAGATCAATACCTAGTTATCACCGGTTGTTATAATTTTCTCACATTTCTTTGTAAAAAGGTTTGAAGAGAAGGCGGTAAATTTATTGACCATAGACAAAATACACATTTTCTTAAAATAGTGTCACAGATTATACTTATATAGACTGTAAAAATGATAAGAGTAAAACATAATAATAATTATGAAATAGAAATTGAATGGCGTAGACAATTGACGAAGGAATCGGTGTTGTTTTGGAGTGTTTGATACAGTGAAACTTCATTATCATTTGCCTGCCCTTTTGTCAATTTCATTTGGGGTCGGAGCAACGTGTCTTACTTTTCCTTTCTCCTCTATCCCACGCCATATCAACATTCTCAGTCACACCCATCCTAACCATATCCTCATTCCCATAATCTATCCATCTTTTCATCGGTCTTCCATTCCCCGCATTTCCATCCACACTCATATTGATAACTCTTCTTATCACATGCTCATTTTCTCTTCTCAAAATATGGCCATACCACGACAACCGCTTTTTTCTGTATTTCTCTATCACTGGAGCAATTTTCAGGCATCCCTTGATATACTCATTCCTCACTATCAATCCTCGTTACATTATTGTGCTCGACTTATGAAATTGGTGTTTTGTATGGAGATTTTGGGGAATTCTGCATTTTCCATACTAAAAATTTTTCAGTTTTCTTCACAACGACAAATCCAAAGATAATTAATAATATTTGGCATGGCTCCGTAATTTTAAGCATAACGTTTATTGTCATAATATGAAGATCCATAATATTGAAAGGCATAATCATCAAAACGCATAAAATTGCGACGCATAATTTTGAGTCCTAATATTGTATAGGCTAAAATTGTTTGTCATAAGTATTAAAAGGCATAAATTTGAAACGCACAACTAATGAAAAGCATAATGATCACAACGCATAATATTTTTCTCTGCCCCAAATTGTTTACTAAATATATTTCGATGACACAAATATAGTTTTTAAGGGTCATAAAAAAAAATAACCTTAACCTAATATTTATCAGAACACATTTCCTTGGGATTGGTTCTTTCTAATCTGGGTGATTATTCGATTCATTTTAGAACTACCTAATGTTGTGCTAAATGAAATTAGGAATTTCTATAGTTATGCTTTATAATAATATGCCTTTAGAGAGTTATGCCACTTAAATGTTATGAGTAAGAAAGAAAATGTGACATGATTGTTATGCTATTTGATGATTATGCCATTCGATGTATGACAAACGATGTTATGACAATCGACGTTATGCGAAAACATGCGCTCCCATTTGGCATCTATCATTAGACAAGCTTTAGTAATATGTGTAATATCACACTTCATAAAAATTATTTATCGTTTTTAAGTGAATGCAAATAAAATGATGTATTCGGGAGGCACTTAAAAAGAGTTGTCTCCGTGTCAAATTTTAACACAATTAAACTTACAACAAATTATCAAAACAAATCAAAAGAGCTCAAAAATAGTCTTTTTTTAGACGAGGTAATTATTTTTTAGGAATACTCTGAATCTTAATAGTTACAGACAAAATACTAAGAGAGAGAAAAAACACCAATTTCATAGGTCAGGATCCAATATTTGCATCTGTCTTTTTCAGAGCTCAACATTCAGATCCCTGCATAACGACAGATCTTATGATTGTTTTATATATTTTCCCTTTTAATCTTGGAGAAATTTGGGAATCGCATGAAATACAGTGAAACATAACCTTCTTACGGTTTTACTTGTACAGAACGCCGCAGCAACCCTCCGAGAGGCCGACAAATGGACGGCGCTCGCGATTGGCTTGGAAGAAGTGTTAGAATCCGGGGTGCCGACGGAGCCAGACAAGCTGGCTGAACTGGCGAAGCAAGTCGCTGCTATGACTGCTAGTTTGGAGGTAATTATAATAGGTTGTAATTTACAGGGCCACATACAGGCCTGTTCCACTGGTTATATGCACGCACACCCCAGATATCTCGGTCGACGAGCTCGGTGGCGTAGTGGCTAGTACGCTTTGGCTTTCGATATTGAAACCAAAGCATCCTTCCCATGGTCACTCCTTTGATTGGTGAAAGAAAGAAAGAAAGAAAAACAGTTATTAACCTACAAACACACATTAAGAATAAAAAACAAAGAAAGCACAGACAAAAACAAAGTACAGTGAATAATTTTATAAGACTACACAATAACGGTTCATTAGGACCCGACCTCAGCATCTGTCAGGGTCTGACCCAGCGCTGGTGTTCTGACCGGGCCTATTTAAATATATATATATATATGTATATATAACCAAAACTGTGAACACGAGTTCCTCCGGGCTTCGGAAGGCACGTTAAGCAGTTGGTCACTGTCGTTGGGCCAGCGTAGTGGTGTGAGGACCCATATTCCTCATGTGTTTTTCCATTGAAGGCCTGTGCCCAGCAGTGGGGTGTAATAGGCTGGTAAGAAAGCTACATAACTTATACTTCATCCAAATCCGATGAAGAATGTTTAATAACAAAGCGTTGCCTAGCAACCACTGACAGGCATGTGTTAATAACCTTTTTCTATCGCGCACATTTCAAAAATATTGACTATCTTACTGTATTATAAGAAAAATATAAATAAAGCAAAAAAAAATAATTAACTGTTTATAAATTTAATTTATTAGCAATAATTATAATTGTTTCTGAAGTATCACAAGAAAAAGTTTTAAAATAATAATTGTGTGTCGCTATAGCATAGAACGGAACGTAGTACTTTCATTCGTGGTCGGGTAAAAATAAATAATGAATATGCAACTGATTTTAAAAGTACTTACGGTATAGGAACACGAGGGAAAGTTAGTATCAATTTCAATTGGAAGATTAGTTTAAAAGTGCAAAAATGTTTACGAGATCTGAATTTTGCCAAGGTTGTGTTCTTATAGGGTTGTGAGGAAAAAATAATTTAGATTTTATCTTAATTTTTCATTTTATTTCAAAAATATTGAGGTTTTGTGAGTGTTTCTTGTGATATATGGTAGAGAAATAATTATTATAGAAACAATTGGGAAATTGTGCAGTAATCGGGTCGGAAATACAAGATTTAGACATTTTTTCGTAAACTAAGTTGTGATGACCCTAAATTTGGTTTGTTTACATTTATTCGTCATCGGATTTGGGTGAAGTATAGGCTAGTTGACAGGTGTGAATATCCGAAGCAATTTTTTTGTTTAACATTATCATTTTCTTAACCAGGTGTTAAGCGAGGCGCCGGACTACGAAACCAAGCGGGCGCAGTTAGAAACATTGTACAACAAGTTGGAGGCAGCCATCACACCGCCGCTCATTGCGGCTCTCACTCAAATGGATGCAAGTAAGACACTGTTTACGACGATAGTCGTATATTTTTTTATTTAGTTGCTGTATTGAAATTTTAAGATAAGATAAGATAAGATTTATTTGTGAAAACATGAGTGAAATTACATAGGTATTGTAATATAATAATTCATCCAGTTCTACATGTTTTGCCATGAACGCGTACAAATTTTTATAAAATTTAAGCACATATGTAATCAAGATTTAAATCATCACAAAATTAATTAAACAACAATAATAATAATAATTTGATTTTTATAATGATTTTAAACCAATAAAATTAATGATTACATGTCAAAGTAAAATATGGAAATAAATTTTTTTTGGGTTTTGTAAGAACAACAATGTGAGATGGGTTGCGCTACACCCATCTCACCTTGCTGGCCCATCAGCGACGTGCTTTATTTATTTTAAGGAAACATACAATATACAAATACTTATTGTTAGAATAAAACCCATACTCCTCATGTTTCTCCATACGTATATAGCCATCGGCGATGACGACGAGAATAAAAAATATATATGTAGACAAATAAAGTTTCCACCAATAAATATTACATGATAAACTGTCTAACAGCTGAGCACGAACATGAATTTACTTTATACATAACACATATAAAATGGGAATTATTTAAACTGTTAGCAAAATATTAGAATTTTGGTCGGCATAAAAATACAATTAGTCTGCAAAAAAAGCGTCACTAACATCATGACAAACTCAAAAGATTCTACTCTTTAAATAATTACGACAGGAACGAATCAAGATTTTGCTTGCCTAGTTAGTGGATGAAAAGGGTTTATTAAATAAATTATGATGGCCTAAACTAGACCTGGGATATTTCGCCTTTCTCGAAAGAACCAATGTTATAGGCTGGACGGAACACGTATGCCGGAAGGGATTTCCATGCGCTAGATATGCGCACAAAGAATGGGTGCCTGAATCTTTTTGCGTAATCGTGACGAATAAATATCGTCGCAATAAACCTATGGATAGTGTGTAAAACCGTGGAGTGTTTAATAGGGGGAGGGCTGATAACTTAAAATACAGGTATATATATACCTAGTTCGAGTATCAGCCCGCCATAATCGACTGTTAATTATAAGTTTCCTATTGTGTATACTATATTATAATGTTCTGTAATCTGATTATGGTGAGGAATAAATTATTATTATTATGGCCACGCAATCCGGCACACGCACTCCCTTACAGTAACGGAAAAGGGAGAGATAAGGTCAAATATGTTTTCAGAGCACTCCATAGAACTTCCGATAAGGGCGCTTAATGAAACTGTTGCGATGTAACACTTCGCAAAACGTTTCTCACGTTTTCAGACCGTAGCGCGGTATACGTGACCTTGTTTGCGAGTATGTCTCGCCTCGTGCCGGCTTGCCGCTGCTGGCGGCGCGCCGCCGCGGCAAGGTTGGCTGCGGCGTGGCGGCGGCTCGAGGCGCCCAAGCTCGACGCGCTCACGAGCACACTCGCCAAGGAGGCCCCCAAGCAGGTGACTTAGTGTCTAGCCCGACGCCGCCGCGGCAAGGTTGGCTGCGGCGTGGCGGCGGCTCGAGGCGCCCAAGCTCGACGCGCTCACGAGCACACTCGCCAAGGAGGCCCCCAAGCAGGTGACTTAGTGTCTAGCCCGACGCCGCCGCGGCAAGGTTGGCTGCGGCGTGGCGGCGGCTCGAGGCGCCCAAGCTCGACGCGCTCACGAGCACACTCGCCAAGGAGGCCCCCAAGCAGGTGACGCTAGTGTCTAGTCCGACGCCGCGGCAAGGTTGGCTGCGGGAAATGGGGCAGGGAATTTTTGATTTTGTATTAATTGATATATCCATCTTGTAGTTTCATTGATCCTTCATCTTCTCTTATTCTTGCCCTTTTTCCACTCTAGGTGTGGTCGGCACAACATGTCTTCTTCCATTCTCCTCTGTAACTCGTCAGCTCAGCACCCACTTCTTTTATTCTAATATCATTCTTCACGCATTCAATCCATCGCTTCTTTGGTCTTCCTCTCACTCTAGGTCCGTCCACATCCATGTTCAGCATCCTTCTTGTGATGTGACATTCATCCCACCATCCATCCCACCGTCCATTTTTTTATTTTTTATTACAACAGGTAAGCTCTTGACCTTCATCTCACCTGATGGTAAGTGACGATGAGGCCGAAGGTGGAAGCGAGCTTCACCTGTAATCCTCAACAACTGAGGAACTGGTTATCTTACCTCTGATTGCCGTAATACAACAATGCTTGTAACATTGTTATTATGGCGACAAATTTAGGTAAGACGGTGGTAGCTAGCCAGGCGGGCTAAGAAGCCCTACCACCAACCAAACCGAGCAGAAAAACTAATGCCCCCACGGGGAATCGAACCCGGACCGATCAACACCCGGTGGTGTGAACCACTAGACCAGAGAGGCGATTAAATTCCATTGATCCTTCATCTTGTTGACTTTTTAATAAATCGTTTATCATTAATATCCAGGTTGAGTGGCTGACCAACGTGCTGAAGACAGACGCGCCGTTGGCAGAGCTCATCCGCCTCTACACCGACCTGCTGCTGTCGCTCGACCCTTCGCCCACTAAGGTATTAATATTACAGAATACAGATCAATCCAATCAAGACTCGTTGCGCCGACCCCAAATGAAATTGGGAAAAGGGCAGGATAATGATGAATACAGATCAATCCAAATAAATCAGCTGAGAGAAGTCCGAACCTATCAGAGAGCGAAATCTGATCATAGGAACCATGGCTTCGACTTTATATAAAATAATAATGGCACAAATTATTTTACTCCTCTCTGATCGGGAGTGATCGGGAATTGAATCTGGTCAAAATATCTGTAATTTTTTTTGTTATTATAGGTGTTGAACAAAAAATTTTTTTTTTACTTAAAATGCCATGGTTCTTAAGAATGGATTACGCTGTCTCTTATATTTCAGACCACACTGACCCATTTGAAAGAAAGAAACAGATTTATTGACCAAGAGCTTCATTTTCTTAAAACTAAACATGCAATAATGGCCAACTAGGACCTGACCGTAGCATGTGCACAGATTAAACTGTTGCAGCGCTGGTATTCTGGCCGGGCCTATAAGGGTTAAAACAAGAACATACGATTCAAGAAAATTCTTAACTAACTTATAATTTAAAATAGGTAGCTGATTGGGCTTTGTTCCCTTTGCCATTTGGATTGAACATCCTGAATATCTATAGATCAGTTGCTCGGACTGCAGAGATTGTAAGGAAGTCCCCACAATACGCTGTTATTAATGATATGGTATAACACTTGTGTGTATAATTATAATGTAGGTGGTGTCCGCCAACCTGAAGCTGTGCTCGACGCCCGAGGAGGGCTTGCTGATGCTCACCGACCTGCGCAGTGACATCGACGAGTTCGTGCGATCAATAAAAGCCATACTGGACGCGCCACGGCAGAACAAAGGTAACTTACTGTCTCTACTTAAGGTATCTTCTCTTAATTGCAGTCAGCTGACAGAGAAAAGGAATAAAAAAAGAAAATATATTTATTCGATGCAGTTCAGTTGATATCTAGACTAATATTACAAAGCAGGAGAGTTTGTTTGTTTGGTTGAACGCCCAAATCTCAGGAACTACTGTCAGATTTGAACAATTATTTCAGTGATAGATAACCCATTTATTGAAGAAGCCTATAGGCCATATAACAACGCAGGCAAAGTCGTGGGCAAAACCTAGTATTCTCATAAATAAATTCAGTAAATTTTCCCTCGCGTACTCCTTATTTTTCTCCACGTACGAAGGTATATTATATTTATATCACACAATGTTGCACGCATACATTTTGCTTTATTGTAATGTAAATATGACTGAGTGTAATTTTTTGCTTATATAGTGTTCATTAATCTGTCTATTTCCTAAGGAGGCGTCTATCGATCTATTTTGTTTTGTGTCATGAGGACATACCGGTTTTAATGTGTGTTGACAGTTCTGCCTGCCCATTCGGGAATAGAGATGTGATGGAATATTATGTTCTTTATATTTTATCTTGAAATACTTCCTTAATTATTGAAACTCATGGTTCATAAGAAATTCATAAGTATATTTTTTTATTATCTTATTTATAAAACGGACTTTTATATTAAATACATGTCAGTCCCATTGTACCCTTACCTTAAGTATTACAAACTTACATACACACTATGAACACAGACACAGACTTACATACTATGAAGTCTGGGTGGCGAAGCTGGCGAGCATGAATCTGAACAGCATCTCTGCTTCCGGTAAATTTGGACACGAGAGTATTTTATTGATGTATCCTACATCTTGTCTGTTCAATCCCAAACTCGCCAACAGAACCTCCCTGGACTGTCGAAAACACACACTCGTTCAGCAAATGTTGGACATCTTCAATAGTGCCACATGTGTCACAATTTGGGCTTTCGATCTTCTTCATTAAGAACCCGAGCTTATTGGACGGAATATGCCCAGATCTCAATCTGTGAGCCAATACAATAAGTATATTTAAATACATAAACTGATTAAATGATTTGACTATTGATCTCCAGAGACGGTAGCGCCCGCGACGATGCGCGAATTCTACCGCGCAGTGTACGCGCCTCTGAGAGAGCTACTTCCGCGGTACTGCGAGCTACAGACGCAACTGTTACTGGCGCATCTGGACGAGCCGCAACTTAAACAGGTATATAGGGGACATGTTATAGAAGTTTATGTAACTGTCACATAATATAGGTTATTAAAACATACACTACTTTATCTACACTCATTATTCAAAGAAATAAAACAAAAATATTGATTTATTGTTGGCTGTCTGGAAAACATTTGCCATGGTTTTGTGCGTTTTTAAGAAAAATAAGTGTTGCATAATGAGTCCAACCTGTTGCATAATAGTCATTATGTTACAGTTTCCATTTTTAATTTTTCGTTTTTATCATCTGTGTTAAAAAGTTTGTCATTAGTTTGGCATCAAACAATCGAGGCACACACAGTGAGGTGGATTACCACGATAGAAATCCATCCATCGACCATCGTTTTTCACATCACTTGACGATTATTTCAATGATCCTCCAAATTGCTCATCATTATTGACACTTATTACACAAAACTACACTGATTTTACGCAACAAGATCCACCCCGACACAATATTACAATCACTGAAATAAAAATCACGTCCGCCATAGTTAAATGGCGCCAAACTACTTTTTTATTGTTATTTTACAGTTTGTGCCAAAAGGTAAACGCATCTGTGGCTATACAGCCAAGAGAACGCAATGTGTGCGATAGATGAAAGAGTTCTAATTTCAAACAGCACACCGTTTCATACAACATTACCGGTGCGCTCTTCGTTCCATATTCAAAAAACGCGCCGGGACGTGATTTTGGTTTTTCAGTCTACGAAAATATGATACAGTTTAAGGCGAAGGGATAGGCAAATGTTCATAATGAGGTGTTTTTGGTACAGTAGTCTGGCAAAAATACAGCACAAGGGATGATCAGATTATTTGATGTTATGACATATATCATAAACTTGTTCGTGACGGTCCAAAATACTAGTAATTATTTATAGCAACATATGGAGAGCATTCAATTTATCATAATTTATTGAAATTTCTTTTACACTTTTTTCTTTTAACGACTTTTCTGTTTATTATCAAACTTAGTTTACATATCCGTTACATTAATACCTAGTCTCCGACGGTGAGTTTTTTTAGAAATGACCACGAATTTATTAATTGCAATGATTTTCCTAGTAGCGCCTACTAAAATATTATAGTTGCATAATTGTACATTTGCTGGCAAAATTTCGTAGGCGCTTTTGCAAAGAAATGACATCGTTGCTAAGCAACGGTTAAGTATTAAATAATTCTACATCTTATTTGGCTAGAGCTAAATATTGATAATACTCTAGAGTAAGTATCACCCTCTTTAATTACCTTGCCTATCCTCGTCATAATGTAGATAATTGTACCTACAGATCTGTGTGCAACAACAATTGAGCTACCAAAAATTACTACTCATTACTAAAATGCACAGAGTAGTGGCCGATACAGAGTCTACGCAGGAAAGATTGTATTATTAATAGAAATGGCTTTCTCTAATGTTTTCTTTACACGTTTGCTCTCTAATCACTGGCTAATTGTGAAATTGTCACATAATTTAGTGTTTATAACAAACGAAGAATAATGATACACTTTTACTACGTTTTTCTTAGCTTACTTTCATGTCTGTGGAGATCATATCTGGCGATCGATTTAACGACCACTTCCCGACATCCGATTAAGTTGAATTTTTACATACAGGCTTGCTCCCAGTGAAAATACAA
This sequence comes from Parapoynx stratiotata, assembly GCA_910589355.1. NCBI lineage: Eukaryota > Metazoa > Arthropoda > Insecta > Lepidoptera > Crambidae > Parapoynx > Parapoynx stratiotata. The sequence goes on along the minus strand of OU342485.1, from coordinate 5,539,859 downwards.
TATTAAATAAAAATATATATAAAAAAAGGGTTACATAAATACTGTATAAAACGTTTTACTAATGGCCTAAAAAGGGGAAAATAAATATTTTGGTAAAAAGAATTTTCGAATTTTGGTTAAAAAAATTTCTAACATCATTTTACGATAAAAATTTTATTTTATGAAATAATCGCTCCGAAAGTGAAAAAAAGTTCAACCCCCCCCCCCCCCCCCCCCCCTTTAACTTTTGAACCACAAGTTCAAAAAAAAAAGTTCTAAAAGGTAAAACTTTATAAGTACTTTCTATGAAAATTATTTTGAACTTTATAGGTTGAACAGTTTTTGATAAATTTTACAAAATAATTTTTGAACTACATTTGTGACTTAACGATATATGCAAGCTTTTTAATAATTCTTTTTTTATTTGAAAGACGATATGTTCTTTATCATAAAATATGTTAAATGAGATTTAAATCATTTTACATATTTTATGATAAAGAACATATCGTCTTTCAAATAAAAAAAGAATTATTAAAATTGGTTCACGCAATCAAAATTGTGACGGATGGAAAACTACGGAACCCTATATTGAGCGTGGCCCAACACGTTTGGTGGGATTTCATTATAAAATTGTTAACATTCTCCCATAAATGCACAGCAAGTTCATTTTTGCTTCTAGTATTTTAATTATGGCATTCATTGTTTATCTTAAATGTGTGGTTATGTTTATAAACATATAAAATATTTTCACAGATGTATTCGGCTACAGTTAATATATCAATTTCCCTGAATAACTCTCTGAGTGAGTCTCGTGGTTTAAGCTTGTAAATGGCTCATACAGCTTGTTTTTATAAAATAAAAATATTCCCAATATCAGCTGCTGACTCCCATAGCAACAAGCCATACGACATCACACTATGAAAATAACTAAAGTAGACAAGTCTTGCCATTTCAACGTCAGATAATAGTCTGATTTTCTTTACTGCAAAGGCAGCAGAGCTATGAATTTTTTTTTTGCAATTAGATTTACATGAAATACTTTTGCACGTCAATATTTTTTTCCTACTAGCACTTCGACGTGAATGGCCTATTTACAATATATTATATTATTATTTTATTTTATACTTATATATTAATTCTATATTATATTATATTCATATTGAAATGTGTTTTTGTTATATTTCTAAAAACTTAGTGTACCTACTTCTATTTGTTTTCTGCACCACCCAATGGTTGACTGGTAGAAAATGCTTTTGGCATTAAGTCCGCCATGTACACCAAATGTACTAAAGTTTTAAATAAATAAATAAATGGCCTGTTGAGAAGAAGTGCCGCAAGAAACTCAACAGTTAGCTTTTTTTATACAGCCATAATAACAAAAGGAATTTAGAACATTTCAAATATTGAGACGTCACAGTTAATATAACAATTTCCTTAAATAATTCCTTGAGCGAGTCACGTGGTCTAAGGTTGTAAATGGCACGAATGGCTCTCGTTTGAAGTACAAAGATAGTCTGAATGTCAGCAGCGGAGCCCCACAACAGTAGACTATACGACATTACGCTGTGAAAATAGCTAAAATAAACAAATTTCGCCGTTTCAACATCAGTGAGTCGCCATATTAGATCGATAAAGTCATCCGTTCTTTTCACTCTTAAGAGTTATCTGTCAAATTTACCGAATTTTTCGACAATATTGTCAATCTTAGTCGTCAAATTTGGCTTATCGAAAGTTTTATGCTCGTAGCGAAGGTCAATATGTGTGGATTCCACTGTAGGCGTGAATATATCGTAATGCCTAGAAATAATAATCATTTACGTTAATTAGTTTAGCCACAGTGACTGTTATTCAATTTAATTAAAATTTCGTTACAAAATGCTCTTTATTTCCTTATTGGTATTAATCCTTATCAAAATAAATAACTTTATGTTCAAGACTGGTTCGATACCTTTATATTACTTTTGAATCATTTAATGACAGTAGCGGAACTAAGATTTTTAGATAAGTCTAAAATCAAAAATACTGATTCGTTTTGAATTAAAACAAAAACTAGTGTAGGCTTGTATTCATACAACCTATACTGTAAAAAAATTGAATCGTAACATTTTCCATTATTAAATGTATTTACTTGAGACGTCATATTATTTTACGATTTCTATCAGTAAATGTTATGTTTCTATTGACAAAAAAAAATCGGTCAAAACTATATAATGTAATTTTTTCAGTTCTGATTCTAGTTGCACAAACAATTACAGTAATGATGATACAAAAAAAAGAGACACTAAAATTTTTTAAAAAGAAAACATTTCAGAGACAGATCAGCAAGATACAGTATCTAAAAGACAAAAAAGAATTGTACATGTTCTTCTGGTTCTGGCTGTATAATCAAATTTTTGTGCGGATAAGAGCACATCAGACTACCACAAAATAATTTATCGATAGATAATGAACTCAATTCTTACACAAAATATTGAGTTGGAAATCAATTGAGAAAACTTGATTTAATTTTGGATCGTCTGACATGCTGGAAACTGGATACATGAACTGAGGCGATCCCATCACTATCAGGTTATTTCATTAACGAACTATCAATTGTACATTTTAATTTTTTTAGAAACCCTTAGTTTTCTCTGTCGATGAAATTACTCTGTGATAAACACTAGCCGTCATAGCTATCAAAACATGGCGCTACGGTGCAATGTCTTTGTGACGCACCCCAAGTTTTCAATAGATGTCGCTGTCGCTCAATTTCGATTACGCCAAACGCTGAAAGTCATTTGCCTTACCTTTCGCCTTAAGAAAAATAGTTTTACGAGAAAACTGCGGTACCCGTACTGCCAATATATTAGGTTAACCAATATATTCTATGTAGAGTTTTTGGGAAGGTCTGCATTTTACATACTAAGATTTTATCAGTTTTCTTCACAACGACAAATCCAGAGATAATAATATTTGGCATGTATCATTAGACAAGCTTTAGCAATGTGTGTGAACACGCTTGATAAAAATTATTCATCGTTTTTATGTTAATGCAAATCACATGATTTATTCGGGAGGCAGTTAAAAATAATTGTCTTTGTGTCTAATTTTAACACAATTAAACTTACAAAAAATTATCAAATTAAATAATACGAGCTCAAATATATGATCTATTTTTAGAAGAGAATTATTTTATAAGAATGTTCTGAAACTTAATAGTTACGGACAAAAATTGCTAAGACAGAATAAAAACACCAATTTCATAGGTAAGGACCCAATATGAATTCTACCTTTACTGTCTATGCCGTTGCCGCGACGTTACGTGTTAAATAAATAACTATGTCCAGGAGGATTTGCTGGAGCATGCGCGTGCGATCCTCTCGGTGTCGGAGCGCTGCGAGGGCTGGCTGGCGGCCGCCTATAGCCGCTGCAGCAAGATCGGGGGCGCCGCCGCCTACAACCACTACGTCACTGCCGTCGAGGTCAGTTCTTTACTGCTAACTTCTTTAGAGCACTGCCCCACTGCTACACAGTGCGGCAGCGTTCTCACCGAAATAGCCGACAGTCATTCTCGAATGATTGACGCCATGCTCAACAAAACTAAATCCGTTTTTAACATTATTTACTTACATATAAATAATAAGCCTTTACTAACATATTCTGGATCTTTGTTGTCTGAAATAAAAACCATTTATTACGACCTCCGTGGTCGAGTGGTGTGTAACTGTATGCCGGTCTCGAGACGTCATCCCGAGAGGTTCTGGGTTCGATCCCCGATGGGGGCAAATATTTGGGTGATGAATTTTCAGGCATTTGTTCTCCAGTCTTGGATGTTTATATATATTTGTATATATTCAGGATATTTATATGTATTTATCTATTAAATATATTTAACCGTCATCTAGTGTCCGTAATACAAGCAGCATTAGTTGCTTAATATGGGGCTAGTTGATAGGTGTGAATGTTTGAAGATATTTATTTATTTACACAGTGTAATTTTTAATGGGTTTTATGTGGTAGCGGCTCATTAAAAGAATACTACCAACCCATCTCTTCCCTTGGCTGTCATAAATTGGACTTAAACTGCAACCATTCAATAGCTTATAGCGGCGACGGGCTCACCACCTGTCACGCTGAGTGCAGTCACTGCTTGGTGAAGCGCGGACTATGGCAGCGGACTGCTTTTGCGCTGCTTTTGTCTAGTCTCTGACTAACCATTAGGGGATAATAGTCGTGATTATATGTATAATAAATAAATTGAAATTGAAAAAATGCATGCAATGCAAATGTAGCAATAGCCGCGCGTTCTGATAGTTATCACATTTTTATCACGCCCATGAACGTGATAATAACCCGATATAAATTATAATGCGGTGTTCATGCTAAGAGGGCTGGTCGTGATAAAACCGTGATCAATATCATATTGCGCTGCCCATGCTACTTAAGCTGGTTATAACCTGCTTTCCACCGTCAGAGCTTAATATCGGCCCTGTGCCTACTGATCTCGACGAGCGGCCGCCACCTCGAGGCGCAGATGTCGAGTCCCGCCGAGTCCGGCGGAGTCTTATCAAACAACTTCCCGGCGGCGCTGCTGCTGGAGACGGCGGCGGCATTACTGCTGGACACCGTCGCCGCCAGGCACGAGGCGGAGGCGAAGGATGAAGGTACTGCACGTTGAATATATTTGTAGGTACGAATTCGTTCCAAAAACCAAAAATATACGTCTATATACGTCCCACTGCTGCGAAAGGCCTTTCTCATGGGAAAGCATATAAGTATGGACTGTAATAGGCATCACAATGGCCCAATGCGGGTTGGGGTTGGTGGATAGAAACGGTCGCAATAGCCAACGGCTTCACGTGCTTTCCGAAACACGGAGGAGCTCGAAATAAAAAGGTTTGGTCACCCATCCACTGCCTCTACCACGGCAAAGATAGCTTTGATTTCGATATCGAAACCCAAAACGTACTAACCACTATGCTACGAGTTTTTAATAGTTTATAGATATTAAAAAAATCCTCATATTATGAATGCAAATGTAACTCTGTCTGTCTTTGTTTGTCTGTCAGTCTCGCTTTTACATCAAAAGTAATGAACCAATTTAATACAATTTACACACAGGTAGTCTATAGCGAGAGAAAGGACATAGGCAACTTTTTATCCCGATATTCCCATGGGAACGGGAACATGAAACCGCGGTTTTAATGTAAAATTCTCCCTATAAATGGACGGCAAACTGAACTCAGCCCATAACAGCCATGCCTTTCGTAATTATGTCGCCAGTATAATTACATTGAAATGCTAGTGTAATGCATTTCAATGCATATTGGGAGAGCTTAACGTTAAACGATCGATGGCGGACACTGTGGTGCTACAACAATGAGGTGGATTACCAAATCAATTTAATGCAAAGAATATGGTCAAAATATACAAAGTTAGAATTGTTTAGGTAGGTATCACATATTTTTACTGTCTTACAGCATGCAACAATTTAGAATTTAATAAATTCACGAAATTTGCTAATAACCACAATACAAATCCCATCGTTTTTCACATTCGATGATTATTTCAATGGTCTTCATTGCTCATCATTAAGTTTTGAGTATAGCGTGTGTGTACAGTGTCAGAGTGGGAGTCCCCCATCGTGGCGGCGCTGCAGGACTCGGCGGAGACTCGCGCCGACGCGGGGCGCCGCACCGCGCCGCTGCGGCGTGCGCGCGCGCAGCTGCGGGCGCTGGGCCGCGCCGTGCTGCGCCGCCCCGTCGACCGGCAGCTAGGTGACGCACGCACGTGTATACATATAATAGGAGGGGCGCGCGGAGGCGGGGCGCCGCACCGCGCCGCTGCGGCGTGCGCGCGCGCAGCTGCGGGCGCTGGGCCGCGCCGTGCTGCGCCGCCCCGTCGACCGGCAGCTAGGTGACGCACGCACGTGTATACATATAATAGGAGGGGCGCGCGGAGGCGGGGCGCCGCACCGCGCCGCTGCGGCGTGCGCGCGCGCAGCTGCGGGCGCTGGGCCGCGCCGTGCTGCGCCGCCCCGTCGACCGGCAGCTAGGTGACGCACGCACGTGTATACATATAATAGGAGGGGCGCGCGGAGGCGGGGCGCCGCACCGCGCCGCTGCGGCGTGCGCGCGCGCAGCTGCGGGCGCTGGGCCGCGCCGTGCTGCGCCGCCCCGTCGACCGGCAGCTAGGTGACGCACGCACGTGTATACATATAATAGGAGGGGGCGCGCGGAGGCGGGGCGCCGCACCGCGCCGCTGCGGCGTGCGCGCGCGCAGCTGCGGGCGCTGGGCCGCGCCGTGCTGCGCCGCCCCGTCGACCGGCAGCTAGGTGACGCACGCACGTGTATACATATAATAGGAGGGGCGCGCGGAGGCGGGGCGCCGCACCGCGCCGCTGCGGCGTGCGCGCGCGCAGCTGCGGGCGCTGGGCCGCGCCGTGCTGCGCCGCCCCGTCGACCGGCAGCTAGGTGACGCACGCACGTGTATACATATAATAGGAGGGGCGCGCGGAGGCGGGGCGCCGCACCGCGCCGCTGCGGCGTGCGCGCGCGCAGCTGCGGGCGCTGGGCCGCGCCGTGCTGCGCCGCCCCGTCGACCGGCAGCTAGGTGACGCACGCACGTGTATACATATAATAGGAGGGGCGCGCGGAGGCGGGGCGCCGCACCGCGCCGCTGCGGCGTGCGCGCGCGCAGCTGCGGGCGCTGGGCCGCGCCGTGCTGCGCCGCCCCGTCGACCGGCAGCTAGGTGACGCACGCACGTGTATACATATAATAGGAGGGGCGCGCGGAGGCGGGGCGCCGCACCGCGCCGCTGCGGCGTGCGCGCGCGCAGCTGCGGGCGCTGGGCCGCGCCGTGCTGCGCCGCCCCGTCGACCGGCAGCTAGGTGACGCACGCACGTGTATACATATAATAGGAGGGGCGCGCGGAGGCGGGGCGCCGCACCGCGCCGCTGCGGCGTGCGCGCGCGCAGCTGCGGGCGCTGGGCCGCGCCGTGCTGCGCCGCCCCGTCGACCGGCAGCTAGGTGACGCACGCACGTGTATACATATAATAGGAGGGGCGCGCGGAGGCGGGGCGCCGCACCGCGCCGCTGCGGCGTGCGCGCGCGCAGCTGCGGGCGCTGGGCCGCGCCGTGCTGCGCCGCCCCGTCGACCGGCAGCTAGGTGACGCACGCACGTGTATACATATAATAGGAGGGGCGCGCGGAGGCGGGGCGCCGCACCGCGCCGCTGCGGCGTGCGCGCGCGCAGCTGCGGGCGCTGGGCCGCGCCGTGCTGCGCCGCCCCGTCGACCGGCAGCTAGGTGACGCACGCACGTGTATACATATAATAGGAGGGGCGCGCGGAGGCGGGGCGCCGCACCGCGCCGCTGCGGCGTGCGCGCGCGCAGCTGCGGGCGCTGGGCCGCGCCGTGCTGCGCCGCCCCGTCGACCGGCAGCTAGGTGACGCACGCACGTGTATACATATAATAGGAGGGGCGCGCGGAGGCGGGGCGCCGCACCGCGCCGCTGCGGCGTGCGCGCGCGCAGCTGCGGGCGCTGGGCCGCGCCGTGCTGCGCCGCCCCGTCGACCGGCAGCTAGGTGACGCACGCACGTGTATACATATAATAGGAGGGGCGCGCGGAGGCGGGGCGCCGCACCGCGCCGCTGCGGCGTGCGCGCGCGCAGCTGCGGGCGCTGGGCCGCGCCGTGCTGCGCCGCCCCGTCGACCGGCAGCTAGGTGACGCACGCACGTGTATACATATAATAGGAGGGGCGCGCGGAGGCGGGGCGCCGCACCGCGCCGCTGCGGCGTGCGCGCGCGCAGCTGCGGGCGCTGGGCCGCGCCGTGCTGCGCCGCCCCGTCGACCGGCAGCTAGGTGACGCACGCACGTGTATACATATAATAGGAGGGGCGCGCGGAGGCGGGGCGCCGCACCGCGCCGCTGCGGCGTGCGCGCGCGCAGCTGCGGGCGCTGGGCCGCGCCGTGCTGCGCCGCCCCGTCGACCGGCAGCTAGGTGACGCACGCACGTGTATACATATAATAGGAGGGGCGCGCGGAGGCGGGGCGCCGCACCGCGCCGCTGCGGCGTGCGCGCGCGCAGCTGCGGGCGCTGGGCCGCGCCGTGCTGCGCCGCCCCGTCGACCGGCAGCTAGGTGACGCACGCACGTGTATACATATAATAGGAGGGGCGCGCGGAGGCGGGGCGCCGCACCGCGCCGCTGCGGCGTGCGCGCGCGCAGCTGCGGGCGCTGGGCCGCGCCGTGCTGCGCCGCCCCGTCGACCGGCAGCTAGGTGACGCACGCACGTGTATACATATAATAGGAGGGGCGCGCGGAGGCGGGGCGCCGCACCGCGCCGCTGCGGCGTGCGCGCGCGCAGCTGCGGGCGCTGGGCCGCGCCGTGCTGCGCCGCCCCGTCGACCGGCAGCTAGGTGACGCACGCACGTGTATACATATAATAGGAGGGGCGCGCGGAGGCGGGGCGCCGCACCGCGCCGCTGCGGCGTGCGCGCGCGCAGCTGCGGCGTGCGCGCGCGCAGCTGCGGGCGCTGGGCCGCGCCGTGCTGCGCCGCCCCGTCGACCGGCAGCTAGGTGACGCACGCACGTGTATACATATAATAGGAGGGGCGCGCGGAGGCGGGGCGCCGCACCGCGCCGCTGCGGCGTGCGCGCGCGCAGCTGCGGGCGCTGGGCCGCGCCGTGCTGCGCCGCCCCGTCGACCGGCAGCTAGGTGACGCACGCACGTGTATACATATAATAGGAGGGGCGCGCGGAGGCGGGGCGCCGCACCGCGCCGCTGCGGCGTGCGCGCGCGCAGCTGCGGGCGCTGGGCCGCGCCGTGCTGCGCCGCCCCGTCGACCGGCAGCTAGGTGACGCACGCACGTGTATACATATAATAGGAGGGGCGCGCGGAGGCGGGGCGCCGCACCGCGCCGCTGCGGCGTGCGCGCGCGCAGCTGCGGGCGCTGGGCCGCGCCGTGCTGCGCCGCCCCGTCGACCGGCAGCTAGGTGACGCACGCACGTGTATACATATAATAGGAGGGGCGCGCGGAGGCGGGGCGCCGCACCGCGCCGCTGCGGCGTGCGCGCGCGCTCCTGATAGATTGGCGAGTCGGAATCACGATAGCAGAGTTTCTAAGCTAGATTAATATATATACAAGTTCCGGTCGGACCGCGGTCCCCGAGCGTACACCTGGCCCGGCGGAAGATCTTTCCTTTTCACTGAGGGTGCGGGCATACCTTGTAACGTGGTAGGTCGTTATAAATTAACAGGCAGTTGTCGTCACTTATTGAGGTAGATATATTAAGATTAAAGGCACAACTGAAACAATTATATGAAAGGGTAAATTTCACAAAATACACAATTGCACTTTTAAAACTAAAACATTTTACAAAAGGTACGGCTACTAACAATAGTGCCTTAAATAAACTTATGGACTTTATAAATTAGCTGAAACTGATAACCGAGGATCTTGTGATTTTGTAACTTTTTTAGGATAAGCTTATAACTTGATTAACACAATACTAAATACATTAAAATTATATTTAAAATTATTGTCAGTGAGTCAACCGCTATACGCTACCGCTGGCTAGAAAAGAGCGCAATAACAGCAAAGAGTGTTTAATATAACTATAGCGCCTCGTTGTAAACCATTCCCGCAACCTAAACATAGCAATACAGAACCTAAAAACATCTGTACTATGGTTTCCAGATAAGATCCTTGGGCTGGGCGTGTGGACCAACAACGACGCGCTGTCCACAGACCTTCCGGACTTCGCCTTCCCGCCGCAGGAGTACATCACCGAGGTACTGTGGACCACACCTTATCATTACACCACGGCTATGTCCTCGAACCGATATAGAACTTTATATCATTTCATTTATAAACATTGGAATTTGAAGTGTTTGTTTGTTACAGAAGTATTTTTTTGATATTTTTTTTTATAATGACTTACGTTCATCCTTCTACGTTTATTATTCACAAGCGATTTCTTTGCTTTCTTGGCAATAGGCTAGTTGACTCATATCAAAAGTAATGAAAATAATGAGTCATTTACATAATACAAGGGTCCGAAATATAGCAAGTTCGATAAATATAAATAAGGGATTGCTGTAGAAATTCAATTTAAACATGTTTTATTTTTACTTTTTTTTTCATCTGCCAAAAACGCTATCTACCATGTTGGTAAAATTAGTTGAGTAACGGTTCATGTAAACAATTACTACGCATGGTCAAAATAGGTTAAACGCCAGTCGCAACCAATCAAGCATAGCTGTCGGCTATGTCACACATGCGTATTGAATTGTTTACGATAATTCATAGACCATCAGAACCGAAGGCATTTTTGACATTTAAGCAAAAACCGTAATTTATAATTTAAAATTTATTGTGTTTATAGGCTTCAGAGAAAAATTGTATTATTTTTTATGGTGATGGCTATCAGTAATTAATCATTTACCCCGTGTTATCCCGTGTTGTTCCACATGGTTTCTTATTAGTCTTTTGTTTGTTAAGTTTATGTGTGGCTCGTTTCTCAGGTACTGAGACTAATATAATGTAGGTAGTTGACAATAATATACACCAGGTTTTACAGCAATGTGATCGTAGCTTAAAATCTAAAGTTATGTTTATGTACATTATGTTTGTGGATTTTGTATTGTGTATTGATGTTTTAACCACGTATCGAGGGTTGAATGACTCGGTGCTCAGTCAAACCTAAATTGGTTTTTGTTGCGATGAATTGATTTGTAAGATTAGTATAAGATTTTTGTATTATTATAAATAAATAAATAAATTTGGGGCCCAATAAAAAAAGGGTCAACTAGCCTATTGCACACTGTAAAATCTTAAAAAATATATATGTAATGTAAAGGGAGGAAACAACTTGCTGAGTTTCTTGCCCGTTCTTCTCAGAACAAGGCCTCCTGGTAGCTAGTGAAAGGTTGGCATAATTTGACATTCATAAGAGTATGTAAATACCTAAACTGAATAATTGATTTGAGTTTGTGTTTCCTCGGCCTGTTAGCGCTCCACTGCTGAACACAGGGTCTTCCTTACGGAGAAACACATGAGATGTATGTGCCAAAACACCACCTCGGTGGCCCAATGCGGGTCGGTGGGTAGAAACCGTTGCAATAGCGACCCAGACCAACGGCTTAACGTGCCTTCTGAAGCACGGAAGAGCCAGATCACAATGTTTTGGTCACCCATCCAAGGATTGACAATGGCGATGGTAGCATTGTTTTCAATATCTAAAGCGGACTAACCACTACGCCACCAAGCACCTCAAGTAAGTAGTTTGCTGTAAATAAATATTGAAATGCATACGCAACCCGACAGCTGCAATATCGAGGCACGAGGCAATGAATTTCTCAAAACTTCGGTTTGAAAACCAGCAAAGATGTTTCTTTGTATTTTCATTTTCTTGGGATTTTTTGTGGTATTTATTACACAAAAAAATCGATATAACAAAAGACGACTTAACATATACATACAGACACAAACTCACACTCGCACGAGCATACAAACACACACACAAAATCAAGCTTTATATTCATTTGCACTTGTCATTCTTATTGAATTTATTTGTTAAGTATTAAGGTTGTAGTTCATGGTAAATCTCGATATTCAACAAGTTTCATACTATTTATTATGTAAAATTATGTAAAACTGATATTGAATAAAGATCGCGTATTTTTTACATTAGCATTGAATTTATTATCTTTTTTTTTATTGTGTTCAACGATATATTCCAGATCGGGCAGTACCTGATGACGCTGCCGCAGCACCTCGAGATGCACATCGCCGAGAAGCAGGCGCCGTGGCAGCTCCTCTCAGAGGTAACATTTGGTGTCTTATAATAGGTCTTTATCTATGAAATTGCCGTTTTTTTTCTATTGGTTTTTTGTCTGTAACTAATAAGTTACAGAATATTCTTGAAAAATAATTACCTCCTCTAAAAATAGACCATATTTTTGAGCTCTATTGATTTGTTTTGATAATTTGTTGTAAGTTAAATTGTGTTAAAATTAGAAACGAAATCAACTCTTTTAAAGTGCCTCCCGAATACATTCACTTAAAAACGATAAATATTATTATGAAGAGTGATATCACACACACAAAATTTTTTTTAATATAGTTTATTTACATTTAACTAAAGTATGTAGGTACTATTTTGTTCGATAACTTTTTGCCATCTTGTAGGTAGGGACATGATCCCATTGCTATAGAAATTTTGGGACTTCTGGTCAAAATACCGCGACAAGTGGTTTTGGCAGTCCTCTCGTGATGTTAACCTGACACTGCCTAAAGAATTCTGAAGAGACCGAAACAGGTGGAAATCTGAAGGTGCAAGGTCAGGACTATACGGCGGATGCATTAACACCTCCCAGCCAAACTCTCTTAATTTTTGCTGAGTGGCTAAAGATGTGTGAGGTCTAGCGTTATCATGATGAAAAACCACACCCCTTCTGTTGATTAATTCCGGCCGCTTTCTCTCAACTTCTTGCTTTAATCTCATCAGTTGTTCGCAGTAGAGTTCAGAATCGATGGTCCTGCCTGGTGGTAACAGCTCATAATGAATAATGCCCTTCCAATCCCACCACACACACAGCATCACCTTGTTGCGAGTTAACCCGGGTTTCGCCACAGTCTGTGAAGCCTGACCGGCCTTTGACCACGACCTTTTTCGCACGTTCTTGTCGTACGTGATCCACTTTTCATCACCAGTTATCAGCTTCTTCAAAACTGGTTCGGTTTCATTACGTCGTAATAAAGAATCGCAAATGAGTACACGGTTCATTAGGTTTCTTTCAGTGAGCTCGTGAGGTACCCAAATGTCGAGCTTTTTTGTGTACCCAGTTTTTTTCAAATGCGCCAAAACCGTTTTGTGGTCAATTCCCAGTTCTTCAGCTATGCCGATCTTGCTCCACTTTTTCAAAAATGGCATCCATTTTATCTGTAATAGGGCGACCAGAGCGACGTGCATCTTTGACATCAAAATTTCCGGATTGAAAACGCTTAAACCAAATGTGTGCTACTCTCACAGACACTGCACTAAACATCGCAAATTTTTTTCGCGGCTTGCGTTGCATTTTTACCTTTTTTGTAGTAAAATTTTAAAATGTATCGAATTTCTTCATTAGATTCACTCATCTTGGCGGTACGAAAAACAAATGAAAATCACAAATTTTCCTAATTTGAATTTGGAATTATGTTCTTTAAAATTTAAACTTTCAATGATACCAAAACCAGCCAGATACAAAAAGTATAGCCAAAGAGATTTTATTACAAGTTTATACATACTATAATGCGAAAAGACTTTTTCCCCAACCTAATATATAATTACTAACATTTAGGATAAGTAAGAATTACTAACAAAATATGCATGTGTACTTGATGTAAGATAATAAATAAATTAATTTATTGTTCCTAATTCCGTTTTCCTGTATCTTCTGTGGATTTGGATTTCCTCATACTGTCCCAGTTAAAATAACACTATATTTTTTAATTATATGGTTTTACAGGTATGCACCCACACGTGTGACATGTATGCCGAGAAGATATTGAATATCCGAAACATGGACGCCCTGGGCACCAAGAGATGCCTCACCGATATAGGTAAAGCTCACTTATAAACATTAACTTTAAGCCGTTACACAACAGTTTTTGTCAGTCTGTCACCACTGACCGTGATAGAAGACAGGTGTTCATAGATGTCTGTTACCGCTATATCAAAAAACAGAATAAAATTAATATTAAAGAGTACAATCGCGATTTTTTTAAAAACTAGTGGCTCCCCGCAGATTCACCCGCGCGGTACTCGTTACTCGTTCCCATAAATATCGGGATAAAAAGTAGCCTATGTTCTTTCCCAGGCTTTAGTCTATGTTTAGAACAAAACCTTAGCGCGGCGCGGTGATCCTAGTCACGTGATCGCTTTTGTAACACTCAGTTGCTCCTAAGACGTTGACTGACTTACTTGGTACATCATCCCGTGAAGTGAATACCCATTATAAAACCAAACCCAGTACATATATAGTGCCTGAACAGACGTGCAGTGTTGTGCCCACCCATCCTAGTGTCGACCTAGGCATTAGACTCGAGATCGCAGCATCCCAGCATCACGTACGTACCTACTGGACTTTTCCCCCTTTTCTTATAAGTGCCCAGCACGTGTTACAAACATTTTTGGTAGCAGAGCGTGGTTTTAAACGACCTCGTTTAATATTTTAATTATTTTTCCTTTTTGTTCTCTTAAAAACTGAGGTATAATTTAAATAAAAGGTGAAATTAACCTTAATCTTTCGTAATACTGAGATATTCGAAAGATATATCCCCCTAGTATTATTAACTTTAGTAACATTTATTAACCTATTTAAAGTAATAATATTAAATTTAGTTATTAAAATATCTTGTTTTCGCCTTAGTTAACATAACCTACAGTTTTTTCTATACGTTCGCCCGGCCCGCGTGGAATTCTTTTGTTTACGTAACATTTTCCTCATTCGCCTTAACACCTTAGTGCGTAAACAACGGCAGTATTTATTCCCAATATTATTTCGTGCGTTTTTACGTAAAGGTACGTAGGTTCGATTCCCATTTCATATTTTTTTTTATATTTAACTAGTTTAAAAACTTGTTCTACAATGTCAACTAGTGGTAGTAACGACACAGTTAAGGCCTTCCTATTTACCGATACCGCGGAGTACCGCGAAGCAATAGGAGTAGTACGCTTTGTGGGCGAGTGGATAGATGACACCCACCGGGCCCTAGACACCTTCCCACCTTCGAAGTTGCGCGTACGTTTAATGGAACTAGACACGTACCAAACCAAATTCAGTACCTCCTGTTCCCGTCTCCTGGGTGGTTTGGACCCTACGATTTACGATCAGGATTACCAATATATTAAACACCAGATGCGTGTCGTACAGGCTAAAGTTGATGACCTCAAAGTAAAGGCGGTTGAATTACAGATGCTTTCCCTGGAACCCTCCGCATCTAGTACCCCTATAAAGGCCACTAGGACATCCCAACCTACATCCCCTACTAGTAAGCTCCCTATCCTTCCTATCCCTCGGTTTGATGGCCACCCGGACGGCTGGATTAGCTTCATTGACCAGTTCGACAGCGTAGTAGATAACCAGCCTGACCTTACCCCTACCTTAAAACTACACTATTTAGTGGGGGCGTTGTCGGATGAACCAAGGCGACTGATCCAGCACTTAAAAATAGAAGGAGGCAATTATACGGTTGCCCGGGACCTCCTAAAGCGTCGGTATCACAATCTGCGTGTCCTAGCCGATACTCACATAGCCCAGATTACAAACCTACCTATCATAAATTCCAAACTAGGCGGATTGAGAGTATCGTTCCTAAATCCTCTCCTGTCGTCATACCGTTGCCTAGAACGTTTGGACCTACCCGTCACCCACTGGTCATATATCTTGGTGCATATATGTTTGACCAAGTTACCTTCCGAATTGAAGTCTCGGTTTGAGCGCCGCTATGGTGAAGATCCTCAATCCCTACCGACATTTGATCACCTCATCACGTTCCTAGAGGATGAATGTAGGCATTATGACAACGTAGGGGGTGCCTCCGTGATAGATAATTCCCCACCCGCAGCGTTCACTCGTCCTATTCCTACCAAGCCCAGGTTCTCCCCTCCTGTTCCTAGAGCTTACATCACAACTACTCCTCCTCCGAGTCGTGTATGCTACATGTGTGGTAGCTTGTCTCACTATTTGCGTGAGTGCCCGGACTTTCACCACTTATCCGTTCGTGATCGTGTCAACTTCATACGAGATTCTCATTTGTGTTACAGATGCTTAGATAAGCATTCCTTGTCCTCTTGCCGTCGCAATTATCGTTGTGGTACTTGTCAGCGCCAATCCCACCACACGATGTTATGCTATGACGAATCTGCACCCCGAGAGCGGATCGTTTCTTTCCGTGATGATGAAGCACGGCCTTCGCCTCGCACGGGCGGGCATTTTACTACTCCCCGCAGTCCGAGACGTTCGCCCCCTCCTCCCAATAGAGAGTACTCCCACGTTGCACGTCAATCACCTCCGCGCAGGGGCGGGCGATCCCCACTGCCACCCTCGAGTCAGAGCCGTCATTATTACGCGGATTCCCGCACTGCCCCCCTATTGAGAAGTCCTACTCCTCGTCAACATCCCTCCCGCTCTCCGCCTCCGTCGCATAACCAACATGTTATGCCGACTCGAGAATATAGCCCTAAGTCCCGTCATAGTCCGTCATATTGACTAGGCGTGGACCAATTCCCTCCTTCCGCTCCCATTAGTAGTATTCCTCCCAATTCCCTAGTCCTTTTACCTACAGCTGTTATCCATATCCGAACTTCCTTCGGATATTATGTGGAAGCACGTGCCTTATGTGACACAGGAGCACAGGGTTGCCTCCTCACCACCGATTTAGTCGTTGACCAGCTGAACCTTCCCTTGAACCCTTCAGTTGTCCCTGTACGTGGAATAGGCAACGTCCAGTCAGTCTATTCTCGCGGTACAGTTTCTTTTAGCTTCAAGCCTGTTCACTCCTCCTTCCCTGAGATATCCACCACCGCAATGGTCATAGATGTCATTGCTGGTGTCCATCCTGAGCTAGATTTACCCAGATCCGTCGTAGCTTCCACATCCCACTTACCTTTAGCCGATCCTTTATTCCATAAGCCTGGACCTATAACAGTTCTCCTTGGGGCGGATGTGATTGGTTCTCTCCTCAAACCTGACCTTCGGT
Organism: Parapoynx stratiotata; assembly: GCA_910589355.1. NCBI lineage: Eukaryota > Metazoa > Arthropoda > Insecta > Lepidoptera > Crambidae > Parapoynx > Parapoynx stratiotata. The sequence continues at coordinate 5,523,151 of OU342485.1, read as the reverse complement.
TATTTTCTTCAGGTCTCGCAGCCTTGTCCACAATTTTTGGGTTTGTTTTATCTGGCCCTGTTCCCGGTACATATAACGATCTCAATCCACCTATGACAGGCGTGTCCCTGTCTCAGATCGTGGAAAGGTTCTGGAAAACCGAAGAAGCTCCTCAGTCAGATGTCCTCAATCCCCTCGACCAAGACTGTGAGGATATTTTCAAATCTACCACGACACGTGAACCTGATGGAAAGTTCATGGTGAGACTTCCCTTCCTCCCGAACCGCCCTCCCCTTGGCGATTCCCGATCCCGTGCCCTTCAAAGGTTCCTCAATATGGAGAAGCGTCTACAATCCAATCCTATCCTGCGCGAGAAATACATATCCTTTATGCGAGAGTACTCTGACCTTAACCACATGTCCTTATCCAAGTATGATCCTGGTGGTGAGCATTATTTTATCCCACATCACGGCGTGTTCAAAAGTGGCGGTGACAAGATCCGTGTTGTATTTGATGCTAGTAGTCCCTCTTCCTCTGGTGTCTCCCTAAACCAATGTCTCCACACAGGTCCTAAGCTCCAACGTGACATCACCCACATCCTCCTTAATTTCCGCAGACACAAAGTAGTTCTTGTGGCAGACATACGTATGATGTTCCGTATGACCTGGGTGCATCCTGACGACAGACGATACCAGCTGATCCTTTGGCGTGAAGATCCTTCCAAACCTCTCCTTACCTTCGAGCTGAACACCAATACCTATGGTTTGCGTTCCAGTCCCTTCATTGCGATCCGTGCCCTCCTAGAACTTGCTGACCGTGAGCGAACTTCCTTTCCCAATGCTGCAGAAGTCCTTAAAAATGACGTATACGTTGACGACTGCCTGACAGGAACAGACTCCCTCGAGAACGCTCGCCTCCTCAAAGCCGAACTTGAAGGCATAGTGGCGTCTGGTGGCTATGAGCTCCGAAAATGGATGAGCAACAAGCCTGAGCTCCTTAGCGACTTACCTCAAGATCATCTGCAGCTTCCCTACTCGTTCCAAGATCCTGATCATCCTCAAACCGTAGCGATACTTGGTGTTCAGTACTGTCCCACGAAAGATTCCTTCTCCTATAGTTTTACTCCTAAAACCAAGGAAGATGTTATTACCAAGCGTAAAGTCCTGTCCCTGATTGCTCGTATCTATGATCCCTGCGGTTGGATAGCTCCGGTAGTGTTCTCCGCTAAGGAGTTTATTCAGCGCCTTTGGCTTTCCGGATTATCCTGGGATGAACCCCTTAGTGAACCGCTGCGGAAGGAATGGGCTGCCTTTACTGGTGACCTACAAGGAATAGGTGAAGTAGCCATTCCTCGCCTGATTCGACCTAGCGGTTCCACGTCCTTCTCCCTCCACGGTTTCAGCGACGCCTCCGAAGCTGGCTATGCCGCCGCGATTTACCTCCGTGCAGAACGACCTTCCGGCGCGTGCTCCGTCCATCTAGTAATGGCTAAAACTAAAGTTGCCCCTGTTCGGACTCGTTTAACAATTCCCAAGTTGGAATTGTTAGGAGCCACGCTCCTCTCAAAATTAGTCCAGCACGTCGCCTTCTGTTTACAGAAGACGATGGTGCTGGCATCTATACATACCTGGACGGACAGCACGATAGTACTTGCCTGGATCAAAACTCCTCCCCATCACCTTCAAACTTATGAGGCAAATCGCGTATCCCAAATCCTGAATTCCGACACACAGTCAGAGTGGAGACATGTGCCAGGTCACATGAATCCCAGTGATTGTGCCTCTCGTGGTCTTCCCGTGTCCCGACTTATCCACCATCCTTTGTGGTTTTCTCCATCCTGGCTGACACAGTCACCTGACCTCTGGCCTGTGATTGCAGACCAGACTTCTCACGACAACCTTCCTGGACTTCGCTGCTTGATAATGACCTCAGACCTCCCACTCCCTGATCCTTCATTTTTACTAGAGCGTTACAGTTCCCTCAATAAGCTCATCAACGTTGTTTCCTATATGTTACGCTTCATCCATAATTCCCGAAAACCTTCCAATTGCAGATTATTTCCTTACCTTTCTCCCGATGAACGCCGCGATGCCTTATTATTTATTGTAAAAATTGTACAACTAACCTCGTTTCCCGATGAATTAGATCGCCTACACCGTGGTGACCATATTAGAAATTCCTTAAAACGACTAAGTTTATTCCTAGACGGTAAAGGCCTTATTAGAGTCGGTGGTCGACTCCGAAATTCGAACCTTCCTTTTAACGCCCGGCATCCTTTGTTACTTCCCAAAAGCGGTCATTTTACATCTATCCTTATCTCCCACTACCACCTAGAAAACTCACATGCTGGAGCCAACACATTGCTTGCACTCCTTAATCGTGACTATTGGATACTATCCGCTCGCCGAGCTATCCAGCATGTAGTTTTTAAGTGTGTCCCGTGTTACCGCCTAAAAGCGGCTGTAAGTCAGCCACCTATGGGGGACCTACCTAAAGACCGCGTCACAGCTTCTCGACCATTTGACGGCGTTGGTACAGACTTTGCGGGTCCCTTTTACACCAAGATTCAGTCCTATCGCAACAGAAAAATAGTGAAGAGTTACCTGTGCGTGTTTGTGTGCCTTTCCACCAAAGCCGTTCACCTGGAAGTGGTGTCTGACCTAACTACGGAAGCCTTCATTTCAACTTTTACTCGCTTCGTATCGCGTCGTGGCCTTCCTAGCTTAATCCGATCTGACTGTGGTCGAAACTATGTAGGTGCGAGTAACTACCTCAAAGATTTAGAGACCTTCCTGAAACAAAATCAAGCGACCTTAGGTACCCAGCTCGCTATGAAAAATATAAAATGGGTTTTCGATCCTCCTGTTTGTCCTCATTGGGGTGGCCTCTTTGAAGCGGCTGTAAAATCAGCAAAATCCCACCTCAAGCGTGTTATAGGTGATACTCCCTTAACTTTTGAGGAGCTTACGACTGTCTTCGCCAGAATCGAAGCAGTCTTAAACTCCCGTCCTTTGTGTCCCATCTCTCCTGATCCTAATGACCTTGAAGTCCTCACACCTGGTCATTTCCTTATAGGTCAACCCCTCACTGCCCTTCCTGAGTACTCATTTGAGGATGTTAGGGTAAGTCGTCTTAGCCGATTCCGGTTGCTCCAACAAGTTGCTCAGCATTTTTGGTCCCGATGGCACCTAGAATACCTTAACACCCTTCAAATGAGACAAAAGTGGATCTCTCCCTCTAATCCTCCCCACCTGGACGAACTAGTTCTCCTAAAGGATGACAACCTTCCTCCCCTTCAGTGGCGTCGTGGACGCATAGTTCACCTTTATCCCGGGAAAGACGATGTCATCCGAGTGGTGGATGTTAAGACCCCTACAGGCACCCTGAAGAGATCCATCACCAAACTAGTTCGCCTTCCCATCGAGTGATTCCCTCCTCGACTTCTTACCTTCCCCCCTCTATCCTTAGCCAGTGCTTTTCCTTCCTTTTTCGTAAACATTGGAATGTTTAGGGCGGGCGAAATGTTTAGAACAAAACCTTAGCGCGGCGCGGTGATCCTAGTCACGTGATCGCTTTTGTAACACTCAGTTGCTCCTAAGACGTTGACTGACTTACTTGGTACATCATCCCGTGAAGTGAATACCCATTATAAAACCAAACCCAGTACATATATAGTGCCTGAACAGACGTGCAGTGTTGTGCCCACCCATCCTAGTGTCGACCTAGGCATTAGACTCGAGATCGCAGCATCCCAGCATCACGTACGTACCTACTGGACTTTTCCCCCTTTTCTTATAAGTGCCCAGCACGTGTTACAAACAGTCTAGACTATCTGTGTACCAAGAGCCACTGGGTTTTGGACCCGGTCGCGTCCACTATTGAAATGGGATTTTATTTAAGGTTAAGGATTTTTTTTCAACGAGTAATTAAAATTTGTTTTGTTATTCCGTTACTAATTAAAAAAATTTAAACATGTGGTTTTTACTGTTTGACTGTGGCATGACAATAATGTTGTTTTGCGAATGATGTCTTATAAGATTGTTATTTTGAGAATATGATGTTATGCGAATATCGTGTTTTGCCAATATGATGTTTAGCGACGGAGGGGTACGTTTAATTCCTACGCTCGGCAGTCTAACATTAGTTATAGGCTATTTTATTTAATAACTAAACTCGCTAATATTAGGTCCTTACCTATGAAATTGGTGTTTTGTATGGAGATTTTGGGGAAATCTAAATTTTCCATACTAAAATTTTTTCAGTTTTCTTCACAATGACCAATCCAAAGATAATATTTGGCATCTATCATTAGACAAGCTTTAGTAATATGTGTAATATCACACTTCATATAAATTATTTATCGTTTTTAAGTGAATGCAAATAAAATGATGTATTCGGGAGGCACTTAAAAAGAGTTGTCTCCGTGTCCAATTTTAACACAATTAAACTTATAACAAATTATCAAAACAAATCAAAAGAGCTCAAAAATATAGGATATGCTGAAGGAGGGATATATACTGAAGAGATACAAAAATAAGGAAAACTTCTAAATATACTTAGGAACATCTCGATACTTTAAAGCGAGGCACTTAGCTCTTTCCTGATTGGTCAGTACTGTGTTGCTTCCCTTTGTGCTGCGCCGACACCGCAAGAGTTATAAAATCAATTCAACGTCTGTTGTAATAATAACAAAGCTACATTCCTTTTCATAATCGCTACCGTTGAATAGAATTTTTAAATGACATATATTTTAGGATTTTATTATCAATATCGCTTTCCTTATATTGTGCCAGGTGCATGGCAACATGCCTGCCTCCCGTTAAACTTACAACAAATTATCAAAACAAATCAAAAGAGCTCAAAAATATAGTCTATTTTTAGACGAGGTAATTATTTTTTAGGAATACTCTGAATCTTAATAGTTACAGACAAAATACTAAGACAGAATAAAAACACCAATTTCATAGGTAAGGACCAAATATTATCTAAATTGAATATCGTTTGCCACACACAGTGCCTTAGCAACAGGCTCGCCACCGGTTACATGGGGACTAAACATATCTGGCGAAATGTGGATGTTTAACACCTCTTCTTACCCCTTCGGGGATAGAGGCGTGATTATAATTATGTATATATCCGAAAATAAATAAATATCCTCAGACATTCACACCTACCTAGTCCCATTTTAAGCAACTAAATGCTACTTGTATTACGGATACTGGATGAGGGACAAATATATTTAATAGATAAATACACAGAATTATTCAGAATATATATAATATTATACATATATAATGAACATCCAAGACTGGAGAACAAATGTCTGAAAATTCATCACCCAAACACTTGCCTCCACTGGGGATTGGACCTCTCTCTCTCTCTCGAGGACCTCTCGAGATGGCGACGCCTTGAGACCGGCGTACAGACCACTCGACCACGAAGGTCGTCAAATCCGTGAACGGTGTTTGTGTGCTTTGTATGGAGTTTATCTTCTGTACCCTTTTTGACAGAAAGGGACGGCGCATTCTCGGATGAATAGCACTACCCCTTTCTTACTGTTCTCGAGCAGAGACTCTTGACAGTGGTTCTGTAATATGGGCCTACTAGCTTAGGGATCAATTATAATGTATAGGTACATATTGGATAAACTATACAAAAATAACTTGGAGCTCGGTGGCGTAGTGGTTAGTACGCGTTGGCTTTCGATCAAAAACAAAGCTACATTCGCCATGGTCAGGCCGTAAATGGGTGACCGAAACTCTGTGATCTCGAGCTCCTCCGTGCTTCGGAAGGCATGTGAAGCCGTTGGTCCCGGTCGCTATTGCGACCGTTTCTACCTACCAACTCCGCATTGGGCCAGAATCTTGGTGTTACGGCCTGAGTTTCTCAATGAGGAAGGCCTGTGCCCAACATTAGGACCTATATATGCTGAAGAGATACAAAAATAAGGAAAACTTCTAAATAAATTAGAAACATCTCGATACTTCAAAGCAAGGCACAAAGCTCTTTCCTGATTGGTCAGTACTGTGTCGCTTCCCTTTGTGTTGCGCCGACGCCGCAAGAGTCATAAAATCTATTCAACGTCTGTTGTAATAATAACAGAGCTACATTCCTTTTCATAATCGCTACCGTTGAAGAGAATTTTTAAGAAATTTTACGCAAATGAGATAACGTTCGCTTTATATGACATATATTTTAGGACTTTATAATCAATATCGCTTTCCTTATATTAGTAGTAAGTCTCAATCCAAGTTGCCAAAAAGGTAAACAAAACAAAGGTAATGTTTCATCTCTAAAATGTTTTGTGATGACTGTAGGTAATTGAAATCAATTGAAACGGACAACAATTGTTACCGTTAATTATATTTACGTGTCAATCTCCATGTGAAAAGTGTAATTATTGAATAACAAATTCGGTAAGTCGGCTTTTTTGTTTACCTTTCTGGCAACTTGGATTGAGACGTACTATATGTCTTCCCATTATAAAATATTGTCCCTATACGAACGTTGCTAAATGTGGTCTTAAGAAACACAGTGCTCCTTGGACTATGTCTAACCCCTTCGAGGATTACAGGCGTAATTTGTATGTATGTACAATCAACAAATGTTTTCTGACCCTCACTAAGGTCATTTTCCCGTGGAATTTAATTTCAATTAAATTCGTCTGTTTCCTAGGTAACCTACCTGTTATTTTCAGGCAATGACTGAGTATCTTCAAATTGACAGCTTGATTTTGATACATTTCATAATTTTAAGCCATTTTTTATCGTAAAATGGTTTAAATTGCGAAATAATGCATTTTTTATCTTTTAAAAGGTTTTATATGCGAGAGCTAAATCGAAATTCAAAACATGACTTTTATTAAATAACGTTTTTCTATTGCATTGAAAATAAATATCAAAATCTGCAAAAGTGTAGTTTGGATCTTTAGTAAACTGTAAACCTTACATTGACGCAACTTCGTTAATAATGAAAACGTTTTAAGTGCATTAGACAGTTGTAATCGATTTATTGTCTGAATGAGTCAAAAACCAAATTTGTTGATAGCATGTACGAACGTTGGTTGTGCATTTTATTAAGCATGAAATACTATACGTTCCAGTATACCTGTCGTCGGTGGTGGAAGACCTCGGAAGCAGCGTCACTCCGGCGCTTAAGAACTTGGAGCGATCGCTGCGGGCGGCGACGCCTGCGCAAGAAACAGCATAGTTACTATAATATATTATATTTATTGAAGAATTGAATAAAACATTATATTATATGTGTATGTACTTATTATCTTTATCTTTAAGGCTCGAATTACGAACTCCAAGATCTCCGCTTACAGTTAGAAAGGGACAGCCTTTTCTAATTGCTGAAGCAGATGTCTACGCAAGAGTGTTTCTGTAATACAGGTCTTAGTTGTACTTCACTATCTTATGCGTTTACGGAATCAGATATCTTATTAAATGTTACTTTATTCGATAATATTTAAATCTATTTTTAAGAATCAAATCCTCAATATTTATGTAAAAAAAGTTACTTTTTTGTATATTTATGATATTTTATAAGTTATTGTCACGTTCTATAAAACAAGTTGCCAGTCCGACAAACAACTTTGGTTCTTGGGTCGTAACTTTTAGGAGTATTGTAAAGGTACTTTGACAATTTGTTTTCGGGTCTAACTAATTATTTAAAGAATTATTTATAAATATTGGGATATTGGTGGTAAAAATTGATTTAAATATTGTCATATTTTTTTGGATTTCGATACCGTTCTATACTGTTACTGTCATAAAATAATTTATTACACTCGTTTACACACTGACAGGAATTAAGTGGCTATTTTACTATTATTATTAATAATTAAATGTTTTTGTTAGTATATACGACGAAACAACGAATCTGTATATATTGCTAAATGTACAGTTCCTCAAATAACTTTAGGATAGATAATACTTCGTTGAACCTTGTATATGTCGCAGTTTGATAGATAAATATGTAATATAGTCATATCCCTTGGATTATGATTATATACCGGTACATAGTTATATATACGAAAGTGATTGATTACTGTCTTACTAGGAATATATAGTCCTATTTAGTGTTATAAATAGATAAAGTTTAGTGAAAGAGTTGTAGAAGTGTAACGCGGGTTACCGCCTACAATGAACTGCTTTGAAAAAGGGTCGTAAGAAAATCTTCAATATCTTCAAAAGTAGTTGACGCTTTCCTATAACAATTATCCGATTTATAATTATATTCCTAGCGATGTAACTATATTACTGAATAATCTTACTGTGACGTATATATTCTAATAGGCATTAATTTGAAAAATATATTTGGGAGTAATGTACAGATTTTATCATTGAGACTTATATGATTCTTGTTAACACAGTGCAGTTGATTTCGAATATCGCTTGCCTCACTGCCCGGCGTGGCAACAGGCTCGCCACCTGTTACATGGGGATTTAACATATCTGCCTACATTCCATATAAGCGATATATATATGCATGTATGTATGTCTGTCTGTCTGTATGTATGTAATCACTCAAATAAGAACACTAGTTAATCTATGTACCAAAAATGATGGTAATAACCATTCACTACAGATACTTAGGAAATGGCTCATATTACAATAATTCTGTACTCTGTTAATCCTAACTTGTCTTATCCCTCCATCTTGTGATTGATAGATTTCTATTATGTCTACAGTCACGTGCAAATATATGTATACACGTTTTACAGGTAAGTATTTATTCGCCTTTAATAAGTCACTGTCAAAGTGTATATATATTACGTCACAGATGAAGAGTTATTTGGTAAACCACTCCTCTTAGAAATAATCTACTGATATTGGATGCAAAAGTCTGTAATAACAATATATTGTTAAAGACTGACTTTATTATTGAGTAATTTCGTTTATAAGATATTAAAAAATTTACCAAAGACAAGTTAGGTTGAACAGACAATTTTTAATGCTGTGCTTTGCGTCTTAACTGTCCTGTCCTGCTCATCTTGTATATATATCTCTCTTCCCTGCTAGCGCTATTTCTACTATATTTCTATAAACAGTCGGTTGTTTCATTATTTCAACTTTTTTATTGTAAATTGTAATTGTTTATTAAAACTGTATTTTAATAAACAATTACAATTTACAAACTATTATGATAACATTTGGCTGTGTCTAGATTGTGATGCCGGTGCACCGCCTCTGTCCTGTAGGCCTAGCACAGGCCGGAGAGAAATAGTCCATGGAGACAAAATTACTCATTGCTTCTCGCTTCCACGCAAACGAAGAAGCGAGAGGCAATGAGCATTTTTGTCTCCGGGGACATTTTCTCTCCGGCCCGTGCTAGGCCTTCTGCTCTCACTCCTGTATCACTTTTCCGCTTGCGTCGCGTCACTCGCTAATGCTACTCACAATTATCAATGTGGTGTTGCTATATTTCGCTATAGTTATGTACCTAAATGATGTAACTTCCATTTATCAACTTATTCCCGCTTTTAATATTATACTTTTACTTAAAAATAATTGTAATTTACTATAGATTAATATAGTTAACGTTTCTTCACCCTTAGTGTATGTTATCATTGTAATAAACGTAACTTTCTTAGTTATGTAAAAAAGATCAATTTCTATGACGCTTTTAACTTTCGTCAAATTGAGCTTCGTAACGCAACAAAAAAATTAAGTTTTTTTTTAAATGATTACTTCACTAGGGTTGTTGTATGTCTTTGTGTTTTAATACTCTGGACAGCAAATAAACCGGCTCACCCGCTACCTTGAATCTTTGATTCGATTTTCTTAAAAACTATAAAATTTACAATTTACAAAGTCTTACTTACTGAAAGTGCTCTTAATGATGATTAAAATGACGTGAAATTCATTAGAATCAATTCATTTCTTAAGTGTTTATTAGAAATTTACAATGAAGAGTCGTTTTTAGTCTTGCAAATCGTTGGTTGGTGATTTTTTTTAAACAATAAAGTCAAGTAAACAATGGATAACAACAAACTCTGACTACCCTCACTATGCCTATGGAACGATTTTTTTTTATAGTTGTAAGTTTTCTACTTTGTGAGATAATCGAATTACAGTTCCATCAAGCTAGCTGGTGGCCCGGTTTATTTGCTGTCAAGTGTATAAACTATAAGATAATCGCAAACAGTATTCTCCATACAATTAAGGCAGATTCGTTATCACAAACTAGACTCAACTAAACTGTGTATCTATCCTTCTCTTCTCCTTAAAGTTAGAGCAGGACAGATACACAATTTAGTTTAGATTGTGCCAACGGAATCTTGTTTTTTTACTACCAGTGCCTCTATGGGCAACATTATACGTAGATTTCAAGTAAAATGTGGAGAAATAAAGACTGCGACTTTCGTATAGTTCACTATATAGACTGATACCATGCACTGCTTAAGCTTATTTGTTATTGTGTGAATGATTTGACGCTATTATTGTTTTTAAACTTTTCCCTCTTTGATATTGCTTTGTTTTAACAATCACGAATAGGTTCTAACTAGAACCATAATAATGTTACCCCGCTTTGCGTTATATCTGTGCTGCTCACACTGTATGCCTCTCCTTCCCGCTATCGCTTCACGCCAGTGACGTATTGTCTGTGCCGGTGCGCAGACGCGCGTGTCGTTCTTAATAAATTCGTGCAAAGGATTGCAGTGAATTAAGTATTGAGTGATTTTGTGTTTTGAGTTCATACAGTGTTTGCAGTAAATGTTTGTGCGTGTGTGTGTGTATTGAGTGTTTATTGTCATATTTTGTTACCAGTGGACAACATGCAGATGCAGTTCTTAAAGGAGACTAGTCACTTTCTATCAGGTAATGTTAATAATCTATTAATAACATTTATTAAACAAGTTTTTTAGCTATTGTCTGTTGTCTGGTATCTGAGCGGTTAAATTCAACTTGTCTTCCACATTTCGGTCTGTGACCAGCAGCCTTAGTTTCTCTGACTGTTACGTATCACTACGATTATATATTTATTTCGCTGTGAAGAAAAAAGGTCTCTTTTTGAGATAGCCGATATTTGAGTGTGTTGTAAAATTCTCCCGTGTAGGGAAGGCAAAGGGAACGAAGTCCATACAGCCATGTCTTCAGTATTTGCATTGAAATGCAAGTATAATACATTTAAATGCGTCTTGGGAGAGTTTGGCGTCAATCAATCTATGACAGACGCTGTGGTGTTACTTCGATGAGGTGGACTACCACGATAAAAATCTCATCGCATTCCACACCACTTAACGCTTATTTCAATGATCCTCCACATTGCTCATCATTATTGACACATTACAGAAAACTACACTGATTTTACGTAACAAGATCCACTCCTAAACAATATTCCAATCAAAAATCACGTCCGCCATAGTTGAATGGCGCCAAAAACCTCCCGCCGATAATTATACAACATTTATAACAGAAAATTACCATGTAGGTAGTATGAATGCAATAATTTGTTATATAATTAAACTATGGAATATTTTATGAAATAATATATTCATTTGCACCAATCATATATTGAGTTCCACCATGGTTATATAAGACTTGGACTTGGAGATCACAAAAATCCCCTGTTTTGTTGTTCTCCGGGGTGTGGTGTTGTGATGAGAAGTAGAGAACGGAATGAAGTATCTAAGCTCTACCTACCCCGAATTTGTGACTGTAAAGTCAGTGCCTACCGGTTTTGTCGAGCAATGTGGAAGATCATTTAAATAACCGTCAGTCGAAGTGCTAAGGATTTCTATTGAGCTTATCCGCTCTTTGTCTTATTTGGAGTTTATTCTCATAAGTACCCGAAATCGCTGCATGTATGATCACTATAATAAGAGTATATGAAGCGAAAGAATTTGTAAGGACCTCCCGTATAGAGTGGAAAGAAGTAATAGCGATAGAGTGGAAAGAATAATAAGCGATTTTTGTACGTTTTCTCATCATTCAGTCAACATATATTATTATTGAGTGGCTTTCCTTTTGGCAACCTTAACCACTTTGTTTGCGGCAAAAAAAGTTAATTTAGAAAGAAATTTCAAAATTCTTGTATTATGTAGTTACGGGCAACATTATAAATTAATAATTCTACTTTTTTCTTCCTATTCACTACCGGGAGGCCCGGGCTTTATCAAGAGAAAATACAGCCAACAAACTGCATGCCATGGAAAAAATATTATATTACTGGTAAATCATTTTTGGCAATTTAATTACGGAGTCATTTCGAGACGGAGTTGTGCTGGTTGAAGCAACGATTGAATTCTGCAACTTATGAATGACGTGCTGTCAGCGATACTACCTTTGCAGAATGACCGCACATGTCCGAACGATCTGCACCAGCGGTAGGTGTTGTCAGCCCACTGCCCTTTGCACGGGTACAGACCATCCTCACTTCTTTGAGGATGTGCCGTTACCTCTGTTCTCGTGCTGCGACTCCATGAATTCGCCGACAGAATTTTAAACGAAATTTAAACGCTGGCAATAAGCCGCCCATAAGTTGATTCTGTGGTTGTTGTTGTATTATCGAATGTTTCAATGTCAATTTTTCTTTTGGTGCCTGTACTAACAAACTTTAAACTACTTCACTCTACAGTGGCGCCACCTGGTGAGACAAATAAACGAAACCATTGGCCAAGTCCAGCCCCTACCCTCCATGTGCTCCATGACGCGTGAAAAGAACCTCTCGAAACATTTTTGACACGCGTCCATCTGTCATTTACCCGCCTGCCTAATTACGCCTAACCATCAAAGTAATAGTTCCCTTTATGGGTACCTAAGTCATGGGTCAGACTTGGGTTATGTGGGAAGCTGGAGGTTGTAGCATGTCTACTATTGACCGACTGACGGAACGACAACGGCTACCCCTTGCGAGGAGGGAGGGCACCGCGGAACAAATGGTGTCTCCCATAGCGAAGAACTTAACAACTGATGCCAATAACTGACGCGAATTGCGCCGGAGGGAAGAGACTGAAGGAACCTCTTCTCGCTCTCGTCTGCAAGAGTACGTTCTTATACTCCCTTGCTGCCAACCATAGCACTCTCAATTCTAGGATATTATCAGCAAATATTATCCGCCAAGCATCGCGTAAAGTTAAACCAAGGTTCAGGATTCAATCGCTGCTTCAACCAGGTTAGAGAGGATGTGTGTGTGGTGCGGATGAACTTATATTGATAAATTGATAATGATGGCAATATTAACTGAGGTGGATAGTCTCTCTCACTAAACAACCAACAGGCAGGGAGTGAAGTGATTCCGCGGAATTCCGCGTTATAATACTACCTAGTCATTTCGGAAGTGTCGCAACTAGCGCGGATCGTTACGCTGCGTGTTTTTATTTAAATTCTAATTTAAACTACAGTTATTCTTTCTGTGTTTGAAATATAAGTAATCGGTAGATCGTTTGCTTGTTTGATAACACAAAACTTCGCACTATCAGGCCTAAGAAAGAGACAGAGGTAACACCTCAAAGTTATCGCCTCTTTAAGTTTAGGTTCCCATGATAAACATGTAATGTATGTCTCCACATCAAATTATAAGGACCTCTCCATGGCGTAGTGGTTAGTATGGTCAATCCTTGACAATCAAGTCTTATACCGGCCGCTATTGAGACATTGCAACGACCAATCCGCATTTACGTGGTGGCGTTTCATATACTCCGCATGTAGGAAGATGTGGGTCCAGTGGGAACTATAATAGGGTCTGCACACTTTATACTAAATGTTTTCAAAAAGCTATGAATGAAAAATGAATCAAATAAAAAATAAAAAATTAATCACTATTAATGAAAGCTGCCCGTCCGTCCTCAGCCTATATACGTCTCACCTCTGGGGAAAGTCCCTCCTCATGGAGACACACATTAGTATGGGCCGTAACACTGGGCTGGCCCAATGCGGGTTGGTGGATAGAAACGTTTACGTGCCTTCCGAAGTATAGGAGATCGCGATCAGTTTTTGGTTGCCCATCCACGGCCTGAACACGATAAAGGTAGTTTTTTTTAGATTGTTTCGATCGAAAGCCAAAGCGTACTTACCATTACGCCATAGAGATCCTCAAACTGTAACCAATAATGAAATCATCGGGTAATATCTACAAAAACTAATTCTATCAAATTAAATTATTCATAAGAATGCCTAGAGAAGCTTTTGGAGACCCCCGCTATTTGCGACACGTTAAATCTAAGTGGCTCGAAATGCTCGAATGCTATTGGTTGACGCGATGGCAATTTTATCCCCCCCTACTTTTCGCTGATTCTTATAAATACACGCATGTCATTTTACCTTATATTATTATTAAATGTCGGAGTCGGAGTCGGGAGTCGGGCAGTCGGGCGTTGAAAATATGTCCGTCCGTGATATAGGTATAGGTAGGTAGGTAGGTAGGTAATAGTGCAATCGTTAATAGTGCACGTCTACATAATGTGTGATAATTGCTCGCTATGAAATTCGTAATTATTATTAGATCATTATTATGAATGTCGTCCGACGAAGACTCCAATTGGAATACACTAATACAATAAAGCTGCATAATAAATAAAATACTTTTAGCATAGCAGAAATAAAGATAGTGAGTGATATCGAACTGTGCGAAATGATACGAATAAATAATACCAGGCTACCATAACTGAACAGGAATACGAGATGTTGTTATTTGTTCTGTGGTGTTTGTTTGTTTATAGATAGATAGAAATTTGTCAGATATCTCACAGATTTTAAATAATAAATAGATAGAGCTAGCTAGCTGCATAGCGGCAGCATTGAGAGTATGTGGGTGCCACAAGTATCGTATTTTCAACCTGAAGTACCAGGCTAACATAACTATGAGAGAGTGAGTCCAAGAGAGGAGATGGATGGAAGGCGGCGTGAATGTAGAAAAATTTAATAAAATTTGTTCGTTGTTTGTTTTGCATACTGTTGTGCATTAGAGAGTGTGTGCGTGATGCGTTAGTTAGTTAGTTAGTTGGGTCAGCAGGTATGAAGGACTATAATATATCTGCCGTTTATGAAACACGTTCGGTTATGCCATTCTGAATCATATGTTAGCCCTGAAAAGGGCTTTTTTGCTGCTTCGCTTGCGATAACAAATTCGCCGGCGGCGGCCGTTGACGAAGGCGCGCTTGCTGCTGCCTGCTGCTTGCCGACGATATTGCGTTCGTTGCGCATTCGCAGAATGTGTGTGCATAATATTAGGTGTGTGCACATTCGGTGTAAAATCACGCTCAACGCAGCGTTGATGATTTTCACTGAATGACGACAACAACCCAAATACACACCACACACGAACGAACGAGCTAACGAACAACGTACCGAACAGAGCACAGAGACGGCACTTTGCACCAAACATCTTCCAACCACACACCCGCGGTGTCCCCCGGCCGGCCGACAGACCGACGCACGCACGCGCGCGACGGCTCGATTCTTACTTCTTACCGGCGGCGGCTTTCTTGGCTGCCGGTTTAGATTTAGGTGTTGCGGCAGCCTTCTTCGGCTTGGGCGCTTTTGGCTTCTTCGTGGGAGGCTTCGCAGTCTTCTTCGCTTTCGGTGCGGCGGCGGCGCTCTTCGCCTTCGCTCCGCCGGTCGCCTTCTTGGCGGCGGGCTTCTTTTTGGCGGCGGCAGCCTTCTTGTCCTTCGTGGCGGCGGCGGCGGACTTAGCCTTTGACGGCGAAGCGGCCGCGGCGCCCTTCTTGGCCTTGGAGGATGCGGCCGCAGCGGCGGATTTCTTCGGTTTCGCCGAGGCTGCTGGTTTCTTGGTGGCGCCGGCCGGTTTCTTTGCGGCGGCGGACTTAGATTCCAGCTTGAACGATCCGGACGCTCCCTTCCCCTTGGTCTGGATCAACGCGCCGGACTCGACTGCGCTCTTCAGGTACTTCCTGATGAACGGAGCCAATTTCTCAGCGTCCACCTTGTACTGCGCCGCTATATATTTCTTGATAGCCTGCAGCGATGAACCGCTGCGTTCTTTGAGCTCCATGATGGCGTTGTTGACCATCTCAGATGTTTTCGGATGAGTCGGTTTCGCTTTGGGCTTCTTTGCACCGGCGGATGCGGTCGCCTTTGGTTTCTTCGCCGGCGTGGCTGGTGCTGGAGTTTCCGAAGCGACTGCTGTATCGGCCATAGTTAGTTTATTTATTATTTTAATGTACGAACAAAATCAAATCACTCGCGAACACGTAGAACGTGAAGTAGAGGGCGCTAGTGAGTTGGGTACGAACAGTTAGGTGAGTTGAAAACTGACTGCTCGAAAGCTATACCGTACGGAGGACCTGATTGTCGCTCGACGTTTTCTCGTATGAACGATCAAAACTTTTCACTAACATCTATCTGTATTATGTCAATTTTTATAATATATAAAAACGCATAAATGTAAACGTGCACATGGACGTGTTCGTTTGTAGTGTTACTACACTATACAAATTTCACTGTTCACATAATGATCTTGTGTCAAACGGGAGAGCGGTTTATTTTCATCATTGTTCACCACGTGTACCTGGGGGTCAGTTTAAAAGTTGATTTTCAATTATAAAATCGATAGAAATATATAGTTTCGCGCGTCAGACGATAAGCTAATATACCGAGCTTCGCGCACTCAATCGGTTCCATATAATTTCTGTGTTAACATGTCGAAAACAATGACGTTAACGCAACCATCGTAAAACACACACGCTGTCAACTTGCACAGTATCACCATGAACAGAGTTTGTATCCCGGTAAAAGAACACTGTGTATTCGTATGTGATTCGACAATCAATTAAATAAATTGACATATTTGTGTTACACATAATAAATTTAAGCTATAAACAACCCATATCTAATATAACATTATTAAATAATCGACAGAAAATCACACAAGGAGAGCAGCGGCGTGCGACGACGGCGTAGACGCGCGGACGACCGACGAGGAGAGTACGACCTGCGGCGTTCTATTCGTATTAATTTCAATTAATAAGGTACATAAATATATATTATTTATTTCTTACCACTTACCAAAATTAAAAACTTTATATATTATTAACATAATATATACCCGAATCCAAAACGGTAGGTAACAATTAGTCTAAATAAAACACACTTGGTATGAATGAAAGTGTGAGTGTGAGTTGTATGAACGTGAATAAATAAGAATGAGGTAATTATACTATATAATTATGTTTAATACTAATATATTATATATTTAAAATATATATATTAAGTATGCACCTAATATAATACGTATCAGGTATTATATGTAGTGTAGATCTATTTAGATCAGTCAGTGTAGGTAACATAATGAATCAGATTATGTTTTATTACAATGAGAGTGGATCATACTTAACATATAACAGACCAGAGCCGTAGGTGCGAGTAGAGTTAGTAAGTAATGTGTCTGAGATTGATCGATGTGAATGTGAAAAAAGCTAAGATACGTGTGCGTGCTATTTATGTAAGGACCATATGTGACGTTCGAAACGGTTATCATAAAATAACAATGAAACTCTTGCGGCCCTGAAAAGGGCCTTTTTGATTTTATGGTTACGCGTCGTGTTTGTTGATCTCCTCTCCTTCCTTATAAAGTTTTCATTATAAGAAAGTCGCGTAAATTAACCACCGAAACCGTAAAGGGTGCGGCCTTGGCGTTTCAACGCGTACACGACGTCCATGGCGGTGACGGTCTTCCTCTTGGCGTGCTCCGTGTAAGTGACTGCGTCACGGATCACGTTCTCGAGGAACACTTTGAGCACACCGCGAGTCTCTTCGTATATCAGACCGGAGATACGCTTGACTCCACCTCGGCGAGCCAGACGACGGATGGCGGGCTTGGTGATACCCTGGATGTTATCACGAAGAACTTTCCTGTGACGCTTAGCTCCACCTTTTCCGAGCCCCTTGCCTCCTTTTCCACGGCCAGTCATGTTGTATTGATTGTTGTAGTAGAACGAACTTCAGCGAGCAGCGGTAGAACCGTACCGTACGTATCACGATACGAGAATGCCCCGCGTACGGCGCTGCGCCCGCTATTTAAACAATTTTACGCATTCGGAGGGGGTGGAGGTTGCGGGGAGGAGGTGAAGTGCGCGCTTAGAGGAACATGCGACCATAGTTAATTTTCATTTCTATCATATATAGTTAGTTTAGTTTAGTTTATTACATATTTATTTTTTCTCTACATCTCTATCTATTAATATTGCTTGTATACATATGTATGTATGTATGTATGTATGTATGTATGTATGTATGTATGTATATACTCTATACATTATACAACAATAAATAGGAGAGACAGGCTTGTTGATAAAAAACACATGCACATATTATCCGAAACTCACTCATATAACAGTCATAATCCAGATAGATAGGATTAATTAGTTACGAGTAGTATAACACTTTACTTTATTATGTTATACTATATATCTATACAATCGTCGTTACTATATCAAATTATTATGAACGTGTGTGCACTAGGTAAACTACTATAGCACGACTCTTAACGTAATATGTGTATGCTGTGCGCTTGCTATCAGATCGCTATGTATGTAGGTATGCGGGTTGCATTGTGTGTGCGTGCGTGTGTATTTTAATTATATAATATGGACATTATAATCTGGTCAAGTTACGAAACTTTTTGTTTACTCTTCATAAAGAGAGAGTATTTTATATAGAAATATATGCGGCCCTGAAAAGGGCCTTTTTTTGTTGTAAATTAATATAACGGTCGTTATTGTTGCCGCGCGGCCAAAGCCATGTAGAGAGAGCTTAAGCGCGTTCTCCTCTGATCCTGCGCGCCAGCTGTATGTCCTTGGGCATGATGGTGACGCGCTTCGCATGGATGGCGCACAGGTTGGTGTCCTCGAAGAGGCCTACCAGATAAGCTTCACTGGCCTCCTGTAACGCCATCACGGCGGAACTCTGGAAACGAAGATCGGTCTTGAAGTCCTGAGCGATCTCACGGACGAGACGTTGGAAAGGCAACTTGCGGATCAACAGCTCAGTACTCTTCTGGTAACGACGAATCTCACGGAGGGCGACAGTGCCGGGCCTGTAGCGATGAGGCTTCTTGACACCGCCTGTTGCCGGTGCGCTCTTACGAGCGGCCTTCGTGGCGAGCTGTTTACGCGGCGCCTTACCACCGGTGGACTTGCGGGCTGTCTGCTTGGTACGAGCCATTGTTGAACTAACGTAACGTAACACGAACGAACGACCGAACGAGGGGACGAGAGTGATACGAATGAAACGTCGCAGCGCGTATCCGTCGATATTTATAGTCTTGTAAGAGTGAGAGCGATATGCGCTCCGTTAGAGAGAGACGGATAATATAGGTTGTTGGTTTAATTTTTTCTTTCTTTCTTTTAAGACATATTTTTTAATAAATATCTATCAAGACTATAAAGACTAAAAATTATGATGAATGGAAAATAGTTAGGTAGATTGTTCCTTTGGCATTGCAAGTACATATAAGTAGAATAAACAATATAGACGAGTACCCCTATAATATCATTTAAATAGATATATAAT